>JAGPOW010000261.1:184409330-184441398 GCA_030014935.1 Caiman crocodilus
TGCATCCATGGATTTGGTCACCTGGTCATAGAAGGTGACCAGGTTGGTCTGACAGGACCTGCCCTTAACAAACCCGTGCTGGTTGCCCTTCAGCATAAAAGGCCCCAAATCAGATATTGCTACCTATACTGAAACCAATACTTTGCACACAAGAGACAGGAAACCTAGAAGTCATGTACAACAGTCTGAAAAACGTTCTAAGCATTAATGTCAACAAGGTTGCCCCTCTTAAATCACACTGCAGTGAAATCATTACAGATAGAAGCAAGCAAATTGTCTCATTGGTTTGGATACTACTCAGAGCTATACTCACAAGAAAGAAACATCACCAGCAAATCATTGAACCAAATACCAACTCTACAAGTCATACCAAAGTTAGACGTGAAGCACACTGTAGAAGAGCTAAGCAAGGCCACTGGTACATTAGCAAGTGGTGAGGCTCCTAGAAAAGATGGCATCTCAATGGAAATTCTCAAGTTAGGAAAAAAAAGCCTACTCTCATATCTTCATCAGCTACTATTCAAATGCTGGAAAGAGAGTGAGGTAACACAAGACGTGTGACACAAACATTGTTACTTTGTATAAAAATAAAAGAGATAACGTTTACTGCAACAACTACAGAGGTATCTCACTACTAAATATAGCAGGAAAAGCTTTTGCGAGGGTCATCTTGGTGCACCTACAACAGCTGGCAAGTTGTGTCTATCCTGAATCTCAGTGCAAATTCAGGGCTGGAAGATCAGCCATAGACATGATATTTTCCCTCCGTCAAGTTCAAGAGAAGTGCAGAGAGCAAAACCGACCATTGTACATCGCCTTTGTAGATCTAACTAAAGCATTCGACACCATCAGCAGACCAGGTCTATTTGCAGTCCTAGAAAAGATAGAATGCCCACCAATCCTGTTAAGTCTTATACATTCCTTCCACGACAACATGAACGCAACTGTTCAGTTTGATGCGTCCACTTTAGAGAACTTTGAGATAAAAAGTAGAGTGAAGCAAGGATATGTTCTTGCCTCTACACTCTTTGGAATCTTCTCGGTACTCCTGAACTGCATGTTTAAAGATATGGAAGGTGCAGTGTACCTACACACAAGATTGGATGGTAAACTCTTCAACCTGTCGTGATTCAAGTCAAAGCCTACAGTAAGAAAGATGCCTATCAGGGAGCTTCTGTTTCCTGATGATGCTGCCCTTACAGCCCAAGGTAAAGACCTAGTAAAAGAACTCATGGATTGCCTTTCAAGAGCTTGCCAGGCATTTTCTCTCACTATCAACATAAAGAAAACAGTTGTGCTATGACAGAGACCTTCACAAGATCCATCAATCAACCTTAATGAGAGCCAGCTGGAAGTAATCCAAAAGTTCAGCTCCCTAGGTTCTACAGTGACCACAAGCCTCTTACTGGATGAAGAACTTAATGTTCACATTGGAAAGGCTGCCACCACTTTCAGCAGACTAACTAAAAAAGCATGGAATATCTCAAAACTTACCAAGACCAAAATGCTAGTGTACCAAGCTTGTGTACTCAGCACTCTCATGTATGGTGGGGAAACATGGACAACTTACGCACATCAAGAGAAAAGTTTAAACAGCTTTCACCTGCACTGTTTATGCTGCATACTCAACATCAAATGCAAGATAACGTTATCAACACAGAGGTTATTCAAAGACCAAATTTACCAAGTGTGACAGACCTACTCAAACAGAGATGACTAGGCTGGCTAGGCCATCTGAGCAGATGGAAGATGGATGTATACCCAAAGACATGCTAACAAGGAAACTATAGGAGGGAACAAGAACAGTATGACACCCCAAGCTTCACCAAAAAGACACACACAAGCAAGCAAGATACAAAGACAATTGGAATTGATGCTAACCAATGGGAAATCTTGACAAGGGATTGGAACAAGTGGCATCATCATTTCCACCAGGGCATGCTAAAGTCCATGACAGGAATTGGCTTCAACAGCTTGAAGAGAAAAGAGTCCATAGGAAGCAAGCAGCTTCCAAAACATCCAACCATGGCACATACACTTGCCACAGATCATGTAAATCTCAAATTAAGCTATTCAGTCACATGAGACACTGGAAACCACCTATGTCATAGGATGCAATACCCACCATCTCTTGCAGACAAAAGGATGCCAATGCAATCATATAGTGCTACCTATACTGGAACTAATACTTTGCACAGAAGAGCAGTGTACAATATATGTGTGCAATGTGCTTTGGGAAATCCAGTCTACTACACAAGCAGACCACTGCTTTCTGCACTAGCTGGAGCTTCCAAGCAGTCCTCAGGGAAAACCGCCTGCAAAGCACATGCCAGTAACACAGCCAGGGAATTACACAGATATGTAGGGACCTATATAATTCGCAGGGGCTGTCCTCTGATTTCACAGGCAAAACAGGGACCCAGACAGCTATTTTGCAGGTGAAGTGCACCCTCCACCATGCCTCTGATTGGCTGAGGAGCCCTGGTGGCCCTACCCATCACCAAGGAGGGGTTGTAGATCATGCAGCCCCACCCACCACCATCAACTGGTAGAAAGAGGCAGAGCCACATGACAGGCAACCCTCACAGCAAATCAGCAGCAAGGGGCAGGGGGGAGGGCAGCCATCTTGCCAGCAGCCCTTTGAGTGGGCACCCCCCTACCCGCAGCACCTGAGCTGCTGTAGCTCTCAATAACTTATTTTCCCCCCATGGATTCTGTGGGCATCGCCTATATTTCACAGGCAGTGCTGGATTTTTTGAAAACTGTGAAACCATGAATGCAGTAGCTCCCTACAGAGATGGCTATTTGTAGTGTAGTTTACATCAACAAAGAATTGTACTTGCATGTTGACTCTTGTTTATGAGGCAATTGATTTTGCAAGGTTCAGAACCTGCGGCTTGTTGACAGCTTGCTTTCTGGGTTACAGGAGCCCAATCAGCATTGGCAGCAATCCCCCAATTTGTGGGCGGTCTCTACCACAGCTCACTGATGGGTCAAAGTGAATTAAGAACCTAATTCTTGAGCCATGTATCCATCTGCTGAAGTTGCAAGTTTTGCCACAAGGAAGGGTAAGTTGTAGCCCAGAATTTCTCCTTTTTCTTCCTTTGTGCTCTCTTCTCTGCTTCACGGATGAGGTGCCTGACCTCATAATGGGCTGCTGATTGGTTAAGGTTGCAGTACCACTGGAGTCAGTCATCATTAGCCAGCTCCTCCCAAGCCTGGACTTCAGCATCCATTTTTGTGCGGTATGCCTTCAATGTTTTTTGGCAGTGTTTCTCAGCCCACGGGTTGCAACCTAAAAGTGGGTCATAAGAATGTATGAAAGAATAGCAATAAAACTTTCTCCTTTAAAGGAGAAAAGCGTGGGAAACCACGGTCTTTCCTTTGCGGGGTCGCAGTTCCAGCCTGTGAGGGGTGCTGTGAGGGGCCCTCCACATATCCCCTCCCTGCCCCACACACTGGGAGGGCTTGAGGGGAAGTGTGAGGGGCTGTGTGCTGGGAATGGCAGTTTGCGTTTACAAATGGGTCCTGTACGAAAAGGTTGAGAACCACTGCTTTATGAAAATTTCTCTGTGTGCTTGCAGCCACTTCCATACCAAGCTGAGAGAGATCAAATTGCGACCCGCAGTTGAGGATTTCCCCAGTTTGCAATGGCTTGCTATTAGGGAAGACCATGAACCCAGCACTGCACCATGTGTACAAAGCAAACAGGCGCGCCTGGCACAGGCCATGCCGGACAATTACTGAAGGGAAGAACTTGCTTGTAGGCCCCTGCTACGTGTGACATTTACTACACAATTGAGGGGTGAATGATGCAATACGTGGAGCCGGGCTGCGGGGGCAAAGCAAGGATGGCAGGAGAAAAATGACTCTTTGTGGGGATGGGAACTGCTTTGCTCTTGTAAGGACTCCGGCCGCGAGGCACCGCTGTTTGCCCGGCTGGTGTGTCTGGAGGAACTGCTCACTGAAGGGAAGAGGAAGATGCTCCTTTTGCTCATATTCACGGTCAAGGGCAAGACGGACTGGCTGTGGGGCTAGAACACGCGGGGAAAGGAAGAACAAACACCCCCAGCATCCGGAAACTCCACCCTTTCTTACGTTAGCGTGGCGTTCAGCCAATCGCTGCGCTCTTCCGGTTCCGGCGTCCGACGCCGTATCTTAGCTACCGGGACGGGCCGGACCAACAGGTTGGAAGTTGCGAGGGGGGGCACGGGAACGCCGGGAAGGGGGTGTTCACTCCACAGAAGGACGTCTGGGTGCGGGGAGGAGGATCCAGTGAGCGGTCGTTGTTTTGTCAATGGTTTACCCCGGCGGAAGCGGCGGTGGCTCCGGATACGCTTGTGGTGACGCGTCGTGCTCCTCGCTTCTCCCCCGCGCTGAGCAGTGGAGAAGTCCGAGGGGGCGGGGCCGGCATTTCGGTTGGCGGCGGCGGCGGCGGCTGCAGCGCTTCCAAGGGAGCCCAGCGCCTGCCGCTACCGACTGGGGTTGTGGCAGGCCGGGAGTGACGCCACGGACCATGTGAGTGACGCCGAAGCCCTGCTCACCCCGGTCGAGAGTTGCTGGGCTTTACACCGGGTTTGCGCGGGGCGGGGCCGAGGGGGGGCCGGGCTCTGGGCAGCGGCCGCACCGCGCCTCTGCGCACCCTGCCGCCCACTGGAGTCCGCACCGCGTGGGCTCCTAAACGAGTGAGAGAGAGGTGGTTATACACACGTGTGTGTGTGTGTCTCTCTCTCTCCCCATATATGTGTGTGAACGTATACATATATACAGACACTCACATAGTATACACAAATATACATACGTGTGTTTACGTTGTAACCCCGCAGCTGGTCACTCTGGGCCTTGGCCATGAACACTAGCAAAAGGAGCATCTTTTCTTAAATGAGCAGCTCCTTCTCAAGATACAGTACATCAGCCAGACAAACAAAGGGGTCCCTGGCTTTCCTACAAGAAAAAAAAAAAAGTTCCCAGCCCCACAAAAAGATAATTTTTCTCTTGCCATAATTGTTTTGCCTGTGCGGCTGGGTTCCATTTATTGCACCATTCACCTGTTAATTGTGTAATAAATGTAATGTATGGTAGGTTCCTGAGAGGTATGTATATGTATGCACTTGCACATGCATATGTGTTACATTTTTTGGTTGTTCTTGATTTGGTTCATAAAGAAGCGGGGCTGGAAGGGGCCTCCAGAGGGCACACACATACACAACATATGTATGTATATATACGTGTGTACACACACACATGTAAACACCACCATGTATACACACTCGTATACATATACATGCTCATGTATGTGTACACATACACACAAGTGTGTATATGTATATGAGTGTATATACATGGGGGTGTTTACATGTGTGTGCATATATATACACATGTGTGTACACCCCCCCACAAGCTTTCATGGGCTGAAGCTCAGCCTCGTGAGATGCTATGAAAGGATTTGCCGAAAGCAGTTTCCAGAATACTGGCGCAGCTGCTCCTGGAGCTTTCTTCTTTGCAGACGCCAGCATGCAGTGCTTTCTGCATTTGTTCTCTGGCTGCATTTTCCACACCATGTAATCACGGGTGTTCTCCAGCTAGAACAAGTTTGGACTTTATCTTCTAGAGTGTGTTTCTTTGAATTCTGCACGCAACTGTTCCTCATTGGGAATCCATCTAGAGAGATCCTCATTTGTTTTTTAACTGTTCTTGATTTGGTTCATAGAGAAGCTGGATTGGAGTGTTGGCTACAAATATCCAACGCGGGATCCTTAAAATTTTAGTTTAGTAGGCGGATTGAAACACTGTAATCACAAACCTTGGGGCTGGTCCCCCCCCCACACACACATGCACATACACAGTAGCAGGCTACAGAGTCAGGTATAGCTATCCTACAAGTGCTGGAATCTGTCGCTGAGGCTTCTTTCAGCGTGGTGTTGTTATCTTCCAGAAGGGGGTCACTGGCTGGTCCTTCTGGCTGGACAGGTCTGGTTGAGTTGGAGATCTAGAGGATGCCACTGAGGGTCACTTTTCACTGTCTTTTATCTGTCCTTAGCAGACTTTGGTGACTCCCCAGTTTTCAAGTTTGCCAAATCCAAAATCCAGGGGTCGTTGACCCTCGTGGGACTTCTCCCCCCACCCCCTCAGTGGCTACTGGACGGCATCTGTCAACCCCAGGGGTCGTCCACATGTACGTGCAGATTTGGGAGTCCGCTGATGAATTTTGAATAGGGCTCTGGGAGTAGTCCATGTGGAGATATTCAGCTAAAAAGTTGGTCCCCAGCATTGATTAACTCAGGCCAGGGCTTCTAGCCTTTGATCAATGATGTTTAGAGATTTCCCGGTTGTTACATTGTCTTCTATTGAGCTCTTCTGTTTGTTGATCTGCAGCTTCCAGGTGATAATTGCTGTCTGCTACTATGTTACACATTCAGTCAAGTTAAACATTCAATCACTGATTCATTCGCTCTTTCAGGGGCCAGCCTGATACAGAAAAGGGGAGTTTGATTCCTACCCTTGTTAACATTGTTACAATGTATAACTTACTAAAACACATTTAGTTGAAAGATGAGGAGTATAAAATATAAGCTACAAATGCATGGCACACAAATAGATAAAAATACCAAAATACAAGGGGAGATACAAAATGCACACATACAAACTTTAAAACACAATTCCTTATCTTAAAGTGGAAGAGAGAAGAAGGAAGAAAAGGTAGAAAAAGAGAAACATATCCAAAGAGGGGAGAGCAAGTGCAGGCAAGAGGAAAAGGGGGGCTTTCTGCTACAGGAAGGGACTTCCAGAAGGCATATTATCCAACCCCATGCCTTAGGCAGGATCACTTCTGTCCAAAATATCCCATTCAAGCCATAATCTTAACTTTACGTACACCTACTGTCAGCCCCAACACAACACAGACTTAACAGGTAAAACAGGGGATCCATGATAGCTGATGTCATGCATCTATGAAATATTGTCAATATGTGCTGAAGAGATCTTGGGTGGATCCATGCACCCTACTACAGAGGAAGGTAAAACCCCCCAGAGTCTGTACCAATCTGACTATGGGGTAAAATTCCTTCCTGACCCCAGACATGGTGATTGGTCCGACCCTGAGTGGAGGGACAAGACCATCTAGCCAGGATCTTCCAGCTTTGGTCCCAGCAGGAGCATTGGCACATCCCAGTGATCCTGCTCATCATATCAAGAACTTCACTTCCCACACAAGGAGCTATTTGTTAGGAGTGCCGAGAGGGAGTTGATTTGCACTTGAAGTGTGATGTAAGATAGGACCCCTAGCTTGCCTGTGTCTGGCACTCAAATGTCAGAACTCTGTATCTTCCTACTCGGAGGCCAGTGGTATGTGAATATTTTAATGCTGTACTTGCTGACCCACTTGGAAGCCTTGAAAGTATTAACTAATTCTGCAAGCGGAAGATATCATCCTGTCTAAAATGTTGATGAGATTTTCCTTACATGTGGTTGTATTGTTTAACAGCTATGTTTGATCTTAACAAAAGGGGTGGTGAGCCTGTAGCACATCTGCCACAAGTGGCACAAGCAGTCTGTGTGGCACATGGCAAAACAGGGAGGGCACAGCAGCAAATAGGGCAGAAAGCAAAGAACAGAACAGGGAGCATAGAGCAGGGAGCAGAGCAGCAGTATAGGCAGGGAAAGGGTACTACAGTGGCACTTGGAGGGGGTGAGGGGAGGAATTTGTGGCATGTGTCCCTTTGTTGTAGAAAGTTTTCAATTGCATGGATGGTATTTTTCTGTGGTCAATACTATAAGAATTAGCATAAAAATTAGAAGGATAATTGCTACATATTTGCATAAAATAACTGTGAATTCCTTTCTTTTTTTATTTAGGATGGTATGTTAGTGAAGAAAACAACATATTTCTTAATTTGTTTCTTGTGAAAGTCTTAAATATGGATAACTTTATCCTGTATGAAGAGATAGGAAGAGGAAACAAGACAGTTGTTTATAAAGGAAGAAGAAAAGGCACCATTAATTTTGTTGCCATTCTTTGCACTGATAAATGCAAGCGACCGGAAATAACAAACTGGGTAAGAAACATGCTGATGACTATTTTTGGGAGAACATGTAGGTATGAATTTTACAGATAATAAGGTACTACCACATATTAGTTCACGTAAAATTAATTTTTCACAATTTATAATGAAATGTTAAGCTCTTAGGCTTAAAATTCTTGCATTTTAAATTATGATTATTATTCATTTTTTCATTGCCCAAGTTTCTTCCTTCAGTTCCTTTTTAGACACAAATTGTAGATGCAAAAATTTGCTTTGCAAGTTAACTTTGTGCTGATCACAGAAGCTGTGGGGGACTGAGGTAGTGCAGGTGTTAAGGCACACAGTTGACAGCTCAGATACTGCAAATTTGAGGCTCTAGCAGATTCTGCAAATCTGCTAACTACCTTGTCACAAGGACACGAAAAAGGAAAGGAACAGAAACTGTCACATCTTCATATCTATATCACTATGTTAGTGACTGACTTATGCTTTGTTTATACAATGTGAAAATACAAGGAACTTTTGGTAATCAGTCTTTTTATACCTCTGAAGAGTAAATTTATATATGATGAACACACAAAATTAAGTTGTTTTGAATTTTGGTTGGTAACAGCTTAACAAGGGGCACATCTACACATTAATGCAGTGTAATAACAGCACATTAAATTTAGTACCTGTTATTACATCATAATTGTAACTGGTGCTACTGCACATTAGTGCCAGTGCATGTTTTTTTGTGATGCTAATGTGCGGTAAACTAATTTTGCTGCACAGTATTGCATTAGCACAGTTTTTGCCTGCCATGCTAATGTGCAAAAGAGTGAGTCTAATGCACATGTAATGTCTTATATATGTGCCCAGAGTTCTTTACCAAGAAACATAGTTATAACGTTCTGAATTAGGTTGCCGTGTATCAAGTATCTGTACTCCTAAATTCATGTTTTCTTTTGTAATTAAGAAAATGATTATTGAATTTCCACAATGTGTCATTGCTTAAACATGCTCAGGTTATTTTGTTTCACTTTGCGACTAGGATATCTAGCAATTCTCCTTTATTTAAATTCCCTTTAGGTCGTCTTTTTTATTTACATTTCCCTGAAAGGAAGCGGGGAAGGGGGAGGACTTTTAAATTTCTTCCGCACATTTTTTCTCTCCCTCTTGGAGGTGGAAGTCAAAATCAAGACATTGCTGTGACAGGTCTTTAGGTGTTCTATATGGCCACTTTTTTCTTGGTTTGATGAAATTACTCAAGATTGCAAAAGATTTGTGCTGCTTCTCTCTCAGAGGCTTATGCCTTTTTAACACTTCCAGTTTGTGTGTTTTATTTACTCGTATGCCACCTTTTCCAGTTTCATTGACTTGGAAAATGAGGGTCATAATTTTGACCTGAACTTCTGATTATAGAACCAAATAATTATTATAATTATTTTTTTCTGTCCTGGTCTTTTTTAACGATGATTGTTTTACATGAACTGAACTGGTTGGGGGACCTTCCTTTGTGGGTGTCTAAACATAGAGCAGTTGAGCAAGTCTGTGACAAAAGATACTTTTTATCTCTGAGATTTGAGTTGGGATAATTTCCTTTTAAATTATTCAAAATACTTTCACCATTTAATGTTTACAGTGTTAAGGAGTGCTTAAATATTAAATTCTTAAGAGCATGACAAGTGAATCTAGAATTACTTTTTGTTGTAGTATTTTTATTAACTCTTAATACTGCTCTCCAAATAAATACATTCACTTACTCTGTTACAGGTTCGTCTTACACATGAAATAAGTCATAAGAACATAGTAACATTTTATGAATGGTATGAAACAAGCAACCATCTGTGGCTCGTAGTAGAATTATGCACAGGTAAGTGATACTAAATAAGTAAAACGCTGAATAGGAACTTCATGGTATAAATTTGTAACTAGAATATTTACCTAACATATACATTTATTTAATTTTTTTCGAGATTCTGTTTAACAACATAAATGAAAGAGCAGAAATTTTACTGTAAAGTTCGTATGAAGGAATCGGTTACAACTTTTGAACTGATTCCTAGAAAAATGCTTCCAGGCAGAATTCTTTTTCATTTCAATGAATATGTTTTAAAAGTTAATTGATGTGAATAATATGATGAGATTTGAAAAGGTTAGGAACTCTGCAGGTGCTGTATTTTTCAGAACAGTATAAGGTGAATTCTTATAGCAGCGACTTAAACAAGTGGAGTAAGTCTTTCAAGGACTGCCAGCTTGTTTTTTTTTTTATATTCCTCCAAGATTTCATGCAATATTAAAAAAGGGAGGGAGGGAGATAAAACCTAATAAACTTGTAAATATGATCATATAGAATATTCATAGGTCTCCTCTACAAATATTTATTGGACAATTACCTGATTAATTGCGCAACTAATTTGAACTGGCTACATGTGCAAATTAACTGTGGTGCCTTAAAAAGGTCCAACCAGCTATAAAGTTATTGCTGGAAAATGTGTAATACTCTTTATAGCTTGTTTATATCCAGCTTTAATTTGCACATGTAGCTTGTGCTCCCAGGGCTCAGAGACCACAGCTGCTATGATCTCTCAGCCATGGGGACATACTTTGTGCCCCACACCTGGGAGACCAACTGCTGTGATCTTCCAGCCAAGCGGGCACACTATACGGCTGCTGCAGTCTTCTAGCCTCATGGTGCATTGTGCTCCCCCTCACCTGGGAGTCCCTGCAGCTATGGGGGCTTCCAGCTGTGGGAACTTGCTGCTGGTCAGTGCAGGGGTTCCTATTGCTTGGCTTAATAGGATCTTATTTATGATTCCACAGTCACGACTCCTGCCATGTACGTGTGGCATGGCCGAAGGTATGATTTTGTGGATCATGCATTAGATCCCATTATGCATTTACCTGTACCTGTAGAAGGTCCCATATAGTTTTGTGTACATCAAACGGGGATTTGTAAGGTGGTATTAAGTGAGTTAAGGCCAGAGATGTAAACAGTTGAACAATTGATCATTTAACCGATAAGCCCAGTGACAACCAGTTATAGCTTGCTGGTTATCGTTTACCATGGGATGGGGTGCAGTCCACTAGGGAAGATGGGGAAGGGAAGCCAGCCCCAGAAGAAACTGAAAGGTAGCGGGGCAGGCTGGAGGGAACAGTGAGTAGGAGGAGAGGGGGGAGAGGGAGGGGAGATTAGTACATATAGTTAGGCTCTGTGGACCCTGGTGCAGCTGCTTGCAGCCTCCCCACTCCAGCTGGATGCGGCAGCTTCTGTTGCTGCAGTTACCATTGTAGCTGCTGGTGGCATCTGTGCATACCCCCCAGCCAGACCTGCAGTGGCTCTAGGGTCTGTCAGGGGCAAGGTGGATGTAAGGGGGTGCATGGTGGCTCCCTGGGCCTGCAGCTCAGCTTCATGTTCTGCCTGCTTGTCATGTCCAGGCCTGGTCTCGGAGACTACCTGCCCACCTGCGTAGCTTGTCATGATGCATGGTTTTGGGGAGACAGGGCCCCAGGGAGCCGCTTAGTCCCTGCCACACCTTGGGGGAGGGAAGAAATGTTTCTCTGGTGCTGGGCCAGGCAGGGATGCCTCACAGGACTGGCTGGAGCACCCCCATGTGGATCAGGCCAGGAGTTGCCATACTGATTAATCATTTAACCATTATAATTACAGCAGGTTAAACCTTTTTTTAAATCTGTATTTACATCCCTAGCTAAGGTCTCTCCTCTAGGTGAATGGAATCATCCTAACTCTAATTTAAAATGGGGGGATTGAAACTATAGAACTTAACCAAGGTGATTCTTTGAGCTTTCCTCATTCTCCTCCTGTTATCTAAAAAATAATAATAATAATAATAATAATAATAAATGATAAAGCCTTTAAAATAGTTTGTTATTACTTGTATATTTTGGACTCTTGGTTAGTGTTACTTCCTTGTTTGGAGAGAGAGGGACTGGGCATGGTACAGGAGTTAAATGATCAAACCTGAATGCCTAAAATTGTCTCATAGTATAACCTAAAGAAAAGTAGCATTTTCCTGTACTGTGCTGCTTAAGCTGGTTTTGAATACAAGAGCTTCTAGTGCCAGTGGGGGGGGAAAAAAAATCAGGCCATATACTTACCACTCAACTCCATATGGAGAACTAACTTTATATAGCCAGATTCGAAAACTTTGGCCTATCTTTTTAAGTTTAATTAAATGGGAAGTGTATACAATTTTGAATAGGCCATCTTTAAAATATATACATTGAGAGTAGTTGTCATTCATCTTACCTAACAATCTAACAATTTCTAATGAGGATCGATGCTTTGAAATTACTGTAATTATAACTATGATTTTTTTAAAAGAAAGTTATCACGTTCTTAAACAGATTGTGCCTGAGACTGGATGACAGGGAGACAGGGGGTGGAAGCTTGGTGGGGAAAATAGGAGGTACTGGATGAAGAATTGGGGAATAATTGAGAGGGATGAACATGGAGATATGATGGAGAACCAATTAAGGGATAGGAAGGGTGTGACAGGAGGGGAAACAGGTCAGGCAAGGATTTATGGTGTAAGGAGAGCTGGGGAGAGGCACTGCACTGGAGGAGAAGTCTGCATTTGGAGTTTGGGACTGTTAGCTAGTGGGGATACTCAACATCGGTGAGGGGTGATTAGAGGTCATGGTTGGGGATTCAATGAGAATTGAGGAGAGGGTAACTAAGACTTCATGGAACATGGAGAGTAGAGTAATGGAACTGATGTTAAAGTTGGGAATGGCTGAGAAAGGAGATTAGGACAGGATTGAGAAGACAAGAATGAGTCTTCTAAAAGGCTAAGATTAGGACTTGCTTTACAAGGAAATTAAGGGTGGGATAAAAGGCCTGAGAAGTGCTGACTATAACTGACTAGGCAAAGGGATTTGGATGAGAACAAGTTGCTGGGGGGAGAGACAGATAGGAAGCTTGAAGGGGTTGGAGCAGAGGTGATTATGCTTGTGGTAAATGGACAGAAGAAGTTTGTCCTCCAGAGTCAGGAATAGAACTCAAGATTCTTAACTCATTTGCTGCCTGTGAATATTTATGACACCCTTTAAGCTAACTGTGTGTTGCATCGTTTTCTAATGCTAGTTGACAAAAGATGATTGTCTGCTGTTGATGCCTGCTGAGCTCTTAGTTAGTGTTGCAGAGGTGTCTGTGGAATATGTATGGTAAGGGCACAACTTTGGTGAACCATATGGGCCAGTGTGATGATGTGATAGATTGACTGCATCTTTGGTGTGTGTTCTTTTCCATATTAGAAAATTAAAGTAAAAACATAAGTCAGCTTGTGAAGTTGAACACTCAGCATCTAGAAGATGCTAGTATTAAGGTTGCCAATGAAATCTTGACAGACTTTTCTAGAAACATATTCTTTTTCTGTGTTTTGAAACTCTTGGGTACTAGAGAGTCCAAAGATGAAATTGTTGAAGATGACAATAGTTCTTGCGTGTGTGTGTATTTGTATTTAATGAAATGTGTATAAGTATAGTAGTCTGTTAGTCTGTCCTATTTAGGTACACAGCTGACCTGAGTAATTATGTATAAATACATTTCAGGTGGTTCATTAGAAGTGGTTATTGCTCAAGATGAACATCTACCTGAAGATGTAGTGAGAGACTTTGGTATTGATTTGGTTACTGGTTTACATCATATTCATGACCTTGGAATTATATTCTGTGAACTCACACCTGGAAAGGTAACAAGGAATATTACTTGTTTTATAGTGGGCATCTCATACAAAAATGTAGTGATTATCTTTAAATTACTACCTTTAAGCTAAATAACAGTTTGTATTACAGTAGTGTCAAGAAGCTCTGCTTGGCACTGGGGGGCCAGATGTGCTGAGTGTTTTAAGTGATTATGGTAAGAGTCAAGTCCGTGCTCTGAAGAGCCTACAGCCCAACTCAGGGGTTGGCAACCTACAGCCTGCAGGTCAGAATCAGCCAACAGATGTGATCCAACCTGCTAAGGTTTGATCTAGCCCACAGCAGGCATCAGCTGCACATAGCGGTATTCTGGAGCGGCCAGGAGAAGAGGTTTGTGACGTGGTGATTGATGTGAGAATGGAATCTGTGATGTTCTACTGCATCCATCAATTTTCTGATCACCAAATCCACTGTTGTCTGTTGCCACTGAGGGTGGTGGTCAATGGCACTCAGCAGTGGGAATGAGCAGTGGTGGCTGTGGTACAGGGATGCAGACTCCATTTTGGCCTAGGGTAACTTTCAGTGTCACACAGCACTAGAGGGCAAGGGAACGGCAGCGCTTCTAGCAGCCGAGCCCTATTACTTTGGCCAGCCCTTCATAAGAGGTTGCTGATGCCAGGTAAGGTTATTTTCTATCCTTATTATTCCTTTCAAAGATTTCTTACAACTGCAGATGTATGTCTGAGAGAGCAATACCTACTTCCAGACTGCAACATAATAAAATGAGCTAGGTGAATGATCATTCTGAAACCCCTTCTCTTACAGCTCTAGCTGTACTCTCTGTATGTGTCTTATCTACAGTAGGAAACCACATCATTCTTAACACTTTCTTTCACCCTGAAGAATATTTCACAATTTAAAGACATGCCATTTTGGAAAAAAGACAATGATTTAATCAAAATTAATATTGCATACAGTATAGTAATAGCAGTTGAGAAATGCAGTTAGCTAAACTTCCTTTGATAACGACTTCCCATTGAGTTCTGAAATGTAGTATAAATGATCAGTATAATGATTTCATAAAACAAGGCTGAAGATCTTTGGCTAGTTTTTGTAGTTTATAGTCTGGTAAAAATAATTTTCTTTCTAAAAACCTGAATGGCAATCACAATATGATTCTGAGAAGAATTTAACTTACTCTTGATTGTAGTCTCTAATATGTGGTAATATTTTTTTCCTCCCCAAGATTTTTGTAAAATCTATTGCCATGCAAAGGTGCATTAGCTGACTTCATAAAAAAATATAGAGTTGCAAATCTGTGGGTGTGAGATTCATAGAGATGCAAACAGAATATAGCAAAGTCAGGATGCCTGTGTCTCTTTTAAAGTCCCTCATTCATTTTTGCAAGACTCTTCCTGTAAACATTACCTTCTATGATGGCTTCACTTCCTTGAAACAGTGACAGTCAACTAATATGGGTACACTAGTGAATGCATGATAGCTGGACAGGAGATGGATCAAACGTTTGTATTTCACTTTAATATTAAAGTTGAATAACTTTGTTTCATTCACAGAAAATGCAAAGCCCCTTTCCCCCCAGGCATTGAAATAGTAGTTTAAGCCAAAATGAAAAAAGAACTCTTTACCTGAACTCACTAAAACAAAAATCCTCTATATACCTACTTGGTGGCAAGGAAGGAAGGAGAAGGAGAAGGAGGGGGAGGAATGGCAGGGAAATGACAGCCTTTTCCTTTTGGGACTGTCATTGTGTGAAATGTTATTGTGATCAAGACTATGTAAATACTTTAATAAATAGTAATAATGAGTGTTGATTCAAATGGCAACTTTAACTAGCTTGATTTGAAACATGAAACCTGAGAGAAGCCTAATTTAAAAAATGAAAAACTGAGTGCTCTATTTTTGGGTTATGTTTTATTTTTATTTTTAGATACTGTTGGAAGGGCCTGGCACCCTGAAGCTCAGTAATTTTTGCTTGGCTAAAGCAGAGGGTGAAAATTTGGAAGAATTTTTTGCTTTAATTGGATCAGAAGAGGGAGGAATTGATGGTAATGAAAGTATTCTGCAAAGAAACCTGAAAAACAGACTCAAAGGTATTGTATATGTTTTATCAGGCCAAATGAACTAAGCCCAATGAGATATAGTGGAAGGTTTTAAAGTTTTAGTTATGTATTGGGGTGGGGGGAGGAGGCAGAGATCTTGTTTTTTGTGCCAGAAATCCTCAGAACAGTGAAATTTTGTAAAAGTTCTTATTGCACACACATTTTTTGTTCAGTGTTGTCAGTGTCCTTGGCTAAGCAGTAGTAAGCATTACTTGCATTTGTATACGATGTAAATCATATAATAAGTTACAGTATCCTGTTACAAAATATGAGAACTTTTTATCTGATTGTGAAAAGCCTTTGTTAAATAAATTGTTGTGTTACTGATTTATCTGTATGTGGAGCTGCTACCCCAAGGGACCTTTTCATCTCTTCTTCCTGTTATAATTAATGCTACTGTCACATAGGTTAGAGTCCAATACATATTGGAAATAAGCAATAATGCACAGGGACATTCAGTTCTGGTAATGAGTCTAGCACTAATCTTAGGGTAAAAATGACAAAGAATATAGCATGAAATAGGATTGTTGATTATCATTTTGTTGGGATGCTGCAGATTTTTCAAAAAACAGAAGTGCGTGATTGCTGCTTTTTGGTCCATTTTAATCATTTCTCTGATTATATGCAACTAAGCAACTAACTAATAGCTTGATCATAAAAACTCTGTGAGCAGGTCCTGTATGGGACTTCTGTGCATGGAACGGGTTTTGATTGGACACTTTGTTTTATTTCAGCAAGCCTTTGGAAACATAGACCGTTAAAGGGATCTTAATTTGCACTGTAACAATAATTTCCTAAGTAAACTATAGAAAAGCAACAGATTTTATAAGCATAAAATCTTGTTTTTCACATTTATATGAAGAAGTTTTGTTCAGACTCAGAATAACAAAATTATATTTGCAATAAAACATATAATTAAATGTGTTTTATTATGTTAGTTTTAATTCTGAATAGGTTTCAAATTACCGTGGAACTGAAGTCCAAATCCAAGCGATTAAGTAAGTGACTAAGAGGCAGAGTATATAATACGATAATGCCTGAAAAGGGTTTGTTTTGTATTGGTTTATAAAATTCCATCCCCAAAATGCAGCTGTCTCTTATTCATTTACCCCTGGTATTGGGGAGTTCCATAATATTTTCATGATTTTTTTTGTGCTACTTTGGAGTTTTTTAACATAAAAAATGTGTAGAGTCATTTCTAAAAATGTTAATCAAATTGATAAGAATTTAAATGGATCCAGTCTTTAAGTGGCTAGAAAAGTTAAGTCTTTGGATTAAGTGTAATAAGGATTTTGTTTATTGGTAAGGTTTCATTTTTTCCACATTAATATTTGATGCAGATGAATGGAAGAAGTAAAACTGAAATAGCTTTGATTTTATGCATTTCTCCTATCAGCTAAGTGCAAAGAATACAGTTTCATGAATACTTACAAGAACAATTTGAACTTCTGTGTAGACGTGCACTGATATATCAGTGCCATATTGGATTGGCACTGATAAAAAGAAAATGAATGTTATCATCTATCAGCTTTTTTTGGCCCGGGTGTAGCCGATAATGTATTGATAAATATAATATCCCTTCTGGCCAGGTTCCGCAGATGCCATATGCATGTGTGCAGCCACACACATGCATGTACCAGCTAGTAATGTAGCCAGGAAGCATGGAGATCAATCCTTGCAGTTAAATCTGTGGTGGAGAAGGGACATGGAGGAGGGAAGGGGCATGGGGAGGAGCAATTAAGGCCCCCATGGTGAGGGAGGGAGTGGGACAGGGCATTGAATGGGATCCAAGGGCCAGGTCGGGAAGCAGGACAGAGTCGCAGGTGGCTTGTCCAGCATTTAAAAATGGCGGCCAGGGCACTTGAACTAAAGCTTATCAGATGATGAGCCAGTGTGCAGCTCCCAGTCAAAGGCTGTAGGGTGAAGAGCCCTGAGCCTGCAGCAGGCAGCCCACCTCCTCCCTCACCCTGTTCAGCTCTGGTCTGGCTAAAAGAGTGCTGGTGCTTAAAAATGGTGGCAGCGGCAATTGAACTAAAGATCAAATGAGCTTTAGTTCAAGTTCCCCAGCTGCTATTTTTATGTGCTGGGATGCCAATCCCTTAGACGAAGTTGCCCACAGCTCTGTCCCATTTACTGCCTTGCCCCAGCCCCAGCCCCTGCCCTATTCCCTCCTTCACCCTGGGGGCCTTGATTTGCCCCCCACCACACCCGTTCCCCTTCACAGACTTATTTGCAGGATGCTGCTCTCCATGCTGCCTAGTGGCATTCCTGTAAATTGGTTATCAGATCAGTATTGGCCAATATGCCTGTTGAATAATTGGCTATCGGTATCAGCCAAGAAAATCTGTATCAGTGCCCTCCTACTTCTGTATTGGGACACTAACCATATGGAAGTATTTTTCAAAATAATCTAAAATAGATTTATTTATGAAGGTAACTCTGGCAAAAAGTGATCCTTAATTTATACTTTTTTGGGCCCTGGCCCTCAGTGATATGTATTGTATGAGCAAATGACTAATGCTGGAACTACGGTAAAGCAAAAAGAATATATCATAAGGTTGCTAATAGTGTAATATTTTTGAGAAGTATGAAAATAAACAGGATTACGGTAATTTTAAACTTAAACCAGCCTAGTGAATGAACAGTTTTGATCAATAAGGGTTTAAACTTTGTATTTCACACCAGTAGAGTGTAGAAAGTAGCCCCATTAGCAGAACTGCATTTCCTGCATGCAAAAATTTATACCATCATAATGAGGTATTATAGACATGGCCTTTGCATTGTTCTTGATTTTTTTTTTTTAAGATCTGTTAATGCCGTCTTTGTTGCTGTCCTACTTTCAGTAACTAGTAAGATTTGATGAGTTGGGTTAAGGATCTGTAAACACCTATAGCTTAGACACTTTAGAAGTTAGTTATAGATAGCTGTTTATATAAAGGCTGTATACAGAAGATGTTCAGTCTCTACTTGGTGAATTGCGCTTCTTCCAGAAGCCACAAGTGTGCAGCTGTTCATGCCTTTTTCTCTTTAAGCAAAAGTGGCTGCTCCAAGGCAAAAATAACCTAGGAGTACCCAGAGTTAAATCTCTTCCAGGAGAGTTTCTCTTGGGAGATTGAACATCTACACTCCCCCTGCTCTCCCTGCCCCCCAGCTTAACTCTTCCTGGGGACTAGCCTAGGTGTGAGGCGGGGCAGGGAATGGACAGCTGCTCCCACCTTTTCTGTAGAACTGGTGCTCTAATGCAAGGCAAAGTTCCTGCCCACTTCTCGCATCGCTCCCTGCTGGACACCTGGAGCTGAGCACAGGGAGCAGTGCTATCCCTGCCAGTTTCTTTTGCTTGCTGTCCTACTCAAAGGCACCAACTATTTTTTTTTTTTTTTTTTTTGCCATTGAGCGCTGGCAGGCATTCCTCGTGCCCCAGCTCTTTACTTTTAATGCAGCATGGGCCCTGTGCATGCCCAGAAGAGGCAGCACATTACTTCTACCTGGCTCTGCAGTGTTCATAAAGCTCGGGAATTTTAGTGGGGCTTTTTGGGGCATTTTTATGTAATAGTAGATTAAATCAGCTTTAGCTAAAACCCCTAAAAAGCTTCGCTGAAGCTCTTGATGTTTTCAAATGCTGCAGAGCCAGGTTGAAGTCAGGTGTTGCTGCTTCCAGTAAACCGCTTGTTTTTTTTCTTTCTTTTTTTTTCTTTTTAAACCATCTGCAAGCAACTCCGTGCATGCTGAGTACCTGTTTTTTGATATGTGCTTGAGCCCTGAGGTGTAGATTGTAGCTGTGTTGATCTCAAGCTTGCTATAATAATTTTTTCCAACTATTTAAGTTGGTCTAATAAAAGATATCATACTCACCCAAAGAACCTTGTCTGCCTTGAGCTCTGGAGCACCCATAAAGTCAGTGCCTGTGGCCTCACCCCTCCTGTGCTGCTCAGCTGTATGGTGGGGCAGCAATTTAAAAGCTGGCTGGGATATGAGCTCAGAGAGGCTTTCCTCAGCCTGGTTCCTGGCCCAGCCAGCTTTCCCTGACCCAACCTCTCAGTTAACATGTTAAGGGAGAGGGTGGAGAGGAAGCTGGTCAACAGGGAACCAGGTTCAGGAAGACTTTGCATGGTATAGTAAGGCAAAGTCTTTGTCAGCTCCTCATATCAGAGTCTTATGTGTGTGCAGTGGGCAGGGGCTTTGCTCCACTGCTCCCTGCACTTGGCTCCCTGGCACTGGAAGCTGAGTAAAGGGAGCAGTGCTGCAATCCCCCTGTCTGCTTTACAAACCAGAGTCCTCAGAGTGAGAACTGGGGGGCTTGCCTCAGTGCTCCTTCCACTCTTCTCCCTGAGAGCAGGAGCAGAGTAGAGAAATAACTCCTCCATTCAGGTGCTTTGACATATGCTCTTCTCCCATGGAGAAGAAGGGAACAGCAAGGCACAGCCTGCATCTACCCCAAGTTGAGTCTGGGAAGTGAAAGAAGCAGCTGCTTCTATTCTTTCACTCTTTAAGCCAGACACTGCATAGTTTGTGTTAGGGATTGGGGGCTTTGTCCCAGTGCTCCATCTGTTCCACTCCCAGATGGAATGGAGGAGAGGCTTCTTCCCCAGTTCAGCAGGCCCTGGTCTGGGGCAGGTGTGGGGAGCCTTTCCGTGCTGCTCTACTCCCCGTGGGGACCAGGTGAAATAGAGTAGGCACTGTTCCTCTTACCTTCCCCCTGGCTAGGATCATCCTGGTTTTGGGAAGGTGAGGAGAACAAGTGTAGAGTAGGCGGCTGCAGGCCAAATGTTTATACTGGTCCCTCTTCAGAAACAGTTTCTACTGGTGGAAACTTCTGAGAAATTTCTTCTGATGGAAATGAATGTCTGTTTGTGGCTATACTCAAGAAGTCTGTCTCCTTTGGGGTCCAGCAGATGTATGCTGTCTTTTGTTCAGTATATCTATCAACCTTAGTAAAAATTGCATGCTCTTCTGATGACTTCAGTATGGATTTTGCATTGCTGTTCAGTATACATTTATGAACTATGGCTAGAAATGTCCCCCCTCTTCCATTTGTCAATGGCCAGGACCTTGTTAGAGTGATGTACACAATCTTTTTACCCGCACTTATGCTATTTGAGTACCCTCTACTTGGGAACGAATGCTAGACGTTAAAAAAAGGCATTAAAAACTGCTGGTCCTGAATGCGGCAGTCTTTGCTCAGCAAGTTTAATATATAAAAATGCATTAATGTAGTTTGCTGTATGCTACACTATTTTCCTATCAGATATCAAAATTTAATCTTCCAAAGTCCTTAGTAGGCTGCAGCCAGACTATCTCAGAGATTACTGCTGTCCAAGATCTGCTTTAACAATCCCACTCATCAGGAACAAAGGGAGTCTTGACAGGAAGAAAAAGACAGGAACAGGATTAGAAGCTTTTTTGTTTGACTTATTGCCAGAATTAAGAACAATAGGGTCAGCAAGAAATGTAAACCCAGGCTGTTAATCATCTTTAAAGAAATTCTTTAAATTCCTATGTAAGAACCAAAATCTATGAAAAGAAACCAGTATATGAGTAGAAGAGGGAACTGGGATTTTTGTTGGCTTTGTGTAATTTTTTTAAGGACCCCAAAGATGCTGGTAACAATGGTATACATAGATTATACACTTTTTATTTCTTGTATTAAGTTTAATTGGTACACAGATGTGTGTGTTTTTAAATCAACAATCTACTTTGTATATTTTTATCAAGTGTATCCTAGAAAATTAGTTAAGTACATGTACTTTACTGAGAAGGAAATAAGTGTTGGCATCAGTAAATGCAAATAATTTGATTTTTTTTATAGGCTTCATTTAAGCTATACATGAAAACTTAAGGTTTTATATGAAAAAGGCTTGGCTTAAGAAGTAGCATAGTCTTGTGGTTACTTAAATGATCAAGTTAAATACATATTAATAAGTAAGTAAAGATAAATACAGTCAGCTGTAAGTTGTAATTGCTTGGGTGTAAAATGGGTGTATGAAGATCGCGACATCAGGATCTGAAATCGAGCTCATGGTTTATCAAGCAGTTGTGATCCCCACTGTACTGTACAGAGCTGAGTTGTGGACAACTTACAGGAGACGCCTCAAGTTGATGAAGTGCCATCAGCTCTGCCTGTGGAAGATCCTTTGAATTTAGTAGGAAGATAGATGCACCAACATTAGTGTCCTCTTGCAAACAAACACCATGAGCATCGAGGTGATGGTCATCCAACATCAACTTTGCTGGACTGCTATGTCAGCTTGTGAGACTTGCACCCCTTTGACTGCCTGGCTTGTCGTGGTGTGGCCCCTCCCCTCAACTCGTCTGCCATGACTTTGATGTTAAATGTACTTTAAGAAGGGTCTGCAGTGGAGATCTTTCCCAGGTGGGCCTCCTGATAGATGGCCGTACTTACGATCATCTGATGTGATGTTCCACGGGGCTCTGCCTTCCCTACACCCTGTCCACTCGCCAACTGGTTGGTGATGCATCGGTGATGTTTTCTGGTCCTGTAAGATGGCTGAGGATCTGTCTACTGGGCTCCTGTTGCTTTTCTCCCCTCTTGGGGTAGTTTTCACTTCAAAGGAAATCTTACTCAGGGGAATAAGGGGCTGCAGGGCTGCCTTCC
The DNA here is from genome assembly GCA_030014935.1 of Caiman crocodilus. Lineage (NCBI taxonomy): Eukaryota > Metazoa > Chordata > Crocodylia > Alligatoridae > Caiman > Caiman crocodilus. The sequence continues at coordinate 184,431,731 of JAGPOW010000261.1, forward strand.
TTATCCCAGCCCCCACTTAGGGGAGAGGAGGCATCAGAGACCCCATCGTAAGCAGGGAGCTCCCCTACCTCCTTGGTGTGAGCTGCTTCTGGTGGCTGTGTAGGTGCTCCTGCTTTGTTTCCTGCTTTGCCTCTTGCAGGAGGCTTAAAGCTTTCCCCTGTGCTGCCTGCTTGAGCCACGCAGGCTGGGTTACCTCCTCCCTGTGGCGGAGCCTGCCTCATGAGCTGCCAGCCTGTGCTCTCTCTTTCTGGCTCTCCCCCCACCCCAGCTCCAGCGGGGCTTTTAAACTTTCCCGCAGCGGTCGGTACAGCTGCTGGGATTGGCTCAGCTGTTCCTTGCGCTGGAAATGGCTGATTAAACAGCTGGTGTAATGTCAGTTTGTGCGGGTGCGGCTCCGGCTGCTCGGCGGGGAAGGTACGTTAGCCCCTCTGGGGGCTTGTTCTCAGAGTCTGGGACCTGCGGGGTCTACTTACTCTCTCCCCCTCGAGAGCCTGTGGAGAGTGCCTCGCCACCACACATCTAGATGTCCGACTCCAGGCTCCTGAAACGAGCCTTATTCTCCCAGCTCATTTAAGGTGTATGCTCAAAAGGAGGGCAGAAAAACTTGAAAAAATGCAACATTGATATCAAATTGTGGGAGACTATTGCCCAGGACCACCCTGAATGGAGGAAGAGTCTTCTGCAAGGGATCTAGGTACTTTGAAAACTTGCAGTGACAGGAGGAGATAGAAAAGCAGGAGCAACAGAAATAGCATGTCGCAGATCAAATCAAGAATCCAGAGCTACTTGCCCTGCTTGGAAACGTGCCTGAGTTGCAGCAGAGTCTGTCAATTCTGGATCAGCCTCATTAGCCATTTTCAGATCCACAGATAAGATAATCATGAAAGACAGTCTTCCTCAACTGTGAGAGATTGCTAAAGAGGAAAAGCAGAGAGTAGAAAGTCTTTTGTCTTTCTGGCTGTTTAAAGAAATGTAAAAATATCCAAAATGCAATATGATAATTTCATAGATTTTATAGACGTTGGGGGCTGGAAGGTACCTCATGAGATCGAGTCTAGCCTCCCTGACAGAGGCAGGAAGTCTGCAAGGATCAGATGATCCCAGCAAGATAAGCATCCAAATGCCTTTTGAATGAGTCCATAGTAGATGCTTGCATCACCTCTGGGGGTAGCCTGTTCCAGACCTTGGACACTTGGACTGTAAAGTTTTTCCTTATATTGAGTCTAAATCAGTTATCTAGAAGTTTGTGGCTTTTAGACCTAGTTATCCCTTGGGGAGCCCTGGTGAGCAACTGTTCTCCCAGATCCCGATGCACCCCACTTATATACTTATAGGTGGCCACCAAGTTCCCCCCTGAGCCTGCTCTTTGCCAGGCTGAAGAGTCCCATGTCCCTCAGCTTCTCCTTGTAAGGCTTGCTCTCTTGGCCTTTGATCATATGGGTGGCTCTCTGGACACTCTTGAGCTTATCCACATCTGTCCTGATGTGGGGGGCCCAGAACTAGACACAGTACTCTAGCTGTGGCTTCACTAAGGCCAAATACAGTGTGAAGATGATGTCCCTGGTTTTGCTCGACTTGCATTGATAGATACATGTCAAAGTTTGGTTTTCTCTTCTAGTCATGGCATCGCAATGGGGGGCTCATGTTCATCTTGTGGTCAATCAAGTCCCCTTTTGGCATTGATTAATGGTGCCTAGATTCATGGGGGCATTGGTTGTCTCAGCAGCTGATCACAATGCTTACTGAAACAACCAATCAGAGTGCTCTGGACGGAAAGAATAAGCATATTCAAGGGCCTTTAGTCACGTCTACAAGGGCCGACTTATTTTATGACTATAAACAAATCAGAAGGTCAGACTTTTGACAAAATATGCACTTATATTCCTAAGCCTGTGTTTACACATGGATAGCTTTATATAGCCTTTTTGAGGGTGAGAAGTTTTGATTCCATTAAAGTTGTTGGTCAAAAAATAGCTAAAAATCCTGTATTTAAAGAAATACTTTTGCAATTAAAATTTAATCGCATATGTTTTGCAGGTTTCAGCTAGTTTTAAATATAATATAAATGAATATAAATTTCATTTTTAATATTTGTCCAGCAAACTTTATTCATGGTTTCTTTTTATCTGTTTGGGTTGAAAGTATATATATTGAACTCCTCTTTTCAAATTTATGTATTTTTTCCTTATTGAAAATAATATTGAGATTTTTTGGATTTGATGAAATGTTAGGCTGGTAGGCTTGTAAGGCAAGTTATCATTTGAATTATATTTTTGCCTTTCATCCATTTTTAAGTTTTCAAGATGTCAATTTTTTTTATGTTTGGTATTCAGAAAAAAGTAGTTTCTCACTGATTTTGTTCTTTTGCGTTAATACTTTTAATTAAAGTATATTTGGGGGAATGCCAAAGATGTTAAAGATGCCGAAATTTCTTTACTAGCTCCTGAAAATCTGAGTGGCTCTGTCACTGACCAATAAAGAGAAGGATTTGAAGATTATTTAATTCTGTATTTGTAATTAGACATGCATATCAGTTTTACCTCTGACTTATCTGCTTTGGTATTTTAGCAGCCATTACAGTCCACTTAGGAAAAGAGGATTATAAGGAATAAAGAAGATTATTTTGATAGACCAGATCAGATTTTTTATTGCCAGTATTTTGCATTTAAGTAAAATCCATTGAAATTAGCTTGGATTTGTAACTAATATGCTATATATTGGCTTTTTTGAGAGATCTGCCTATACAAATATTGCAGAATCAGTCCTTACTAGCTGAAACCTGGAAAACATTTGCAATTACATTTTTATTGCAAAAATATTTATTTAAATAAAGGATTTTTAGTTATGCTTTGACAGAATCAAAACTTCTCACTCTCAAAAAGGCTACATAAAGCTGTTCATGTGTAAAAACAGGCTTGAATACATATTGTGTCAAAAGCCTGACCTTCTGACTTGTTTATAATCATAAAATAAGAGGGTCCTTGTACACATGACTAAGGGCCCTTGTATCTATGAGGAAATTGCCCCTTTTAGTGGTTTAATTTCCCTTTTTAACAATTTTATTGTGTAACAGTGTACACGTTCAGTGGCATATTTCAATTTAAATGACTTCTTTATGTAGCAAACTAAAACCGACCCCATGTATATTAGTTTGCTATGTAACAAATTACAGCGATATTCCTCGAGTATGCAAGGGCTTTATCTGGAGAAGGTGGCAGGGACAGTGCAGGGAGCTCTGGAAGCCCAGGTGTGCTCAGGGAAGCTCGGGCTTGGCGGGCTTTCAACACACCATTCACCATACCTGCCACCTTCTCTGGCTGCCAGCATACCCAGCCACCCTCATGCCACCTTCCCAGGGCAGGCAGCCCATTCCCAGGTGGTTCCAGGTGGCAGGAAACTGGCAGGGATGGTGCAGAGGGCACTGGAAGCTGACTGAGGCCGAGCTTCCCTGAGCACGTGGGCTTCCAGTGTCCTGTGCATTGGTGGATCCAGCAGGTTCTGCTGGCAACCTGGAGCTGCACGCGTGCAACTAGCACCCCACCCAGGCAGCCCTGGGAGGCACTGCCACTGCAGAGGGAAGTACCGGGCCCCACCACAGCTCAGGGGCTGCACGACCTGGCGGCAGCTCGCGTGGGCAGGCTCCACGAAGGGGAGAGTGTGTGGAAAAGAAAGTGGCATGGGACCTGATTTTTTGTTTTTTTTTTCTCCCAGAGCCTGCCTGCATCTCACCTGGCCGAGGAGTGAGCAGTTAGTAAGTCATGCAGCCCCTTAGCTGTGGGGGACCCCAATGCTTTCCTCCACCACTGCAATACTCCCCAGGCAGCTTCCACCTGCTGGCACCCTGCCCAAGTGGTCCCAGGGGGTGCTGTCCCTATGAAGGGAAGCACCTGGGCCCACTGGCAATTTGTTCCCTGGCTGTGGGAGAGGTGGACAGGCTCTGGGGGTGGGAAAAAGGATCAGGCCTCCCACTGCTTTTTTTTTCTTCCCCCCCCCCTCCATTTTGGCAGAGCCTGCTGGTGCTTCATTCTAGCTCTGATTTGCCTGCACGTGTGTTTGAAATGCCTCAGAATCTTTAAAAATAAGACGCCTGTTCTGTCCGTCTGCAGCACTGTCTGTCCAGACCAGAGCACTTTGATTGGTTGTTTCAGTAAGTATTGTGATTGGCTGCTGAGACAACCAGTCGGAGTGCTCTGCTCAGACCGAATAAGCCTATTACTATATATATATAATATATATATAAACAATATATTGTTATATATATGAACAATTACTTTGGATAATTCTGTAGCACATCTTGCCTTTAGATGGCTGTCATTATTTTTTGCATCTCTATTTTTTTTAAATGTATACAATGGATCTCTCCTTTTTAAACACATAATTATCAATTGCTGGCTAAACATCTCTATGAAACTTCCATTTGTTATCCTCAAAAGATCTAATGTCTATTATGCAAAAAAAAGCAGTATCTTAAAAACAAAACAAACAAACCAATACATTTAAAGTTAGATGTCTTGTTTCAGTAAAGAAGTAATTCTAGGCTTCTCCTTCCTCTTCTGTGAGGAGCAGTGTTTTCTATAAAAGATGGCAGTAATTTCCCCTGTATCTCTTCGTTTAGCTTTGCAAATACTTAAATGCCTGCACATGGGCAGACCATTATTTTTAAAAATAAGTTTTAAATAAATTTCAGTTGCATTAAAAAAAGTTTGGCTGAGGATAGAAAGCTCTTTGCAATGAAGAATAGAGCTGCATTTTCATAAGAAGATTCTGATTCAAGTCCCTCAGTCTCTCCTCATAGGGCCTGTCCTGCTGCCCTCTCATCAAGCGGGTGGCCCTCCTCTGAACTCTCTCCAGGCCACATCCCTTTTGAAGTGTGGTGCCCAGTACTGGATGCAGTATTCCAACTGCAGCCTGACCAAAGTCGCATAGATGGGGAGTCTCACCTCTCTGGACTGGCTTAAGATGCACCTTTGGATGCATGACAAGGTATGGCTGGCCTTGCTGGCTGTGGTCTGGTATTGGCAGTTCGTGTTCATCTTGGAGTCATTAATGACTTCAAGATTCCTTTCTGCCTCTGTGCTTTCAAGAGGGGAACTTCCCAGCCTGTATGTATGCTGTGGATTCCTTCTCCCAAGATGCTGCACCCTGCATTTATCTATGTTGAACCCCATCCTATTCTCATCTTCCCACTTTTGTAGTCTGTCTAAATCTAGTTGCATCCTCTCTCTCCCTTCAAGTGTGTCCACCTTGCCACACATCTTAGTCTTAGTGTCATTGGCAAATTTGGATAGTGTGCTTTCCACCCCCTCGTCCAAGTCGCTGATGAACATGTTAAACAGCGTGGGCCTGAGGACCAAGCCCTGGGGTATCCCCACTGCTCACATCTCGCCAGGTTGAATACAACCCGTCCAGCACTACTATTGGGTGTGCCGCGTCAGCCAATTTTTTACCCATCCAGCTGTGCAGGCATCAATGCGACAGTCGCTTAATTTATTGATGAGGATGGGGTGAGAGACAGTGTCAAAGGCCTTCTTGAAGTCTAGAAAGACTAGGTCCACGGCAACACCATCATCCAAGGATTTAGTTATTTGGTCATAAAAGGCAATCAGGTTGGTCAGGCAGGACATGCCTTTGATGAACCCATGCTGATTGCCCCTGACCATGATCTTCCCTGAAGGGCCCCCTGCAGATGTGCTCCTTGATGATTGTCTCCAAGATCTTCCCGAGCACCAAGGTGAGGCTTACAGGCCTATAGTTACTTGGGTCCTCCTTCCTCCCTTTCTTGAGAATTGGGACCACATTAGCCAGTTTCCAATCCCCTGGCACCTGGCCAGATGACCACGAATGTTCATACAGCTGGGCCAAGGACTCCGCGATGACCTCTGCCAGTTCCCTCAACACCCCTGGGTGGATGTGGAGGACCTGCAGATTTAAAAATGTCTAGCCCTTCCAGAAGATTCCTAACTACATGTACACTAACTGAAGGCCTGACAGAGCTATCTAAGACTGTCCCTACCTCTGGTAGGTGGGATGTCCCAGTCCCTGTTCAAGAAAACAGAGGCAAAGAAACTGTTAAAATTATCAGCTTTTCTGTCTGGTGTAGCCACAAGATTACCATTTGCGTCTTGCAGGGCCCTACGTTTTAGCCATGGACATCTTAATAAAAATTGATGGAGTGTGAGAGAGTGTAGCTCGGTCTCTGTCCTACTTTAATATAGGAATAGCTATGCTGGATCAGACCAGAGTTTCATTTTATCTTGTATCCTATGTGTAACACTGGTCAGTAGCAGATGCTTCTTAGGAAGGTGCAAAATACAAAAACAATCCATTATAACGAACATTTAATTACATAACCTACCCAAGTGAACATTTTAAACTCCATACAGTTCTGCTTGTCTTAGGACCGATAGCATAAGGTCAATTTTTTTTGGAATCAAAGTCATGTACTTGTAGATATTTTTAGTTTCTTGTGAGAATGGTAGTAACCTACCACTCCAACCATTTGCTTCATTCTTCTGAGTAGTCACCGAAATGAGTAATATATTTTCTATTGTTATAAAGAACACTAGAAACAAACAGCACAAAATTCTTACAATTATTCTTTGGCTGTGAGTATAAGTGGATCAAATAAAATTCTTTATGTAATGCAAAATAACCTAGTACAGGCATGGGCGGCAGAAGGCCGGGGCTAACAGAGTTATCCCCCTCAAATGCAGGGCAGCAGGCAGAGGTGCAAGGTAGCCTGACCATGGACTCCAGGTAGTTGCAGCAGGGATGGGGAGGGGTGCATGTGCAGCTAGGATCACAGCCCCGTGTGTGGATAACGGTCCAGCACTGGCAGGCAGGTATCAGTCTACTGAATGGGGCCCCAGGGCTGGGCTAGGTCATGGGACAGTTGGAGCCCGGGTGGCTCATCCAGGAGTGCCAGGAGGTTCCTGCTGTTGTGCGTACCCTGAGGGAGGTCGGGGAGGTATGTGCCCCCCCAGTCTGTACATGGAGCATAGGTGGGCTGTTGCACACTAGGCTCTGTACCCTGCAGCTGCTGCCTCCAGAGTGGCGCAGTATCATGTGCCTGCTTCTGCTTGGCTGTGCCATGCCCCCTGCCTACCCAGCTGTAGGATACACATGATGTCACAGCTCTGGAGGTAACAACAGCAGGGTACAGAACCCAATGCATAGCAGCAGCCTGCCTGTGTCCCGCGCACAGATTGGGGGGGCATGAATCCCTTCCAGGCCTCCCCTGAAGTTCACCCACTGGCAGGAGCCCACCTGCACTCCTGGATGAGCTGCCCAGGCTCCGACCCTCCCATGACCCACCACAGCCCTGCGCCATTCACCCCTGCTCCTGCCTCTGCCCTGCTCCCTCCCTCATCATGGGGGTCTCGCTCTGCCCCCACAGTCTTTCCCTCTCCCCTTTCCACTTTCCCCACTGACTTACCTGCTGGGCAGGGATGTGCGTGTGCGTGCACACGTGCATATGTGTGTGCATTCATCCCCCCCCAAATAATTTTTTCTCCCTCCACCTATGAATACAGGTATATCAGGATGAAGAAAAGATAATTGTGTGTAAGGCTGGCATAACTCTTGAAGTTCTGTTCCCTTAATTTGGCTATCAATACTCTGTATTATGTAGGCTGTGTATGCACATTGAAATTATCTGGGAAAATTCTTCTGGGTTTGTTTTCTTAATGGAAAAACTTACCCAGAAACTCCTGAACAGACATTTGAATGCTGAGCAGAGAGCTTTCAGTGCTGGTGCTATGCAGCTAAAGGCCCCCTGTGCATACATCTCAGTGTGCTCCGCAGGCTCTCTGCCTGCCTGGAGATAGATGGCAGCAATGTACAAGGCAACCCTAATTAGCTCACAGACTGCTCTGGGTCATCTGGATCAGTCAGAGTGACACCCTGACTCCCCTGGAGCAGGGAGGAGAAGCAAAGCATTCTGGGATGCTGGAGGACTGCTGCAACTCCTTGCATAAGGGAAAGTTTACAGACATTTGCTTCCTTGTGGAAGTGATTTAGTCCTGTTTATTCTTGAGGTATTTTTCTCCTGGAATGGATATTTTTGCTTTGGGAGAAAAATTCTTGAACATCTATACATGCATGGTTTCCATGGGGAGAGCAGAGACTCTCCCAGTGAGAGCTAAGCGCAATCTGCAAGTGGCCTTAAATTTTCCGGTACCACTTTCTTTTTTTAAATGGAGGTAACGACCTCATAATTGTTGAAATGATTGCCTTGTTAGTGGTATACGTCCAGTGCTGAAGCATAGAAATGTTGAATGAATAGTCAAATTGTTCTCTATTTGTTTTGTTTTGCAGGATCTCCAATGTATACTGCCCCAGAAGTAATAAATGGAGAAGATTTCTCCAAAGCCAGCGATCTATGGTCGTTGGGTTGTTTACTATATGAAATGTTTTCAGGTATTTATTTGTGTGTGTATGTACACATATATCTGACTAATTTCTGTTGTAATTGTACCAAATTTTTCCACTATGCACACTTTTGAAATGTTAGGAAAGTTTAAAAAAAAAAAAAAAAAAAGGAATGTTTTTAATATGTATTTTTCTAAAGAATTCTTGAAAATTTTACTGGAGATGTTTATAAAAATAGTAACAATTATTTAGGACCCTTGTAAAATAACTAAAATTAAGTAAATTAATTTTGCCTTGATACCTGAATTATAGGATGATTTTAACTCTCTGTAGTCCTCAGTCATTATGACTTCGCTAAATTAGAGCTATGTGAGTTTCAGTTCTATCAATGGATTTTATTCTCCTAAACAAGAAGGTTTATTTTTGTACATACTTTTTTTTTTTATTTTAAAGGTAAAATTCATTTGCCCCTGTATAAAGTTAGAGTAATTGGACATGCTGCAGGTGAAGTAATATGTGTGTGTTGTGACTGGAGATCAGAAGATGAAAAGTTCTCTGCAAACAGAGGTGCAGAGTTGTAGTGTAGTAACAATCTTCTGGTTCATTAAAAAAACAGTTATGTAGATGTTGAAATTTCTTTCCTGCCTCATCTTGATGTTATTGCGGCCACTTTGCTGTCTTGAGGGGCTGCCTGGAGACCCCTTTGGTATTCAAGATATTTAGGAGCATCCTGCAAATGGATTCTTCTGCTGTTTTTGTTACTCATTGGCTCTCAGCACCAAGAATTTGTCTATTGTTGTTTTTGTAGGTGCTTCATAAATTGAATTCAGATTGAAGGTACTTGTTTCTTTAGGTTTATCCTTAACAGGATGAAAATTATCTAGCTATTGTTGGCTATAGCTCAGAACATGTTTTGAAGCCTTACAAAATTTTACCTAACTCTGTTAATAAAATACCATTCATAGGAAGACCTCCATTCTTCTCGGAAAGCTTTTCTGAATTAACTGAAAAGATTTTGTTTGACGATCCTTTGCCGCCTAGGCCAAAAGGTAACCTTCTCTTTGTTCAGTGAGTCAAACCAGATTGTTTGGTACCTAGATTGCCATGTTTAGGTGTTTTTTGTGGGGTGGGAGGGGTGTGGGTTACTTCCTTCCTCCCCCCCCACGATTTTGCAAATCAATGTTTCAGTTCAGAAAGTTAAAATTCTTAATGACTGAAGCCAGTTGTCTCAGCTGAATAAACTTTAACTGACTTGATATCTATTCTCTCAAACACGTTGTTGTTGTTGTTGTTGTTGT
>JAGPOW010000261.1:184446236-184464351 GCA_030014935.1 Caiman crocodilus
ACCCTCTTCAGAGAAAAGCACCTAATACCTAAAGGCTTATTCAACGGCTCTCCTAACTACAGTATACCTTATAATTATTTTTCTTTTGATATAAGAATTTTTAAACTTCGTTTTTTAGTATTTCTAGAACAATAATTGACTTGGGCTATTTCATGTCACTTGATGTATATATATCTTTAGAATTACATTATTTCTGTCATTGTGAAGTTGTGCCCTCATCTACTTGCCATATAATGAGAAATCTCACTCGTTTCCCACAAATGAATAGTTTTATTGACTTCACTGGAGATTAGTTGTGTATGTTGAGCTGAATTTGGAACTTCATTCTCAGTTTGATTTAGAAGACATTTGCACAGCAAATGTTGGTGCTGAAATAAACTTGCTTTTCTCCTAACTATAACAAACCGAAATTTTTGCTAAACTGATTGCTCTTACTTTTCTTTTTGTTTGTATAATAATGATGCACTGTAGTATGCACTCATGTAATTTTTCAGATTTCTCAGAACCTTTTAAATGTGGATCAATATTATCTCTGTTTTAGAGTTATTTTTATCAATAGATGTGTTGATAAAAATCCTTTAATGCTTTTCATACATTAGTCTTATAGCATCACGAAGCTTAGCAGTTCAGCATCTTGCTTTTATACAGTTAAGTTTTATAACCAGGCAAATGTAAGCATAGATCAAGTACTATAATATAAAACATAAATATAAACATAAAAACTATCAAAACATAAAAGCATATAAACAAAACTATAATATAAAACATTACAAACAAAATTTGTTTACATTGTGTTGCGTGTGTGAAATTCCTGAAAATAGGATCTTTCAAAAGTGGATTAAAAGGGTTGGGCTTCTCCATAATTACTTCTGTTTGACTTATTTTATACTTCCTTACTTTGAATATTCAATTATGGCTGTTCTGTTATATACCTTGTTTCATAGGTTGGAAGATTTTTTTGGTTCCAAAACAGTGAAAATGTTAGTCTTTTAGAATGATGGGACTATACGATATTTATTTTATATTCCTCCATTGTTTTCTTTAACTCTCTCCCTGCTTATGGCTTAAGTGCTGCAGGATTTCATATTGCCAGTCAAACAAGAAATCAGAATCTAAATTTAGGGACGTAATTAAGACAAGAAAGTCTGTAATAAATGCGGGTGGTGCTTGTGTTGCTCATAAATATAGTGGTTTTCTTTATAAGATATCTGGATATTTTACATCACCTGTCAAGAATCTGCTGAATTTTAAGTAAATAAGAGATCTAACAGTCTTGGAGTCTATATCATTTCCTTTTCAAATTTAGAAATTATTAACTGTTTGCTTCCTGGTACAAAGTGGACTAATATCTAAACTTTTGGAGATGATACAAGACAGTACAAGAGATTTATGAGATTCCTTTACAGAACATGCTACATTCTAAGCCTTTATCTTATTTTTTTCTTATATTCTGTTAAGTTATTTAGAATGGCTTACTGGAGTTTTAATAACTATGTTGTTTAGATTTGCTGTGCGTTTGGATATATAACATAATTAGAATGGTGGTGGCTTTTGTTAGCACTACCACTATTGCTAGTACTATTGAAGTGATACAAGTGCTTGACTGCCTGTGGGAGAATCCTGGTTAAATTTTTGTGCTTCTTGACTCAATTGAATTCACAGCCAGTAAACTCTTTCACATTCTGTGTGGTTTTTGAGTATAAAGAAGCTAAGTTTGTGGGGCAAGTTCTCAGAATGTGAACCCCAGAGAAGCATATTTTTAACAGCAAAGTACACTTGCATCTGAAAGGGTATGCCAGCCTTTTAATTTATTTCCCTCCATGTGCAAAAGGTAATCAAGTAGCTTTTATCTGTCTTAGTTTAATTTATAGACTTCACTGTTAAGCACATACTTGTTTTGACTTCTGCTTTTTATAACCAGGTGGAAAGTTGCACAGGTTTTCTAAAACTCCTGGTCATCAGATGTACGAAGGTCTTTCTGTAGTTTGAAATAATTTAATAAATCATTTACTGTGGTGATATAAAATTAGCCTCTCTGGTTTCATCTTTAATATATTTAGTGCCACTAGCATTGATCCCTCATAATGAGTGTCAAGATTCAGGAGTTTTAGTACTGAGATTTTCTACCAGTCACTTGGTAGAACCCTGTGTATCACCATTGCCAACACTGATGCAAACACTGTTTGTACAGAAGCTAGTACAATGTAGTCCTGGTTCATGATAAAGTTTTCAGTAATACAAAGAATAAATAATAATTGAAATTATATTGACTTTTAAAATGCGTTCAGTAATTTGTATCTCTCTCTCTCCTCTTGTTAACCAGCAGTGAGAACTCAGAGGCATTTGTACCCAGAGATACCAAGGAGCCTTTAGATACCAATGCAAAATCAGATAATCTGTCATCCTCAGGAGCAGATAGTAAACACCCTAACAAATCTTTCAAGCTAGGTAATATTATACATAGCTAATAATGAAATTCAATAACAAATTAATTTGGGATGAACAAATCCCATAAATCTTATCAGTCACTTTTTCCCAGCAAGATGTGTTTTATTCCTCTTATTCATTAATGAATGCTAGTCCTGTGTGTTCTTTGCAACAGAAAATCCAGATGAATTGCGGCCTAAAAGTGCACTTGATGGTGAATCAAATGAGTCCATGTTTCTTCTCAGGTATGAACAATAAAAGCAGTCTGTATAATTTTTACTTTCTATGTGCTCAGTTATATTGTTGCTATATTAAGATATAATACATGGCAGGAATGAAGTATTTGTTCCACAAGTTCATAGGGAAAGGTAGCACATAAATACATAGTTTAAATGGTATAAAGTTGTCGTCTTCAACTTTGAAAGATGTAGAAATTTAAATAATGTTTTTTAGTACTGTTTTTCACAGAGAGGGCTAATCTTAGCTGTTTCCTAAACCAGATTAGAGAAACATTATTTGTAGGTTTATCCATTGTTTAGAACTTTGAAATTATTCTTACTTTACATATTCACAGCCTGCTTAAAGATATTGAAAAAAAAACAAAAGAAAAACACACTTTATCAGAAGAAGCAGCACAGTAGTTTGACCTAGTTCTGCAGCATCTGTATAGCTCAGGTACTTCAGCAGGGTTTTTTGGTGTTTTCATCTATGAGCTGATTCAATCCCCACTAAAGTGCCTGAGCTATACAGACCAGACATTGGGTGAGCTGGGTCAAACTAACATGCTGTGTCTTCTGGACATGCACTGGGCTTGGTTTGGGAGCTTGCCCAGTTTAAAGTAATGCCCCCTTTTTTTTTGTTAATGTCTGTAAGCAGCCACAGTGCTCTTTACTATTTAAGCAGTCCTTAATTACATGCTAATAGGACAGTAGTTTTGAAACATTTTGTTTCAGATAGTCTAACAATTTTTTACTGCAGTTCACGAGTAAAAAAGTAGGGTAGGAAGGCAGCAGCATCCCTAACTAACTTATTTAACTAATCTGCTCTTGACTACTTCTAGGGATGGAGATTCTACAACTTCTCTAGGTAGCCTATTCCACTGCTTAGCCGCTTTCATAGTCATAGTCTACAACAGACATTCAAAAAGCCTGAGCCTGAATTGATTCAGTCTTTGCAGGTTAGTCTAACCTGACTCAGATGAACCAGTTTCTAACCATGAAGACATTCTCTCTGAACTGAAGAGATGCAGGCACATGCTTGCAGTAGCTCAGACTGGAAGCTGGGGGGTGCTAGAGAAGCCCTCCCTTCTATTTTACAGTGCTGAGCTCAGGCCAGGCCCTGGAAGGACGCTTTGATTTAGGGAAGGGTCCCTCCTCCTCCTCCCCCCTGCTCCTCCTGACCAGCAAGGGAGCCAGCAGGGTGGTGTTAACAGAGCATTTAGCACCCCATCAAAAAAACAAAAGCCTCTCATTAATTTAAGGTCGTCTTAAACAACTTTTTTCAAGGAAGGAACAGAGACATTGCCAGCTGACCTGTTGATTAGCTTCAAAAAGCCCTAAGCAGATGTTGTCCTATCTGCCTTTGTCTTGTCTGCCTTACCATATACTTCCTATGGTCTGGTCTGTGCTGTGGGAGAAGGGAGGGGGGGAATCTCTGCTTGTGCAGGGAGGTGGGAGGGGCAGAGGGGAAGCCAGGCAGAGGGGTGGGGCCAGTCTTGCTCTGGAGCAGAGAGCCCCACCCAGGACTGCAAAGCATCTGGGATGCTGAGGGACTCTGGTTTAAGTGAAACCAGGAAGGAATCTGGGACAAACATTGCATAAACCAGTTTGACCCAGATCAGTTAAGTCTGGTATACTACATTCAACCAGGTTTATCTCAAACTGGTTTCAGCCATTTTCAAACTGGTTTATGTGCCCTGAACATCTGTTCTATTACAGGTTTAATTCAGTGTCTGATCACTGATACACAGGTTTATGTGTAATGTCTGTTCCTAGCCATAAAGTTTTTCCTAATCTCTAACCTAATTTTTGGCTTGTTTTGTTTTTGTTTTGTAATAAGAGCACACTGTTTCCCCATAATCAATTTATGGTCTAACGTAATCCTCACTGGATTATCTGTAGTACCACAGTATGGAGTACAGTAGCCAATCATTCCCCAGTCTGTATTTGTGCATGCAGGTGTTCCACAAGGATTTTGCAGCTATCCTTGCTGAAATTCATCTGATTGATTTGGACCATTTCTCCAGTTTTTCCAGGTCATTCTGGATCCTAGCCCTACCCTCTAGTGTCTGCAACTCTACCCAGTTTACTTTCATGTGCAAATTTGTTAAGCATGCCCTATGGAGGATGTCAATTGCTATGTATTATTTGTGCCACATACACCAGCAGTTTGTAAGGGAAAAAAAAATGAAGCAATTACTTTTAGTTATAAGCTTAGTTTTTGTCCAAATGGAGAAGGTAAATGCTAGTCAAAAATGCTAGTCATGTACTGTGCTTGCAGAAGATGGGCCCATATGAAGGGCTCATGTGTTATGATCCAAACACACATGATAGATAGCCCATCAGCCATTAGAGTAGTTCAGCCAGTGATTAAAAAAAATTGCTAAAAAAGAATACTGAAAACCCTCTCTGTAAAAAATAAAAAAGGTAATGTGCTAAACTAACGTTAATTTGAAATAAATGATGCTATTTTAAACTTTAATCCAGACATTTTGACTGCCAGACCTTTTAAAGGAAGTCAAACCATTGCATTTGAAGGGAGTCACAAGCCAAATATCTGGAAACAAAGGGTTTGTGGATGTGCTAAACCAGTGGTTCTCAACCTTGATACTTACATATCCCATGCCGATTGACGCAGCAAAAGTGAAACTGGAAGTCCCACTGTGACGCTTCCAGGTTTGTCACTGTGAGCTGAGTCCGACCTTTTTCCACCATGACCCGGGGCAAAGCAGCTTGCACAGGGCCCTCCCTCCTTATTACCCAGCACACTGATGCTGGGGAGTGAAAGCCTGGTGCACTGGACGTGGTGGGAGGGGCGGTGGCCAGAGCTTCCTGCCTGAGAAAGCAAAGACCAAAACGCAGCACCCACATACCCCCTGCCTGTGTCTCACGTACCATGGGTTGAGAAACACTGTGCTAAACCAGTGTTTGACTATAATAAGCTTTTCTGCAAGGCAGAAAGAAAATTTTCTGCCTTTGTGGGTTTTTTTTAAGTAGTTTAGTTCAGTAATTGGCTCATTCGGAGTCAAACTGGGAGCTGAGGAAGTAGAAAATCATGTGTCTTCTTCCTGTCGCTTATGAATAAAAACAAGGTGTGAAGAATGGGAACTATCAATTCCTAAATTTTGAACTTGACATGATAACTACAAATAATTGATTCTGTTTATCATCTTTAGACAATACTTCCTTTATGTAATAAGTTATGAAAGGAAATAACTAGTTAAACTTTTTTCTTTTTTTGTATGGCGTACTTAATGTACAGATATTTAATGGCTTCTTTTTGTGCATTTTAAAATTGAATTCCAGTTTTCATCTGAAGAAGTCATGTTTCTTTATGGACACAAACGATAAATAAAAATAACTAAAATTACAAATATGGAATACAATTAAAATTGATAACGTAACATCTGAGTTTCCTGTGTACAGTTTTAAAATCCCGATTAAAATTGTTTAAATTACTTTAATAGTGATCACAGATGTATTTGTGATCACAGATGTGTTGCACACTAACCTCTCCATGCTGATTCCTTTCATTGTCTTGCTTTTTAAAGTTTTTATGAACAAACAGCATTGGAAATAGGAATGTGTGGGGGTGGGAGGAAGGCATGAGAATCTGTAATTTTTCAATACTTTCCCAGCTTTTGCACAGCTGGCAATAAGAACAGAAGAATAATCTAAACGGAATAACGTTTCCAGTGAGTTTAATTCTCTTGAGATATTTGATGACTCAAAGATTGAGGAGATGGGATTTTTACCATGTTTACCCTATTGGGTATTTTAAAAACAATAAGTACATGTTTGGTAAATGGAACAGTTTTTGTGCCTGGCAGCCTTTCAGAATAATGGGCAATTTGTGAAAGTTTCAACAACTAGAGTATGGTTTATAGTATATTAAACCTATTCAGGACTGACTGTCTCTTTTTTGGCTTTATTTTAGCTCCCGTCCTACCCCTAGAACTAGCATTGCTGTAGAAACAAACAACGTTCTTCTTACTCCTACTAAGACTTTCCCTCAGAGAGATTTACAGGCCACAAAGGTGAGCAGAAAAATATTATAGCCTGTTGATTGTGTTTTTAGATTTAAGGTTGTAGCCTGAATTCCTCAAATATTTATGTATCAGTATTAAACATGAAATAGTACTGATGTGCTTTTTTTTTACTTTACAATTTCTGTACCAAGTAAAGTATATTAAATGGCATGTACTTGCATAATTATTTAGCTTTTCAATAATGGCTTTGTATAATATGCAATAATGATTTAATACCTTACTAAGAAACCGCATTATAGAAGAAGTATGTTAGGGTCATATTTAAGGTTTTCAGTGCAATGTCTAATGTTAGTTCACATGTATAAGCATATCCTTTTTAGAAAATGAACTGCAGTGATCAAAACACTCTGTACTTTATCTGATTTTTGTGTGTGTGTGTGTGTGTAAACAAAGGTCCATATGTGAAATAAATTATTTTTTTATTTATTGATATTGCCGCTTAAAGGAAATATGTTAATATAATTGTAGTTCTTAAAACGTACCTGATGGTCTTTTACAACCACCTTTATTATGACTAAATGTACTCTACAGAAAGATTAATTGTTCTCACATACTTTAAGCGTTCCAAATGCAGTCTAATAAATAACACAGAATCCATAAAATAAAATAATTGCATTTTAATGTTAGAGGCAATGAGATTATTAATGTAATTACATAAATAAATGTAGATATTAAATTGCAAGATGTCTTTACTATTAAGAAAAAATGTTTAACATCTTGAGCCCTGCTCTTGCAAAGAAGTGTGTTTTGAGTTTTCTATGAGACTAATCACAATGTGTAAAGTTAACTACATTAAACAATTCTGTGAAAAATTGATTCCTTTGCAGATTGGGCATGAATGTTTGTGCACATACCTTTCTCTTATATTTCTAGATAAACTTTGAAATGGTCTTTCAAGTGTTGGATCTTGTCTATACAAATATTTTCTCTCAGGAATGAAAATTATGTCAAGAATTACATAAACTCTTATTTGTATATAAATACCTATTCTTTTGATCTGAGGCTTAAGAAAAAAAGGATTATCTGTACAATTGGGAGGAATCAGCTAATAGAAATACGTAGTGATAAAGATGGCAGGAATGTTGAATATTAAGATCCCTATTCTTCAGACTTTTAGGACTCAGGCAAGCTGTTTAATTTTCTTCTGTCTCAGTTTCCTATCTATAAAAAGGTGATGATGCTATTTTTTTTTCTCCTACGCTTTACTGAGCTGTCTGTGTGTACTATAAGTTAAGAAATCTAGGCATTATATAAACCTTGTCTTAGATTTGAGTAAATACAGTTATGTTTGTTGTTTGGCATGGTAGGGGGAAGCCCGTTGTCTTTGATTCAAGTACAGTGTCATGGGGGGTAGAATTGGCAGATGACTGCAAGGGACAGTGGTGGGGAAAATTTTAAGTCAGCCCCCCTGATAATTAGATTCTGTATATTCTAAACAAACTGATGTATTTTCCACATATAGAATCTAATTATTAGGGAGTTGTCTTAAATTTAAAGTAATCTTGATTCAAGTAAATACATAAAATATACAGAACTAAGAGTATACCAGCGATGCTGAACCTATCTAGTCCCAGAGGCTGACTCCAGCATGTGGTATTGGTCCATGCAAGCAGTCTGGCTGCGGAGTGACCTGTGTTCTGGGATCCAGCCAGGGAGTGACACAGCACATTGGCCTTACTATATGCTTGAATGATCTAATGCATAAGAACATGTCCTCCAGCCCAAAAGGCTCCACAGCGGTCTAGAAATATGGCAAGAGGGGAGTGAAAATTTAATGATGCGACCACTCCCTTAGCACCAAATTTCTGGACCTCTTGTAAGTCCTATGGGCTGGCATGAGGTTGAGCACCACTTACCTATACGATGCAGTTTGGTAACAGTGAAACACAATGTTGCAGAAGAAAAGTTTTCTGTGTTATAAATCTGTCTACTATATGTATTTTTCTTTATCTAGGCTGAACATATGTGCTCAAGCCAGCAGGATATGGAATTTAGGCTAAAAGAGCTCATCTACACGGAGTTTGACCTTATTGTAACCCCCATTCTTGACAATCCAAAGGTACAATACAATAAAATAATAAATAGTAGATTAAGGGCTTGCAGGGCTGGGCTGTTTAGGCACAGAAACTTCTCACAGAGTGGAACTCTTCCTTTCTTTTATAATTGTCATTATACACAAATACACCCAGTCATTTAGCAAGCCTTCTTGAATTTTCTGGAGTTTCTCTGGCACTGTGATGGTACAAGTTTAGAAAATTTGATTTAATTTTAAATCAAGTATTTGTCTGAGGCTTCATCCATGTTTTAGTTGTTGCAGGATAAATATGAGTTTTGCATGATTTTTATGTAACATGCCAAAAAAGCAAGGCAAGTTATCCCATGACAAAAATGGGGAACCTGCAATAACATTACATATCTGCCTTAGAGAAGTTTCAACTTAAATCAGCAGCATACTTTCTCTTACTAGCCATACTCATGCAGCTGATGATTTTTAGGAGAAAATGTTCCAATCCACACTATTATTGTGCCACATACTACCCTCTAAACTCCAGCTACACTGTATTGACATCCTGTTACTATAAATCACACTCAAATGCATAATTGAATGTATAAGTAATTGTCCAACTCAACCATAAGCCTTCGTTGCATATTGATCTCTCATGAAAATATGAATTTAGCACTGGATGCATTACTATGTTAACATGAAATTTCCTTTTTTTTTTTTTAACAATGTGGTAACTCTTTCAATGTACATCTATATAATAGAAACTCTTTATTAATTGGTCTTTAACCACATGTCTATTTATTACCCTACAATAGATCATTTTAAAAAGAAAAGGCATTTTTTTCATATAGAAGTGAAGTAAAAACGTTAAGCAAATTATGGGTGCTCTATTTCTGTACATTAAAATCAGCTCAATACTGAAATTGGTTAGTTAATTACTGCCAGACTGATACATTAAATCCCAAGTACTAGCTTGGAATAAATTTGTGATAACTTTGATATCTCCTTAGTAATGGCAGGAATGTTTTTATTGGGTGCATGAAATAATCTCATGATTCATAATATCGAATTTATCTACTCAGACTTTCAGCAGTTCTGTTAAAAACTAATAGTTATATCAAACAACTTTTTTTTCCAGATAATGAAACAAGGACCAGTTAGATTTGATCAGAAAACACTACATATACCAGCACATTCAGGTACAATCCTGCTAAAGTTGTTTAAATGTATAAGTGCTACATGTGTAAATGTAACAATTCTTTTCCTCTTCGTTATTTTCCATTTGAAGAGCTGCAGTCTCCTTTTGATTCATGTATTTAAATTTTATAGCTGATTCACATGTTTCTTGTATTACACTGTAATTTTGTTATAAGCCATGCTAAATTGTTGAAATAAACTTAAGATCAAGTGTCATATAATATCTACAAAAATTGCAAAGACAATGAATGATCTTCATGAATTGCAGTGCAGTCCACAAGAAAGTGATTTAGGAGCTGTTACTGTTTAAAAGTGTTAACCAAAATAATACCACATAAATCCATTTCTCACCTTAAAATTATGGAAAGCTCATATTATTTAAAATATGTTTAGGAAAGTTTTTTTTTTTACCCTGCACATCAAAGTTGGAGCTGGGGAAAAAAGTGAAACTCTTTACAGTGAACTGTAAAATTGAGTGTTTTTTTTTTTTACTGTAATTTAAAACAAGCAGGTGTTATTTCTTTGATTAAATCACAATTTTCTGGATGTGCAAATTAAATTATAAATAATAAACAAGACTTATTAAAACTGCTAAGTCAAGAAACTCAGAAGTTAGGAAATGCTGAAATTAACATTACATGTACAACTTTAGTTTTACCTTCATATGTATATTCTTTATGATAGTCTTAATTTACACAGTTGTACTAATTTTTTCCAGTCTCTGTTTCTCCCCCTTTTTTGCTCCTTATCCAGCCTGTTTTCAAACTCACCCTGGTCTCCAGTTTCCCTTATGGATTCCTAATCCCAGTTCAGGTTTCTTCCTGTTCCTTCCCGGTCTTTACCCCATAGTTCTTTGTTACAATTTTTTGTCTAGCCAGTACAATTTTTATTCTCTTTATATCTCTTGGTCTTATCTTGCTTCCCTCTAGATCTGCTTTCCTCATCAGCTCCCTGTCTCGAGCTCGGTCTCCCATCTAGGATCTCTTCCTCACTTCTAGTTTCATCAACATTGTTATCCCAGTTGACTTCCTTTCTCATCTGTATTTAAATAGGAGAGCTGATTTTTACACTGCTTGGGTGCCAGCTAGGATGTCACTGAAAATACAAGAGAAAGCGGAAGATGCTCAGCCCCACCCTTGTTTAGAACAGTAATTATAGGGAAAATTTGAATTACAGGTACACAATTACCCAGTCTGTCATATGTAGATGTTGTGAAAGGATGGAGAATGCTTCAGCATTTTCTGAGGATGTCATATGTGCTTTTTGATCAGCACTAGGAGCTTCAAGAGGCTTGAGCATTCTTAATAAGAGCAGAATTTAAAGGATTTCTTAGCACCTTAACATTGGAAAGGCTCTCTTGAGTATAAAGAAACAGATTTTTCACAGGCTTATAAAGGGAATTGCACGTGGTGGATTTCATGGTGATGGCATAGAGTATATCTCTAACATCATATCACTTGGCATGTTTGCTCCAAAGAACAGAATGCTCTGGATTTTTTCAGATAAGATTACTAGAATTTAACATAGATAAAATCACATAATTTTCTTTATTGTTGTTCTTGGAATTGCTTGAACCCCTGCAATTGACATTTTCTGAAAAATATTCAACCTAAGGCAGACAACTGATTTGCAGAAGTTTAGTCAAAATGGTTAAAGTTTGATAAATGTGTAATCAAGTTCAAAAATTGTTTCTGTAATCAGAGGTGTTATAACTAGTCAAAGTCATTGCAGGACTGCTAACAAACCTCTTTGAGGACTCGTGGCACTCAGGAGAGGTAAATGTTGTGTCCATTTTCAAGAAGGGGAGGAGAGAGAATTTCTCAAGGAGTCCATATACAATAACCTACTAGAAGGCAAAATTCTGAACAACAGCCAGCACAGTTTTGTTGTGGGTAGGTCATAACCTCATCTCCTTCTACAACCAGGTTACTCCTACCTGGATAAGGGAGATGAGGTCAATGTCATCTACTCGGACTTTAGGATGGCCTTTGACTTGGTGTCCCATGAGGCTCGCAAGGTAAAACTAGAGGTCTATGGGCTCAACAATTCAACAGTCAGATGGGTGGGAAACTGACTGTGGGGTCAGACCCAGACAGTACTAATAGGCGGATCTGTGTTGACCTGGCGGAAGGTAGCTAGTGGGGTCCTTCAGGGTTCGGTACTTGGACGAGTGCTTTTCAACATCTTCATTAATGATCTGGACATGGAGCTGCTAAGCACGCTGGCAAAGTTTGCTGATGACACTAAGCTGTGGAGAAGTACGGGAACACCTCAGGGTAGTCTGGTGATCTAGGCAGACCTAGACACATTAGTTAGGTGTGCAGACCAGAACCAGATGCTGTTCAACACTGAAAAGTGTAAAGTGCTCCATATGGGGAGAAAAAATCCACAACAAACTTACAGGCTCGGTGGTGCCACGCTACCTAGCATCACATCTGAAAGGGACCTGTGGGTCTCAATTGACCACAAAATGAATATGAGCCACCAGTGTGATGCTACAGTTAGCAGAGCAAATGATATGCTGGCATGTGTCGACTGATGCATCTCAAGCTAACCTAAGAAAGTTATTCTCCCACGCTATTCAGCATTGGTGAGGCCACAGCTGGAGTACTGTGTCCAGTTCTGGACACCACACTTCAAGAAGGATGTGGAGAAGCTTGAGAGAGTCCAGAGAAAAGCCACTTGTATGATTATGAAGGCCTGAAGAATAAGCCATATGAAGAACAGACAGATATGGGACTGTTCAGCCTAGGAAAGAGAGAACTTTAGGGGGATTTGGTGGCAACTTACAAATATATCAGGGAAGAGCATCAAAGGCTAGGTGAACATCTATTCACCAAAGTACCCCAGGGGAAAACCAGGAGCAACAGTTATAAACTCCTAGAAGGAGGTTTCAGACTGGATATAAGGAAAAGTTTCTTTACAGTTCGTGTGACCAGACTCTGGAATAGACTCTCAGCAGTGGTGGTGCAGGCATCTACCTTGGAGATCTTCAGAAGGAGACTGGACACAAACCTTGCTGGGGTTATTTAACCCCAACATCTTTTCTGTCTAGAGCACGGGGGCTGGACCCGCTGATCTAATGAAGTCCCTTCTAGCCCTAAACTTCTGTGAATCTTTCACCCATCCCAGTCCTGCTAATTCCACCTTCAATTATGAAATGTTTCTAATGTCCAGCATCAAGTTTTTTTTTTAATGCTTGCTGAAGTTGTAATTTTATTAAAACAAAAGGCTGATTGTTGTTGGGAGCGTAACATATCTTCTTTGGATCACTTCCATCTTGTTTATTTTGGGAGGTATTGTTAGGCTTTATTGTGTTTTGAGGAATGACTCTGTACTTTAGTTGAAAATATTTTCTTTTTTAGAACTCAGATAGTGTTTCTGCTTGGTAGTTTTTGCTCCTTGGGTGTGTAAGCAGGAGGAGTGAGTAAAAAATAATGTAAGATCCTTTTCTTTATTCTGTAAAATTCATTGGATGGTGATTTTATAATAGGAGGAGTTTTGTCATTGCTTTTGTCCCCAAACAAAAGTTCAGCAAATTCTTTGTGAGAGAAATTCATGGACTAACATTTTCAGATCTAGGTCCTTAAAAGGTAGATAGTAAGAAAAAAATTAAAATAAATAACCTAAAGTTCCATGCTCTGTGCAGAGCCCAGGTGTTAAATTGAAGAGTAACTTATAGCTCAGGAGCTGTTTTCTAAATATCACTTTCTTAATATTTTAAACTAGTGGTGCCCAGCTCATTGGGCCCTGTGAGCCAAGTGAGTGGCATGGTGCCAGTCTGCAAGCAAAATCTGGAATACAGGGCCAGACCTGGCACATGGGGCTGCCTTATCTGCCCTGTGAGGCTCCTCATAGGTCTGAAAATTTGGCAGAACCATGAGTAATGACAGCATTAACTGCTCTCCTGCTACCAAATTTTGGTTGTGTCATGGTCCCTCCCAGTTTTAAACATTAAAATTGTGATTGCGTCCAGAAGATTTGAAACTGCTTTGATTCATGTTGACATATTTAGTACATAAAATGAAATCAAAGATTGCAAATCTTGATCTTTTAAACAGCTGCTCAAATTTTTTAAACAGCTGAGAAGCTATTGTCTCTGAAAGAAATGGATTGGAATGACTTTTTGCAACAAATTTGTTCACTGATCGACTGCACTGAAAAGAACACTGGGGCAGCACGAGCGAAACTGAATTTGCTTTGCTACCTGTGCACTGTGGCTGGCCACAAAGAAGTGGCAACTAGACTAATCTGCTCACAGCTGGTAAGTAGTGAAGTTCTGGGAGAGTCAGCATGGTTCACATGCCAGCCATTGCAACAACTCAGCTGTCTTTAGCAATGCTTCTCTTTATTTCTGTTTTAAGAAACTGTTGATATAATGACAAATACAATACAATGAATTAAGGACCAAATAATGAATTATGCCTGTTATATTTTATGCTACTAAATTTTATGCCAAATAAAAATTTAAGGAGCTGGGGGGCATTGCATCTTTAAGACTAGATAAATATGTTTATAATCATTTGCTATATTAATAAAGAGTTAATTGTTAAGTGTTTCCAAGCTTAATAAGACCATGAAATATTAAAGATGGTATAATTTGGGGGGATCAAAATAGGCCAAAGTATAGAAAGTACAGCCAAGTTAAATTTCCCTCAGCTGATGATACCAAGTTTATAGTGGAAACACTGAGGGCAGAATATGATCCAGCCAAAGGTTTGACAAAATAAGAACATGAAGTTTAGAGACAGAGGCTCTTATTAGGTCATAGAATACATAGATTTATTCAATATTCAATTAACAAGTAACCATTTCAAACATTTTTGCTTTCACTGCCTCCTTTGTTTTATATGTACAAAATAAACTCAGGGGTTTTTTAATACTTAATATCAAACTTCGAATACTGTCTACCATTATCTTGATTCTCATATAGCATCAGGGAAGTTTGGTTCACAATGGATTGTATGTTTTTAATTCTAGTTTCCAGTGTTAATTCAGCAGATGAGGGCAGCTGCCAATTGGGATATGTAAGTAACAAGTAACTCATTTCAAATGAATCTGTTGAAATACTGATCGTCATTGAATATGTTAGATGACGTCCTTTAATTACATACCCTGCCAGCCTTTCCTGATTTCATTGCACAGTATAGTGGCATGTGTAATGAATTGTTTATTTTCAGCATCATAAGCATAGTAAGATCTGATATGTTCTAGCCACTACCAATTTTAAATGGCCGTGGAAGATTTTACTTATACCATAAATAAAAAAATATAATCCAGCAGTTGACTGATTAAATCTACTGCATTGACAAAAGAAGCGAATTGCATAGCCATGCTCTCCATTTTTTACAAATGTGTGCACTGTTAAAATGAATTTGTGCTCATGAATAGGTCTCTTTTTTACTTAAAAGATGTGATTTAGAAGTAGAGGAAATTAATAATTGGGAATATCATTTAAACTTTGATATGGCTTTGATTAAATCCAATCGCTTCATAATATTCATGATAGAAACTTTATTTGCTTTAGTAGTCAGAAGTATTATGATGTATTAATGCCCTCTACTGGTTGTTTTGTATTAAGGTTTTTTTTAAATCCTTTACAGCATTTCAAGTAAGTTTTTAAATGTCCTTTAAAATAAGGTGTCTAATATTTAATTTGTCTCATTCATGTTTTTCTGGAAATGGAGTCTGTTTTGACAACTAAGACGAAATGTGTAAAATGACCCATGATGGTCTTTTGTATTTTAAATTATGTGAATGAATATGAACAACAAATGAGATTAGCATGAATAGTATTTCTAAATCTACTTTATGGTAAACAAAGGGAAGTCTGTGCCTTTTTATAGACCGGTAATTGCTTACATCATAATTCAGTTAGAGTTGCTGAAGTAACATGCTATTGTAAAGGGGGAAATGGTGCGTCTACACGTTGCCCTATGTTGCTGTATGTCATGCTGTTGTGACATGGCCATCGCGTGTGCCTATATGTGATTGCCAGCTATGTTGCCGGGCTGATACGCTCCCTGGCTATAGCGTGTCGGTAGTGGAGCAGTGAAATTCACTTGTGCATCATGCACATGGTGCAGTAACCACCCATACTGCACCATGCTTTAGTATTTCCAAAAGGTATACTCCCATATGGTGACATGTAGATGTGCCCAATGTGTAGTATCTAAGAACAAACTGGGCTTTTGCGATTACTTAATTTGTAAAATTGTGCTTGAAAAATGCCTATACTTGATAATCTCTGTATAATATCCCATTATAAATAACTAGTCACAATAACTATGTTTTTCTTATGTTTTAAATATAATGTGTCCTTCATTTCAGTAACAAATGTGTTTAATTCATAGACGTACTAAAGTAACCAGAGTGATTGGATTACTGGCATCGCATACAACTGAACTAAAAGAAAATGTACCTGTTTTGGAGGTAACTTTCTTTTCCTTATTTAAATTGCTAGAGTTAAGAATACTGATGTTTTTATTAGGAAACTCAAAAAAATTCACACCTTTTTATTAAACTCTGCTTTATTTTTTCTCCATGTTTGAAAATGGGCTTACATTATTCTGTTACCTAAAACTTCATATCCATGATACTATATACACAAAAATAGTTGTACAGATTTTTAAGTAAACTTTGGCAGAGCAATAATATTTTCAGCTTGTTTTTTTTCCACAAACTCAGTTTTACTTGCTGTACTTTGCATTTTGTTTTTCATTAGGCTATAAATGATTCTGTTTTATTGAGGTTTTGTAAAATGTAACAAAGTTAGGTTTCATCATACTCAATTATTTTCTAAGATACGTGTTACGCTTAATAAAATAAATCTCACAACTAAGCTTGGATAAAACTAGGATTGTGACTAATTTGCACTTCACTACTATGAGTCCCCGAATGTTTTACACTGAAAGGGAAATCATTTCCTATAGAGGACAAAAATTTTTATTCCACACTTTAAACTGTTGCCAACCATTTAAAAATCATTACATGCTGGTGGTTAGCTAGTTTGACTCTGAAGATTATTTAAACACGTACATTTCTTTTTTTTTTCCCTTTTCCTTATGGTACTTATACCTGGAACGTTTGCACTTTGTGGTATCTGGCTATGAAACTTATATTGAGTGATGGTATTCTCTAAGCATACGTGGCCATCAAAACATTCATGAGCAGAGAGAGGTAGTCAGCTAGGTTTGTCTGAAGTCATTTAAAAGGCAGGGTAGATAGGCACCTTTATAGAGACTTATTAAATATAATATATATGAGAGAGCATAAAAATTGTGAACCCAAGTTCATTGCATCACATATTTAGTTAGTCTATAAAGGTTAGTATCTGTCTTGCCTTCTGACATCAAATATTGCTATGTGCATATTAGGTCACAAAGATTGGAATCTGCTGCTGCTTGTTGGCACTTTGTAATCTGTAAAACTCTGACACACACACACTCTCTCTCTCTCTCTCTCTCTCTCTCTCTCTCTTCCAGGGCACCACATTGTTTGGCCTGGACTTTTTCTGTAGAAGCCTGAAAATAAAATTATTTTTGGGGAAAGCTTACTTTGAAAAAATATCTTTAAGAAACAATAGTAAGCATCTTCTGAGTTATGTTACAGATACAAGCTGGAGATGAATACTGATGTAGGCATTTATTTTCCCAGTAAATCTACTACATTTATTTAATGAGTTGTCATCAGTGGTTCAGTATCTATATGGAAAGAGGTATCAAATATACCAGTGACTGTTTAAACCCTGTAAGTTTTTCTGGTTGGAGATAGCACTGCACATCAATATGCAAGTTGGTATGTCAGGACAATGGCCACAGAGCCCAAACTGGAGCATGAACTGGTTTACATGGGATAATTTAAGAGCTGGAAATATATATAATATATGTATGACTTTAGAGATGGGGTTGACAACTTATGGCTCATGGGCCAGATCTGGCTTGCAGAGGTAGAGTTTTGGTGGGATTCAGTGGCTGGGAGTTTCACCGGTAGTCACTCTCCCCATACCACTGAGGATTGGTGGTAGTGGTGGCTGGATTCTAGCACCCACTGATCTGTCTGCCTCTGACCCAAACTGGGTCAATCCAGGCCACAGCCTTAAAAGTTTGCTGATTGCTGCTTGTGACGGCGTCGGACCGTCACTAGGGGCATGAGAGGGTCCCCGGAGTTGAAAGGAGGTGCAAACAACGCACCTGAGCTGTGTTGAGCAGGGGGACGAG
>JAGPOW010000261.1:184464451-184493289 GCA_030014935.1 Caiman crocodilus
TGTTTAGAATCATCAAAGTCGTGGCGGGCGAGATAAGGGGTTAAGGGGCAGCCTGCAGAAGTGGTCTGTGGCCAGGAAAAGGGATTGGCTGCGGTCACACTGCTTTAGAAAATACAAATGTCATGAATCATAATATTTTTTTTTTGTTAATTATGTAATTGGTTTAGTTCAGATACTTTGAGCTGAATGTATGGTTCATAACACTTAAGTTATGCTACAGCAAACTCATATGACTCGTATGGCACTATTTGACCAGTTTTTGGTCTCTGTGGCCACTGCCCTGACATACCAACTTGCATACTGAGTTGTCAGAAACAGTGCTATTCTCAGCCACGAGAACTTTGGGGCTTAAACAACAGCTGATATGACACGACAGGTTTCAGGTCAGTTCCCAGTAGGTAAGTCACAAACCCTTGGTACGAGTGATCCTGATTAGGATTCTTTGACAGTCTTAGGAAAAAAATAGTCGATGAAGTTTTTCCCTGGTTTTGAACAAGAGGAAGATTGTGGTCTGAATGGACAGAGGCTTTAGGACTAGACTTATGCCCAGGTGTAATGGTATGATGAATATTTTTTAGTGTTGTGTGCTGCCGCATATGTTCTATAGCTAGAAAGCTGCCGTCTATAGTATAGTTCACATGAATAAGCTTATATACATTGAGATAATAGGAAAATCAGGAAACCCTTTTGCTGCCTGTTGTGTGAGAAATTCAGTACCCATTCTTTTGATAAAAGTTTGCAAAGCTTAGCATTTACACCTGGAAAGAGCAGCTTGTTGTACAAATATCCACTAGATGTCACTCAAATACAAAAATAAACTATAAGCAAAATGTACATTCTTATTCAATTTAAATCTTAAATTGAAATAGACTAGACAAATTCCTCAGGAAACACTATTTTACACTGAGGTCTTCACTGCATTGATACAGTCTAATATTTGAGAAATATTCATATTTGTAGTTAATGAATGTTCTTATACATGTTTCACCACTGTCATTGCACTTCTCATTACTTTAACCCACTTTAGTGATTGTTACAAAACAAGTAAATTGGTTTCTTACATGTTTTAATTTCAAAGTGAAATTCTTTGATTGCAGTTGAAGATATGTTTATGTGGATTTGTCCAGTCACAGTAAAGGCATACAGTTCTTGTGGCTGTACAGCCCAATTTGTTCTAATTTATGAGCCCTTTCAAGGAATTTTCATTTGCCAACCCAGAGCATCCATCCATCTTCATGACTCTTTCATATTTTTTTTTTTTAAATTTTTGGGCTGGTTCTAAGGGGAAGGAATTTCTACAGTGCTGTAGCAAGGAAGTTTGGTGACCGGTGCAAGTCCACAGCAGCAGCCTGCCCTTGCCCCATGCACAGATCCAGAGGAAACGTGTCCCCCCAGTGGTTGCCCTGGGGTGCATGCAACGGAGGGGGGAAGCCACCTCCTCCCACAATCCCCCGGATGAGCTGCTTGTGGCTTCATCCTACACCTTGCCCCAGCTAAGCAGGGCTGTTGGTGCTCCCTCACTTCGGTGCCCAGGGTGGTCATCCCACTCACTCCTTCCTTGCTAGGGTACTGAATTTCTACATTCCTGCCTCTAGAAGCAAGTTCTAAAGGATGTGGGACAGCTCACTCTCCTGAATGAGTGAGGAGTTAATAAGTGAGATGAAATTGGGTTACTGCAAGAGAAAAAACAGGTTTCTTTGTGATACTTCCTTTCTGCTTATTCAGCTCCTTGAATCTAAGCTAATTGACTTATTACTTTCCTAGAGGGGATAGTAGGACAGGAGACAAATCCAAAAAGCTAAGCTGAGCTTCTTCTCAAAATAAGACTTTTCTGTCAAACTAATGGAAAATTTGGTTTTTTGTTCTTCAGACAGGAGGAAGAAGCTCTGTATAATTTGAGCCACTCTTTCCCAAACTTTTTAGAAGAATAAAATACTTCCTAAGTTCCTTAATCAGAGGGAATCCTAATGTAATATTATAAGCTTATGTAAAAGAAGGGGAAGCCTGTCCTCTTTTCTTTTAATGTCCATTCAGAAAGTAATCTCATCTTTTGGGTTAGACTTTTGGGCTTCTCTCTTAATCCATTGCAGTTGATTTCTCTCGGGCTACAACCTCCATGAACTCAAGTTCACTGTTACTACAATCAAGTTCTGACAACATTACCCCCATCTTTAAGTCTTTCTGTTATCTTCTATAGAAATGTCTTATCCCAGCTTTCTAATTTCTCTACAATTGACTCCCACCTTCCCTATTTAGGCAGAAGGCAGGACAGGGTGACACCTTAGGGACTAAATGGTTCAGAGAGGCATAAGCATTCATAAGCAACAGCCTACTTCATCAGATGAAGTAGGTTGTTGCCTAGAAAGCTCGTGTCCCTCTGAACTGCCTTGCCCTGCTGTCTGTCTGACTTCAGTGACAGAACTAACTACCTTTCTCTGGTCATGGAGAACTTGTTTTATTTTGTTTTTTTTCTATTGACACATCAAGTCTTTTCTTTACTCTGCAAATAATCTCAGCTTGATTGTAGGTTTGTCTACTTTTCCTGTGAGCACCTTTTGCGTCATTCATCTATCCTCTGTTTTATGGGCAAAGGAAAATCTTCCCAGTCAGTACTGAGCAACCTGCAGCCAGATGTGACAGGATCTGGCCACAGTTGCCTGGGAACACCTGTCTTGTCCACCGACCAGTGTTTCCAAGCGAGAGGATGTTCAGCATTGCTAGTGATGTTGTGACACCCCCACCGCACCTCCTTGGATCCTGGTTTTAGTGGAGCAGCTGGTGTTCCTGAAGGTGACCCTCCTGCTGCTGGGGTCCCCAAGCTCAACGTGCAGAATGAGTGCCACTGTCCTCATTCTGCACCTATTTGCTTTTTCAATTTTCTTTGGCAACCTATTCATGCTCTGCTCTCAGAGCTAGAGGTAGCAGTTTTTCACCAGCCACCAGGGGAAGAACATGTCCCTGCTGAGCTCCTGTGCCAAGATGAACTTGGAGGTATGGGCTGGGACTGTCGGGAAGGAGGCCCCAGGTCTTCAGCATGACCTGAAACTGCACCCTGCCAGGGTAGAGAGGCCTCTGGTGGTACTGCTGGTGGTGTGGCAGCCCCAGGAAATGCCAGGAACACGAACCTCCCTGGTGAAAAGTGGGTAGGGGCCTGAAAACCACCAGCCACTGCATGTACACACTATCCTGGCTAGGGAAACCCCAAACCTGTAAGATTTTTGAGAAACCTGAGGCTTAATGGTTGCAGTGGAGTTGTGAGGCTCCAGGTGAGCTTAGCTGCTTAGGATGCCATCTGCGAGACATAGGCCACAGTATAGATCAGGTACGGAGCTGCGGAATGGATGTCATGCCTAGACAATGGAGATATGGGCCTAAAATGGGCAGCCTCCTGCCTGGGTAATATCTGAATCCATCAAAATGTGATAGGA
Organism: Caiman crocodilus; assembly: GCA_030014935.1. Lineage (NCBI taxonomy): Eukaryota > Metazoa > Chordata > Crocodylia > Alligatoridae > Caiman > Caiman crocodilus. Next base: position 184,467,880 of record JAGPOW010000261.1, read on the forward strand.
AAAAGTGTGGGGGGGTGGTTGGCCCAGAAGCAGGTGGGTGAGCCAAGATCTAACCAGCACCTGGACGGCCCCCTGTTACACAGGGTACCATCCCTGCTGCTTTCACCCTGCTCTGCCTTAATGTACACATGACACAAGGTTTGCTTTCAACATTTTCACAGAAACCCCTACATCTATCTCCTTGAAACTTGGCAGGCTTCATGCCCTCAGAATGAGCTACCATCCCTGCTGTTTTCACCCAATTCTGCAAAAAATTAGAAAATTATAGATATTTTAGTGATTCCACATTATAGTCTATGGCCAAATCACCCATAATCAGTGCTGAATCTTTTTAATCCAATTTGGCCAAATCATAGTTTCATAGTTGGTAGGGTCAGAAGGGACCTGAAGAGATCATCTAGTCTGATCCCCTGCCTTGGCAGGAAAGAATACTGGGGTTAGACAACCCCAGCCAGATGTTCGTCAAGCCTTTTTTTAAAGACCCCAGGGTAGGAGCCAGGACCACTTTTTTTGGAAGTTGGTTCCAGGTCCTAGCCGCCCTGACAGTGAAATAGCGCCTCCTAATGTCTAGCCTGAAACTACGCTCCACTAGCTTGTGTTTGTTATTTCTTGTAACTCCCAGGAGTGCTTGGGGAAACAGGGACTCTGCCAGTGCCTGCTGGCCCCCCTTGGCTAGTTTGTAGACTGCCACTAGATCCCCTCTCAGCCTTCTCTTTTGGAGGCTGAACAGGTTCAGGTTCCTCAGCCTCTCCTCGTAGGGCCTGCCCTGCTGACCCCTGATCATGTGGGTGGCCTTCCTTTGGACCCTCTCCATATTGGCCACGTCCCTCCTGAAGTGCGGCGCCCAGAACTGGATGCAGTACTCCAACTGTAGCCTGACCAGTATCACATAGAGGGGGAGGATTGCCTCCTTGAGATGCATCTGTGGATGCATGAGAAGGTATGGTTGGCCTTCCTGACTGTGTCCCCACTTCATCGGCCCATGTTCATTGTGGCATCAATAATGACTTCAAGATCCTTTTCTGTTCCGACATTGGCAAGAAGGGAGTTCCCCAGCCTGTAGGTGTGCTGCTGGTTCTTCCTCCCTGGGTGCATTACCCTGCACTTGTCAGTGTTGAACCCCATCCTGTTCTCATCGGACAACACCTGTAACCTGTCTAGATCCGCTTGCAGCCTGTTCCTTCCTACTAGTGTACCCACTTCACCACACATCTTAGTGTCATCTGTGAATTTGAACAGGGTGCTTTCTACCCTCTCACCCAAGTCAGAGATGAAGAAGTTGAATAGTGCAGGCCAGAGGACCGAGCCCTGGGGAACTCCACTGCTCACATCCCTCCAGTTCGAATAAGATCCGTCCACTACCACCCTCTGGGTGCGGCCCTCCAGCCAGTTAGTGACCTATCTGACCGTGTAGACATCAACACCACTGTCTCCTAGTCTTTTATACCATTCTCAGTAAGAGACTGTCGAAGGCCTTCCTGAAGTCCAGAAAGGCTTGATTTGTCTCACTGTCCCAAAGAATCGATTTGGGACAGTGATCCAAATCACCAAATTGAATCACTGTCCTCTGAATTGGCTGAATCTGAATGGAATACTGGCCACTTCATACAGGCCTACCAAACACCCATGGAGTACAGCATCAAAATTGTTAGGCACTTCATTCAGGAATTACAGCATGAGATACATTTTGTAGTATTTATTTTGATTAATTATTTAATCTAAGCAAAATGTTACCTTCATAAAAAGCACTGATTTCAGTTGACACTGTCGTACCTTAAATTCATTCATTTCATTTTCATTTCTGTCATGAAACAAATTGCTATACCTTTCTCACTTTAACTGCATAGCTGGGGTAGTCAAGTGTTTTCTTGATAAGTCCAATGTAAGTTGATGCATCTCTTATGAAGGTGATGATCCAGTGTCTTTTTTTGCTTATTTCTTTATCAGTTGGCTATTTCAGTGATGATGAAGGTGTGATCTTCTATTTCTGTTAATATAACTACAACACTAAAATCTAGCGAGGTATTGAAGAAGAGTATATATTTCATTGAATTATTCCTTCAGCATTTGAAGTATATTTCATAGTTCTAAGTCCTTTCGTGAACCTTCTCCTTTCATAAGTTTTTGAAAATGTAATAGTGCCCTCGGCTTTGTTAAACACCAGGTAAAAATATGAATCTGGTCTGGAGAAGGAAGGATAATATACATTAAAGGAAAAACAGTTTTTCTGTCTAACTCCACAGATTTATAATGATGCAGAGAAACTAACATGAGGCTTCCTTAGAGCTGAGTGGGAAGTGGTTTTCCATCCCAGGAAACTTTGAGATTTTGATAATATTAACTGTTTTTCAGTTACATGAAACCAAAAATTTTTTGAAGGTTTTGGAAAAAAGTGAGGGAATGATGTGTCCATGTCCACCCACCTAGCATATCTATTAGTCTGGTGATTAGCCCAATCATTTGGTATATAGGGGATATACATTTGAGTTCGTTGCTCTGTGGTCCTCTCAAATTGTAGATGTGTGCCTTAAAGCTGCCAGGCTCTTTGCTATAATGTAGTAGTTTTTCTGTCTGTCCTGTTGGAGCTAGTCCACATTGTAAGTAAGTGTTAATTTGAGCACAGACTTGAAAATGGGTGTCTCTGCTACCTCCAGTGAGTGCCCTAACTACTGTACTGGATTCACCCAGTGAATATTTAAATTTTTTATACAAGTTTCTAATCTTAATCTTGCAAAGCAGGGAAATTGAAATTGAAATCCTAAAGATTGTCTGGGATATCAAATTATTGAATCTTTTAAGCTTGTGCATTTCATCTCTGTTATTATGTCTCTCTAGGTAGTCCATCCTAGAGCTGAGAAATCTGTCCTGGCCAAAGATTTTTCAAACTCATATAGTCCCACAAAAAGTTATGGTTTCAATTAATTTGCTTTTCTTGATGTGACTTTTACCAAAAGATTTCCAAAAATGTTTAGGTTTTATGTCAAGAGCTATGCCCTCCATTATATACCCTTGTACTCAGACTGCGCTCCTTATTCACAACATATAGGGACAGGGTATATCCATATATCAGAGTATAAGGACATTTTATGCATATCCTTATATCAGAGTATTTTTCCCCCTACCTCAAAGAGATAGGACAGATGAAGACTGGCCAAAACTCTCTGTGTAGAAAGTCTGCAGTTATATACTACACCTGTGCACATATATGTGACATGAGGAAGAGTGTCTTGCATCTGAAAGTTTTGTTTAAATTTATCCCAACTGTGTAGCTAGTCTAGGAAGAGGTATCACACTAAGAAATCCTTTGTCTTCTTTTTATGTTTCCTACTACAAGCATTTAATCAATGCTCAACCCAGATACTCAGAGTGGATGCAGAGCTCAGAATTGATTTTTCTGACCATAAACATTTATGGTTTTCTTAATTGTTTCAGTTGTACTCAAAAATTAGTATCTTCCTGGTTTTGCAATCCACATTCTAATTTTTAGGATTTTAACCCTATGTGACCTGCACAATTAAGATTATTTTTTTTCTTAATTGTGTGTTCTTAAGTTAATAGCCCAGATAGTAATACAGTTCTTGAGAGAGAAAATGAAACAATCTGCAGTAAGGAGCCTTTAGCTAATATCATGCTTTCTGCATATGGATAATATCATACTTCAGTTTTGGAGGTGCCTTGATCTTAACAATTAAAATGTTCATATGTATTTTTGACAATTTCCCTATCTTTCTTTCTATAATAGTTCTTGAATGCATTTGTGGATTTCTGCAGTGTTTTAAGTAGTATCAGCTTAGGAAAGGGTCCTGAGTATCACTTCTCAAAGCTCAGTTGAAGGCCTTGGCTTAAGTGCAGCTCTGGGTAAAAAAGTACACCATGATTTTTGGATGCCTAAGAACTGGAAAATACACAGAAGATATAAGAAGATACAGTACTCAAATAATAGTGCTTTCTTATCTGGAGTACTATGAGTAGTGCTGGTAATCGCTCTGTTTTTAGGAGGCTACTGAAGATTTAGAAGTGGTTCAGAGAAAGGCATTAAGAACGATTAGGGGCTTTATGCAGATTTAGAAGAGTGGGGCTTGTTTTCATTAGAAAGAAGAAGAAATATAAAATAAGGAATGGTATGGAGAAGATTGATTGGGAAATGTTGGCTCTCTCTGGTCTCATAACTCAAGAAGAAAGGAGTGTTCAATGAAATTGAAACATGGTAAATTCAGAACTGACAAAAGGAAATTCTTATTCAACATGTAATTAGACCATGAAACTTATTGCCCTATTATGTCAGTGAAGTCAGGAAATTAGCAAGATTCAAAGAGGCTTTGGTTGCTTGTATGGAAACCAGTTATACAAAGCTTTAATAGTTTGTTAGAAAGAATTTCTAAAGGTATATAAAAACTTGTCTTTCAGATCTTATAACAAGGAGTTAAGAAGAGACGGGGGGGAGAGGGAGAGAAGGAGAGGCTGTGATTATTCCTTATCTGCTTATTTTGAGATGTTTTACCCTTTTCTTTAGAATATCTAGTGATGGTCACTGTTGAGAACAAAATAATGGAAAAGGTGAACTTTAGGTTTGATCTGGGTTGAGAATCCTTTAGTTTTTCTCGATTGTAGATAATGTTACATTGATAATATAACATGAGGTCACAACCCCTACTGATTTTCCTTCATTTAAATTTATATTGTTATTTTTTATGATACAAGTGTAATCTGAACAAAACCTAATGCATCACTGCTATTGGTTTATTGTTGGCCTGTGCCTAACCCCAAGTCTAGGTCTCCTGTTTTAATTATATTTATTATGTTGTGGCTAGGCAAATTATTTACTTTAAATATGATGTACTTGGTTTCTGATTGTGACTGAAGGATAAACTTTTTTGTAGAGAGGAAGTAGGGTGCCAAATTGTTAATTTCATTGTGGGGTAGAGAAATAAAAGAAAATGTTACCTTCTCTTTCCTGTGTAAGCGAAGTGAAACTGAAGTGCAATTCAGATGTAAAATTAGAGCATTTGAATTGCTTATGCATGGAAATAACACATCATCACACATCAAAGAACACTTTAAAAGGATTTTGCTTCCTTGCTTATAATGATAGAAGTATATTTCATGTCCTACCTGATGCCTTGTAGAACTGTTTTCAGCATATATGTTTTCTGTAATCTTGGATTTTTGTTGATTTTAATTAGTTTGTATCTCTGCCTATATTTGTAAGATTTTCACAGAACAAGCCGTAGGATTTCCATGGAAACCATGTAAACCATTCTGTATTTTAATTTTTCTTTCAATCTATTCATATTTTCTATTAGAAAATCCTAGGAATCATGAAAATAAAATTAGGAGATGATGTTATCCCTAAATAATTAGGGCTTCTCTCTGAAATAGAAACACGATTTAAAACAGCTTTTGTTACAGTTTTGTTACCTTAGGACTCCTAAATGCTCTGGGTGAGATGTTGCCCATATGAAGGCTTTGGGTCCAGGATTTCAAAACATGTCTTTAACATGGTGGGTAAATGCTTGTCTAAATCCACATGTGCACAGAGACTAGTGTTTAATTCATTTGAAAAGTATTTCTCAAGCAATTCTGAGATTATAAGTGTTTGTAGAAAGAGTTAACAAACTCAATTTGTTTTGTTTGCTTAAGGTTAAGATGTTGACTCTTTTAATTATTTTAATTGATAAATGGCTATAAAATAAATTAGCTTTCCACTTAGTGCAATCTAGAGGAATGTAATTAGGTGTGTCCTACAAAATACAAAATCAGAATCCTAATAAGGTCTGCCTTCAACTGGTTGAAAGTTCAATCATCACCACTTGAATGCTGAGAACATTCCTGCTCAAATGAAGAAAAATATATCAAATATAGTCTTAGGTTTATTGCAAAGCTAAATAGGAAGTGATGTAACTCCACAATAGAAATAGTTTTTATATTCTAATCACTATAAGTAAGTGTCTAATAATTTTGAATAATGTTTTAACACTTTATTTAAGCAGTCCTAAGTCTTTCATACAAATTATTTTTTCATTCTCTCTTTTTTTTTCTCTTTTTCTTTCTTTTTATTGTAAACTTTGACAGTTGCTTAAATTCTGTGGTAGGAAAATAAGTTTCCTATATTTAAATAGGATTAATCCTTCCTTTCTAGTTATTACATTGTAGCCTTTACAAGTAACTCCCATTCAAGCCTATGCTATTCTTCCCTCCCTAATCATTTCACACTACCCCTTACAAGTGGGTGATTTTAATGTGCTTGAGGATTGTAGTGTCAGACTCTCATTGACCTTAATGGAAGTTGTGCATGTTGAAGGAAACAGATACTAAAATATAAAGATCTGTCACTTAATCTTGTTGTTTGTTACTTGTATTGTGGTAGTGAATAAAGGTTCCAAACCCCCATATTGTTACATGGCCTTCAAATACACAGTGAGGAAAAAGTACCTTCGTAAGAATCCATAATGTAGACAGACTAAACAAATTAAAGCAAAGGAAGTAGGATAAAATGTACAAACAAAATACCCTTCTTGGATATCAAGGGTGGGGTTGGATCATTCACCCCTTCCTTTCCCTCCCTATATTTTTTTTGATAATTTTCCACATATGGAATCTAATTATTGGGGGTTACCTTAAATTAGTCCCCCTGTTGCTATGGCAGGGAAAGCAGCAATAGGGGAGCAGGCACTCAGATCCCTGCCTCTTGCGCCCTGCCCCCCTTCCCAGCCCAAGTAATTGCCTGCTCTCTGCCATTTCCTCTCCTCCTGTGTGTGCCTATTTCCCTGCCACTTCCTTTCTGCCACAGCTCTCCAGAAGCCCACTTCCCAGCAAAATTCTGGCTTGATTAAATAGTATTATTTTTCTCACACAAGAAATAATCTGCAAAATGAAATTTTAAAATGGTTATGCTCTTTGTTTGATTAAAATCTGGAAGTAGTAGTGTTGGAAACCAGTAGTTTGGGGGAAAAACACTAAAATAATTCAGTGGTATTTTTTATAATCCATAGAACTGTAAATGATAGGCTTGTAAAAGGCCTTCCAGGTCATCTAGTGGCTTTTCAGTTTGTGAAATATAAGCAGCAGAAAGAAAATAAAAAAGAAATATATAAATTAATCATTTCCCATTTGAAGCTGTCTTGTCATTTTATGCTTTACTTTCTTTTTGGTTAAAGTGCTATACATTTTACCCCTATTCTTTCAGCAAAGGAGAAGGAAGTGGGGTTTTTTTGCAGTTGTACATTGGGGGCAGAAAGAGTTAGATAAATGTATCATTATATGGTGGTGATATAATTAAATGTTTTGTGTTTTGTTATCTTTTTTTCATGTCTTGCATAAACACATTCCTTTTTATGCAGAATTACATTTTCATGCCATTTTGAAATCTAGCAAACTTAAAAAAATGAAAATTAGGCATTTTCTAATTTGAAAATTCTTCAACAGGTAAAAGTTTTGAATACAGCCATTTTGTCTTTCTCATATTTTACAGGTGCAAAGGGTTTCACTTGCATTTTGATGATTGATAGTCATGTTATGGCATGTAAAAATAAATAAGTAAATGAGAAGCAGAAATTCACTAGAAGACAAGGAATTTTATACATTTAAAGAATTTGTATGTCTTTAGCACATGTACAAATTTACTGTGTCTAGAACAATCTGGTATATTGATGATGTTTGTTTGTTTGTTTGTTTTTAATAGCTTGTGGTTTTGTGGGGGGTTTTTTTTGTTTTGCTTTATTGCAGATGTCACAGTGGCGTCCTCCAGGAGGGCCGTGATCTCCTGAAGGCCCTCTGTCTGCGCCAAGTCCAGCCCAGGGCACCCTCTATTCTCGCCTACCACGACTTTGATGATAATAGGTATAGGATGGGAGGCTGCCTTATTACCACCTTGGGCGCAGTGTACTGGGACCTTCGTCCCTGTGATCTCCTGGACCCACCAGGATGTTCCCCCGTATGATGGGTGCACTCCAGGCACCCTGGCCTTTGGGCCAAATGTGGCTCCTACCAACCCCTGATACTACGTCCCAAGCCTCGCTGATGTACCAGACGTTGGTGTGTCAAATGTACGCTTGCCCCGCTCTCTAGGGCTCTCAGTCTTGCCCCTCTTTTGGGCTCTCAATACTGTGTGCTGTCCTTGCCTAGGGGCTCTCAGTGCCCACTCTGGGCCGCCTCTATATACTTGCCCGCTCTGGGCCTTCTCTCTCTGGTCTCTTAGGCCCACCGTACGGCTACCCTTTTATAAGGCCAGGCATATCATGCTGCTATTCCCTCTTGGATAGGGGACCACCACAGCACTTGCCCTTGTCTAGGAAGTGTGCTGCTGCTAACCCCTGTCTCTCCTGGGGTCCACCGCAGCATCTAAGTTCCAGCCAGGGTCTAATGCCACAGTAGCCTCAGACCCGCCTTGCGGTGCCTATCCTGGGCTTCTCTCAACGGCGCCCCTCGTGGGCCCTTTAAAATACTGCCCCCTGTTTAGGGCTTCTCACAACGTGTCGTCCCTCATGGGCTTCTCCACATATCTCATAATGCTGCCCCTTGTGCGGGCTTCTATGTGCTGCCCCCCTTCCAGGGGCCTGCTGTGCCCAACTTGGGCTCCTTATCAAATGCCCCTTCTCTGGGCTTCTCATTGCCCCTCTCGGGCTCCTTAATGCTGCCCCCTGCTAGGGCTTCCTCAATGCTGCCCCTCTTGGGCTCTTGCTGTGCCCCACTGGGCTTCTTCAATGCTTGCCCCTTCTCTGGGGCTTGCTGCGCCCAAACTGGTGCTGAATTGCACCCTCCCGGGCGCCGGGATCCCCACACTGCTGGGGTCCCTGCTGAGGCCTCCTCCTTCCCCTACAGCTTCACCCAAACCACCAGTGTGATACAAACTAACAAACCAAAACACAAGCTTCTGGCTATAACTTAAACATCAGGCACTTGGCCATAACTACATAAGCCTCCTGGCTGTAACCAAACATAAGGCACCTGGCCATAACAAAGTAAGCCTCCCTTGCTCCAGCCTCTGGAGCTCTTGTGAGCTGCACTCACATTACTGTCTCTGGGAGCTCCTGCCCCTCCAGCTGCTGGCAGAGAACTGCCAGCCTGACTCTGGCTCTGGACTGTATAGGAGCCAAGCCCTGCCCATTAAGGTCAGCTGACTCTTGTTAGTTGTCCTAGCAACTCTCAGCTGAGCTCATTATCACGGCTGGGGCTTGGCATCCAAACTGGCGCCCAAACTGGCTTCTCCCTCCTGTGGGAGCAAGGCAGGCATGCCCAGTGCCTTGCTGCAATCTTAGAAGTGGCGAGCACACACTGTGCTCCGCCACAGCAGAGCTGCCATCTGTTATTTTCTAGATAATCTGTGTGTCAGATAGTTTGGGATGAAAAGCTAGACAAATTAGAAAGCTCTGTAGTTGTAGTAATGTAGCAGTAATAGTTTTTGGTGGACAAAATAAGTTCTGTTTCCATACATTTTATATGAGCAAGAGCCATAAGATGCTAATAGAAGATAATTTATGAAGGTCATGCTGTCACAAACAGGAAGACAGACCAACCCAGAAAGTTCCCAGTGTTTGATCTTTCTGATGTGAAACCCCCTAGGTGTTGATCTTTCCCTTAATTTTGGACAATACGTAATATCTGAATTTATCATTAGCATGTTTCTTTGATATGTGCTTTATCTGGTCATATTCTACAATATTATCCTATTGACCGCTTGCAGATGTGGGGGGAAAAACAGCGCTTTACTTTAAAGATTACTGCTTTTTCATTACAGTAGTTAGTATTTTAAGATGTTAAGAAAACCATTTTGTTTTCACTTTTAATCTTGCAGTATTTGTTCCTTTTCATGTATACTTTTAAAAAAATAGTACATTCTATATAAATAACATTCCAAAGATGATTATTTTTCTTTTTAGTAGGAATCCTATATATAACCTACTTTTGCAGCCAAATGAGTACCTTGCTCAAAGAAAGTGAAGTTGTTTTGGCATTACCAGCACGTGATGTGTGTCAACTTACAAGACACTGAGCTCTAAAGTAATTTCTATTATGCTTGAAGCATAGACAGTTTTCTCTTTGTAGGGGTCTGCAGCATTAGAAATGTGTTTTAATTCCCACAAATGCTTACAGACACCTTATGCTAATGGATTAAAAATGGAGTAATATTGTAAATCTCTGCCACCTACCCTATAAGGTATAAATAACTCTTGTTTGTGAACACACTTCACAGTTAATTTCTGGACAGTACAAGCAGCAGTGAAAATTCTAGATACATCCTGAAATGGGGAGAGAATTTTTCAAGGAATAACCTATCAATCGCACATATTATTTTGTTGCAGATGCAGCTAATAGCTGTCTGTCCAGATACGATTCTTATATTTTGTCTTTTTATTATAACTGTATTAAATCCATCCTGTTTTGACAGGTAATATAAAACGTTTAGCTAATGTATTAAATTTAAAATACTTTGACTGGACACTATGGAACTGACTCTTCATTACTAATGATGTTGAGAAAATGTTGACTAGTTGAAGAACATGGCGCAGGGGTTGGGAGCAATCTGTTATTTGACAGACAGTAATTAATTACTAGAAATTTCCTTTTTTTGTTGCATTTTTTTTGCGGGTAATAAAAGATCAAAAAAAAAACTTTATTCATTAATGGTTCTTTTCCTTCTAATCCTGAACAAAAAATTGGTGGCCAAAATATTGTAACCGTAAACTTTGTCCTAAAGCAGGACTAATGGACATATCGTAGCTTGGCTTTCATTTTTCCTGTCAGGCATAGGAGTAATCTACGTACTTGAAGGAGAAAGATGAAAATAGAATTGATTGGAGTCCCTTCCCCCAACCCTCACCCCTTGAGGTATGTGTGCACACGCACATACTTTTATTCTATCCTACAATGTCTTTTCGTTGTCTCAGTTGTTGTCTGTGAAGTGGCCTTTCTATGGATTTGTTCCACATTAAAAATGGGCAAACAGAAATCAAAGTGGGCAACAGAAGAATGGAGGAGGAGATAATAACAGGAAATCGATGTTGGAGTGGGGAACATTTTGAAGATCACATAACTTTAAGAATGATGAACATTTGCATGAAAAATGGGAAGCCTATAGAAGAGTTTGAAGAGAATCATGAATAGGATCAGAATTCTGGGAAGTGCCAATATTAAGGTTTTGAGTGGATGTAGTGGAGGAGAGGTGGATGTTCTGAAGTGTGAGAGGGGAGGCAAGAGTGTCATGTCGTTCGCCCCCCCTGCCCCCTGTGTAGCCCAGATCCTGATCAGCATACCCTGATACTTACCCCAGGAACAGAGACAGGCAGCAGCTGTAGAGAGGCCCAGACACCAACACAAAAGCAAGCTCAGCAGTTTTGCAGCTGCTTGAGCCTGCATATCAGGGAGAGCTGGGGGCATGGCTCCCAAGCAGCATAGGCTGCTCAAAAGACAGCCGGGGATCCAGCTGAGGCGGCACCGTGAAGAGAGAAGCAGAATGCCAGCTGGGAGATGTGGCTCCAGCAGGCTAGCTGGGAGATCCGACTCCAGCCACCACAAGAAGGGGCCAGATATCTGCTGGAAGACCCAGACAGGTGAAGCAGAGGGCAGCCTCGGGGGGCAAGGGAGCTCCATTGAGAGGCAGCAACCTCAAAGGACGCCACCAGGAAGCAGAAGGGCTCCGAGCTGGAGCTCAGATACCAGGGCTGGGAAAGGCTCACAGGCATCCCCAGACAGCCCTTCAGCAGGCAGAGCACAGGGAACCACAAGCCCCCAGTACGGGGAAATGGATGGTGCCGGTTGGAAGGACCAGAGCAATGAGATCACAGGTCAGCCGGGCCCCAGGGAGGTGATGCCAGAAGAGCTGGCAAGGGCTGGACACAGGACAGTTGCCTGTACATGGCTGTTAAGATAAAGGGGACAGACAAGTCTTCCCCAAGGAACTGAGGGCCCAGAGAGAGGGAAACCCAGGAGCCCACTGGCAGAAGCCGGTCATTTTCAGTTGATTGTCTTCAGTTACAGTGTGACCCTGGATGTGGCAGGTTTAGCTTTCTAGAAGAGGGGAAGCTGACCCAGAGATGAGGGGTGGACCCCTAAAGATTGACAGCCAGGAGGACTTGACCCTATCAAGGTGGGCAGTGTGAGAAGACCTGTGGGGAGTAGCATCTGCCGAGGCTGAGGGTGTGCTAAGGGTGGGGTAAAGGGGAGGTTTGGAGCTCCACAAAGACACTTACAGGGTCAAGACCCCTCTGGATCCCCCAACAGGGAACTGCCTCCCCAAAAGTAACACGGAAGACGTGGCAGGAGAGCAAAGGGGCTGCTCACAGATCATCTAGGGGGCATCGGAATAGAGTTTCACCCTGATGTTGCTGGGGGAAAGGGCGCTGATGAGGAGGTCCCCAAAGCCATGCAACACTTATCAGTGACAGGAAGGGTAGAATAAATAATTGTTGCAGTAGTCAGTGACAGTGGCTGATGAGGTTCGGACTGGCTGTTTCACATGTAGAAAGATAGAACTGTGTGGTTGGCATTGTTATGGAAGAAGGTGTGCAAACTTTGGATAAGGCTGACCATGTTGGGCTTAGGTATAGCAGAGTTAGTAATGATCTCTGCATAGTTTTTTATCTAAGTCAGGGAAGGAAGAATAAATGGTGGTGCTAAGTGACAGAGAAAAGAGGAAATATGTAAATTGATTGCATTTACTAGGTTTGGACAATTATCACTGATTTAAAATTAATAAACATAATTTATTGTTGTTTGTTTCTTGTTTTTAAAATGAAATCAATTATGTATGTAAATATACCTTTTTAATATATACTAAGTGCCACGGTGGGCACTTCTGGTTTCACTATATTTTACAAGCCGGCATGCCACTTAGTGGAGCATGCTGGCTTGTAAGATGCCAGATAACAGAACTTCTACTGTATACAGTTGTGGAATTTAGCTCCCAAAAGAAAGTACAGACCCCTAATTAAGTTGCCTGTAGGCAAACTTAAGCTTCTCAAGTTAAAATAATTTAAATTTTAAAAAATAAGAAACAATTTAATTTAAGTTGTTATATATATTAAATGAGAAATTATTGCAACTTAAATGAAATTCTGTTTTCTATAATTATAATTTTTTTAAATTTAAATTATTTAACTTGAGAAGCTTAAGCTTGCCTACTGGCAATTTAATAGCCCAATAATGAAGTACTCCTACTCGTGCAGTACGCAATCACTGTTTGGTAGAACTAAACTTAACCCAAGTTGCACCATATCTTTCTCAAGCTGTTATGTTATTAGAAGCTTTAAAACTAATGTTTTTTTGGCTTTGTTTTTAAATTAAGACAAAAGGTAAAAATAGTAGTTCTGTCTAGAATGATAAATTATTGTAGATTTTTAAGTAATATCTAGCAAGATATTACAAAAAGGTCCTGGAAAATTGCAATAAGTATGCAGTTGTTTAAAAGGAGAGGGAGGATCAGAAGTACAGTATATTAGGGCTCTGTACTTTCTTGTGGGAGCTAAATTCCAGTTTGTATTCTGCTATTCTAGAAAGATTTGGGTTGTGATATAGAGCTTTAGGAGTCAGAAGGTGAAGTGAAATCAAAGTATATTGAGGAGTGTTGCTTTTTAGGAATCCCCAAGAAGGAAAGTGTGCCTTTTACAAAAGGTGGCAAAACTGTTTAAAAAAAAAAAATTTACATGCACGCACACACACACACATATCTTTCTCTCTCCTAACCAAAATTCTAATATATAGGATCCTAATATATACAGGGTGGCAGGGGTGTACTTCTGACCCTTCCCTCCTTTTAAACAATTGCATACTTATTGCAATTTTCCAGGACCATCCATTAAAACAGAGAGAGAGATCACCTGAGTCCTAATCACAATCCTTATAAATAGATTATATATATTGGGATTTTGTGGTTAGGATACAAATGATCTTTGTTTTATGGATGATTATTAATATTGTAAACTAAATATATATTTAGGATACTTGATTACCTTTCACGTGCCTATACATGAGCGGGGAACCTGCTCTGATGCACTGTAATTCCAGTGTGTCAGAGCAGGCTTGATTAATTAAGTCTGCTGGAATGTGGTTGTTCCTGCACTCCAGCAGCCTCCTGTACCTCATGTATCAGCACCCTTGCACTTTAAAAATGGCAGCAGGGGCGCTTGAACTAAAGCTGAACTACAACTTTTATAAAACTGTGTGACACTGGGAATATCTTTCACATGGGGAAAAATGATTAACAGAGCAAACTGTTTTCTCCCATAGTCTGCCATGACTGCAAAATTATTTCATAAGATATTTTTATATTTTTCACTTGGCTTACAAGACCCATTTCACTTTTTTTTTTTTTACCTTTTTCAATTCAGAAGCAAATATCAATGAGACTTGAGTTAGGAACTTTGCTTCTGCCTACTAAGGTGTTGTAACCCACAAGAACATGAATTTGATTTATTAGAAGCAAAGGGTCTAAGAAATGAGTGTTTGTTTACCAGCATCCAATTTTATGCATCTATGAACATGTGATTGTAAAACCTTGTAAATCTTGTAACAAACAAAGTTGAAAAATCCAACAAATTAAAAAACCCTGTCTAAGATCAATTTCCTAATAAAGGTATTTGGAGGATGAAGCCACAATATGAATCTGAAGTGATTTTTAAGCTTTTCAACATACTACAATATTGATACTCCTAGATTTCCGTTCAGAACAGCATAGAATATTAATGAATTTCATTTCTGGTGTGTCAAAGTGTATATATTTTTTCTGCTTAATTCTTTATGGTAATTGATACTCTCAGAAAATAGCAGATAGTTGTTTCTGTCTCTGATACTTTGCATTTAAGGTGTTACAAGTTACACTATTTCTTAGTTTTGCTATATTCTTGCTTTGTGCATAAGGACACTTCCAATTGTGTAGCTTTATAGTTCCATAGTATCATAGTAGCTAGGGTCAGGAGGGACCTGAGCAGATCATCTAACCTGACACCCTGCCACAGGCAGGAATGAATGCTGGGTGCACAAGACCCCAGGCAGGTGATCGTCCAACCTCCTCTTGAATATGCTCAAGGTAGGGGCGAGGACCACTTCCCTGGGAAGTTGGTTCCAAATTTTGGCCACCCTAACTGTAAAATATTGCCTTCTGATCTCCAACCTCAACCTATTCTCCATCAGCTTGTGACCATTGTTCCTCACCACCCCAGCTGGTGCTGGGGAGAAAAGAGCTCTGCCTGTTTGCTGTTGATCCTCCTTGATAAGCTTGTAGGCAGCCACCAGGTCCCCCCCTCAGCCTTCTCTTACTGAGGCTGAACAGGTTCAGGTCCTTCAGTCTCTCCTCTTAGGGCCTGTCCTGCTGCCCTCTCACCAAGTGGGTGGCCCTTCTCTGAACCCTCTCCAGGCTGGACACATCCCTTTTGAAGTGCAGTGCCCAGTACTGGATGCAGTACTCCAACTGCAGCCTGACCAAAGTTGCACAGAGGAGGAGTATCACTTCTCTGGACCAGCTTGAGATGCACCTTTGGATGCATGACAAGGTATGGCTGGCCTTGCTGGCTGAGGTCTGGCATTGGCAGCTCACGTTCATCTTGGAGTCAATAATGACTCCAAGATCCTTTTCCGCCTCTGTGCTTTCAAGAAGAGAACTCCCCAGTCTATATGTATGCTGTGGATTCCTTCTCTCAAGGTGCAGCACCCTGCTTTTGTCTACGCTTAACCCCATCCTATTCTCGTCTGCCCAATTTTATGCATCTCTGAACATGTGATTGTAAAACCTTGTAAATCTTGTAACAAACGAAGTTGAAAAATCCAACAAATAAAAAAACCCTGTTGAACCCCATCCTATGTTGAACTCCATCCTAGTCTCATCTTATTTTTATTGTACTATATATTTTAAAGTTTTAATAAGTAATATATTACTTACTGGAGAAGCTATAACAAATTTGCCATCTGCTGTGTACTAAACAATAGTCAATACATGACTCTGAACATTTGGATACAGTTGGTTAATGCATGTGACTCATAAATAACATTGTATTCGGTATTACAAAGGTAATTATTTTCTGTTTTGTTTCTATGTATCACATGAGAGACTTTTTTCTGCTTGCCTGAGTCAGGAATAATAATTATAAGTAACGACAATTCGAGAGGCCTCATTTTTTGACACCTAGAACAATATTAGGAAAAACTTTCTTACTTGGAGGGTAATGTTCTATGATTCTATGCCAATCTATGGATACTATATGCAAATTACTTACTAGCAAGCAAATTACTAAAGTTACGTTCATTTCAAGGTCAGTTTTTTCAAATTTGTTCCTCACTTCAAGCCAAAGACCTCTATTAATGACATGATGATTTAGGGTATCTCTGTGCAGTTCTGGAACTTTTCAAAAAATCTTCCTGTTCTATGCTTCAACCAGAACAGGAAAATTTATTGGAAAGGTTGGAGCTCTGGGAAGGTGTGTATTTAAGCCATTTGGGCTTAATGGAGCATAAACATTGAACTCTCTCCAATTGTCCACATCCTTTCTGCAGTGGAGGCCCCAGAACTGAACACAGTACTCCAGATGTGGGCTCACCAGTGCTGAATAGAGAGGAATAATCACTTCCTTTGCCTGCTGGCAACACTCCTACCAATGCATTTCCAGTATGCTGTTAGCCTTCTCAGCAACAAGGGCACACTGCTGGTTCGTATTCAGTTTATTGTCCACTATAACCCCCAGGTCCTTTTCTACAGAGCTGCTGCCCAGCCAGTCAGCCCCAGGCTGTAGTGGTGCATGGGATTATTATATCATAAGTGCAGGACTTTGCACTTGTCCTTGTTGAACCTCATGAAATTCCTTTTGGCCCAATTCTCCAATGCATCTAGGTTACTTACTCTGAATCCTAGCCCTACTCTCCAGCATATCTATTACTCCCCCCAGCTGGGTGTCATCAGCAGACTTACTGATGGTGCACTGCATGACATCTTGCAGGTTGTTGATGAAGATATAGAACAAAACCAGCCCTAGGACTGACTACTAGGGTACTTGACTTGATACCAGCTGCCAATTAGTCATTGAGCCACTGGTTACTATCTTCTTAAGTCTGATTCTCCAGCCAGTTATCTAGCTACCTTACAGTCCATTTATCTAGCCTGTACTTCCTTAGCTTGCCTGTGGGAATGTTGTGGGAGACTGTTATCAAAAGCCATGCTAAAATCAAGGTATACCACATCTACTGGTCTCTCAGTTTTGTGGTACTGCTCAGTCTGTTTCACTCCCAAGCACCATGGCAGCTACTGTTCCACTCCACTCTTGGTCTGTGGGAGGGGTGGAAGCAGCTGCCCCCAATGCATTCTCCAAACCAGAATAACCTAATTCTTCCCAGAACTTGGAGTAGGTGAGTAGCAGCTTCTTCCCCAGATCAAGTGATCTCAGTCATGGAAGTTGCAGGGGGGGTATTTCCCTGTTACTCAACAAGTCTTTTTCCCCAGGAGGAGTTGAACAGCTGGGAAGTATATAGACATTCATTCTATGAGAGTGACTTCTAACTGAGATGGGTTATTTTTCTCTTGGAACAGCCACTTTGATTCTGATAAAAACTGCATGAATGCTTGTACACATGTGGTTTCTACTGGGAGAGCTGTGATTTTTCCTATTAGAAATGTAATCATATATTTGTCACACCAAAGTTGACAATAATGCCATAACTTGCATAGTTTTGTTTTGTTTTTTTTAATATCATGGAATCAAGCACTTAAGAAAATGCTCTGCTTGTCCAATATATTACCTATTTACTCCAACATAAGATGGCCCTGATTAGATGACCCCTCCCCTGTAATTAGATTTGCTGTATGGAAAATGTATACATTTGATATAATTTTTGTAATTAATGGAAATTTGTCTTGAATTTGTCCCCATCCTGTTGCTACAGCAGGGAAAATAAATCTGAGAAGTCAGGTAGCCCATTTACCCTCTGTCCCCAACTTCTCTCTATGGCCCTTCCACCTCTCTTTACTGTCAGACCCTTCTTTCCTTAAGCATGTGGAAATGAGGAACAAATTTGAAAAAAAACTGACCTTGAAATAAACATAACTTGAGTAATTTGCATATAGTATTCATAGATTTAGTTCAACCAGAATTGATCCATTTTACCTTTTTTGAAATTGCTGCAAGTTTTAGCACAGGTATTCTATAAACACACTTTTTTCACTCCGGCATTTACTTATATCTAGTACAACCTTTTTTTTTTTTTTTTTTGCTATGCAAATGCAAACACACACACCCCATCCCCATCCCCATGACCTCGACTTGTAAGATGTTGGTGTGCCGGGGCAGATGGTGGGAGAGCCATAAGGTGCCTGATCCTCATTGTGGCAGTGCAGCCCTGGCCCCTTTCCCACCATCTGCCTTGGGACTCATGTGCCAAGAAAAATGCTTTTGAGTGCCACACCCGTGCCAGATCCTGAATCTGCCAGTTGCAGCAAAGCTCCATGGATCTACTGCCCCAGCACCACACGTGACTAGTCTTCATGGACCATCCCCCCGTATAGCAAACTTAAAGCACTTGGCCAAAACTTTGGCCATCAGCTTATAGCTGAAGTTCAGGAGTGCTATGAGTCTCCAGTTCCTCAACTTCTCTCCTCCCTACCTTGCACAAAAGGGTTCCTGTCCTCAGGCGGCCCTCCTGCAACCTTTCCCTATACACCTCCAGCAGGTCTGGGTCTACCTGGTCCCAGAAGGTAATGTACTACTAGGGGTCTGACTGTTCTTAAAGCTGTGGAAAATGTTGGTGGTCTCCCCTGGTGTCCTCTGCTTCACCACTTACTGGCCTTTGTCTCCCCCATGGGCCCAGGTAAGCTCTTGCAAGCATTCCTGCATGGCCTCCAGGTCCTCTGGACATGCTGTATACTGCTTTGAGTAGAAGGTTGCTGCCTTCTCCAGCATCCCCCTATTCAACCAGTAGCTCATCCCAGTTCTGTCCACCAAGCTGGTCATGGTCTTTCTCCTGGTCATCCTCAACCTGCCAAAGCAAACAGACCACTTCTCCCCCTCCTCCACCCAAGGGGCCTTTGTCCTGTTCCCTGTACCAGGCTCTGATCTGAGCTTTCACCTCCTGCATGACCTCCCTTACATCCTCACCCCAAGCTGCCTACTTGTACAGGCTCTGCAACTTGTGGTTTAAGTTTTTGTGTCGCCTCCTGATGGCTTCTTGGAAGAAATCTCTCACTGGGTATGGAGGTGGCTCTAAGGGTTCTTCACTCTATGTAGCGCTGTCTGAATTCCGGCTGGGTCTTTTCATTGTCCAGGAGACTCCCATTCAACTTCCATATGCCCCTGCCTCTCTTGGGCTGCCTCCCCATTTCTGCCTTCACTGTCAGAAGGCAGTGGTCCAAGAAGCAGATAAGCATAGATTGGGCTTTCGCTATGTACCATCCTGCCCAGGCATGACTGTGTCTGCTTTGTGCAGTCCACCCAAGTGAAGTAATCTCCAAATCTTTGGGCCCCTTTACTTGCATTCACCAAACTGTGGTTACAGATCAGTTGTTTCAGCAGCTTGGAGGATCTGTCAAGCTCTGTTGCTTGGCCTCCACTTACTGTCTCCCTCATTGATGATGTATTTAACTCTCCTGCAGTCTTCACTGGTTGGGTAGTGGGCATTGCCACAGTCATATTTTCTAGGAAGATATACCTTGCTGTCATATTAGCTGCGCGTAAACATTAAGGAGAGCCGATTTCCTTCCCTCTGTTTTAACGGTGGCTTGCAGAAGCCAGCCTGCAATAGTTTCTCTGTGCTGTAAGGGGTGCACTCTCACCTTTCAGAAGGATTGCAACATCCACTGCTCTATTGTTATTTGATCCTCTCCACATAGAGAAACCATGCCACCAGAGTCTTTTGAACAAAGCATAGTTTTTAGAGCTGGGCAAATTACATTTCTTGAAACATAATGGACATTCATAGTTGCTCCAGGCACTGTTCTGTTGTGTCTACTTTTCTTTCTTTAGCAGGCTTCTTACATTTATTGAGACAATTAGCATCGTCATAATGAAAGCAGTAAGGTGAGGGTCACACATTTGTTTGCATGTTGAGGGTTTTTGTTTGGGTTCAGACCTTCCCCTCCACCCCACTTGCAAGGCCCCCCCTGGAGTCCAGATCTTTTTTCTGGGTAGTTTTAGAGGACACTTAGGGCCTCCTGAACTTCTGCTGCCGTGTCCAGCCTTCCTGATCTGTCTCTGGGTTTCCAGTGGGGGTTGCCTTTGGAAATCTGTTTCTAAACTGAATTCCCCTCTGGCTTCTGAGTTTTTTTCCAGGCTCCCTTCTGGAGTGCCTAGGTTCACATTCCATGTCTTGTTTTGTTCTCAACCTCTCAGTTTATTTAGCTTCTTGAGGGAGCACTTGTAGACCATGGGAGTGAGGCGGGTGGGGCATCTTTGTTTCCTTTCCATCTTCCTGGAATCCCTCCCCTGTTCTATTCACCTTCACCTCCACTGCCACCTTGTTCTCTGTTGCTGCCTGGGGAGGCTGGGCCAGGGGAATTGAGGCTGCTGTGGTTCCTGCAGTCCCCTCTTTGTTTTTCCCTATGTTTGTGTAGGACTGGGGGCAATCTTTAAAGACATGCCCCACTTCCTCACATAATTTGCAACTCCAGCTCTGTTCATAGTCCTTGGCGGCTTGTTTTTTCTCCTTGTACCTAGTACAAATTTTAGTTGTTCATTGTGCTATCAGGTGCCTCTGCTCCCTGCATTTATGACAGAGTTTGGGCTACGCCCGGTAGGAGATAAAATCCCTATGAGGTCTCAGGAAGAGTGTTGCAGGGGGAGATGCTGCATCTTGCCTGAATTCCCAGGCTTGCTTTTCAGCATTACCCTGGTTTACCAGGCTCCAGTCCATATCCCAAACTCCTCTAGGACTTTCTCCACTTTCCCTATTTTTCCAGTGTCCTCTGAGCCAAAACTCACATCCTCTTCCTTTATCTGGGCTTAATACATTTGGGTTGTAATCAGCCTCTCCTCATTTTTCTCTTGATAAAATAAAACTTCAGCTGGGGATTTCCTGCAGCTGCCTCAAGCTGTTGCCAAAAATCAAATCTCACCTTGGGATCTTTGAAGCCCAATTCACATTCTACCCTGTCCAGCAGGGAAAATAGGTTAATGCAAGTTTTTCCAGGCTTACCTTAAGCAGGTCTTGCATAACCTTGACTAAAGAAGTCATCTCTCTCCAGAATCTGCTTTTCTTGGTTCAAGTGTCCATTTTTCACCAGGACCTTCACTGGGAAACTTCCATTTATCTCTATGTTCAGAGGTGTTCCCTGACCTGGGATCCAGTAACTCCAGAATTTAGGGTCCTTGCTCCTCCCCAACATGAGCACGGGGGGGGGGGGGTGTCTCAGTGTTCTATATCTGAACTTAGATGTCTAGATTTAATGTTATTAGTGAATGCTAAAAAGGAAGTTACAAAGTTGAAGAGGTGAAAGCGAGATACAGTAAGACCCGGGTGTGACAGGTCAGCACTTGGGCCCGCCCTCCATGTGGCCCATGCACCTGTCCTTGGGCAACCGCCCGCCTCGTCTTGCCTGCCATGCCTTTGATGGTAATTGATTAATTGATGTTAATTAGTGGGAGGCTGCCCACTCGCGCCCCAATGCCTGGGTGCGCTATCTGCAGCTCCTTCCTCCCCAATACCTCAGTCCAAGCCTCGCAGATTTCTGTTCAGTCCCTGCGCCCCATTTGGGCCTCTCTATAGGAGAGCCCCCTTCCTGGGGCTTACTGTGCCCAACTTGGGCTCTCCAGTAAATGCAGCCCCCTATTGGGGCTTGCAGCACCCAACCTGGGTTCCTCAATGTTGCCCCTCTCAGGCCTTCTGTCCCTCATGGGCCTGGGGACCCCGCACCCCATGTTGCTGCACCCTCTGGCTCTGAGGGGCCCAGGAGGGGCAATCTAGAATGGCCCCTCAAACATTGCCCCTCTCGGGCTTCTTAGTGCTACACCCTTCCTGGGCCTGCTGTGCCCAACTGGGGCTTCCTACCAAATGTCCCCTCTCTGGGGCTAGGGTCTCCACACCCCGTGCCACTGTGCCCTCACTGGCACTGAATTGCACCCTCCCAGGTGCCGGGATCCCTGCACTGCTGGGGTCCCTTTATGAGGTCTCCTCCAACCCCTACAGCCTCGTCCAAACCACCGGTCATTCATAACAACAACAAAGCAAATTCAAGCCTCTTGGCTACAACTGAAGACATAAGCCACCTGGCTGCAACAACAACAAACACAAGCCTTTTGACTATAACAAAACAGAAGCCCCTCAGCCCAAACAACATTCAGTCCTGCCACACCCCTTCACCTCACAGCTGCAGCCCCTGCCTCAGGCTTCCTCTCCCTGTCTCTCTCAGGGCAGAGAGCTCCTCTCTCTCTGGTAGCCTGGCCCTGGCTCTGGGCTTTATAAGGGCCAGGCCCTGCCCCCTAGGGTCAGCTGACTTCATGTGTTGCCCTGGTAACCTGCAACTGTGCTGCCTAATCACTATTAGGGCTCTCCCTCTGGCAGTTCTTTTCCTATGCAGGCACAGGGCACCAGGGTGCTTTGTGACACCGGGGAAGGGTGACTACATTGTACAGGGTGGGTGGGGGGAGGACACAACTAAGTTACATAGTAAAAATGTAGCTTACTTAGCCCAGGAGTGGGTAAGGGTGGGGGATAAAGGAGCTAAGGGTGCAATGCTTGCAAGGTAGAGAAAATACAAGAGGTCCCCTGCAAGGAAACTGCATCATTACAGAGTGATGGGTTTTAAAGGGTACATACAGATACAAGTAATACCATACAGAGTACAATTGGAGGGGCATGGAAGTGTCCCCAGGTATAAATGTTCTAAGTCACGATCTGTTGGCAGGTGTGGTCAGGCAGTTCCCTCTGTCGATTCCAGGCTGTGGTGTGTTGGAGTCCATGTACTGGTGTTCACCCGTGATGTGTTCCATGTAGATGTCGTCTGATGAGCTAAAAGACCAAGAAGTGACTGTACTACTTATGTATCATAAAAACTATGCATGATATTAGTCCAGAGTCAACCACATTTCAAGCCATGGTAACCCCACAGCTCAGCACTTTTCAGTATGTGTCACTCCAGATACCTCCCACCAAGGTTCATGTGCTAATTAGCCCTGCATTCATGACAGCTGTTTTTGTCATTAGTTCTGGGGTTCTCCAAATATTTTAAAGCAGATGAGGCACAGAACATCCTGGTTTGGCTTCATATCATGGAAGGTGGGGTCACACTAATCATATGCAACAGGCTGAGAGAGGGGCCAACATAGGGATTCTGGGTGAACTGTTTTGTGTTCTGTTTGGTGATGTTTGCCAGACATTTAAGGCTGGTAAAGAAGGAGGAATCTTTGGAAATGGGAAAGTAAATCACAGCTCAGCATGGGAGTGAAGAGGAAGTCAAAGTGTATTCAGTGTAGTGGCTCAAGACTTGGAAAAGACTCAGTGCTGAGGAGGACTCCATTCAATGGGCACTACTAGATATGTTGTTCAGATAGGTTGCAGTAGCCCAGGGTTGGGCAAAATACGGCCTGTGTGGTCATGCTATCTGGCCTGCAGGGCCCCTAAAAATTTTAGAAAATTAATATTTATCTGTCCTTGGTTCCTGTCAGAAATGGCAGGAACCAGAGGCAGTAGGACCCAGGGAAAGCCCTGGTGGGCTCCTGGAACAGCAGGGCCTGCCTGGCCCTGCCACTCTCCCCGCCCCAGCTGGAAGCCCCAGCAGGGGCTTCTGGTCTGGGACCATATGTCTGCACTGGCACTGGAAACTCAGGTAAGGGGGGGTAAGGAAGGGCAGGAGAGGACCCTAGGCAGGGAAGGAGCTGGTGCTGAGCATGGGGGAAAAACAGCCCTGCTCCTGGCCCATGCTCCGTGCTGCAGCTGCTCGCAGCCTGCACGGGGCTGTCCTGAGCAGGCACAAGCAGCCCCATGCAGGCTGCAAGTGTCTGCAGCGTGGGGCACTGGCCACAGGGCAGGGGAGGGACTGCTTTTCCCCACGCTCAGCACCAGCTTGTAACTCACCCCCACTGCCAGCCTGGGCCCTGCACCGGCTCTGGGCTCGCCTGTTGGGGCTGCACGTGTTGGAGGAAAGTGGCTCCCCCGTGCAGCGTTTGTTGCTGCTGCTGCCCTCCTGGAGTTCATGCCATGGTAGGATGCAGTGCGGCTGCCAGAGGCTGGGCAGCCTCTATGCTGCTCAGCAAGTGAGCTCTGGGCAGGCAGCGGTAGCAGCAGCAAACACTGCCCAGAGGGAATGCTCTCTTCCACGTTGAGCAGCTGCTGCCGCCATGTGCAGCCCCCATGGGCAAGCCTGGAGCTGGTGTGGGGCCCAGGTTGCTAGTGGGGGTGGGTTATAAGCTGCTGCTGAATGCGGGGAAAAGAGGTCCCTCACTCATCCTGTGGCTGGTGGCCTGCCTGCTCAGGACAGCCCTGCACAGTCTGCAGGTGGCTGTAGCAGGAAGTGCAGGCCACAGGACGGGGAAAGGGCTGCTTTTTCCTCTGTTCAGCACCAGCTCCTTCCCTGCTGGTGAGCAGGGGGTTGGGGCTGCATGGTGCCCCCCACCTGTACCACAAGGTTTGGGGGGCACTGGGAATGAGTGGGTGTGAGAGCATGGGGCCCACACCGGAGTCCCGGGGCCAGTGCCAGCGGGGCCCAGAACAGTGCAGCAGGAGTACAGGGTCCTGTCTGGTAGGTGATCTATGGAGCCGGGCCAACTCCCCACTCTCCCTGCTGGTGCAACCCAGCCTGGCTCCACAGACAGGAGCCAGCCTGTTCCCCGCTCTGGGCCCCACTGGTGCTGGCCCTGAGACATTGGCCCCAAGACATTAGAACATTGGTCCCAAGACAGTGACCAGGAGGTGGGGACCTGTCAAGGGGTGGGGCTACCCATTCATCCCTCGACAACTTGCCAAAACTGGATAAGTGGTCCTCCCCCCAAAACAATTGCCTACCCCTATGCTAACTTATCTTTGTAGTAGGTTCCGATAAACACATTTCCCAGTATAGGCCATGTGTTTTATAGTCATGATCAGTGTAGGCTGCATTTAATCATCTTCATAGTTGGTTTCTGTTACTGAGCATATGTTACTTTTAGCAGCAGTTCAAAGATATTCACTGTCTGTTGTAAGACAGGCAAATCAGCTAGTAGGGTTGAAGTTCTGGGCTTCAAAAAAGTGAATTTCAACAAGTACAGGGCAATAGTAGGCGAAGCACTGTGGGACCAGGGACTGAAGGTGAAAGGAATGCATGAGGAGTGGTTGCTCCTCAAGGTCATTATCCTCGAAGCACAAAAGAAGTCCATTCCCATGTGGAGGAAAGGTAGCAGAAAAGTTGGTTAAGCCCTCTTAGCTTAATAGGGATATCATGGTCCTCTTGAAAAAGAAGGCATACAAGCAATGGAAGCTTGGGACAGTCCCCAAAGAGGACTATACAACAATGGCCCACACCTGTAGGGA
>JAGPOW010000261.1:184496883-184513461 GCA_030014935.1 Caiman crocodilus
GTCGTCCCCCTGCTCACCCGTCTCAGGTGAGTTTCCTGCACCTCCTTTCAACCCCAGGGGTCCCTCTCGTGCCCCTAGTGACGGCCCGACGCCGTCACAATAGGCACCAGTGACTGCAGGGCAAATGTGGATGAAGAGTACTCATTTCTCAAAGACACGATCCTTGGAGCACAGATGTTGTCTATACCTGTACGCAAAAAAGGTTTACATAGGGGCCGATCTTCTGAAAAGGAAAAGGGAGGCTTACTGTCACAGGGCACTCAGGTAGCCCTGTGCCTGAAGAGGAGTAGAATTGCCAGAGAGGGCGCCTTAGCAGCAATTAGACTGCGCAGCTGTGGGTTGCCCAGGCAACTGATGAAGGCCAGCTGACCCAAGAGAGGCAGGACTTGGCTATTATAAAGCCCAGAGCCAGAGTCAGGCTGGTAGTCCTCTGCTGGCAGTGGAGGAGCAGGAGTAAGAAAGAGAGAGACAATGTGAGTATAGCTCACAAGAGCACCAGAGGCTGGAGCAATGATCTTGTGGCCTAGCCAAGACGCTTTTGTTGTGGTGGCCGGGTGCCTTATGTTTATGTTATAGCCAGAGGCTTGTATTTGTGTTCTGTTGCTATTATGACCGGTGGTTTGGGAGAAGCTGTAGGGGAAGGAGGATGCCTCATATGAGACCCCAGTGTTGTGGGGATCCCAGCGCCTGTGGGGGCGCAGCATTCATAGCCGCCATGGAGGGCGCAGCAGCAGCACGGGGGTGCAGAGACTCCAGCCCCAGAGAAGGAGCATTGGATAAGGAGCCCAAGTTGGGCATAGCAGAGCTAGCCTAGAGAGGGGAAAGAGGGTCCAAGTTGGACTTGGCGAGCCCCAGGAAGGGGGCAGCATTGAGGAGCCCTAGAAATGTGGCTATTTTTTTGAGAAGTCCAAGTTTGGGCACGGGGAGCCCCTGAAAGGGGGCCGCATTCTTTTGGAGGTCCAAGTTGGGCATAGTCAGTCCCAGGAGGGGACAATACTGAAGCCCTAGATAGGGGTCAACAATTGAGAAGCCCAAGAGGGGCAGCACGGAGAAAGCCCAAGAGGGGTGCTATTTGAGAAGCCTGCAAGGGGCAACGAGTGGGGTGCCCAAGAGGGGCAACGCTGAGAGGCCCGAGAGGGGCCACACTGGAAACCCAAGTGGGGCACAGTCAGCCCCAGGAAGGGGGCAATATTGTGTAGCCCAAGTGTGGGCATTGGGAATCCCCAACGGGGCCGCAGTCATTAGAGAGCCCAAACTGGGCACAGTGAGCCTCAAATGGGGGCAGTATTGAGGCCCTAGGCAGGGGGCAAAGTACTGAGAAGCCCTGTGGGGGCAAGGCGAGCCCAGAGTGGGGAGTGCCGTATTGAGGACCCCAGTGGGAGGTGCATAGAGTCCAGGAGAAGGACAAATGCGAGACAGCCCAGAGAGAACGAGAGAGGGGCCGAGAGATCAACGAGGCTTGTGCTGCGGTATTGGGGAGGAGGGAGGCGCAGACAGCTCCCCCTAGTGGAGGGGTCAGTACAAGAAGAAGGTCAGTCTCCCACTAATGAACCAATCAACAGCAAAGACGTGGCAGGTGAATAGGCAGGAGGTTGCCCAGAGAGGTGCAGGGGCCATATTGAGGGCAGGCTGAGACGCACTGTTACACTTACTAATGATGGAAGCTAGGAATAGGCCCCAAGGAGAACTGCTTAAGATTGGCTCACATCTGTAGGGGGCAGATTAGAAAAGCAAAGATAGTAACCAAATTAAGGTTTGAAACTGAAATCAAGGACAATAAGAAGTCTTTCTATAGGTACGCAGGTGACAGGAGAAAAAACAGTAGAAATGTGGGACCACTGCTCAGTGCATCTGGACATCTGATCACTGACATCAGGGAGAAAACTGAACTCCTGAACGAGTACTTCGCACTTGTATTCCACCAGTCTAAGAGTGATAGCCTGCTGAATGCAAATATGACAGAGAATAATCACAGTAGGCATGATCATTTACCAACAGTCAATGTAGAGCTGGTGAAAGAACAGCTAGAGAGGTTGGATATGTATAAGTCAGCAGGACTGGGTGAACTCCATCTGAAAGTGCTGAACAAACTAGCCAAAGTCACTGTAAGACTACCAGCTAACCTCTTTGAGAATTTGTGGCGCTTGGGAGAGGCCCCAGAAGACTGGAAGAAGGCCAGTGTTGTGCCTGTATTCCAGAAGGGGAGGAGAGAGGAGCCAGGGAAATTCAGGTCGGTCAGCCTGACCTCAATTCAAGGAAAGATCTTGAAAAATTTCTTAAGGAACCCGTATGTGATAAGCTAGTAGAAGGCAAAATTCTGAACAACAGCCAGCGTAGTTTTGTCATGGGTAGGTCATGTCTGACTAACTTTATCTCCTTCTATGACCAGGTTACTCCTACCTGGATAAGTGAGATGAGGTCAATGTCATTTACTTAGACTCTAGGAAGGCCTTTGACTTTGTGTCCCATGAGGCTTTCAAAGTAAAACTAGGGGACTACGGGCTCAACAATTCAATGCTCAGATGGGTGAGAAACTGGCTGTGGAGTTCTACCCAGACAGCACTAGTAGACAAATCTGTGTCGACCTGGCAGAAGGTAGCCAGTGGGGTCCCCCAGGGTTCGGTACTTGGACTAATGCTTTTCAACATCTTCATCAATGATCTGGATGTGGGGGTGAAAAGCACAGTGCCAAAGTTTGCCATTGACACAGAGCCTTTCTACTGTTGAAGGAGAAGGATGTTTTGAGAGCAGGGGAAAATGGCTGAGTTTGCCCTTTCATTTAAAAACAGAGATTAAGTTGGTGTCCTGTCTTATGCCTGCTGCACATCACAATATGAGTGGGAATTTAAAGAGCCTGACCTTCTGCCTATGCCAGCACTCTGTGATCTGTCTTGTTCATGGTGCAAAAGCTGGGGGGCGGTGGGATGGGAGGGGGGGAAGGCGCATGTTCTCTTAATCTAAGTCCTGATTGAGTGCCAGGTTACAGTCCTACTTAATAAATGCATAAATGTTGCTTGCTGCGTCTTACCTGTCCAGAAATTTGCCTTAGACTTTACAGTACTGCTTATGAGGTATGGACATAATACTTATTACAGATGGGTAACTTGATGTAGAGAAAGGTCAAGTGACTTATTTAGTGGTACATAGCAAGCCATTGGTTAAGTAAAAAATAGGGAGCCCTGGAGTTTTGTTTTCCAATCTCTTAATTTAATGTCTAGACCTATGATTTTTGTTTTTGCATAGTGACCCCATGATAAGTTAAGTTTTAGGACCCTCTTCCAGAAAAATTGTGAAGTAAGGGAAAGAGTGTTTATTGCCCTCTCTCTGCCATATCTAATTGCAATCCTGTATTGGCAACCCATGCACTAGCTGATCTCTTTCCTCTCAGCTTCCCTATAAAGGACCACTCTTGGAGGTATTGCTATGAATTCTTAATGGGTTAATTTCCCTATATAATTCTGGGGGCTCACTAGACAGGCTGCTATGGTCTTCTTTATTCTAGGCAACAGCTTATAACTGCTTAACAGATTACTTTCTTGTCTTTCCTTGCCAACCTAGTTGTATGAGAATAGAAGATTTGTCCAAGGGATAGAGACTTGGGGTTGAGTCTTAAGCAAATCTTAAAATTGCTTTCATATTTAATTTTGCTTGAAGAAAGACTGCTATTCAGGCACATCTTGTAATAGTGTTCTAATATTTTTCTTGTTTGGTTTTGCATTTTAGGCTGTTACACTTTTAACCGAACTGATTAGGGAAAACTTCAGGAATAGTAAATTGAAACAATGCCTTTTACCCACCCTTGGAGAGCTCCTTTACCTTATAGCCAGTCAGGTAAGAACAGAAGGTGATCTTTACAAATCTCTTTACCAAGCTGTATATCATTTTCAGTAGAAAATAAACATCCTTTTGGCACTTGTATCCTGTGGATATTTTTTTCATACGTACATTGTAGCATAGAATTTATTTTTTGAGATGCTTGTATCAATTTATTTTTCAATAGTTTTTTCAGTGTTTTGACATTAAAGACATAGGGGGTTTGCAGTAGAGGTGTGTGAAACAGACCGTATTTAATTCGGATTTGGCCCAAATCTTAGACAGTGATTCAATTCATTGATTCGGATCATTGTCCCAATTCAATTTATCTGAATCCGAATTTGAAGATTCAGTGCTGATTCAGAGAATCAGTGATTTGGCCATAGACACAGCTTCAAATGTTTTTTCTACATACCTCAAGGTACCAGGCGCGGCTTGTGAACACCGTGATGGTGGGGCGGATATAGCATCCCACAGGAGTGTGGGGTGGGGGTTCCCCCCGCGCGCTCGGTGGTGATCCGGGAAGTGGACCAGAAGTGCCTCTGGTTGACTTCCGGGTCCACTGCTGAACGTGCTGGGGACCCTCCTGTGGGACGCTTCATCTGCCCCAGCATCTCAGCCTGGTAGCTTGTGAGGGCTGTGCAATGCTTGGGTCGCTGATTTGATTCGGTAGAGATTTGGCCCATTTCGGCAAACAAATCTACAAATCTGAATCAAATAAGGAGATCTTTTAATATCTCTAAATCAAATCAGAACTCTCTGAATCAATTTGGGGAGATTCAAACATGGACACGCTTTAAATGTTTTTTCTACATACTTTGAGGTACCAGGTGACTTGTAAACACTGCGATGCTGGGACGAACGGAGCATCTTGCAGGAGCTTGGGGGGCTCCCCAGAGCTCTCAACAGAAGAAGCACTTCTGGTCCACTTCCAGATCCACTGGAGAGCATGTTGGGGGGCCCGCCTGCACTCTCTTGGCTTGGCAACTGGTGCCTCCTGGATTGGGGGGGAGAGAAGGGGGGCACCCAGGGTCCCTCCATGGCTGATCACTGAGTCGGGGGGGGGGGAAATGGGGGGTCCCCCCTGTGCACTCCCTACCAGACCTGGAAGTGGACCAGAAGTATTTCTGGTCCACTCCTAGGTTTGCCACTGAACGCGCTGTGGGGAGGATGGGGAGCACCATACTCCTGTGGGATGCTCCATCCACACCAGCATTGCAGTGTTCACAAGCAGCTCTGGTACCTCGAGATATGTAGGAAAAACATTTAAAGCTGTGTCTGGCCGAATCACTGATTCTCCAAATCAGCACTGAATCTTTGGATTTGGTGCAGTCAAATCAGGGACAGCGATCCGAATCAATGAATGGAATCACTGTCCCTGATTTGGGCCAAATCCAAATATGGCCTGCTTCGCGCACCCCTAACCTCAAGGTACGTAGAAAAATCATTTACAGCTGTGTCTGTGTCTGAATCATCGAATCTTCCCGAATCAATTCCAAGGGTTCCGATTTGATTCGGAAAGATTAAAGGGTCTCCTGATTCAGTTCAGATTTGGAGATTTGGCTGCCGATTCAGGCTGAATCTCCGCCGAATCAATCAGCAACCAAAATTTCACACAGCCCTAATTTTGTAGTTCCTATAAAATCCCCTGCTATTAAACTTACAAAGTCAACATACTCTGTGCTTGGTTATCATTATTTCACCATTCACAGATGGAAACTTGTGTAGTTTGTTATTTTTATATACCTAATTAGTGTATTTTAAAGGCTAGTCATATAGGTTGCCTATAGACGTGCAGCGAGGCTGCTCCGGTGTGTTGTAATTGCAGTGTGTCAGAGCAAACTTAATTAATTGAGTTTCCTGGAATGTGGTAATTACCACACGTTAGCAGACCCTACACCATGTTCTAGCATCACATCTATCAGTGTCTCCATGCTGAAAAATGGTAGCAGGAAAAATGGTCCCTGCTGCCATTTTTCAGCTCAGGGACACTGATACATGTGACACTCTGGGTGCTTTAAAGCACCCCGACTCCTGGAGCACATTTATAAACACTCATACTTTTAACCTTGTTTTAATTTCTTTCAGCAGAAATTTATCCAGAACCTAAAGTATTGGTAGCTTAGAGACACATTATCATGAATTAGTTATATTGGTCATGTGTAAGCAGAAGTTGTCCAAACCAACTTATATAGACAAACATGCATTTTACACATACACAGATACTCTCAATGCTTTATTTTTTATGTAGCTGATATTTTGATGTTCTTTGCAAGACTGAAAACAATTAAAAGACAAGTTATGTGGGGAAAAATAATTTAAATGGGAAAATGTTAATAACAATTGGAAACTACTCAAGTCCTGCACTAGAAGGCCAAAATCCCAGAATTAAGAGGGATGGCTAAACTGATTAAAGGGGCAATAAAGACATAAGTGGAAGAAAAGGGAAGTTGGTGATAACTAATATAAATTCAAAACCAGAAACTCGAGAAAGGTGATTAAGAGAAGCAAAAGAACACCAGGAAGAATCTGGCCAGCAATATTAAATAAGATGAAGAATTTTTAAAACAAGTTGTGGGAACAAAATGAATTCTAGAAATGGTCCATTATTAGACACAAAAAGTAAAATTCTTAATAGTGCTGCAGAATAGATAGATTGTTCAGTAGATATTCCTGTTCTATATTTGGAAAAGGCCAAGTGGTACAGTTATAATGTGGTAGTAATGAAATACTTTGTTCTAGCAGCAACTGAGGATGGAATTAATCGTAAGAAGCTATGAAATCTAGATATTTTTAGTTTAAGTAGACCTAGATAATTTGGATCCACAGATTTTAAAAGACCTGGCCAAGGAGCTCTTTGAATACTTAATGTCCTAGAGCAGGGCTGTCCAACTACTAAACAGCTGGGGCTACTAAACATAAGCCACAAGTTCCCTGGACTGCAGGCTGTCCATGGCCCACCCTGTGGCAGGCACCATGAGCATGGTGTCTGTCCCATACTTTCTGCATGTGCCATGGACTGTGCTCCCCCTGGGGGACAACTAGGAAGTAGGTAGGATGGAGCATGCAGATCCTGATTCCTGGTTCAACCAGAGCAATGGGGGAAGCAGTAGCTAGATGAGAGCCCAAGAGTTGCAAATTAATGAGGGGGTCTCGTACTCTGTGGGATGTGAGTTGGACAGCCCTATTATAGAGGACTGGAAGAAAATGAATATAATGCTAACATTTAGGAAGGGGTGGATTTTTTAAGGCTGTCTAAGGCTGTCTACCTGATCCAAGGCAAAATAACTGAATAGCTGATACAAAGCTTGATTTATCAACAAAGCAGGTAATATAATGCCAGCCAGCATAGGTTTATGGAAAAGAGATCTCATCAAAATGAAGCAATATTATGTTTAGGAGATTACACATCTGATGTGCATCCCATGCATATCTACACCAAGAAGCTATCTGTCTGTCCATTCCTTCACCTGTGTCCATACTTCAAACCCAGAAATGTTTATCAGGCTATTTCAAGATATCTCTAATATCTACTCTTCAAGCTTACTTGAGGTAAAGATTCTAAGATCAGCTATAGAGGGATTGGATTGTCTGGAATGATCATGGTGGTTTATTTCCAGGCTTGGAGCACGTGAGTGGGAGTCATGCTTGTGGGTGTTTTTGCTGGGATGTTATTGCTATGGTGAGGACATACTGTATGTAACATACCTAGAGTTCAAAAAGGTGGTTGATTGAGAACTGCATGACATTTTTCTTAAGAAAATATAATATGAAATTAGCATAGTGCATGTTTAAATTGATTAAAAGCTAACCAACTGATAGCACACACAAAATTGTAAATGGGGAACAGACTTGTTTCTATTGGTGTTCCTCTGGGAACTGCTTCTTTGTTCTATTTTTTTTTTTTTCATTTTTATCAGTGACCTCAAACAAAACAAAATTGCTGCTGCTAATGTTTGCATATGACTTAAGAAGAGTGAAATAGTTAAAATGAGTGATGTTGCTTGCTTAGTAGGGTGGGTAGAAGCAAGCAATATATATTTTAATATGCCCAGATGTAAATTATGCATAGAACCAAAAATGATAGGCCATATGTACTGGATGGGGATTCTATCCTGAGTTTGACTCTTACCAAGAAGTTATGGATCTTGGTGGATAATCAGTTGAATGTGACCAGGACTAAAAAGGCTTGAGTCTTCTAGGGTGTATAAATAGGAATGTTGAGAGGTTATATAACCTAAATTGGGAATCATTAATATACAGCCCATATGGTGGTTCCTCTGCAGAGCTTTTTTAGCTGGCTCTCCAAGCTCCAGGATGCAGTAGACTGCGAAGAGTATCCCGAAGTGCAGTGCACTTAGGTGCATGTAAAGGAGCTTCTGTAGCAACAACAGCTACCCAGCCCATTCTGTACTGTGCCCCTGCAGCAGCTGCAGTTATAACTTGGACAGAGGCACTAGTAGATCCCCAACCAATCCAGTACATCATGCAGAATGGCATAGAGACCTGGGGAGGAATTGCAGCTGTGGCTTGGGTCACATGGTCTGCTCTGCAGTGCATGTCAGGCTGGTCAGGGACATGCTGCTGCTTCTGTCCCAGTCCCTGAAGCTATAGCAGCTGCTTGGTAAAGAATGCTCTGTACCTTGCTTTATACCCTGTGCTGGGCAGCAGTTGCAGTGACTAAGCTGGGTGATATCCCTCACCAGCCCAATACTTGGTGCAAAACAAACATGCATAGCTGTGGCCATGGCCAGAATAGCAGCTCCTCCACGTATTCCAGAGCATGCTGTACCAGAAAGCAGCAGCAGGAACTGGGATGGAGACACCAACACATTCCCAATTTGGCACAGATCACATGACTGTAGCCACGTTGACTGTAGCTGCTCCTCCATGGGCGCATCTAAACGAGACATTTACTGTGCATCTGCCTGACTAACTTTTCCTGTCTATTAGGCCACAGGAAACTAAGTAACTCTCCTGCAGGTTAGTACGTCTAAATACAAGAACTATCTTACAGTAGAGTTCTGTAGTCCACAGCAGTGCGTGTGTAGACACTGATGGGGCTGGCTGGGGCACGAGGGTGCTTCAGTGCAGGGACTGCCTGCTGGCTAGTCCTGGACTGGACCACCTTGTGCACCAGCCAGTCCCTCTGCAGCATGTTGAGCTGGGTTGGAGTAACACTGTGCTGGAAGGCTTGACCCTGTTAGGCCCCTTGCCAGGGCTGATCTGACCTGGCTCAACATGCTGAGTGCATGTTCAAACACGGCGCTGAGGAGCAATAAACTCTGACATGATATGTGCTGGAGTTTATTCCTCCATGCTAATAGCACATGTAGATGCCACTTCTTTGTGTCCCGAAGCATGCTGTGCTGGCCAGTAGCAGCAGGAACTAACATGTCCCTGGCCAGCCTGGCCCAGACTATACTGCTGTGGCCATGACTGCTGTTGTGGCTCCTGCACTTTGGGATGTTCCTCACAGTCTGCTGGTCCTGGAACTTGATGCGTCATGAGCTGGGCTGTAGTAGCAGGGATTGAGGCAGGCTCCAGGCTGTTCTCAACCAAACATAAGCTCCCAGAGTAGCTAGGTAATGTGTTGTGCTGCACTTAATCAATGAGGATCAGTAGATGGGGATATTTTATAGTTAGTAATCTGCTGCTGCAGTTTGGGGTGTGGAGTTTTGTGGAGGGAAGGGAGGAACTTGCTTGTAAGGTCCTTCCACTCTCTGCTGTGTGCAGAACCAGAGACTCTCTGTCCCTAGGGTTTCTTAGGGATGGGATTACTCTGGTAGATGCTCCATTTGTCTTTCCTACTGCAGAAAAACTGCAAGGAGTTGTGGTGAGTTCCTGAACTTCACTTGGAGAGTAGAGCCTCAGATTAATTCAGCGTCATTGCCGACTAGACAGTCTAATAATCCTTGTATGTGATGTACTGAAGGAGCCACCCACTGCCATGTCATTGTCAGAAAAACAAAGACAAAATTGATAGTGAGTGCTTAGTGTTCAATGAGCTGTGGAAGTATGATTACTTTTTTGTGCAATGACAAGACAAAGCAGTCTACCTGATTTGTCAAGACGCTGTTTCAGTGTTCAAAGAATATAGCATAAGGTGTAATTTTGATACACATCATAAATAAAAGTATGACTGTTTGGTAAGGTAACCTACGAGTGACAAAACAGAAGCTCTGAGAAACAGTTTGCTAGTTGGCAGAATATTTTTAAAAGAGACATTGAGCAAAACCTAGGAATTGCTTAAGC
Organism: Caiman crocodilus; assembly: GCA_030014935.1. NCBI lineage: Eukaryota > Metazoa > Chordata > Crocodylia > Alligatoridae > Caiman > Caiman crocodilus. Next base: position 184,506,952 of record JAGPOW010000261.1, read on the forward strand.
TAGTTATCATGTGGCTAAAGTTAGTTGCTGATGGTGGGAAACCTTTTACAGACAGATAATTCACCAAAAAGCCTGATGCAGGTAATTGAGGAGGCATATCCGTAAAAAAGAAAAAGAAATGATAAACGACGTGAGTCTTTCTGCTCATACTACGAGCAGATGAGATGGGGACAGATTTGCCTAGCATGTTGGATAAATAGGCCAAAATGTTCCAAGACTTCTTATTGGCACTTGAGAGTAATGACATGTCAGATGCGGCCCAACTGCTCATATTTGTGCAAGGAATAGACTTGAAGATTGTAGTTATTGAGAGGCTTGATGCACTTCAGAGTCTGAAGGGGACAACCAGAGGAGAAGACTTATTTCTCAAAGTGTGTGAAACAGTGAGACTGCTTCATCTGAATGGGAGGAACTGAAAAGCATAAGAACAGATGATTTACAAACCATGACAGGATACAAGGCTGATGTAATGGGATACATCAGCAATGAAAGGCAAATATCGAATGCTGACCCTTCCAGGCAGCTTCACTGCATCATAAACCAGCAGTTGTTTTACAGCAAGGTGTTACACTGGCAATCAGTCATGGGTGTGGTTCTTTTAAGCATGAATTTCATCTGTGGCCCTGGCTTGAACCACTGTCAATTTCAACAGTTTCTTGACCACATTAAAGAGGAATATGGAGATGTCTCACAAGTGGGATGGCTCAGTTGGGGTAAGGATCTCAAATGTTTCTTCCAGCTGCCAAATGAGATTGATGTATTCCTAACAGAGAAAGGAAAGCAGAAAGCTGAACTGTCTGATCTAAGATTTAGCATTTTTAGCAGATGAAATAGAACTGCTGAATGATCTGAATGTAAAATTTCAGGCAAAGGGAAGCCTGCTGCCTGAAAGGTTCACTGATGTGAAAGCATTCAAGATTAAACTGAATCTTTTGATGAAACATATCACTGAAATAAACTATTCACACCTTCCTTGTTGCAAACATTTATTGAGTGAAGAAGGAATTGATTTGGATTTTGCACTGGGCAGGTTTGTTGAGGCTTTAAAACATATGTAGGGGGAAATCCAGGAAAAATTTAAGGATCTGTACAAGTATTCAAAAGACATTTGCCTTCTTCAAAACTCATTTGTATTATATATTTTGGATGTCTCTTCAATATCACAGATAGAATTTGCAGATCTTCATGTAAGTGTTGCTTTGAAAAACACTTTTATAAAGCAGGTGACCTGATCACCTTCTATTCAAGTACAAAATCCTATACTTGGGACAGAATAATTTCATGCACAAACATGGATTGGCCAGGCTGCAGTACTGCAGAGAAGGCCCTGGTGGTTAAAATAGACCATAAACTGAACATGAGCCAACAGTGTGCTCTTGTTGCAAAAAAAAAAAAAAAAAAAAAAAGCCCCACAGCATCCTGGATTGTATTAACAGGAGTGACCCTTCAGCACTGGTGAGGGCTCACTTAGAGTACTGTATCCAGTTTGGGGCCCCATACTTCAGGAAGTGTGAAAGTCCAGCTCAAAATGACAAAGGTGATTAGTGGCTTGGGAAGCAAGACTTAAGAGGAAAAGCTGAAAGAACTCAGGTTGTTTAGTACTTAGAAGAGAAAGCTGAGGGGGAATTTAATAACAGTCTTCAAATCCCAGAAGAGGGATTATTGAGAGGATCCCCACAGGAGAAAGGTGCACAGTACTCAGCAGGAGCATATGCAAGTGCCAAAGTAGAGGTGATTCCATCGCACAGATAAACAGGATCAGGAAGAAGAGTGGGCAGCCCTGCTGAATGCTCCATTCCATTGTGATTGGGGCTGTCAGGAACCCATTTACCAGCAACTTGCTGGTAAATGCTTGCTACTTATGTCAATGTACAGTGTCTTTATCCAGGGTCAAGTGGACCCCCATCTTCAGTGTCTCAAATAGGGACCAGTGGGACACTCAGTCATAGGTCCTCTCCACGTCAAGGTTCAGCATGGTGGCATTCAAACCTCTCTCCTATTGGTACTGTAGCATGTGTCACAGTTGCAGCAGGAATCCACAGATCTTTTGCTTTGGCACTATGCACGACTGGTCCTCGTGGATCACCTATAAGTGACTTAAAATGCTTAGCCAAGTCTATAACAGACTTAAAATGCTTAGCCAAGATTTTGGCCAGCAACTTATAGTCAAAGTTCAGGAGTCTCATGGTTCTTCAATCTTTCAAGTTTCCCCTCACCCTCTTCTTGTAAAGAAGGGTTATGAGGCCCACCTGGTCCCAGAAAACATTGTAGAGCTCTTTGGGCAGGCTGTCTGCCCCAGGAGTCTTACCTTTCTTGAAGCTGTGGAGAGTTTTGTTGATATCCAGAGTCAACTCCTCCCCCAGCTTCTGACTTTTATCCTTTCCGGCATGGCTCTTGAGTTCTCTGGGTTTGCAGAGCTCCTGCTAGAAAGCTTTCACCATCTCCAGCATCCCCTCATTCAACTGGTGCTCCACACTCGCTCTATCTACCAGGCTAGTCATGGCTTTTCTCTTGGTCCCTTTTAACCTGCTAAAATAAGCAGACCACTCCTCCCCCTCTTCCACCCAGGGGGCCTAGAACAGAACTTCTAGGTCCTGTTTCCTGTACGAGACTCTGATCTGGGCTTTCACCTCCTGCATGGCCCTCCCTCATGGTCAACCCCAAGCTGCCTACTTGTGCAGACTTTTCAACTTGCAGTTTAGGCATTTGTTTTGCTTTCTCTGGTACCATGCCTGTATCCTGCCTGTTGAAAAGATTTTCTTGCTCTTTCTTTTACACTGATCTACCTCTCTGTGTAGTTCTGGTACCTGGATCTGTGCATTTTCAACCTTGCGTAATGTTGTCTGAACCCTTGCTATATCTTTTTGTCATCCAGAAGGCTTACATTCAGATTCTACATGCCCCTGCCTCTCTAGGGCTGCCTCCCCATTTCTGCTTTCATTGTCAGAAGGCAGCGGTGAGCCACTTCATTGCATATGTTATTTCCTCTTCACTCCCACAGTTGCGCTGTGCCTTCCTTTCCCACTTCCAATGATTCCCCCTTCTTCACCAGCTTTAAGTGCCTGGCAAACCTCAACAAACGGAGCCCCAAACAGTTCACTCAGAATCCCTCTGTTGCCCCGTTTTCTCAGTGTGCCTGTCTTGCTTCAAGTGTCCATTCATGTGTTGCCTTGGTGCAGGCGCCTGGTGATGCGCGTGGGGAGGCTTCATGTAACCTCTGACAGGGGCCCTGATCACCCCAGGGAAGACCCCAGAACTTGCCTGCCATGACTTTGAGTGTTTCTTCAGTGGTGGGGTCTCCCATTGGTGGTCCTTCAAGGTAGCCTCCTGACGGATATTCGTGGGGCTCTACCTCCCCTACACCCGTTCCATACGCCAGCCTCCAATGGGCTACCTGATCTTGATGCAGCTGGCCCTCCGGTCTTGATGACTCTTTCCTGTTGCTCGATCTTAGGTATCTGTTCTGCTTCTCTTCTTAATGGACCCTGGGGCCGTTGGATGTTCCTCTCTCCTGTGGGGCTCTCTTGCTCTCTGCCAGTTGTCTGTTGCTTCTTGTGGGTGGTCCTTTGTTGTATGGCCATAGCCTGGATCCCTCAATAAAGGGTCACAAGCAAGTGAAATAAAACAACAAAATAAAACAGTTGGCAACTGAAGAATGGCCACAGGTCAGCAGGAAACAAGGGAAGGACGCCAGGGAAAGAAAGAAAGAAAAAAGGCAGGTATGCAAAAAGAAAGATCAGGCTGAACCACCTTGTTATACTGGCTCTGCCCTAGAGCCTGTGCCCTGCTGTGTCCCCGAATGCTGCTCTGCTCTGTGCCAGATGAGAGCTTCTCATACCTGTCTCTCTGGGTTAATTCTCTTCCCATGACCTGGTCTATAAGTGTCTGGTATGGGGAGTGTTCACCATCCTCCATGCTTTTCCCTGCTGTTCTTAGAGAGGGGAGTCTTCCCACATGCTGGTGCTGTCTGTGACTGGCATGGGACTTTTTCACAGCTGTTGCTCTCTAGGTGTCCCTGCTCAATCACAGTTTCCTTTATCTTGCTGTAGCTGACTGCTGCTAGCATAGAGAGCATATGCAGCCTATGCTGCCTCCCTCTCTCTCCCCAGCTACCAGCTGGGGTCGGTTTTTATCTTGGCCGGCCGGTGATCATCCTTGATGTCATGCACCAGCCCCAGCTGTATATAGGCGTGCCTGATGAACCACACGGATTTTTCTCATCGACAGTGCTCATCTGGAGTCTGGAGCCCTAAAGTAGATAAATTCTGTTTACTTTTGGGGTTTCTTCTCTGGGGGTGCGTAGCCCCCATGCTTGTACCCCTGGGACACTCAGCCTGTCGCATATGATTAGTGTGGCCCTGAAACCAGGTTGTCCTGGGCTTCATCTGCATATACATTTTTGGAGCCCCAGGTCTGGGGCTCATGTCTAGAATACCTGGTTCCAGTCGGGAATAGATGGCTAATTATCACACATCCTTTGTGTGCAGGTATCTGGAGTACAGACACATAGTGAGCAGTGTGAGCTGTGGGGTCACCGTGGCTTGAAATGCTGATGACTCTTCTGGGGCACAGCCCACTAAGCTATATGGTAAATCATGAGCCTTTTGGTTCTGGACAAATATCAGGCAGAATTTCTCCTAGAAGAAATAGCCTAACTCGGGTAATGTAATTAAAATGGCACTGTGTAGTAGAGGGATGCACCCTTGTCTGCTTGTGGACAGGACTCCCAATGAGACCCTCATAATTAGCTTCCCACTGGCTGATATCCAGTGGGAGGATCTCGGCTACATGCCAAGTTTATGGAAATAGGGGACTTCTTCCTAGCTTGCTCCTGCTTGGCTGAGGGCAAGTGAGATTTGGGGCTATCCGAACCCCAAGCCTCCAGGCTTGGGCCTGCACATAGAATACTTGCCAAAGGATCTGGAAGTATCTGAAGCTCCAGGCTGGGATGGAGGATACTTGCCAGTAGTAGGACCACATATGGCTCTTGGATGATTCAAATGGATTTTGACTTGATCTGACTAATTTTACTTGGGATACAAAAAAATTTCCTTAAAAAAAGTTCTCTGGTGAGAATGAACATTTGTACACTTATGCATGACTTAACTCCTCCCAGGTACCAGGACAAGTGGAGCCATGGTGAAAGTCTCCAGTGTGTTCCAGAGACTGGGGTCATCTTGGTCTGGAGAAGGTGTTCCTGCCCATCTCATATACTGGGAGAGGAGGGGAGGATCATTTCTCCCAGCTGCTCCCTGATGGCTCCTCACACCCTGGAGTCCTTGGAGTAAGAAGCAGGCAGGCAGCTTTGATCCACTATTCCATCCACTTGACTCCCAGGTACTGCTGAGCAGATGGAGCGGCACTGCAACCCCCTGCCTGATTCTTACAACGGAGTCCTCAGTGTGAGAAACAGGCAGGGGACTTTGCCCTGCTGCTCCTTTGCCCCTGGTAATGGGAGGATTAAAGTAGGTTAGGATCCCCTTGGTTTCAGGAAGGCATGAGGAACAGGGGAGAAAGGGCAGTTATCAGCTTAATGCTTGTACTGCTCCCTCTCCTGGAATCATTTCTAGTGGTGGGAATTATCCACCTTAATTCCTAGTTTTGTCAGTCTCTAGGTGCTAGGGTTGAGGTTAGCAGAGCAGCACCCAGCTGGATGCAGCTACACCAGGAACAGGACCACCAGAAGCTGTGTGCCCTGGTCAAAGTCCAGGCTGGCTGGTTTGTTCTGCTCCCTTTGCTTCCAGTGGTAGCTCCTTCTGCTGCTGTGCTACTCTGGGTGGGTGGGTTAGCGGGGAAGCTTCAGCTCGGCAGCTTCTGCCCCAGCGCACAGGTGTCTTCCATTTGCTTTTCCTACCTGCAGTTGGCTGCTCACTGTGCTGTGTGGGCAGAGTGAGTAGAAAGCAACTGAGAATTGGAGCCAGAGCCCCATGCGCTAGGGCAAGAGCCACCCAGCTGAAGATCCCCCCCAGACCTCTTCCTGTCTTGGAGCAGTGCAGCAGGAGCAGGCGGAAGAGGAACATCTGGAGGCGAGGGGAACAGAACAGCACCCAGCTGGTTGCAGCTGCACTGGGAGGAGTCCTGCTGGAAGCTATGTGCTCTGGTTGGGGCCCAGGCCACTGGGCGCAGGCTGAAGTATGGTGTGGGCTGCCCCGGTGGATGAGGGTGGGAATCAGCCCCATGTGAAGTGCTGTAGGGGCAGCCACAGGCCAGATCTAGTCAGTTGACAGTCTGGATCTGGCCTGCAGGTCATATTTTGCCCACTCCTGAGGTAAGTGGTGGGACAGGAAGAAGGGCCAAGATGTGAGAGGATAAAGGGCCAGTGTCAAGCTGCTTGCCCCCACTCTGTACCTGCCATACTGTACCCCTCACTGCCTGCTCCCCTAACATTGCATATATGAAAAATTTACAAAATTTATAATTTCCCATGTATAGAATAGAATTATTGAAGGGTCATCTTAAATCCATTGCCCCGCACTGCTGAAGCAGGGAAAGCAATCTAATTATCAGGGG
>JAGPOW010000261.1:184522121-184534073 GCA_030014935.1 Caiman crocodilus
CGGGTTTTAAATTTCATATTGCCCCAATTTATCATTAAAAAAAAAATGGTCTTATCTGTTGAGCCCCCCCCCCCCCCCCCCCATTTGTGCTTTCTCCAGGTCACCTGCTTCCCCACTTACCTCAGGGCTTTTGTCTCCATCCCCTGGTGAACTTAGTTTAAAGCCCTCCTCTCTAGGTTAATGTGCCTGTCTGTGAAGATGCTTTTCCTTCTTTTTGTCAGGTGTATCCTATTTCTTCCTAGCCATCCTTCTTCTTGAAACTGTTCTGTAGCTGAAGAAGTCAGGGCCCTGTTGGTGACACCATCTGTGCAGCCATGCATCAACCTGCAGGATGCACCTGCCCCCTCCTGGACCCTTTTCTATGTTTGGAAAGATCAAGGAGAACACTACCTGAGACCCTGTCCTCATCACCCTTGTGCCCTGAGCCCTGTAGTCACTTTTAATCTGCTTGGGGTCACCCCTGGCAGTATCATGGGTGCTCACATGGATGAACAGCATGGTGTAATAATCAGAGGGCCAGATGAGTTTCAGTAGTCCTTCTGTGACATCTCAGATCTGGATTCTGGGAAAGCAGCAGAACTTCTGAGACAACAAGTCAGGCCAACAGGTGGATGCCTTCATCAGCCGCAGCAGGGAATCTTTAACCACCACCATGCTTCTGCTTGGTGGCAATAGTCTCAATCTTCCTAACTTTGGGGATGCCTGGCCTCGTCTTTTCCACCAGTGGAATATGCTGCTCCTCCTCTGTTGCAAGGGCCCCATATCTGTTCTTCAGGCAAACTGCTGTAGGTGGAAATGAAGACCTCTGCTTGCTGCCAGAGGTCACACGCTTCCACTTTCTCAGGAGTCCATGTCCTCTTCTTTCTCCGTTGCTGCCTCTGGCAGTCCTTGCTCTGCAGTGCAGTAGGTTTCCTCCAGCATCAAATTGATGAAGTTGCATGGCAAAGGATGCTCCAGAGCCTTGCCACCTCCTGTACCTGTTTTGCCTGGTCCCTGAGGGACACTACCTGAAGGAAGCACTCACTTCACAGGAACTTCACTTGGCAGTCACTGGGAGGAATCTGTAAGCCACAGTCTCTACAGTGTCAAACTAGGACCTCAGTGGAAGCCTTGGTGAGCAGTCCTGCCTGGACAGATACCTTACAGGTGCAAGCAGAGGAATAGCTGGCCATACCAATTGCTCTGGCATTGTGACATCCTCTAGCCATTTCTCTGGGTCTCTTAATCCACTGCTTCTCTCTTCCTGACCCTCTTTCCAGACATACCTTCCCTGGCAAACTCCCCTGTAAGCTGGCCTAGTTGCTGCTCCTTGTCCTGAAACGTTCCTTTTTCTCTGCTAGCCTGCTTTCTCTCACCAAGCCTACAGTGAGGGAAGGAAATAGAGAGTGACCAGGCAAATGCCCTAGTGAATTTCCCCCTCACTCTGGACTCTAGTTAAAAAAGGGACTTAAGTGTAGGTCAAACTGCTGTTTTAGCTTCTTACACTAAATATATGTAGGTTAGTTGCTCTTAATTAAGGAAAGAACTTAAATTAAAGGCTCCCCCTCAAAGAGGGGGTGGCAAGCTGACCTGTGAACTACATGTTAACTGCCCTGTTTGTTGCCTCTGCTCACTCACTCCCTCATCACTTGAGAAGTCTTCTTTTATACCCTCCTTGGCGTGGACTGCCTCCACCCCCGCATTAGGGCTTTTGTCAGACACAGGCAGCAATCACCCAGCTAGCAGCATTCCCAGCTGCTCAGAGCCCAAACACAGCTCACCAAACAAATAGAAATCCAAACACACACGTAGCCCTGGCTTGTTTAGCCTTCTGGAGCAGGATCTAGTGCCTGGCTCCTCTTCCTCTTCCTCTTCCCCTTCCTCCTCTTGCTCCTAGCAAGCAGCTTGAAAACTTCCCTGTTTGCTGCCCCTGTTCACTCTTGCGCAGTGTTTGCAAACCATGTTTATGCTCTGAGTCCTTAGGGTTATCCCATGCCAAGGATGGACACTGCCCTGCAGATATAGAATCATCACCAAGTCTGCCTTCTATAGGAAGGTGCTTTTTATATTTTTCAGGTCTATGGCAGAGGTTTTCAACTTTTTTGGCAAAGTGCCAAAAACGTCTACAACCTTGACTAGTAAGGTGTTGCCATGCCAGGAGTAGATAGCGAAGGAGCTGTGAGGGGCCTGAACCTTTTTGTGGCAGCACGGGCCCAGCACCTCTGGAGCAGTCCATCTCAAGATCCACGTGCCAAGCAAGATGCCTTCACATGCCATACTCTGGCACCTGTGCCAGGGGTTACCTACCCCTTGCCCACGGTAAGCTTGAGGTGGTGACACCCTTCAAGGACTCCACCTTTGCTAGAGCTCCAAGTCATCATTCAAACCCAGTGGTAGGTCTGCCATAGAAGTCTTGCATTCCTATGTATCAGTCGGTTTGTCATTACTGCTCTTACCAGTACTTTCAATTTTCTACCTGCCAGTCCATAAAGTAAAGTATTTTTAAGGTATTTAAAAAGCACTGCCTTGTTTTTCATTAGCATTATTGGGCAAGGGCTTTTAAGAGACAGGAGTTACTTTCTATTACCAGAGATGCATCTCATGTCTTTTGAATCAGAGCATCTCAGTGCAGCAGTGGTCATTTATACCTTAACCTTGCCAGTCTCCTTTGGAAATTCCAACTGAACTCTGACATATCCACTGTATGGGTAGCCTTCTTTGCTTAAACCACAGTCACAGCCCTGTTGATGGTTGTAAAGATGTGTGTGTCAAATTTTCATTATAAAATGACTGAAAAATAATGGTTTGAAATCCACTGTCCAGCACTGCAGAATACTGCATCTCTTTAGTCTTTACTGGAACTTCAGCTTGGCGTCCTATTAACCCTGAAGGGGATTTAGACTGACACATCTTCTGTACTGGAGCCTTTGGAATTCAAGGGACCTGAATGATTCTCCTCTTTCCCTGTCCTTATTTTTTGACATCTTTCCAACTGGGTTTCAGCTTTTCAAACACAATGTGGAGTTTTCTAGATTCTAGCACTCTGAAGGTACAGCAGCACACTATCCCAATGTGATGGAACAGGAGACTAGCCTGGCAAGGCAGCAATTTCTTCAACAAGTTGAAACGCAAAACAGAATTTTATAAAAAGAAAAAAATTAAAGTGGAAACTTAGTCATGGCACTAAGGACAAGTATAAGAGCATTGCATGGACATACAGAGAAAATCAGGAAGTCTGAGGCATAATTTTGAGATGCGCCTGACATATGGCATAAAAGGCAGTAAAAAGAGATTATACAAATTTGTCACAAGTAAGAGGAAGGCAAGAGAAATAATAGGTTCTTTATGGAATGCGGAAGGCAATCTAGTTCCCAATGATGCAGAGAAAGTTGAGGTATTTAATGCCTTTATTTACTTCAGACTTCACAAATAGGGGCAACTACCAGATAGGCAAGTACAGTTGTCAGCAAAGATAGGGAAGGAGATAAACAGCCTAGAGTTAATGGCAGAGCAGGTTAAGATTTACTTTAGAGAAGGTAAATGCTTTCAAGTCGGCAGGGCTACGTGGGATGCACCTTAGGTACCGAAGGAATTAGCTGAGGTAATTTTGGAGCCATTTGCTATCGTCTTTGAGAACTCAAGGAGATTAGTTGAAGTTCTAGCTGACTGGAAAGGGGCAAATATAGTGCCCATCTTTAAGAAGGGAACAAAAGAGCATCCAGTCAATACCTGATGTCACTACCTGGAAAGATCATGGAACAGGTCCTCAAGGAATATATTGTGAATCATCTACATAAAAGCAAAGTGATCTGGAACAGCCTGTATGGATTCACCAAAAGCAAGTCATGCCTGGCCAGTCAGTCTAATTTTGTTCTATGATAAGACGACAGGCTCTGTGGATGAAGGCAGAACAGTGGGTGTGATAAACCTTGACTTTAGCAAGGTTTTTGATACTGTGTCCTGCAACATTCTCATTAACAAGCCAAAGAAATGCAGACTAGATGAAAGTACTGGAATGTGGTTATATAACTGGGTCGTACTCAGCGAGTAGTCCTTGATGGCTCAATGTCTGGTTGGGAAGAGGTATCAAATGGGGTTCCCCAGGGGTCTGTCCTGGGTCTGGAACAGTTTAATTAATTATTTGTATGATGGTATTGAATGCATATTTAGCAAATTTGCTGATGACTCCTAGGTCATTGGAGTTGCAGATGCTCTGAAGGGTAGGCCTTGGGTTGAGAATGACCTAAATAGACTAGAGAAATTTTTGGCTGTTCCGAAAGTGTGCTGTACATTCAAATTCACTAGTCTGGGTAATGACAGTCAGCCATATTCTGCTCCAGTTCCAGGCTCTTTGGACCAGTTTATTTGTAAACATAAATGATCACAACTATAAGACAAGAATCCCTTGTTTTAAAGAAAGCGTGACATGTGTAGGTAGTATGCCTGTACTTATTCTCCATAGCATGACTTCTCTCTTACAGCCCTATTTCCTGCCTTTCATTTCCAGGAAGTTTGCTTAAATCTTCTCACTCCACAGTAGTTAATAAAAACATCTGACCTGTCATCCAGCAGAACAGGTCTGGCTACTAGTTTATTGGGGCAGATTGTTGTGTGTTGCATATTGTGTTTGAGAAGGGTGGATTACGAACAGAACATGGGCAGTCACTTAATTACTCCCTGTATTTTAATAAAAAGAGGCTGTGCTTGCTTACTTTCTTTATGCTTTGCCTTTTAATATGCCTATAGGTGCTCCAGAGCATTTCAGGGGTATATCCTAATTTTAAGGAACCCAAAAGGTGCATGTACAAGTAGAATTACCAGAAGTATGTTAACTGTTGCATGTTTGGCTTGAGGTGTGAAATAGTACTGTGGTAGCCAGAGTATAGGAGATGAGCTTAGGGGGGACCCTTAGATCTTATAAGTACACAGATACAGAAAAACTGGAGGGGGGAAGTAGCCGAGACTCCCACACCTAAGACACTTGGTACTTTCAAGAATAGGCTCTGTTCATATGTATTTGTTTTCTGGGGGAAGTGGACAGTCCCTCTGCAATAACACTTCAGCAGCTGTTCTCCTCACAGTATTTTATTGGGAATAGAAGGAGTCTCTAAAGCTAGAAATAGATGGCTACAAATGAAGTGAATCAGCTATGCTGGGATGTCTCCTAGCACAGCTGATCTACTTCATTGGGCAAAACACGTTGCCTGTTGTCCTGCTAGTTGAACTTGCGGGACAACAGGTAGCTTTCCAGAGACAACCCAGGCAGTCTCTGGGGCGAGTTCCTAGTATTGGGGAACCTTTACTTGCCCCACTTGCAGAGACATGCCCCAGAGATTGCAATGGACGTATCTCTGGAAGTGGGGAAAGCTTAGCAGGTGCTTCCAGGGCCAAATCCTGCACAGAAATTCCTGGAGTGCATAAGGCCAGGCCCCTTGAGCCCTGGGAGCGCTTGTCCAGGGCAACGGCAGAGTGTGCACAGCTCTGGCTGCCTGTGCTTTCCTGCCATAAACTTCTATAAAGCAAAGAAATGTCTTTCCAAATAAAGCGGTACACTTTATTACTACCTTCTATCATGGCCACATTGTGGCACAACATAAGGTATGAACTTCTGTTTATTGTTGCTTTGTGCCACAAGGGAAAGTAATTGCAGTGACACTGAGAGAGGTTGCAGGACTCAGTTTGTGGTAAGCCTGCCAACAAGGTTGGCTCCCAGTTTTTTAGGGTTTAAACTAATCTATAAATTTTAGTCATTAGGAAAAAGTTTTCTTGGTGTAATCACATCTGCTCTGAGAGTCTTTTGTCCCTTATCTGAAGTTTCTGATTCTGGCCATTGTTGGAGACTAGGTACTAGAATAGATGCATCCTGGAATAGATGCACTAGATACTGACCTAAAATGTATAGTAGTTCTCCTATTCCTAAAAGCTGCTCCCCAAAGCTTGAGGATATGCCTTTGGAGCATATCTGTTGCTTAAAAGTTCATAGACAGATTTAATGTGGAGCATTTTCCATAGTTTCTAAGTATTTTTTGTACGATTTGGTTAAATTGCCTTTCAGGTTATAAGGACAGATAAAAATCAGTTTAATTATTTAAATGTTTCTAATTCTAAATAGTCTTTCACATCAAGAATCAACTTTAGTAAACAGAACCTTTTTGTTCAGCAGTTTAAATCTTTAAAAATATCTGAACAGCAATGTGTACTTGAATAAGATTCAAACATATTTAGTGGAACAAAATTATTTCAAAATATAAATGTACAAGGTAGCAAATCAAACAAACAACTGTCAAGCATATTCAGATACATTTTTCTACAAAGGGGTTGTTTTGACAAATATATTGTACTAAAGCAACTTGTTTAGTTTTTTCAGATATATTTGTGGAGTTTTTTGTGCTGAAGAATGCATTGTTACGTGTGACAAGATAAAAGGTGGGATTGTCCTGTAATCCCTTGTGATTTTCTAGCTGCCAGAATGATGCCCTAGGACTGCTAGCAACTGGTATAGTTAACAAGGCAGTCTTTAAGTGGATAACACCAGTGTTTTGGGTTCTTGTGCGAATGAAAGTTGCATAAAGTTATGTTTGTGCTTCCTAATCCGAGTCAGCAGGGGGAAGTAATAGAAGTAGTTGGAGCAAACCGGTTTTAGTCTGAAGCTTGAAGCTTTTTGTAAGGGATTGTGTGATAAGAACTGGATGGCAGGAACTGGGTTTGACAACCTAGGCCGTACTGTTCAGTCCTACATCTTGTATTTCTGTCTCCATCTGTGTTCCTTGTCTGCTGCTTAGAATATAAGCAGTTATAGCTCCTCTTGAAATATATTATAACTTGTTATCTGTTGCACAAATTGCCATAACCTTAGTATCATGTTTATGGATAATGCATAATGTTCACATATATGCATTTAAACTTTGTTTGTACATCTAAATTAGAATGGCAGCATGTTTCACTCACCGAATATGTATCTGTGGTTTCTGCATTTGAAAAGATCATTAAACCTTTTTTTTTTTTTTTTTTTTTTTGGAATACACTCATCATTACTGTACTGTTAAATTAAAGTATGTGAGTTATGAAATACACTTGTGTAGTCTTTTATTGCCAATTAAGAAGCTTTGTTTGCTCTCTTAAACAGGAATTTGAGAAAATAAAACATATTTACATCATTTGGTACAGTTGTTTAAATATTCTTGAATTCCTTAAGATAAATTGGCTGTTCTTCAAGTCTATTAGGAATTGCTCTAAAGCTTTCCTGAGTCTCTTGAGTTTGGTAAAATTTGTCATTTCCAGAGCAGAACTAACTCAGTGAAACAGAATAATAGAGGAAGGAAAGAGTTTGAAATAGCAAATGTATTTGTGTTGAACTGATTGTCTGTCTTTTTTTAATATCTTCTAATTAAGTTTTGTCATTGCAACTATAATATGGCATATACAAACGGGAGGCCTAGCAATCTGATATTTATTAACTGATAAAGGAACACAATGTGTAGAATGTGGAGGTGACTGATTAAAAGACAGGTGTAGAAGGGCACAAAACAGTCAAACAGCAGCAAAAATGAGTCTAATACTGAGAACTGATAGGACAGTAAGTTAAAATTGATAAGAGAGAAAAATCTTTTTCAAGATTGCAGTCAGGAGCTGCAAGCTAATATTTGCAATGCTTGAACACTGCTAAATTGAGATGAATGTTGATTTAAGTTTGGATGAACTGCAGACATTTGCAGTGAGACATCAAAAATGGGGAAGTTGATCTATTCATTAAAAAAATCAGTAATAAATCCAGAGAGTCATGTAGTTTTGATGTGAAGAGCAGGGCATAGTGATTTAAACGATATCACCATTTGGCACATAGCCAGTCAGCGAATTAAATATTCCAATAATTTCCTCAATCAGTTAATTAAATATTTCAGTGTTTTTAACTATTAACTGCCTTTGTTGGGCAACTCCTTCAAACAGAATGCTTCCAGATTTTGCCGTCACAGAGTTTCAGTCTCTTATACCTGAGAGGATATTTTTCACTTAATAATAGCTACATAGTGCCAAGGTTGTGGCTGGCTTGCTTTTTTACCCATTCCTTTTTTAGTTTGCTAATGTTATGCTTCTGTCACTATTTTTTGTATATCATCCTTTCCTTTTATTTGAAGCTCATCATTGAGTCTCTATCTCACTACATGGTATTTCAGCTTCTAATTGTCACTTAAAAAGCCTTACCTAATCATGACCCATGTTAATTGCTATTTTTGTTTTCTGTCTTCTACTGTGTCTTTGCATTCCTCTTTGCTAAATGAACTTGCTTTTCTAATTCCATTTTCTCCTTAGCTTCTCGTTCGCCCTGCTTACTTCTATGTTTGGAGCAGTCTTCTTTTTCTTATTTTCTAAATAACCTCTCTGCTTCTCCATGTCCCTCTTTTAAAACTCTTCCTTGGGTATTTTTTTAATCTCTAATAATCCTGACATTGTCTGAACTGCTCTCCTATGTCTTATAGGCATAATCCTACACTGAAGCAGTGCAACAGGGTTAAACTACTCTATTCATTTGTGGTCCTGAATACTACCTGCATGATCCTTGTATTGGCTATACAAAGAGGGGAGAGGAAGTTCTGCAATGGGCCCATGGTATAGCTTGGGAAGTGTTAGTCTTAAACCATTGATACCTGGGGCACACCTTTTCTGGATTAAAATTGTCAGCATGCTTTTACACCTGAAAAGGGAAGGGGAGAAAAGTGGCAGCTGGAACACAAACGCAGTTTGCAGATGTCTAGTCCTGGTGCTGCTGCCACTTCTTCCAGCCCTCATCTTCCCAGGTGTGGTCTGCATGAAATTTCCAGCTACTGGAAAACTGTGTTGGGACCATATTTTTGCAAATAGCTGCCACTGTGCTCTGCCTGCATTCTGGAGATGCAGCCCTACCATGCTCTGCTGCTTCCTGCACACATGCTGTGCCCCCTGCCCCCAGCTTAAAATACAAAAAAGAAGACAAAGGATCATTTTTATGGCACACTTCTGCTGCTTTTGCAGCATGCTAGTCTGACCCTTTGCGAATCATTGAGCTAGGGGCTTGGAATTTAACACTTTCCATGTATAAATGCAGTGTACATGCACAGTACATTATATATGATTTTCAACAACAGTTAAACAAGTTGTTTACAAGTTTAACAAGTTGGATAGAACCTGTAAAAAAAGTTATACTGGCATTTTGCACAAACTATGTCTCATTTTGTTGCCTGTATAACTCTCTAATGTTGAAGTACTGACTGCAAAATAGTATGTGAGGCTACAAGGAATAATTTTTGCCTCTTTGATATATGTCAATATGATTTCTAATAAAATACTGGTCCTATAACTTGGCTACAAGCCCTTTTTTATCTTTCATATGGCCTGCTTGCTTTCTGATAAACTAGGACATAAATTAGACATTCTCAGGTCTGAACTGACAAAAATAAATTAAAATGAAAGATCTGAAGTTTTCTTTTTCTTAAATTCTGATTCCTAGCACCAAAAGGCTCATTCAGCTAATTTTCTTATCCTAAAATTTGTAGAGAGGGAATTCCTTTATAAACTTTCTGTTCCAATAGGATTTTTTCTGTTTTAGACTTGGGTCTATTTTTTTTCTCTTTCTTCTAGTTCCACATTTATGTAGTGATTTTAATAGTAATTGTTTTGTATTAGATGTACTCAAAAGCTAGAAACAAATGTCTCATTAGACCTGGAACCTCTTGTCCTTGGTTTTAACTAATCAAAGCAAATGTTTATACATGTAGCCCTTCCAAACTGTGCATTACTTTTCTCCTGCCAGTAGGTGGTTATGGACAACAGACATCCCGTGGGCGTGTCCCAAAAATGAATAGCAGTTCAGTTAAGTGCGATGCAATTAGTTTATAGTAGCACACACTAGGAGTGGGTTGGGGGAAAATGTTAGCACATCTTATACAGCATACTTCAGGTACTTGAGTGGGTCAATGGATGTGAACATCTGTAGGATTCAGGGACAAAAAACTTTCTCCCAGGAGAATTGCAGTCTGTTTACCTCCAAAAAGAGTACCAAATGGTGGATTAGAAAAGACATTTCCCTTTTAATATTGAACTTCCTTACTTCTGTTCAGTAAGTTAGCACCTATTGTTTTGGAATACAAAGGTATGGTTAAATATTTAAGTTTTTGCCAAATATAAGAGCTAAGGCCTCTGTCCTGTTTTCTGTGGTGCCCACCCCCATACACAACTTAATTAATTTTAAAAGTGGAGCTCATGCCATATCAGGGCCTTGGAGAAAAAAATTGACAGATGCAATTATGGCAATTTATTGGCTGCTAAAGGAGAAGACCAGAGGTCAGCAATCCGTGGCATGGATGCCAAAGTGTGGCATGCAAAGGCATTTTGCTTGGCATGCACACAAATGGTGGGGAAGGGGTCGATGTGGGGAAAGGGCCAGGGCTGTGATGTGGGGAAAGGGCCAGGGCTACAAGGATCAGGCCCTTTGAAGCTCTCCCACTATCTGCTTGGAGGCGCGTGTACATCTGCTGCCGGACAATAAGCCAGGCTGGGGCTCTGCAGACCTCAGTGCAGCTACTTGCAGTCTCTCTGCTACCTGCTGCAAGCAGCCCAGGCTCTGTGATGGGTGGCAGGAGCCTGCCCAGAGCCCAGGTTGGCTGTGGCAGGAGGCTGGGAGGCTGCAAGCAGAGCCCTGGCCCAGTTCATTACTGGTGGCAGAAGCATGCATGCTTCAGGGTGGATAACGAGCCATAAGGGCCCTGGTCCTTGATATTGTAGTACATTTCCAGCCCCTTCCACACTTTCTTCCCAGGGGTGCATATGCATCCACTGCCAGCAATGGATAGGGCTGGGGCTTCAGAGACCTTGAGATCCTTGGGTAGATATAGTCCTTAGATGGCCAGCCAGTTGGTGCTTTCCTTTGTGCTTGGCTGTCCTTGACAATTCTGGAGATATGGGGCCTTCCACAAAGCATGCTTGGATCTTAGCACAGCACGCTCCCCTTACCATGCCTTGTAGTAAGCTGGATGACTGGGCACTTGAATGGCTGTATTTGCATGTCACATCATGTTTTCATAGTGCTGCAAATTTCTCAGTAATTCTTAGCACTTCAAATGAATGCCTGTCCATCTCCTAAAGGAAACAGAGCGAATCATTGATGATGTGTCAGAGGGGACATGGGGGGGCAAGTGCACTGGGGCCTACGCTGTTCAACATCTTCATCAGCTACTTGGACAAGGGGGTGGAAAACATGTCTAAGTTTGCTGATGACACCAAGATGTGGGGAGAGGTAGGCACACTCGAAGGGAGAGAGAGGCTGCAATTAGATTTAGACAGACTACAGAAGTGGGTGGATGGTAATAGGTTGGGGTTCAGTGTAGATAAATGCCAGGTGTTGCACCTGGGGAGAAGGAATCCACAGCATACATACGAGCTAGGGAGCTCCCCACTTGTGCACACAGAGGCGGAAAGGGATCTTGGAGTCATTATTGACTCCAAGCTGAACATAAGCTGCCAATGCCAAACCACAGTCAGCAAAGCCAACTGCACTTTGTCATGCATCCAAAGATGCATCTCAAGCTGGTCCAGAGAGGTGATACCCCCACTTCTACGTGACATTGGTCAGGCCACAATTGGAGTACTGTGTGCAGTTCTGGGCACCACACTTTAAGAAGGATGTAGCCTGCCTGGAGATGGTTCTGAGGAGGGCCACCCGCTTGGTTGAAGGGCAACAGGGCAGGCTCTGTGAGGAGAAGCTGAGGGACCTGAACCTTGTTCAGCCTCAGCAAGCGGAGGCTGAGGGGTGATTTGGTGGCTGCCTACAAACTTGTTAGGGGAGATCAGCAGCAAATAGGAAGGGCCGTATTCCCCCCAACACCTCCTGTCTGAACAATAGCCAGAAGCTGCTGGAGAATAGGTTCAGGTTAGAGATTAGGAGGCACTATTTCACTGTTAGGGTGGCTAGGATCTGGAACCAACTTCCTAGGGAAGTGG
>JAGPOW010000261.1:184537435-184551276 GCA_030014935.1 Caiman crocodilus
GGGGGGGGCAGATCAGTGCTGCCCCACAGTGAGGGAGGGGACAGGGACAGGTGTTACCTAGGCGGGTGGGATTGGAGCTGCGGCTTGTGGGGTGGGGGAGGCAGCTCCCACTGCTGCTTGCATCCCAGGAGGTCACGGTGGGGCATGTGCCCCCTGGAGCTGCTCAGGGTGGGCGGGCTGCAGCTGGGGCAGCATGGGGCTCTTCTCTACAGGGGCTAGGCTTGGAGCGGATGCTCAGAGGATGCTGCATCTACCCCAGATTTCACCATTGCTCTGCTCCCAGTGCCGCCTGGCGCAGGGCCGGCTCAATGCCCTGCCTCTGCCCATGTGCTGGAAAGAGCTGGGGCTATGCTAGTTGGCTGTCAGCAGTGGTGCTGGGAGCAGAGAGGTGGTTAAATTTGGGGTGGATGCAGCATTCTCTCAGTGCCATCGGCACCTGCTCTGAGCCCAGGCCTTGCTGAAAAGAGCCCTGTGCAGCCCCTGCTATAGCCTGCCCTGCCCTGCCCTGCACAGATCCAGGGGGCACATGCTCCCCCCATGTTCTCCTGGCGTGCAAGCAGTGAGGGGAGCCGCCTCCCCCCACAATACTCCCCTCCTGCCCTGCCTGGGCAGTGCCTGCCTCTACCCCCCTGCTACCTCCTTCATTGCAGGGAGTGTTGATCTTCCCGCCCATGCCCCTTTCCTCCCCCCTGCCCTTCCACCACACCACACATAGCAGCCAGAGTTAGCTCTCCATACTGCTGGCTCTGCTCCTTGCTGCCTGAGTGCTTCACTGTGGCTGCGCACCGCACAGGCATTTCTTGTCCAAATTATTGGTCCCATCAGGCTGATATCCAGTACAGCCAGTTTTGTTTATATCGGTACCTATCCAATATCAGACCAGTGTATCGGTGCACCTCTAGTAATTAATATATTTTGTAATGTGAACATTTCTTCCTAAGGAATTGATCATCTTTCATTCATAATTGACTTAAATTGGATTCAGACTGGTCATGTTGAGATAAAAGATTCAGTGTTGCATGCTATTTTTGTTGTTTCCTTTATAGGATAAGATTAAGGGAGAAATTCCATCAACTTCATATTTCAAAATTGGCTGAGCTGCTTTGTGGAATGACTCTCTTACAGATTTTCAATGTATTACTTGATTTGTATGTATCAGGATTCAGATGAAGGGCACTTATTGAATCTTGTGGGTTATTTTTAGTTAGTTAAAAAAAAACAAAGTCAGAAACACGTAATGTTTATATAAAATGTATTTTTGTCTCCCCTGTAGGAAGAACGTGTTGTCAATCATATGGCGGCAAAGATCATTGAAAATGTTTGTACCACTGTCTCCTATCATGCACAGGGATTTATTACAGCAGAAATTGGACCAGTGTTATGGTACCTTTTTACACATTCTACTGTAGATTCTCTGAAGATAACTGCTATTTCGGTAAGAAGCTTTCTCTCAAAACTAAATATTTTGGATAATTTGAAAAGCTTTTGAGTATTCTGTGTGCGTACTGGATTTTCATGCACACAGCATGCTTCCAATTAAGATCCTTCCTTTTTGCAAGTCAGAATGTAGAATAAAAGTTTTTTCTAGAGGACAGCAACAAGGCTAGGCCCTGGCCCTTGCAAGGGCAGTAGCAAGACTGCTATTTCTTTACTGTAAATAGTTTTATTATAAAAATTTGTATAGTAGAGGGTTGTTTCTACACCATAAGCCTCATCAAGATACTACAGGCTGCATGCAGCACCCTCAGCCAGCTCAGTTGCTGCTTTAAGCACAGCTACAGTGCTCATCTGGTAGCTGCTGCAAGGTCCTTAGCAGCTATGAATGGATTAACCTGGGACTCTTCCCTTTTTGCTTGCTGGGGCCACAGAGGAGTGATAGCCATCTTGGCAGCCATTAGAGCACAGTGTCTGCATGCTTCTATTCCTCCTTGCTTCTATTACAGGAAGGAAAAATCATCTTCTTACCTAAGGCAAACACCCTGATTTTGAAGGGCTGATTTTGGGGAGGTAAGGAGGGAGGGCAAGGTACATGTGGTATGCAAGTAAATATGGATATTGTAATTTCTTTTTAATATTCTGTTAATATTTGATTGCATTTGATGTATGTAATGCATGTAAAAATGTAAGATTTCTATAAGTGTAAGGTAAGCATTCAGTAGTCTAATACAAAAGCTCTGTTACCAGGCATCCCCTGGGAATGGGGGGTGCCAGTTAATCAAATAGGCTGGTTAATCAAATGTGCACCATCCGGTGCACTCCCCGGCATCAGTATTACTTTTGTTTAATGTAGCTCTTGAAGTATCTTTTTGTATAGGCAAACATGCTGACTTTTCCTATACAAAGACAGCTGTAGTATGAGTTTGGAAGGACAGAATTCTTTTTCTTCAGTGGACAACAAATCTTGACTTGTTCCGCTAACATCAACTTCCATTATAAATTATAATTGCTCTGAATTGAGGTTATCAAGTGTATGGCATATGGACCAGATCCAGCCCACAGAGCTCTGTAAGTTGTCCTACAGAGCTTAGAGATTAACCAGGAATTTTGGTGCAAGGCAAGTAGGAGCAAGGTCCTCCACTGAAATCTGGTGTATAGAACCCCATTGGGAAAGGCTTGATGGTCACAGGAGGCAAGCAACAGCTGCATTAACTCCTGTGGCCACAGCTACCATCACCATTCGTTCCATTACTACCACCATGTCCAGATCTGGCCCACAAGAAACCACTTGGATTGGATCCCACAGTGGGGCCATGTAAATTTCACACTCCTTTTTTCTAAATGAAATGTGACAGATATTGTTAACTTTTGAACATTTTGCTCTGATCTGCAAAAAGCTTCAAAATTACTTGACTTTCATTTCTCTGCTAACCTGAGTATTCTCTGTCACTGTAACCAAGAAGTTGCTCTTTACTCATATTCTACATTTCATAAAGAAGACATTTCATAGTCAATATTTGTTATGGTCCGTAAAATTATGAGCAAAAGGGCATTTTTGGAGGTGTTGTGAGCCATGGTGGGGTTGCAGTGGATTTATGAAGGCCTTGCTATACAGCTACTACCCTTTTGGGTTAGTTCAGTGGTTCTCAACCTATTTGCCATAGTAGGCCGCACTTGCAGCTCTGTGTGTTATGTGAGTTGCGCCCCACAGCTGAGGGAGCCCATAACTGCCAGGGCTATGAGACCAGAGCTAGGGCCTGCAGTCCCCTGCCTTCCCCCTCAGCAGTGCTTGAGCCCCTGCTACTGCCAACAGGAGGCAACAGTTGTTGCTGCTGTAGTGGAGCACAGAGCCTGGCTCCCCACTCCCTCCTATGAGTGGCATGGCTGGATTGAAGCCCACGGGAGTGGGGAAGGGGAAGGAGGGTGGATGTCAGTTGCCCACTGTGGATTTAAGGCTCCCTGCCCTGCTGCTCTACCCCTGGGGCCTCCATGTCCCAGCAGGTGGGACCCAGTGCCAGCAGACAGAGAAACTTGGTGCTACCACCAGGAACAGTTCATTAGAGGAGTTCATCAGACCATGGGGAAGTGCCCTCTGCCCTGCTGCTGCCAGGCAATGGCAGCAAACCTTCCCACCGTGGAGGCCCCCAGGAGGAAGGCAGCTGGGTGGGGAGCCCTGAACCCTCAGCAAGGAGCCTGCTGCTCCCGCATGCTTATTGTACCACATATGGTCCACGGGTTGAAAACCACTGGGTTAAACTGTACCATGTCTATTTTGACATTATAGTTCTTTTAAGGATACTATGAATTGTGCCATAATTTTTTTTAAATCAGTAATATAAAAATGCATTAGGAAGTCTCTGTCATCAGTGTCTGGCATTTAGAAAATTTATGCTTTTCTCAGTCCTGTCTATCACAAGGTTGCAAACAGAAGAAGTGTTTCAAAATTTTTTGTTTATTTTGGGTCCATCCTGCCTCAGGTAAATACCACAAATATTGCCTGTAATGAAACAGAAACTTTTATCATATTTCTAGAGTCAGAAAAAGAATTCTTTAAAATGTCAGTGTCAAAATGATTTACGCTTACAAACTCAGCACTGAAAAATGCCTATCTTCACAATAAGGGGAACGATAACATCCTCAAAAGCCACAAAATATTGATACATTTTTTTTAAAAGTCCTTTATGGCAAGTGTAGCAGTCAATTATAGACCAATGCAGGGGTTGGCAACCCTGGATCTGGCCCACACATCCATTTGATCTGGCCCTCAGACATGGCTTCGGCAGCTGGAATGACCCAGTTTGGTGAGAGGCAGGTGGATGCACAAGTGCTAGGACCCAGCCATTGCCACTGTGAGGACAAGCACTGGCTGCAAACACTCGCCCTGTGCTGCCATGGGGAAAAGTGGCATTGGCCAGTACTTTCCTTGTGTTGCCACTGGGAAAAGTGGTGGCAGCAGCTGGGTTCTAGCACCCACATATCCACCTGCCTCTCACCCAAACTGGGTCGGTCTAGCCTGCAGCCTAAAAAGGTTGCTAGGCCCTGAATTAATCCACTTAAATGCAGATTCACTTAGTAAAGCTCAACTGTATCATCTTATCTAATATTTTTGACATAGTGAACTCCGCATAGTCTGTTTTAAAGGAGAGCTAGCTACAGAAAGCATACTTTAAATAGTAGGTAGTAGGAGTTGGCAGGGTTACACAGTCTGGAGTCATTTATATGCTTTGAGCTTCAGGTTTAAACTAGTTTCTGATCACTTAAACTGGTTTATGTATAACTTCTGTCCCTAGCCGAGAGGACAAGGAAGTGGAAACATGAATAATAAGTTCAAGAAAATGTTTATCTAGTTGTCTTTTAGTAACTCGCATTCAGTTTAAGCAGCCTGTGCCATATTTTTAAGGACTGTGGTCATGTTTCAGTTTTCCTGCCCTGTAATTATTATTATTATTTTTTCTTTTTAAAGGCAACACCTGGTTCACAGTACCTGAAAAAGAGTTTTTAGATGCCTTTTTTTATTTACTGTATAATGTCAGCAAGGCTTAACCCCTTATCTTTTTCTCAAGCAAGTTACTTTCATGACTGTCCCAGATTTTTAATAATAATCTTCCTCTTCCTGGACTGAATAGGACTGCTGAAGCAAAATCATTCTTGCAAATTTTCCCTTTATTAAACTAAGTCCCTGAAGCTTAGCTGAGAGCTTCTATGTACTTTAGATTCAGAAATTATAAAGGCATAAGGTGCTTAAAGCAAGATAAAGCCTATTTTTTGCAGTGTCAATCAGCAGGTGCTATCCAGTATAAAATCTAAAATTTATCACTGCTTTTCTTTTGAGTGAAAGTCTGCCAAGTTTACAAGAACAGTCTAAAGAGCAGTATTTACACAGATTTGGTCTAGCCTTCGGTAATATGTTTAGAAGTCCTCAGGGGAACTGTTTCTTTAATTTTAATTGGATAGGGATTTTGTATCAATGGAAAGTCATGTTTAGTCCAACCAGCTGCTCCTGAATCTTAACAATGCTTATGAGACCAATTGAGTTTATCTGTGTTAAGCTCACTATGGAGAGAATTCTAATTTATTAGAAAGTTCTGGTTGTGATGCAACTCCCTCAAGAGTATTTTCTTCCATTTTTAAGATGTACCTTTTTCTCTTTCGTCCTTGTGGCTATTTTTCTTTAAACCTACCAAACCCTTATTTCAAATATACAGAAAATATACTTTTATATAGGTCTTTCAAGTACTAAATATATGCTACATAGAATTGAGTAATGTAAAACCTAAGTCCTTTATTCTTTTTATGTTCTTTCTTGTCAATACTTCTAAATATATAGTTATGTCACTTCCTCTTATTTTCAGGCTTGAGTCTCTAAGTTTAAATCTACTGAAAATTTCTCAGTTGTATCTTCATTCCCCAATGAAAGTGCCAACACTTATTTCTTCTTCTCATGATGGCAAAAGAGCTTTCAAACCTCCTTTCCAAGGTTCATAGTAATTGGAAAAAGTTATTTAAGTTGTGTAAGAAGAGGTATGCAAATTAATGGACATGAAGCATCCTTCTTTAACTAAATGACTGGCTATGTTAGTTTTGACTGTGTGAATGAAGGTAAATTTGGAGCAAGTGCAGTTGCTATGGCAAACACTGACTTCATTCCTCCAATTTATGAGAAAATGGATAGAATAAATGAACATTCTTCTTCTGGCTTTGAGTATTTTACATGCATCTAGTGCCAGTATCTTTAAGTGGTCACTAAAACTCAGGAAAAGATAAGGTAATAGGGTTCAAAACCTATACCAAAGAAGCTGGCAGGAAAAATTATTCATCTGCTAATCTTCAATTTAGAATAGGCAGTTGTCAGCTCTCCTTTCTTATTACAACCATCTTAGTTTACACAATCTGTCTGACTTCCCTGATCAGGTTCCAAAAGGCTCCATAAGGGAATTAAAATCTATAATGGCAAAAGGTTAAACTCATTTTGTAGACCATTTTAGAACCACAATCAATGCTTCAGATACCACAGTGAGGTCAACGGCAAGAGCTGTAATGATCTGTCGAACATCATGGCTACAATCTTCTGGGATTCACAGAGAAGCACAGAATAGAAGATCTTCCTGTTGAAGGGAATGAACTTTTCAACATTGAAACTGATGAAGCACCACATTCATTAAAGGGCTTTAGAACACTTGCACTATTCAGCTTAGAAGAAAACAGTCAAGACTTTGTTCAGGAAATCTGCTGCTGCTGCTTATTTTAATAATCTTTTTTTCTCTTCTCTGGACTCTCATTTGTCCATATCCTTCTTGAAGTAGGTGCCCAAAAGTAGGCACCATACTCCAGGTGAAACCTCACTAGTGCGAAATAGAGCAGAAGAAACAAGCAAGCAAGCCTTTTATTAGTACAGCCCAGTATGCCATTGGGTGTTCTGTAACAGCTGTTCTTTGTAGGAACTATGTGCAATTTTGCTTCCTACCCTGAACTGTGACTGAACCAAGTGAAAGTCCCAAGTTTTTGTGTGATCATCCAGGATATTCAGAATTTTCATTTGAATCAAATGATATATTTCTCTTTTTTACCCATTCCATGTTTGAACCAAGGAGAAATTAGGATCCATATCCTTAAAACCCTATTATTTTTTATGGAAAAAACAAAACAATTTAGACTCTCCAGAATTATTTGTTGCAAGGAACAAGCTATATTGTTTCAGAGGTGGTCTAAGTGAATTTCAGATTGGGGCAATGATTACTATCAACTGGTTAGATTGGATCCCCCTGGATAAAGTAGAGCTCCTTTTGTCAGAGAAAAAGTAATGTCAAAATCTATAATGGCAGAAGGTTTAACTCATTTTGCAGGCCATTTTGTAACCACAATCAATTCTTGAGATATCACCACAAGGTCAATGGCAAAAGCTGTAATGATGTGCCAAACATCATGGCTACAATGTTCTGGGATTCACAAAGAAATCCAGAATAGTATAGAAGATCTTCCTATTGAGTGGAATTAATTTTTCAACGTTAAGACTGACAAAGCACTACATTTATTACAGGGTTCTAGGGCACTTGCCCCTCAGCTCAGAAGGAAACACTTCTTTTAGAAGTGTTGCAAGTGCTGACGTTTGTAAAGCAATTACCTGGAATCCAGTCCATATGTTAACTGAATACTGGCCTTTAATAGAGACATGTAGATTTGAAGCCTAGTTTTTTTATAGTTGTGTTACAATCCTTTTTTAAATATAAGCTCCAGTATAAGCAGCAATCTCCTGTACATTATCTTACTGCTTGAGAGTCACCAGAAGTGAAATACATATAGGCAAGCACACACAGTTCTCAGTAACTGCAGTTTTCCTTTTGTGTTTTCTATATGTATTCTACAACAAAGCCTTCTTCTGCTTACTGTGCAGTCTCATCTTACCTAGATAAGGGCTGTCCAACTGGTGGTTCGTGGGCCACGTGCAGTCTGTAAGGGATTAATACGCAACCTCTGACCCGTCACTCAGCCACTGCTCCCCCTTTCATTGAGGCAGCAACTGCAGCCAAGGTTTCTAGGCTCTCCTTCTTTCCCCTAATGTTTTAGGTGAGGTTGGGGAGCCTGCAGCTTCAGAGGAGTCTACAGAAAGGTAGCTGGCATGGGGGTGTTGCCCACATGCGGTGCAGTGCTTGAAGGGAGGGGGCCTGCGCATGTGTGGTTCTGTAGTTGGGGAGGCTGCCTGTGTGTGCAGTGTAGCACGGCAGGGAGAAGGGGGAGACCACATGCATGGCACAGTGATGTGGGGTTAAGGGGTTGTCCATGTCCAGTAGTGGTAGAGGATAAGGCATGGGGGCCTGTAACTCACATTAGTGTGGACCCCATTGGTGTGTCCATGTGGCATTTAACCACTTTGCAGTTAGACAGCCCTGACTTAAATTCTGTATCGGTGAAAAAACTAAAGGATATGTGGGCCCTCTCCATTCTTTATACCTGCAGGATGCAGGGCAAGAAGTAAAAGCATACCAGGAAATAGCAAGAACTTGCAGGGGTAAAACCAGGAAGATAAAGAATGAGCTGTATGTGGTAAAGGGGATTAAGGACAACAAAAAGAGGTTCTGTAAGCATTTGGTCACAAAAGAGGAACCAGGGAACCTGTGGGTCCTGTGTTAAGCCAGGGAGAAATGCTAACAGAAAATTCAAAAAAGCAGACCTACTCACCACCTACTTTGCCTCACTATTCACAAAAAAGTTAAGCTGCAGCCAGACACCTAATAAGGAGTATTGGGATAAAGAAAAGGACAAACTAAAGGAGGAGATAACAGAAGAGATGGTCAGAGAGTGTTTGTTGGGTCTGAATGAATTCAAGTTAGCAGGGCCAGATGAACTTCATCTCAGAGTACTGAAGAAACTAGCACAGAAGAATTTAGTGTCCTGGACAATGATTTCCATGAAGTTGTGAGAGATGGGCCAAGTACCAGTGGACTGGAAAAGAGCCAATGTAGTGCCCCTCTTTAAAAAAGGCAAAAAGAAGGACCAGGGAAACTATGGAGTGGTTAGCCTCACCTCAATACCTGGTAACTTACTGGAGGATATCCTAAGAAAAGCCATTTGCAAGCATTTGGAGGAAAAAAGGCCAATCACAAGCAGCCAGCATGGATTTATGAAAAACAAGTAATGTCAAACAAAGTTGATCTCCTTCTGTGACAAAGTGGCTATGTGGGTGGATGAAGGGAGTGCTGTGGATATAGTGTATCTGGACTGCAGCGAGGCTTTTGACAGGGTCCCACATGACATTCTCATAAACAAATTGGAAGAATGTGGGCTGGACAAAACTATAGTAAGGTGGATAGATGACTGCCTCCTAGCCACAAAGGGTAATTTATTAATGGGTACATATCAGAATAGCAGGAGGTTTTGAGTGGAGTGCCTCAGGGCTCTGTCCTGGGCCTGGTGCTGTTCAACATATTTATTAAGATTTGGGTGCAAGCATATAAAGCTTCTTGAACAAGTTTGCAGGTGACATTAAACTCAGAAGGATTGTGAACATGTTGGCGGGCACAAACACAATTCAGAAGGATCTCAACAGATTGGAAAACTGCGCTATAGAGCTAACAGGATGAAGTTCAGTGTGGACAAATGCAAGGTGCTTCACTGTGGGAAGTATAATAAAAAATGCAAACATAAAATGGGTGACACTTGGCTAGATGGCAGCACTATGCAAAAGGACTTGGAAGTCTTGATAGATTATAGATAGACTCAATATGAGTCTGCAGTGTGCAGCTGCACAAAAGGTGAATGCAGTTTTGGGATGCATCAATGGAAGTATTGGGTCTATGATGTGGGAGGTGATAGTATGTATAGTCAGCACAAGCTAGGCCTCATCTAGAATACTGTATGCATTTCTGGGCTCCATATTTTAAAAAAGATGTTGAGAAGCTGGAGAGGGTCTACAGGTGAGCAACAAAGATGATAAAGAGCTTGGAAAGCAAGTCATAAAAGGAGAAACTGAAGGAGCTAGGTATGTTCAGCTTACAGAAAAGGCACTTAAGTGGAGATAGGATAGCAGTCTTCAAATACTTGAAGGGTTGCCATAAGGAAGAGGGGAAGCACTTCTCTCTTGCTGCAGAGAGGATGTGGAACAA
Organism: Caiman crocodilus; assembly: GCA_030014935.1. Lineage (NCBI taxonomy): Eukaryota > Metazoa > Chordata > Crocodylia > Alligatoridae > Caiman > Caiman crocodilus. The sequence goes on from JAGPOW010000261.1 coordinate 184,547,473, forward strand.
TGGTTTCCATTGCAGCAAAGTAAGTTTAGGTTGGGTATCTGGAAAAACTTCTTCAGTAGTGAAGTAGACTGCCTCAGGAACTTGTGGACACTTCCTCACTGGAGATGTTGTTGGACAGCCACTGGCCAGGGATGATTTAGGTATAATTATGCCTATGTTCTACTATGGGTATTTCCAATGCTTCTGGGCTCTGCTGGTTGCCCCCCCAATGTATCGGGATGTTTTTAAGCCTTGCTCAGACACACTGGTCCCCTCAAGGCTGCAGACTTTGACTGGGGTGTGCCAGTGCTCCTGCTGGGACCAAGGCCAGTTCCTGGCTAGAGGGTCTTGCACCTCCACTCAGCGTCTGACCGATTGCCATACTTGTCATCAGGAAGGAATTTACCCCATGGTCAGATTGGTATGGATTGTGCAGGTTTTTGCCTCCTTGTGTAGTGGGTGGCATGGCCCTATATTTGGGATCTCCTGAGCATATACTGACAGCCTTTCATAGAAGCAGGACATTAACTGCCATGGTTGCCCTGCTTTACCAATGGCAGGTTAGGCTGTTAGATCTGTGTTGCATCAGGATTGACAGTAGCCTTATGTATACTTTAGATATTGGTTTCTATAGGATGATTTGGATTGAGATGATCCTGCCTCAGATGACCCTTCCAGCCCTACTTTTTTATGATTCTTTATATTCAGGGCAGAATTGTAGTCATAGCAGATGTTGATGACCAAAAGTTTCTGGATATTGAGCACATAGTAAGATTTCCTAAAGAATTCCAGCTCTGCAAAGTTAACTAACTTTTTTTCTTTATAATTTATACAGTAAGTTGCAGTGAGGGGAAAATAAAACTTATCTGTTCTTCCTATCAGATATTTTCCGTGCCTAAAAACAAATTGGAAGATTTGTTGCTGATTAATTTGATTATTTTATTACTTGTTATTGAGATGTGTATTTTGTTATATAATGTGATTTTATCTCATTGATACAGGCTGCATGCAGAATTAGTCGTCACTCACCCAGTGCTTTTCAGGGTGTCATAGAAAAGGTGGGATTAACAGCTGTACTAAACTCATTGGCAACTGGAATATGCAAAGTTCAACAGTACATTCTGACCATGTTTGCTGCTATGTTGTCATGTGGAATTCATCTGCAGAGACTGATTCAAGAAAAGGTTTGATTTAAACTTCACATTACTGTTTGCTGACACAACCTTTCATTACTATCGAGTTAATACTGTCTGTTCTAGTGGTTCTTGCTTTTCAGAATGCTGATTTCAGTGATGCTCAAATCTCTTAAAATCAGGAAGTGAAGAATTAAGTTAATTCAAACTTGTATTTCTGAAAACCAGGAAATATGTAGTTAATGCCTTTTACAGTAAAACCTCTTTAGCAGACACTGTTCAAACTGGATACTAAAGGAGAAAAGATTACCACCTATAGACTGTAGGGTGAGTATAGGGCCACTGTGTGGTTTTCAAACCATGTTCTTTGGAAGCCTGAGGGTCTGCAATAGATTATCAGGTGTTCTGCAAAGAGACTGGGGGTATGAGAGAGTGAGCCGGAAGCAGTATACCATCATTGCAAGGCTGGGTCACCTGGTTTAGTATCAGCCTTTAGGATAGGGGTAGGGGCTCCACAGCAGGAGTAATACGAAAGGGTCCTGTGACTTCAGGAACTTTGAAAGCCACTGGTCTATTCAGTAGTATGTTTAAGTTCTTAAAAATAAACCCCCCAAAAGTGAAATAATGAGGTATAGCACTTAGTATGGCTCTTTTTTTTGAATCTCGAGAGATGAGACTGATCTGTAGCTAAGCTACTGCTACAGGTAAAAATCACTAAATTTAAAAAGCTTTAGCCTGACCATCAACACATGATCGCCCCAAGGAAAAACAAGGAAAAATATACGAGGAAAACTTCTTTGACATGGTATTCTTAGACATTTAAAAGAGAAAATGATGAGTGTGCTGATTGAATCTAATGCTGTACTTGTATTATACTATCCCTGTAGGACCTTAGGCAAATTTGCAAATGAAATGTCTTCAGGAAATCATCATTTTATTAACTTGGACAATTTTTTTACAGTGTTACAGACTGAAACTACAGGTTTTGATAAATATTTAATTTAATTTCCAGAATATGTCATTAAAAGATGTTTATTTTGATTATCTAATGATTCCCTGAAAAAAAAAGTATAAATTGAATGTATGTGTTCATATTTCAGCAATGAGATTTCGTATTTTAAGAAACAAAATGAGTTCACCTCTGCTCTTAGTAGAAAGATTCATATCAGCAAAAAATTGAACCCCAAATGCAGTTCTTCCTACAACCTTCTGTTGTAAATACATTGTAAACTCACCCTGCATTTATATAAAAAGATTATTAGGCCTATGAAAATTATATAACCCTTATCTTTCACCCATCTCTTTCATCACCAGGAGACCACTTCCTTATTACAATCATTTCCATTTTCCTGCACATCTTATCAGAATGCACATTATATTACATATGCTAGTTGGCCTGGAGCTTTCCACGGGTTCAAGTAAAATAACATCACCAGATGACAAACTGCACCACAATGCCGCATTTTCTTTCTGTGCACATTCCTATGAATAAATTATGTATCAGAGAACATTCAAATAAAACACACAACTTCAAATAAGAAAAGCAATTTCAGGGTGACAGTTACTAGTAAAGTCTCATGTTTGTACACGACTTCTCGCTAAAGGGATCTCCCTTTTTGATGCTGTTGTTTTTAGGAAATTTGTTTATAAATTAAAGTTATGAGGTACAGTAAAATTAATGTTAAAGGAAGCCCAAGATTTCAGTACTTACTAGTGGTCTATTTAATTTGTAATTTTGTGGATTTCTGGGAAATCGTGAAATCCGTGATTGTCCGCAACATCAACTTAAAAAAAAACACAGCTTAATACAAATAAAATGCAGGTCATTGGTGCCATGGCCTAGCTGCAGAGCCCACTCAGGGGGGGAGGGCGCTGGTTGGCAGGGTGGCATGAAGGGCAGTGAACAAGATAATGGCTACCTCCTTGTCCATCCTACCTCCACTGGGGCTTCTCCACCAATCAGCACCAAGGGGTGGGGCCACATGAAGGACAGTCGGCAGACAAGATGGTGGCTGCCCCTTCCTCCCTCCTCCCCTGCTGGAGTCTCTTCACCAAGGGGTGGGGCTAGAGGAACACATCTGGAAATATCTGCAAAATTTTCTCTTTATGCATAATTGACCTGCAAAAATTGTTTAGTCTCACTGCAATTTAAGTAGGTCATTAGTCATTGCTATGCAGATCTGTCTTTATATTTTTGTATAATCCTATCACAGGATCTCAAGATCCTTTTTAAAAACACGATTGAAGCATATTTTACATGGATGTTGAGGCATGTCCTGAATATTACTGATTATCAAACCTGAGAAGTTTAATGATTTTTTCTGCACAGTCACGCATCAAACCAATGGCAAGACTGAGAACAGAACCCAAATCTCTAATTTAAAAACCTGTTTTTGATTCCTTAGATTATATTAACTAGAAAATGATTTTGTGGTTGATATATAGGCTTGCTAGTCAGTTCTGGCTTCTGTTTTGTCTTTACCACATGTTTCCTATGCAGGGATAATACACTTCTGAATCTCAAAAGTGTTATAGCTCCAGTATCAGAAATTAGACTTTAGGATCTTTGGGGCAGTTTTCCTTTCTGTTTATGCAGGACCTGCAATAATAAACTACAATACAAATAATAATAATGTATTTATTACTAAAAGCTGTAATAATCCCATAATCCAAACAATTTTCAGTAGTTTTT
>JAGPOW010000261.1:184551376-184583436 GCA_030014935.1 Caiman crocodilus
TTTTTAAGAGAGCTATACCAGTCTTCATTAAAGAAAGGAAGGAAAAGAGAAATGTAGTGTCATTCTTCAAAGCCTTTTCTCTTCTGTAAAGCAACTATATACATAGTTGGAGAGCTAGTGTTATATAGGAGATAATGACAAAGCTGCAACTATTCATTTAATGCAGTTGCAAGCCAGTGTTTTAAAATATACATAAAGGGTAAAAAAAATCATGGTTTAATGTCTTTAGCTGTATAACTGTGTCTGGGGAAAAAATCGCCTAGTTCAAAAATCTTAAGTCACTAGGAAACTTAAGGGACGCCCTATATTTTCTCAAACTCTGCCCCTTCAGCTGCCCCAGTTTTTTTCAGAAATGGGGCAGAGAGTTCTGAAATAAAATACTTGAGCAAGAAGAAAGGTGCACATAAATTGCAGGATCTTTCAAACACTGAAGGAAAGAAGGATGTTTGAGAGGTAATCTAATGTGATACAGATCTTCAAAGAACTAGAATACGGGAAAGTAATTTTTCCTCCAAAGATACAGCCTCTGTGTGAGACTTCAGTTTATGAGACTAAAATGCTCGCAAGATGCTTTTAAAAATTAGAGTGGAACAAAAATTGTGGCAAAACGCAGTAATGGAGGAAGACATAGCTAATCACCTTAATGTAGCTGCCTCTTTTCACCTAAGGCCAAGTGAAGAACCACCATAGACCTTGATGAAAGTGGTTGGAGCTCTTTTGGATGTAAGAATTTTTTGTCTGAGATGCTGGTAGGTAAAATTATTCTGAAACTACCTACAGGCCTGAGGAAAAAAATTGTTCAGGATCTTTCCTGACTGTGGTCTGTCATTGTGTACCACAGAGCTAGTTGTGGTTTCCACTGTGTGATTGCAGTCTCAGCAGGAGGCAATTCTGAAAACAAATTTGTGGGAATTTGAAAATTGCCTGGAGTGGCATAGCCCTGAATGAGCTTCTCCTGCTGTAGCTGCTATATTTGGACCTATAAATTGGCCCAGTGGGTTTTCTAAATGCCTCTTACTGAGTAGACTCCAGCATTTTCATGAAATTGCTTCTGTAGATCCTTCCTGAAGCAACTGTAAGTCATACCTCATATGCCATTACATTATTTAGAGCAGTAAATCCATTTCATGTGCATGTGCAACAGTCACAGCATTTAAGAATTCATCCTATATATAAATACATTTAGAAAAATGTTGTAGAACATGTTATATTAATTTGAGCTTCTAGAGTGTTTGTGCTTGTTCTTTCTTTACGCAGATAACAGTAATATGGGATCTAAGCAAAAGGAGCATGTATTACAATAGCTGTCTTCTCCATTATCAACTTCTCAAATTTTTGCTACCAGATATTATTTAACACGCGCACTGGATTTGGTTTTATAAGTTTCTTTTAATTTTTTTTATATGTTTTAGGAGTAATTATTGACATTGTAGTAGTAGTCTTCATTTGATCATTTAGATCAACAAAATACAGAATATGAAACCATTTGGGTAGTAGTAGTTTATTTACAACTTTCACTAAAATAATACACTAAAATTAACAATAAAATTAGGTAATGTGGTTATTGACAAAAGCATACAATAATATTATACATTCTACCAGTTTAAACTAAATTAAAACAAAACATAATCTATGCTGATACAATGACATCATAAAATGTAGCAATATACTATAATACAGTAAAATAATAGAATCAGGGGGATTTTATTTAATTTTGGCCCTTATTCTTTGTGCAACTAATGCAAATATACCTAGGGAGTATACATTGTTTAAGGAGCCATATTTGTTTATTTTTCTTCATTAGCCCATTATTTAAAATTTCCATTAACAGAGGGTTCTTCTCCCTCTTACTTCCTCAAAAAATGAGCAAGACCACAAAAAAGTAATCTAGATTGCCTATCTCTCTCTTCTTGCATGAACATATCTTTGTCTAACGACATCTGCTCATATTGATTTCAGATCTCATTTGAGTAAATCACAGCCTAGTAATGGCCTCTCATTGTACTCTTGTGTTTCACATAGATAGATTTCTAAGATAAAAGAGTGCTCTTTTATCAAAACAGGGAAGTTTAAGAAAATCTCACTATCTGCATATCTGTCTACATGCTGACATCTTTAACTCTTAAATTTATATCTTGCTTTAAGAATGGGGGAAATATTGAGTAAGTGTCCCAGGCCATTTGTCTGGAGGACATTATAAATGTTATGTAAGTATCCAAATAAAGGCATATTTGGAATAAGAGAGGATTCTAAAATGCACTCCTTGGAGTATCTGATAGGAGTACATGCTGTAATTTTTATTCAGTAATTTAGAGTTATTAACTGAGCTATAATGCTTACATTAAATAACCCTATAACAGATCACACGAGCCCTCCATCATAAATTTGGTAGAGATAAAAGCCTCCTTAAAATGTAATAAGATTTTTTTTTTCTATTTGTGAATGAACTATGGCATCATCACCCCATATTTCCGGTCTACACAGTAAAATGGACTCTACCATAGACTTCTAGGCTTTTACTGCTGCCAGTATCACTTTTCTATCAATCTTACTGTGAAAAAGATAAAATTCCACCCATTTGTTTTGTTTTAATACATATGTTGTCATATCCGAAGAATGTCATAATGGTATTTTCAGAACCAAATGTTCATTTGTTAGGAAGCAAAAATGCTTATGGCAGTGAATCAGATATGGAAGAACCAAGAACAAAAAAGTACAGAAGGAGGACATGACAATAAACATCTTGACAATAAAAAATAAACAAAACGGGATCACCTTTTGGAGGTGCATTGACTTAACAACAGGACAACACTTGAATTGTCCAGAATTCAGTTCAAGACGAGGAAAGAGACCAGAACTGGCAATCTATGGTACTCAAGCCTGTTCCTTACAGTATGAAAGTTCCCCTTCTTCTGCACACTCCTTCCTGACATTGATTCTGAATCTTCTCTTTTCAGAAGAAAGATCAGATGCTACATATGAATCTTAGAGTCCTTCACCTGTGTGTCTAGATTCTTGAATCTGGGCAGGAGGTTTTTTTCAATCTACAATTGTTAAGTTTTTGTTGGAACTTTAAAAGTCATCCAGCAGTGAAAGTATTTTATGACATAGTTTATTCTCTATTTTTCATTATTTTGCTTGCACCATTTTTATTTTAACTATCACCTTTCTTTATTATGGGCTTATCCTTTTCTTGAGTGAAGTTTAACCTAGCAAGTTCCTGTCCAGTTCACTCTTTGGCAGCAGTGTTGAAGTGGTCAATAGAATGATGGTGTTAGGGAAGTAATCTTGGTTTTTCTATATAAATCCAGAGTTGAGTTCTCCTTACCACTCTTTGCATGGTCTGTTAGCATCATGTGCCTAAAATATTATTAAACCAGGCAGGTGTGAACAGACCATGAATGCTTAAGGGAAAAAAAGGATTTATTTCCTAAGTCTCGGGTTCCTGTTTATTGCTATGTGGAGTTAGAATCCTTACTGTCCTAGTTGTGCTACATGTAGGATGTGGTCTAGCCCATAATTATCTTTTCTTAGCTGTCCGTTTTTCTGTTCACTTGATAATTAGCAGATAAATTAGTAAGTTTGATAATAGTGTAAGGAAAAATAACTATAAATTTTTGTACCATAACTTTTAAAATGTGTTAAAATATCTTATGTCTTAAGAAACTTGTACATGTCTTTGTGTTTTAAATTTTCCATTCTGTCCACCCAGTAGAAAATGTCTTTCAATCTTGTTGCTTGGAAGGTTGTACATACCAGTTGGGCCATAGAGCATTCTGTCTGAGCAAACTACTTTATCAAATAAGATTATCAGATAACATTGTTAAAATGATTATACTACGATGAAACCTAAGTACAAATACAAATAGCATGATTTAAAATGTCTGTATATTTATAGACAATATTAATTGTTTCATTTTTAAAGAACAATATTTATGAGTTTGTGTTTTATTCTCACCTAGGACTTTGTTACTACAGTTATTCGTTTATTTGAAAGTCCTTCAACTTTCATTCGAGCAAAAGCTTTTCTGGTCCTGTTGCAAGTTTTAATGAACAATAGAGAAATGTTACTGCTTGGATGCCAAGCAAGGTAAGATGATACTGATTAATATAATCAGACATATGGTGCACATTTCTAAAATTAGCTTTAAGAACTCTCAATAAGTAGTGTAGGCTATATGTATAATTGTTTGTGAAGAAGCTGATTTTTCTCTTTAAAATGAATCCAAACCTATAAAAGTTGACCCCTGTAATGACTACTATATTTAGCAAAAAGTTTGTTTGCCCTCATGCTTTGACCATCTACAACAGAAAGCATCCTTTAATGGACCTTTGATCTTATTTACTTCTTATCCATTTGTAATAACTTGTGCCACCAGCTGGCACTAGCAAGGATCAGGCTCTGTGTTGGGCAGAGCAACTTCAGCTAGTGTCTGACTTAGAATGCAAATTGAGATACTGCTTCTCACTCCTTGCCCCATCCTAGAGTCAGGTGCAATCTGTAGGCTCTTAAATATAGTACCACTATTGGAGGAGAATACTTCTGAGTGTCTATTGTTTTGATGAGACTCTACACAATAGCGGTGAAGTCCTGTTACTTTTGGGCACCAAAGGTATGTCTGAGAGAATGGACAAATGTATCTTGGATTGATTTCAAAAGGGAAGGGGGAGCTGTTGCATGGGAGAGCACAGTACCTCCTAGAGGTTGTAGCTACATGTACACTTTACTGCAGAATAGATTAATTAGCTCTGCAGAAAAGGATCACAGTCTACACCTGAGCTGGGAACAGTATCGTTTTACACCAGAGTAATTAACTGTACTTGTAGATGTGGACTGTGGGCATACATTACTCCGAGTCAGCCCAGCCCAGCCATCCAGGGGCCTGCTCCACTTTGGCTCAAATTGCTGCTATGCTGGGTGAATGTGTAGATGCTGCTCTCAGGAGCAGTTTACTCCAACTCAGACTGTTCCAGAGTTTATTGCATCACATTAATTGCATGTGTAGGTGTACCCACAGTGTAGCAGATATGGCTAGATACAGACATTGAAAAATCCCAAGGTAGAATCCATCTAAGTTGCATGGTTTTCTGTAAGCAGCATAGTTTAGACTGGTAACAAACAGAATGTATATCTGCCCTTTGGTAGAGGGGGACAAATCTTAGACAGGGTTCTGCCATTTTTAAATTAGTCTATGTACGCCGAACTTCTGTTCTGTTACACTTATCAACTGGTTATGTGTCTTTTCTGTTATGGGTATAGACCAGTTTCCAAACAATTAGACCAGTAAAAGTGAAATATCTGTACCTGGCTTATATGTGCAAAATGGAACTCTTCTAGGATCAGGGTGTGGACTGCATGTCTTAGCTTTGAGGCAGTGTAGAAGGGGTAGAGGGTGCAGAACAGCCAGAGGACAGGACTTGTGAAATTGCTTCTAGTAGATTTCTTTTGCATAAAACTTGCCACACATGAATATAGTGCATATATGCTAGAGGAGAAGGTGGGTTCTGAGGCAGTTGGCAGCTGTATCAGCTGAACCCAGTAGAGCAGAGCTGGTAGGGTCAAAGCTTTGGCATTTACAGTATAGGTTATCAGTGAGTGGGCTTTGAAGCCAATCAGCATAGACATTGCAGAAATGAGACTGATGTGTAGGAACTTGGATGGTTTCAGAAGAGTGGATGCTCTTGGAAACGAAGAGAGGAGAGAGAATTCTTCCAACACTTTCTTGTTAGTTTTATCAATTTTAACCAGTTCTCTTTTTCTTGGACTGAAATGTGAGTGATGATAAAACCTGATATTCAAGGCGATTCAGATGAGTAGACCACTTAAAAGCAGTGATCATTTGTTTTAAATGCCTTTGATATTTCATACAAGTAGCATCTCTAATTTCTGTGTCTCTTCTGATTGTGATGAGATACCTGCTTTGACCAGAGGAAATCCTATGTATCCTCAGACTCTTTGTAGTAGTATGTAATTTGCAAATGCAGCTTTTTGAGGTGTAAGGTAAATAAGGGGAAGTCTGATTTTTTTTTTTGATTTTTTTTTTTTTACCTGAGAGAAATAAAATAATCTGATTTATAAAATATCTGATGCCATTTGCATTATGAAGAAAGATAAAACATGCTGTAAAACCCACAAGGAAGCAAAAACTGTCTGAGCCTGGGACAGGAGCAAGTATATAGGATGGAGTGTGAGAGCTGTTGGAATCTGTCCTATGATCCCTCAAATAAAGAAAATCTACTTTGAATTACAGTTTATAGCAGTCATAACTTTGTGTCTTATATCCCTGTCAAAGGAGAGTTAGGACACAAACACTGAAGTCAGGAACTTTAGCCAATGATAGACTGGTTTCTTGAGGTCAAAGGAACAGGATTGTTGCACAAAGGGCTCAGACCTTGGTGAGGATATTCTGGGGAGAGGGATCTGCCTAGCTTGCAGGGGTACTTCTTAGCTCTGTATTGCCCCTGCCTCCCCTCGTAGTCCTTAATTACTTGAGTACACTGTTTTTGTGATGGTCCCACATTTTGCTGAATTTGAAGAACAAGAATTGGACTAAGGGATTTTTTGGTTTATTTTTTTCCTTTTAAAATAGTTTTTATTACACAACTGCCTTGATAGTCTTTCCGCTAGTTTAAGTGTGAACTGTTATCACTTATTAAGTCATTAAAAATGAGTCATGATGACTGCATGCTTGGTTAGGGTAGCTAATAACTCCCACCCCCAACCAAATAACAGAATCCTGACAAAAATCCTCTATTTGTGAATACTATTTGTTTATCAAGGCATATTACTGTATTTTGTGAAGGATATAAACCTGGGACAATTTTGGTCACTAGATTAATTTTGCCAGTTATTCTTTAGGCTTTTGATTTTTTTTTTAAATTTTAAATACTACCCACTGAGCCACCTCTCTGAGAAAAATGGTAGGATAAGTTACTGTGCATTGTGAATATTCATTTTGTTCTAATACTATTACCTAATACTCCAAACAAAACAGATAATGGTCAGTCTCCGATATAAACTTTCAGGATTAACAATAGCTATGTCTTCTAGCAGCAGTAAAGATTTTATTGAACTAACACACTGTTTTTCTTCACCTATTATGATTTCTTTACACATAGTAGAGGTTCTTTTAATGAACAATGTATCCCCTGACATGATAGTTGATTTAAACTGAAACATTTCTCTGAGGCTTGGATTGTCAGGTAGGCACAGTGGGATGAGAGAGAGAAGAAATGGACCATTATATGTGGAGGCTGTTACTTTTGTAATACTCTGATAGCATTTTAATTGACCCAGCAAAATTAATGGATGTTCTTTGAAGTGTATCAGTGATCATTCATCAGTGTATTTCAGGTAGCCAAGGTACCTCCTAAATTTGTGGATGAACCATTTGGTTACTCCTGTGCCAGAGGTACAGTGAGCAAGAAATTAGCTGAGTGGCTATTTTTAAAAATAAATTTGATTTTTTTCAAAATCTGGCAGTCAATATCAAGGGACAGTTTGGGGTGAATAGTTGAGGTAGAAAATACAACAGTGAGAGTAATAACAACCCCAAGGCAATACTGTACCCATCTCTATGGATTCATGATACAAATACTGCTCAGCTTGAGTCGGGACAGAATTTTTATTTTAGATAAGTTATCAAGATTAATAACAGCAGAGCTGTTTGTGAGTTCTTTAGCAAACTGACTAAATGTGTAATCCAGTATTTGCATATACAAAGTATATGCTATATAGTTAAAATAATTCCCCAAAAGAGCTTGATTTCTAAATGACTATTTCAAAATTAATCATATAGGAACTGGATAGATCAGGCACTTGATAATTGAGGTATCTGATCCCATGGTTAAATGGGGCAGTCCCCAAATACGTGGCAATTTGTACTGAAGCCTGTCTCACAGGGACTTTTTTTAAGTGCTTTGAGATCTGCAAATAGAAAGCATTTATAAATGTTGTTGTTGTAAGTTACTGGTTATAGTCTGGACCTGGGTTAAGATTGAGCAAAAGTCTGTCCGGCCAGTTTTTAACTTCATTGAACTCAGTCCCAGTGTCAATGTGTCCATGTTCAGCCTAGACTCTAAGAATTGAATGAGCTTGGAACTTTAACTATCATCTCACTTTATAATTGATCTTTTTAATGCTGAGGCACTTGACACTATTCCTGGCAGGGGGCCTAGTGATTTCAGTGATTTGCTATGGCTCCACCAGTCTGAATTTGAGTCTTGTTCAGGACTGAAGCTAAAGTCCACCCCAACTTGACCTAACTCTAAATGGGTACCTAATCTTTTGGGCTGAGTGGTCAGACTGAGCATTCTCATTCAGCTGCTTCTGTCTCTTGTGGCTATGGGCTTTGGGAGTTAACATACCTTATCTGTGGTAGCCAGATACTCAGACAAAGCATGGCTAGCCATCCAAGGAAATGTAACAATGCCACCTTTCAGAAGCACCATGTTTGTCTAAATGAATACAAAAATATATCCCTTGTAAGGTTATTGCTATTTCATGCTTGATGGGTCACAGAAGTTTTTCAAAGTTTTGTTGTTCAACAGAATTACTCTGTTTCATCCGCATGGTGCTAAAGTACCCTAGTACAGAGAATCATATTACACAATAATATAGTCTTGTGACAGATATCTGTCACTTGATTTATAGTTCTTCATAAACAGTTTTAGCTATTTTGTAATCTACAGCTGCTACTGTAGTGCCATTTGCCTTAGAATATTTTGACTGCTGACGATTTAAAATGGATGATAGCGGTATACTCCAATGATAGTGTACAGTACTGCTGTTCTCAAGATTTGATATAATGAACTGAATTTTTGGTTTAGCTCATACTTTTTCTTAACAGTGACCTTTTTCCCCTGCAGTCATTATTTCCTTTCTTTTTCTCTTTGCCATTCTGTTATGTGATGTAGAACTTTTTGGTTTATTCTTTGTTTCCCTTTACATAAAGCTACATTAAATAAGTATGACACAAATGAAAATAAGTAAAAATTCAATGTCTTCACTTTTTCTCTGTTTTAAAGTATACAGTAATATGCTATAATTACGTTTCAGTTTTTCTTCAATATGTTTAAAAAATTCAAATTTGTTTCAGACTTTTTTGGTTAAAATGTTGGTTCAACAGATGGATGACATTGCTACAGAGATGAATTTTGATGTTAATGTAGTCTACTGTTGGTCTTATAAATATTTTTCTTAGGATTAGTTAAGTAATCAGAAAAGTGATAAGCTGCTCTCGCTTTCTTTTTCCAAATTCTTCAAGATGTATGTGTTGAAGCTAGTTGAGATAATGAGACTTTTTGACAGAAGTGTCATTAGTATGTTGATAGCAGTTAGCTGCGTGTTTTCTTAGTCAGCTTTGATTATCTAGTCTCCTCACTTTTATCACTGCTTAATAATATAGACAGTTAGTTCTGTCTTTCAGGACAGAGTTAGTGCTGATGAGTATGGGAAGTAAGGGTCTGTAGGAGTTAATCTGGATAATTCATAGGGTTAAATTCCTTAGCCCTTGCAAAAATGAGCTTTTGTGAGTTAACTGGGAGTATTTAAAGCACAGCAAAGCAGCTGTGTAGGTTTGTTGAGGTGTCTGACCTGGCTGGAAATTTAACACACACGGAAGTAGAAGCCAGATTTAAACAGCTGCATAGCTTGTCTGTGACTCAACAGTTGAATTAAACAGATTACAATCTATCCCAATATGAACTGTCCAGGTTCTTCTGTAATCAGTACCGTCACAGAGGAAATAAGCATTCATTTTTTGCATTGAATGATAAACTTAGGTCTTATTGGAGCCATTGGTACAGATGGATTCTTAAATGAAATACCTTTTTTTACCCATGGTTGCCACAGAAAAAATTGCAGTCCCGTCACTAGAATCGTTATTGATCTTATTTATTCCTGGTACCCATCTGCAGAGCTGAACTTGTGGGGAGGCAGCAGGTATTCCTGATGCAGATAACTTGGATCTAGAAATTGCTGTTTCTCATGTCTCTAAGAGCTCTAGCTTTGTGATAAAATACACTTTTGTTCACTGTTTTTTTTTAATTTGGCTTTGTAGGCATAGGGTTACTTTAATGGATGGAAATGTCAGAGAAAAGGGCTGGTAGTTCTCAGTCAGTTTTGGCACTAATGGTGTCTAGTTCTTTGTAATCTCAGTGCAGATGTCATGATGAAGGGTTCTATGTAAATTACTTCAATAAATAAAACTTGCAGCTGAGATTCAGTATAGGAAATTATGCACCGAAGCGCCTTATCACAAAACTTGTCAAAAGAATGATTTACAGTCACAATAAAAATAACAACACCCCATTTTCTTACTTGCTTCATTTTCTCTTTTTGGAAGTGTGGCAACTAGTCATTTGAGTTCCTTAAGTATTAAAATGAGTATAATATCTGTATCACTCTCTTTCTTTAGATGTTGAATTAATTAATCATTTTCCATACTTCATATAGCCATGAAATTCAAGGAAGAGAAAATCAGATATCTAGTTGTACAACTTGAGATGATGGTGGAGTTCAAATGGGAGTTTTAAGACATGGCGGAGAGGGAAGACTCCATGGACAAATTGATTTTCAGACACTTACTAAACAAGAGAACATGGAGGGCAAATCCATGTGAGGAGTGTGTCCTAGGAAAGTATGTGAACACAGGAGTAAGCTAGAAGGAGACCAGCCAATGGAAGAGAAATTCATGTAGGTACAGATTTGCTGCACTGAAGAGTATGACGAACAAACAGACAGAAATAGAGAATGAGCTGGGAAGGAAGAAGAGAAGGACAGGTAGATAGCTAGAAACTGGAGCATAAGAATGGTTAAGAATAATATATATGGTAGACTGAGAGAAAGAACAGAAGGCAGGAAATGGAAGGGCCATGCCAACACAAAGAGATGACTATATCACTGAGGAATCATTGTTGAGGAACTCAAGAGGCCTATTACTAAAGTAGATCCAGATATTGAAAATGTTTTCTATGTGTTGAATGTAAAAATATGACATGTGGACTTAAAGGTTAAATTGGATCTTAATGGGAGTGAGGGAAAATCCCAGGAGTGTAACTAAAGGAGAGGGGTGGGGAGTGACTGGGGTAGGAGCCCCAGTGCCAACTTTGTGGTAGGGCACAAAGATAGCTGTGACTACAGAGATGCTAGTGTTTCATGGCTGCACAGGACATGGAGCTGCCTAGCTATTCTTCTGAAGAATCTACCTATAGTCCTGGGCACAGATAGAAGTTATATCTGTTGCGTGGTCATCCCCCTGAAAGTGCTCTACAACCATGCTATGACACACATGCACGACTGTGGCTGATTGCACAAGAAATTAATCCTCATCTAATGAGGGATCAGATGAAGATGCTCCAAAGTGGAGCACCTGAGGGAACTTGTTTCTTAGGGTCAGTCTGTCAGCACAATTGGGGTTGGGCTGATGTAGCCTAGCCCCTCCTCTGGTACTGGCTGCAGGAAGAGAGGGGAGAGGGGAAACTCTGGGCTTGGGTTTGCCCATCTGAGCTGGATGCAGGGTAGATGGATTGGACCTGCCCCCCCCCTCCCCCGTGCCTCATGGTACCCCGTTGTCCTTCACTCCTTCAGTCCAGGCTGGGTAAAACCCAGCCTGCAGTTCTCCCTCCCTTCCTGCAGACAGCACTGGAGCTGGGTCAGAGGGGGTGGGGCTGCATTAGCCCAGCCCAGCCGCAATCACAGGACAGGAAGGCAGACTTGATTTTTCCCTCCCTCCCTTCACCCCCTACCCAACAGGCAAATGTCTGTTGGGTTGGAGGGTTGCTTTAACTCAGGATGCTTAATGCAAAGTGCCATGAATTAGAGCAGGGATCTGTCTGTATGTCGTCATCCTTTAAGTCAGGTCATGTAATACTGCAAGATTATCTGTGAATCTTTCCAGAGGTAAAGATGTAAAAACCAACAGATTGCTTCAACAGTTTGTTACTGGACCAAGACAGTGATGCTATTTGAGTTTAAACTTTCTTCCAGAACATGCTTACTTACAAAAAGTATTTGTTAATAAGTAGAATTGAGGACATTATAGAAGAGCTATTTTTAGAAAATAATGGTGGCTTGAGAGTTCATGAGTGGTACAGATGAATTTTAATAGGAAGAATAAAGAAAAATATCTCTGTAACTAAGTTATTTGATTTCAAAAGGGCAAACTTTGACTAATTAGGGGAACTAGTGAAGTAAAATTTACTAGTGTTTGAATGTGGAGGAGATTTGGAATACCTTTAAGTTAAAGGTGCCAAAATAATCTGACTTTTTAGCCAAAACAAGGGAGAAAAACATTTAAAAAAAGGATGCAGCCATATAAGTAGAAGAAGAACACGGGGGGGAGGGGGGAAGTAGGTCTACTATGCAATGAGGATTAAAAACGATTTTGGTATGCGCCAAAAACTAAATGAATGCTTTGCCTCTGTTTTCAACAAGTACAGTGATGCAAAAAATGGTGGAAAAAACAGGGTGGTGAAGTGGGGAATGAATATGGAAATAAGAATTCTTATATCTGTGGTTCAAGGCACCTTAAATAGCGTAATGCATTCAAGTCAGTGAATTGGAATTCTGAAGGAAGTGACACTGGAATCATAAGTCCAGCAGTAAAAGACTTTTTTAGTAAATCTTACAATATGTTTTCACTATTTGTGGACTATATGATGGGAGAATATCAAGTGTAGCACCTGTTTTTAAGGTAGTGATACAGGCAAGTGTAACCCTCTAGTCTTGCCTTAGTAGCATGCAAAGCTTTAGAGTGAATTTTGAAGGAAAGAAGAATTAAACAGCCGGAGAAAATAGAAAATGGGATGACACTCATTGTGGGTTTTCTAGACCTAGATCTAGTCAGACTAAGTTAGTAAGTATTGGAAAGTTGGATAAACAACTATCTAAAGTGGAGATGACAATGAGTTGTATAAAAAGAGAACTGTTGGGATGGAGGAGATTACTAATGGAATTCTTTAAAGAACGGTTTGGAGTCTGGTCTTTAATATTTTCAGGAATGGTTTTGGTACCAAAAAAAGGGAGTATCAAGTAATACCATTTGTTGATTTGCAGTTGGGAAGTATCATAAATACAGAGGAGAGTAGGAATTCAGAAGGAGCAGGGACTCATCCTGAGTCTTCTAGATCCAGACTGCAAGGTTTCTTGCTGGCTAGCTCCGGTCTGGGGCATAAGGATACTGCTGTGGCAGCTCCAGCTATAACCTGGAGCACATGGCAGTGGTAGCAGCTTTGACTGCAACCCTTAGCATGTGGCAGTGGCAGCTTCTGCTCTGATCTGGAGCACATGGCAGTGGTGGTGGCACCTCTGGCTCTGACCCAGGACACATGATGGCAGTATCAGCCCCCTGCTATGTGCCCCGTGCCAGAGTTGCAGCTGACACTGTTGCGTGGCCTGTGCTTCAGCTTCGGCTCCAGTTCCAGTTTGCAGTAAGGGTTAGTGGCTACAGAGGCAGTGAAGTGCCTGGAAGATGTTTGGGACTCTGTCAGCCATTGCTTATCGTCCTGCTGCCAATCCCCTATGTTCACCAGGGTATGAGAGCCTCTGATTCTGTGGCAGGCCACTCCCCCTGACCACACTGGTAGTCTGGCAGGGTGCATAGAGCAGCTTCATGGGCCAGATTCAGCCTGTAGACCATATGTTTGACAGCTCTGACCGAGAGGACTGGGGAAAGTAGTAGGGTGAGATGTAATACTGTAGCGCAGTATGCAAGGTAAAGGCAATCGGTACTCGTAGTAGAGATAATATCTTTTATTAGACCAACAAGATTTTTGCAAAAAAATTTCTTTAATTGCAAGCTTTTGGGCACAAACACCCTTCATCAGCCATTGGAGAAAGACTGTGAAGGTTCTGGGTTGAAATCTTGTTGGTCTAATAAAAGATACCATCTTTACTATGAGACTTGATTGCCTTTTCCTCTAGACCAAAATGGCTACAACCTGGATATGAGCAAGATAATGCACTTAGGGATTAATAAAAAAGTTGATAGCCTATTAGATGAAGAAAGACTTGAATATGCCGGCTGATAACATGATCACCAATGTGATATGGCTTTGAAGATGGCAAAAGAAATCCTAAGATGTGTCAAAAAAATTGTTAAAAAGGTTAGTTTTGTCATCTGGTGAGACCACCAGATTTCCTAGCATATCCTGCAGAGGCCTCACATTACCCGGAACCTTCTTTTTACCCTGTATGTATTTGAAAAAGGATTTCTTGTTATCCTTGATCCGGGTTGCTAGTCCCAGTTCCATCTCTGCCTTGGCCTTCCTAACAGCCCCCCTACAATCCAGAGCAATGGAGGTATAGTCCTCCCTGGTGATGACCCCCCCCCTTCATTGGGAGTACACCTTTTTAGCTTTGAGACATTCCTGGATGCTTTTGGTTAGCCATAGGAGCTTTTGAGCTCTCTTGCCCCCTTTGATCCATGTTGCAATTGCCACCCTTTGGCCTTGGAGGATCGTCTCCTTCAGGAATGACTACTTTTCTTGGACACCCCTCTGGGATCTCAGTGCCTCCACAACTAGTCTCCTTAGCTCAATTAAATCCACTCTCCTGAAGTCCAGGGCTGCTGCCTTGCTGCAGGGCTTTGCCACCTTGCACTGGATGGTAAATTTCAGTAGGCAATGATTGCTATCACCCAGGTGATCGAGCACCCTCAGTCCCTTCACCAGGTCATCGCTTGAGGCCAGGACCAGGTCTAACAAGGCATTTCCCCTGGTGGGACTGTGCACCTACTGGGTTAGATGAAGGTCCTGTAACTCAGTTAGGAACCTACATGAGAGGTCATACCTGGCTGATTGCTCTTCCCAGCAGATGTTCGGATAGTTTAGGTCACCCATGATGACCACATCCTTTGACTTAACTGCCTCTGTGAGCTTACCTGAGAATTCCCAGTCTAGCTCTTCTCCCCGGTTGGGTGGTCTGTAGAAGACCCCCACCGTTAGGTCCCTTTCCCCCTGACCCCCTTGTGTTCTGACCCAGAGCCCTTCAGTCTGCCCCTTCTCTGACCCAGTGCTGCTCATTGAAGATGTGAATTGTCCTTTGACATAGAGTGCCACACCCCCGCCTTTCCTCCCTGTTCTTTCCCTCCTGTACAGCGTATAGTCCTTGATGTTCTATATACATCGATCAGAACTCATTTTTTATACTCTGAGATTGAAAGCGCTGACAGTTCTTTTAAAACAAGTTCTCTGTCAACATCACTATGTTTTTTCAGTTCTTTCATTCTTTATTCTGTAATACTAACAACCCTGGTGTTACTAGAAGCAACTAAAAAAAAAAGCCCTCGTTAAATGCAGATTGATTTTCCCCAAATGTTAAATATCGTTATGTACTTTACTCCAGTTAATGTCTGCCATGTGCCAGGTGCTTTCCAACCATAAAAGAATGTCATTTGCTTGCCCCAGGGCACTTACAGTTTATTTATTTAGCACAATTATCATTGCATATACTTGTCATAAGTGCTTAATATGGCAGAGCACATCTCATTATATTTCTCCAAAGCTGTGGGGACAGAAAGAGAGTGTATGTGTGTTCCTGGTAGGGGAAACTGTTGCTTACTACTATTTTAGAGGCATTTATGGGAGAGACAACCCATTTGATGTTGTTTCTCGCATACCCACCCAAAAAACCTTTATGAATACAGCAAAAAACGTAGATCAACCCTTATAAACATTTTTAAATATTTAAAAAATCTAAGATGTGATTCCTAGGTGAATCCAAATTGATATCCTTTTAAAATTAGTTAAATAAAAAATAAATCAAGTTGGCTCTGTCCCTTTCAGCATACTGGTTTTCATGGTGCTCTGAGCTTTTCACGTGGAGAATGAAACAGGCAAGGTTATTTGGGTAGATGAAATATCTTTTATTAGACCAACTAAAGAGTGGAAAAAAGTTCTTTGCAAGCTTTCAGGCACAAATACCCTTCATCCGACATGGGGAGACCGAGACTCTGCTGGTGTTATGTGTTCTCTGAGGTAAAAAAGAAGAGTAGGGAATGAAGACTTTTCTCATGCATTTAGTAATGTAACAATTGTATCTGCTTTGACTAGTGCTAAGCACAGTTCATGGCTAATGGGATGTAGTGTAAATAACTAATCTTGACAGTTAATGCATTTGTGGATGCGTTAACTGTCTGTAGATTTTTGCATCCTTTTTGAGATTTTAACTACAGGGAAACAAGGCTGGATGTTTGGATTTCTCTAGCTTGGTCTATTTGCTCTCTACTCCAACAACAAAGTTGAAGATATTTGTTTAGTCTTTAACAAATGTGAAGCTGATGCTTCATTCTGTTGCCACAGAAAAACAGTTTTCCACACATCAATATTCACCTAGCAAGTTGAGTAGATTTTATAATCAATGATATCCACATCTTGAGTATATCTCAATACAAAGGATGACCAAAAAATAGACCTTAAAAACCTGAAGCAACAGAATAAGATTAAATCACTGATCAAATACAGACCTGGGTTTAGGGTGTTTTTCTTTAAAGTGTTCTCAGATAGTAAATATTCCAATTTAACCCTCAGCCCCCATTGATTAAACCAGACTCCTTGAATTATCTTGAGTTTGACAAAATTATTAAATACAGCAGAGTGTTTTATTCTATACATGGCACCTATATTATACCAGAAGCAACTATTCTTATTCACAGTACTAGATCCTTATCCATCAAAAGCTTACACACATACTTATCTTTATGCTCTTTGAGTTTATCCTTTGAATCATTTGGGTTACTATATTTACTCAAATCCAAGATGCTTTTTTTCCCTCGTACAACATGGGGGGGGAACATCTCCTCCTCTTGGAGCTAAGTACAAGTTGAGTGGCAGATAGCTGCTCCAGTTCTGACTCCATCTCCAACCCAGGCTTAGGGTCAGAGTTGGAGCTGCAGCTTCTGCTCTCTTTCACCTCCCCCACTTCCATCTGCCCTCCCTACCCCCTATCACTCATTCGCTGTCCTTCACATCCCCTGCCTGAGACCCACTGTGTCCAGGGACACAGCATATGGTCACTCTGGCCTGTCTGGCCAGGCTGCATCAGTGGCAGCAGTGCTTCCAGCCATAGATGACATGGTGTGGGGGGTAAGTGGGGGCATGTGCCCCACCCAGATTTCTATACTTATGGTGGGGCATGGGGCTGCAGCCTGGACAGAGCCCATGCCCGGTGGCAGCAGCGGCACAGAGTTGTACCCTCCCACTGTCAATGCTTACATATTGTCTGTGTGTCCAGCTCTTGCTCCAGCTCTAATCCAGGGTCCAGGGCCAGGATAGGAGCAGACGTAGCCGCAGCCACAGCCACTGATGCCTGACTGGACATGATCCAGAGTGACCATGTGCTTTGTGCCTGGGGCCAGAGCAATCGTGCTCTGGGCTGGAGCAAGACTGGGGCATCAGCAGGGATGGCAAGCTGTTGGGGAACGCAGGTGGAGGCAGGTGCCAAGAGCTGCAGGCACTGCAAAAGGGAACAGGCAGCAAGGGGTGGGAGACAGGCCACTTGACTTCTCCACTGCCTGTCCCCCCATGTCACTGTTTGACCCACTGGAGGTTAGAGGTGTGAATTTAAGACAGGCCTCCCATAATTAGATTCTATACATGGAAATTATTTAAAAAATTATAAACGATAAAAGAATTATAAATTTTCCATATGTAGAATCTGATTATGATGGGGAGTGTTAAACTCAGTCATTTTGGATTTGGGTAAATGCAGGATTCACAATGCATGAAATCAACCTTTATGTAAGTTTTTCTAGGATCGGGGCCAAAGTTAATTTCCCCATTTAGTTAAGTTCCCCATTTAGCACAAAGCATCATAGAGTGTTGACATAAACCATAAATTAAGAATATTTTCTGGAATTCTCTAATGTTGTTTTCATAAGAGTAGTCGTCGTGCAATTTAATACAGTGTTAAATTTTGAAGCAAACATCTGTGCTCTGTAATTTTTGTAAATTTTCACAGCTTGTTGCTCAGTATTATTTTTTGGAAGCACGTACAGTTTCTTAGGGCTTTATCAAGTATCTTTCCTTTAGTGTATAAAAATAGCTGTTCAATCAGTAGCTGAGTAACTGATTTACAGATACATCATACCCTTCTAACTTAAGTAATAACTACATTTTGAAGATTTGGGTAGACACTTTTAAAGTCATGCTTCAGCTAAACAGAACTTAACACATGCAGGGTTTGTATTCTGTTTTGAAGTGCCCAGCTATTTTAGAATTAGGTCATCTTAAGTATCAGCATAATTGCTGTATTATTTCCCCCCTATATAATTACCAATAAAAAGAGTATCATAATATTACTTGTTTTAAATATAACAAATTTAGGTATAAGTGGAACAGCAAGATGCAATAATAAAACATTTTTCCATTGAAAATTTGCTTTGGTAATGATATTGAAAAGTTAAAAATGTTGATAGGTATAAATTACTTATAGATGTGCAAAATTACCACATCGTAACAGGGAATATACAATGAAAAAGACAACCAATGTGTAACCTGATACAGACATATGTGCCACTTGCAAATAGCAGGACACTAAGGGTGTGCAAAACGGGCCCTATTTGATTTGGATTCGGATTTGGCTTGAATCGGGGACAGTGATTCAAGCAATTGATTCAGATCACTGTCCCTGATTCAATTCAGCCGAATCTGAATCTGAAGATTCAATGCCGATTCAGAGAATCAGCAATTCAGATGTAGACACAGCTTTAAATGTATTTTCTACGTACCTCGAGGTACCAGGCGCATCTCGTGAATGCTGCAATGCTGGGGTGGATGGAACGTCCCACAGGAGTGCGGGGGGGAGGGAGGCATGCAAAATCGTTGGTGAACCCAGAAGTGGACTGGAAGTACTTTCAATCCACTTCTGGGTTTGCTGGGGAGCCCCCCCCAGACCCAAGAGGCACCAATTGCCAAGTCAGGGGGATGTGGGGAGTCGGGGGACTGGAAGTGGGGGGGCCAGGGGACCGGAAGTGCTTCTGATCCACTTCTGGGTCTGCTCCTGAGCACACTGGGGAGCCCCTCATGCTCCTGTGGGACATTCCGTCCACCCCAGCATCGCAGCATTCACGAGCCACCTGTTGCCCTTGAGGTATATAGAAAAAACATTTAAAGCTGTGTCTATGTCCAAATCGCTGAATCTTTCCGAATCTCTCTGAATCGGTTCAGAGGGTTCCGATTCGATTTGGAAAGATTAAAGGGTCCTTTGATTCATCTCAGATTTGGAGATTTGGCCACTGAATCAGGACGAATCCCCACCAAATCAAATAAGAGACCACAGCTTCACACAGCCCTACAGGACACATAGCAGTATCTGGAATTTTTGACCAAATGTTTGTAACTTGCATAAATTCTTCAGTGGGTAAGACAAGGCAAAACCTGTCATTCTTCAGAAGAATGAGGCAAGATGTAGGAATCAGCCTGGCCCATTTAAGTGGCAATGCAGCAGGCACACCCATTCAGAACACTAATATCAGACTGCTGTAGCTACCCAGTGCATTAAAAGTGTAAGAAGTGATCATAGTATAAAGATTAAAACCTAAGAAATTGCTAGATTTAAAGTTGGATTTCTTCTGACTCAGGGAGTTAATAGGCATGGTGTCATGGGAAGATAGGCTGAAGAATAAAGCCTTCCAAGAGGGCTGGGTGCTTCTAAAGAGTACGGTATAAGAAAACTACAAGAAACTGTCCAGACATGATGGAAGCACAAGAAGAATGGCAAGAGACCAATGTGGCTGCACAAGGAGTTTCTAAAATGTTTTGAATGCATACAGGCAATGGAAGAATGAGCAGGTCACCAAGGAAGCATACCAAGTAATAGCAAGAACCTGGTGGGACAAAATCAGGAAAACAAACAAAAAAAGAATGAGCTGGCAAAGGAGGTTAAGGACAACAAAAGGTTCTATAAGTACGTTGGCTAGAAAAGAAGGACCAAGGAAGCTGTGGGTCCACTGTTAACAAGCCAGGAGGAATTCCTAAAGAAAAAAGGCAAAGAAGGTGGAGCTATTCAACAGCTACTTTCCCTCTGTCTTCATTAAAAAAATTAAGCTGAAGCCAGATACCTAATAAGAATTATCTGAAAAAGAAAGGGGACTAGCAGAGGGAAGAGATAACAAAAGAGATGCTTAGAGCACTTTTGTTGGGTCTAAATTAATTCAGGTCATCAGGGCCAGATAAACTTCATCCCAATTGAACTGTCACAGGACATCTTGGAGTCCTTGGCAGTGCTTTTCATGAAGTCATGGTGGATGGGTCAGGTACCAGGGGACTGGAAAAGTGCCAAGGTAGTGCCCCTCTTTAAAAAAGGCATAAAGGAGGATCCGGGGAACAACAGACAAGTTAACCTCATCTCAGTACCTGGTAAGTTACTGGAGCATGTCCTAAGGAAATTTGTTTGCAAGTATCTGGAAGAGGAAAGGCTGATCCTGGAGCTAACAGAATTATGTTCAGTGTGAGCAAATGCAGATCATAGACTCAGTATGAGCCTGCAGTGTGATGCAGCTGCACAAAAGTTGTGTGTAGTTTTGAGATGCATCTATGGAAGTACTAGGTGCGAAATGTGGGAGGTAATCGTGCCTCTCCAGTGAGCACAGGTTAGACCTCATCTAGAGTACTGTGTGCAGTTCTGTGCTCCATATTATTTTAAAAATGACATGAAGAATTTAGGGTCCAAAGGTGGGCAACAAAGATGATAAAGGGCTTGGAAAGCAAGTCATATGAGGAGAGGCTGAAGAAGCTAGGCATTTTTAGCTTGTGGAAAAGGTGAACACAGTCCAATGGTTGGAAGTTGCAGCAACGGAAGTTTAGATAGGCTATCTGGGAAAACTTCTTCACTGTTAGAATAGTGAGGCAGTGGAATAGACTGCCTAGGGAAGTTGTGGACTCTATCACTGGAGGCATTCAAGAAGAAGCTGGACAGCCACTGTTTGAGGCTCATCTAGGCATAGGTGTACCTGTGTTCTACTGTGGGTATATCCCATACTTCTAGGCATTGCTAGTCGATTCCACCCCCACCCCCTGCTTCTGCTACATGTGTCAGTGTATTTTTAAGCCTTCCTCAGAGGAGCTGGTTGTTGGCTAAAGCCAAAGCTGGGGAGTTTAGGGAGTGCCAGTGCTTCTCCCAAGACCTAAGCTTCAGGTTCCTTGCCCTTCCACTCAGGGTCAGACCAATCATCATATTTGTTGTCAGGAAGTAATTTTACCCCATGGTCAGATTGGTACAGAATCAAGGTGGGTTTTGTCTTCCTCTGTAGGAGGGAGCATGGCCCTGTACCCAGGATCTCTTGAGCATATATAGACAACATTTCATAGAAGCAGGACATTGACTGGCTGCTATGATTCCCCTGCTTTGCCTTTGTCAGGGTTGACAGTAGTCTTATGGAGAGTTTAGATTATAGTTTCTATAAAATAGTTTGGATAGGGATGATCCTGCCTCAGGCAGGGTGTTGGAGGACCTTTGGAGGTCCCTTCCAGCTCTATTCTTCTTTATGATTCTATGAAATAAGAGTGAGAGTTTCAAAGAAGCCTTCTGGGTTTATGCACTCAACTCCAAAATTTGGATGAGTAACTCTTGAACTGAAATCCTTGTATATTTTTGTATCTTTTCTTCTGCATGTTGGTTTTATTTTGCCAGAACAGCTATAAACTCACTCCTGGTGTTTGTTTCATCCCCCTCTCCTGTCCTTTTGTTTCGCTTCATCCCTATTATCTATATTCACTGATGCTCCAGTCCCGTTATGTTGCTTGCTGACAAGTTCTAACCCTTTAATGAGTTCTCAAAACTAAATAGTTCTGTTCGTTGCAGTATTATCTACAGAAACACTGGGCCTACACTTAACACAGTGACTTACCCATCCCACCAAACTTCAGCTTGCCACCAAATTGCTTCTGCACCATAAATCTTACACCAGCAGGATGTGGGCAAACTCTGAGTGCTTTTTCCTGCTATTTAGTACCCCTTTCTTAATATTGTCCTTAAATTCATCATAAACATCAAATGAATAAAAGACTGCATATGGTAATAAGAACTATTATTTTAAGCAAGATATATTTATGTATCATATGATATGTATCATATCCTTTAGTCTCTTTTTGTTCAAATTAAAAAGATTTTAACCAGATTTTACCAAAAAAAGTAATAATGTTAATTATTAAAATGAATACAAAAAACCTCATGCTTTCTTACCATTAAATATATTCACCTATTGAAAATTTATTTTATTACACCAGTAGGGAATTTATAGGCTAATTTCCATATTGTTCTTTCCTTTTCTTGGGGCATATGTCAGCAGGACTGTATAAAATTTCACCATACCCAAAAGGTGAAAGTTTGACCTGACTTTCAAATTTACATAGACTGACAGGAGAACTTCAAAATCAAAATTCCTTCCAGACTATCAGAATACCCTAATACCCTAAATAATCCTATCCGTTTCCACTGACTAGATCAAGAGTTGTTCCTCTTTTCCTTTTTTTTTCTTTGTTTTTAGTAACATGTATTAAAGTGTTTAGATGTTCTTCTGTTGAAGAAATATTACTACATTCAGATTTTCAATTATAAATGTTTTACTTTAAGAGGTTACACAATAATTGTATATAATTATAACATTGTATATAAGTATAAAGAATTGTCTTTCTATTTTTTGACTTTTTTTCTTTAGGTGCCTATTAAGCAAGAATTCATTTAGCTAGAAGATCTTATGAGTGAGTTCCTGTTTGCCTCCACTCTTTCCCTTCATATCTGCATACTGGAACTCTAGCTGCAAGAGGTTATTGTAATGACTGGGTTGCTCACAGTC
Source organism: Caiman crocodilus (assembly GCA_030014935.1). NCBI lineage: Eukaryota > Metazoa > Chordata > Crocodylia > Alligatoridae > Caiman > Caiman crocodilus. The sequence continues at coordinate 184,574,173 of JAGPOW010000261.1, forward strand.
CTTGTCCTACCAAGGTCTACTGTCTTCTCTAAGACTGTATTTAAAGATGTATTTTTGATATGGGGTACTTTGGTTCATTGACACAGCTTTTCTTCGTTTGTTTCTTTCCTTCCTGGTGCTCTACCTGAGTATGTAGCGAATATCTTTTAAATGAGAAAAAGTGACTTATGGATATCTGACTCACCAAAATGTGTGATTTCTCAAATAAGACTTAAATCCAGTAGTTCCAACTAACCATACTTGGGAACAGTTTTATCTCTTTGTACATAATGGTATATGTTGTTTGCATACAAGAATATCGTAGACTGATTCTTTTGAAAGCAATTTTTTATAAATATCTGTGTGAACAGATATTTTTCTGTTATACTTAAGAACATTTACATTTCATTTTGTAAATAAGAAAAGGAAAATATTAAGCAGGTAATCTAGTAGTGTCTAAAATTTTTCTTTAATTTTGAAGGGATCAGGAAGATTTTTTTTTTTACACTTAAAAAAACCTGCAGAGTGCTCTTTTAGAATCAGGGTGTTTTTTGTAGATGCCTGCACATAAGCCAATAAATGATATCAAGGTGAAAACAACTGAAATCTTGACTGTTATGTTTCCCAAAGTTAAGTGTTTATTTTGAATATTTCTTAGGTTAACCTACAAGAGGTGATGTGCAGGGTGTCATGGATATCACCAGTTCCTGGAAAATGAATGTATTTATACGGTCAACTTCTCAGAGAATGATTTATTCTTCCTAATGTGTATATTCTTCCTAATGTTTAGAGCAGTGATTCTCAACCAGGGGACCAGGCACCCAGGGGTGCCTTGAGGTCCTTTCAAGAGTGCTATGAGGTGCCAAGCAATGTTAGGACTGTAAGGTGTGTAAACATAATTCTCATGATAAATCCAGAGATTACAAATAGGAATCTGTAGTGTTAAAAAACGTTCTTTCCTTTTTTGATGAGTTTTTTGCAACTGAAGAATTGCTCATTTATTTTCTTGTAGTCAAAAAAACCAAGTGAAAACTAAAGTATTCTCTGAGGGGTGCTTTGAGTCTATTCAAGGGTGCCTTGAGTCTAAAAAGGTTAATAAACACTGGGTTAGAGCTATTCCTGCCTTAAAATACCTGAGTATTAATATTATAATTACTTAATAGTTGTTACTTAATAATTACAAATAATATTTATTTAATAATACCCAAGCAGTATTATCGTGTTGTGATCAGTTGTCAGAACAAAAGCCACCTCACAGGCAGTGTACCAGCAGCACACAAGAGAATCAAGACACTCTAAAATATTTGTACTCCAAAGGCTTGAATTTCTGCCAAGAGAAAAAAAAACCCTGACAAGAACAAGATACTAATATGTGGAGAATTAGAAGAATTCTTTCACAGACTTGGCCTGAAAGAATACTTCTACAACCAGGTCACTACCACCTCTCACAATCCTGCTACAACTGAGAAAACAAAAAATAATAAACCATCAGACCAGATAGCTCTCAGCAGATGAAGAATGACTTGCATTCAAAAGCTTGTTGAATTTTATGCCAACTATATGGTCCACTAAAAGATATCACCCTAAGAAATACTTGCCTCTCTTTAATAACACACACTCATTTTGTTCATGCTGTGCACCTTTTGATTATATTTGGCATGTGTGCAGGAAGTGAAAGATTTTTTCAGTGTTCATCTTGGCCATTTAAAAATATAGTAGGTGTGTTTTGGGGGAAATCAAGATGTATGCAAAATCTTTATATGTGGGAACATGAAGAAGGAAGAGAAATTTTAGGGTGCCTGAGACAATAGAGCTGTTAAAGTTGACTTATGTGGTTTTGTATATTTCATTCACAGGTATGGTTAGTAGAATGATGAAGGATGGGCCCCCACTAAAGAAAGGATGTGGACAAATTGGAGAGAATCCGGCAGAGGGCAGCGAGAATGGTTAGGGGTCTGGGACACATGACTTCTGAGAACAGGTTGAGAGAACCGGGCTAATTTAGTCTGGAGAAGAGAAGACAGGGGGGCGGAGAAGGGAGGAGGGGATTTAATATCAGTCTTCACCTACCTGAAGGATGGTTCCAAAGAGGATGGAGCTAGATTTTTCTTGGTGGTGGCAGATAACAGAACAAGGAGCAATGGTCTCAAGTTGCAGCAAAGGAAGTTTAAGTTAGATATTAGGAAAAACTCACTCACTAGGATGGTAGTAAAACATTGGAACAGGTTACCCAGAGAGGTTGTGGACTCTCCATATTTGGATGTTTTTAAGACCCAGCTAGTAGGGTTGTGCAAAATTTTGCCAGCTCTTTCATTTCAACACTGTTTTGACTCGAGCTTGAAACAGCAAAATCAAAACAAAATGAAGGGCTTCAAAACAGCCTTGAAACAAAACGAGGCCAGTTGAAATGTTTTGAAGTTTTGAAATGTTTTGAGTTTCAAAGCAGCAGCCTGGTGATGGGAGGCAGGGGAGATCCAGAGTGGCTTTACAGCCCCATGTGGCTCAGCCCTGCAGGAGTGCAGCCCTGGCTCTCTCCGCCTCCCACTGCTGGGCTGCGCGGTGAGGCTGATGGAGCCAATGGGAAGGCTCTGCCCACCTCCCGAGACCAGGCTATGCTCCCATCAGCTCCACCAGCCCTGTGGAGCCCAGCCCTGTGGCAGGATGTGGGCAGAGCCAGTGCTGCACTCCACTTCCCACCACTGGGCTGGGGTTCCATGGGGTTATGAGCCACTGGACACTGAGCCCAGTGGAGGGAGGTAGAGCACAGCCCTGGTGCTGCACGCCACCTCCCTCTACTGGGCAGCAAGCCACTTGGTGGTGAGCCTAATGGAGGGAGGTGGAGAGTAGTCCTGGTGCTGTGTGCCACCTCCCTCTACTGGGTAGCAAACTGCTGGGCGCTGAACCTGGTGGAGGGAGATGAAACGCAACCCTGGCTGTGCCCAGCGACTCGCTGCCCAGTGGAGAGAGGCTGCACTCCACCTTCCCGTACCAGGCTCAGTGCCCAATGACTTACTGCCTGGTGGAAGGAGGCAGTGCACAGCCATGGCATTGCGCTCCATCTCCTTCTACTGGGCTCATTGCCCAGCGGCTCCCAGCCCTGTGGAACTGAGCCTGGTGGGGGGAAGTGGAGCGTAGCACTTGGGCTGCACTCCGCCTCCCTCCACCAGACGTAGCTCCCAGTGCTGGTCCCAGGTGGCAGCGGCAGCCTCTCGCCTACACCCCTAGGAGGGCTCTGCTGGACTCCTCTGGGGGTGTGGGTCCCTGATCCGCCCATGATAACAGGAGACTGCTCCTCCTCCAGTTTTGTGCTTTCCCATTATAGCCTATGGACAATACTCAAAACAGTATCGAAACAGCGAAATTGTTTTGATGAAACAAAATGGAACAGTGCTTTCAAAACAAAATTAAACATGAAATGAAATACCGTTCTGTCAAAACATTGAAACAGAAGTTGAAGCAAAATAGTGCTGTTTTGCAGAGCCCTACCAGCTAGGCAGAGCCGTGGTTGGGATGATCTAGGAAAGGGGTTGGACTGGATGACCTCCTGAGGTCCCTTTCAACCGTAATGTGCTATGATTCTATGAAATCAAATAATTTAAAGAAATACCGGTGACCCTTTTAAGAAGAATGTGTCAGTATTAGTTTGTAGGTGAAAGAAAATTGCACTGTTTTGAAAATGAGAAAGAACTGACTACAAGTTCTATGAATTTTTATCTTTCGCCTCCCTAGAGTAAATAAGTATTCACATGTGATGCTTACCAAACAGAATTTATCTAAAAACAATTCAAAAAGTAAAAACAAACACATCTAAGTGGTTAAATTTTAACAGCCTATTTAAATAATACACAAACAGTCCTCACTATATTCTAACACTCAAGATATTGGCAAATGTTCTTTTTTAACCACTTTAAAAAGGAAAGTGTGCTACGACTCATGAGTGTACATTGGGTCTTATGACTTGCTTTCAAGACTGAAAAATGAAAAGTAATCTCCACCCACCCAGTCTTACTCTGCATACTGCAAATCCCTGACTGAGGCAATAAGGGCACTCGGAGATGTCTCTACCATCAAACTCGGATATCTTCAGATTCTGGCACCAAGATTTTTGCCTGACACTGGAAATCCACTAGCACTCCTTCCAAGAGAACACCATCTTTTTCCCTAGTACTGTACCAGTTAGCACCCACCATCATGTTGCCCCAGGTCCAGATTCAAGGGCCTATTTCCTACCAGGGTGCAAAGCATGTCCTCTCCTTGTAGATACCATACAAGAAGTTCTTGTGCTTTGAACACTTGTGGCTGCAAGTTACTTATGGATAAGTTTCGACTGGAAATTAGTAGAAGATTTCTAATTATGAGAACACTGAAATTTGTCAGTGGTTTGACTGGGGGACAGATATGCAGCCCTAGCAACAGAGAGGAAGAAACTTGTTCCATTGGTGGAAGAAGACAGGCCAGGCTTCACCAATGTGGGAAGGATCAAGACAACCACCACAAAGAAGAAGCAATGGGTGGTGGTGGTTGAAGACACCCTTCTGGAGGGGACAGAAGGAGCCATCTGCCAACCTGACTGCTGTTTCAGAAACTCTGCTGCTTGCTCAGAGCCTGGATCCAAGATGTCATGGAAGGACTATGGAGACTCATCTGGTCCTCTGACTACTACCCCATGCTGCTCATCCATGTGAGCACCTATGATACTGCCAGGGGAGACCCTGAGCATAGTAAAAGTGACTGCAGGGCTGTGGGTGCAAGGGTGAGGGGGTCTGGGGTTCAGGTTGTGTTCTTGTTGATCCTTCTGGTCAAGGGAAAGGGCCAGGTGGTGTCACCAGCATCACTTTGGCTTCTTCAACCATGGGATGTTGTTTTAAGAAGAAAGATTGCTGGGAAGAGATGGGATCAACCTGAGAAAGAGAGGCAAGAGTGTCTTCACAGATAGGCTCGCTAACCTAGTGAGGAGGACTTTAAACTAGGTTTGCCAGGGGGGAAGTATGGGCTGGATGAATGGACTCTGTCGTGGATAGAAAACTGGCTGGAGCATCGGGCTCCAAAAGTAGTAATCAATGGTTCAATGTCTAGTTGGCAGTCGGTGTCAAGCAGAGCGCTCCAGGAGTCAGACCTGGGGCCAGTTTTGTTCAATTTTTTCATCAGTGATCTGGAAGATGGCATGGAATGCACCCTCAGCAAGTTTGCAGATGACAGTAAGCTATGGGGAATAGTAGATATGCTTGAGGGTAGAGCTAGGTTTCAGAGTGACCTAGACAACTTGGAGGATTGGGTCAAAAGAAATGTCATGCAGTTCAACAAGGACAAGTGCAAAGTCCTGCACTTAGGATGGAACAATCCCATGCACCAGTACAGGCTGGGGGCTGAGTGGCTGGACAGCAGCTCTGCAGAAAAGGACCTGGGGGTTACAGAGGATAATAAGCTGAATATGAGCCAGCAGTGTGCCCTTGTTGCCACTAAAGCTAATGGCATAGTGGTCTGCATTGGTAGGTATGTTGCCAGTAGGTTAAGGGAAGTGATCATTCCCCTCCACTTAGCACTGGTGGGGACACATCTTAGTATCTAAAAAGAGGCTTATGGATACTGGTATTATGTTCAGTTTTGGGCCCCCCACTACAGAAAGGATGTGGAAAAATTGGAGAGTCCAGTGGAAGGCGACAAAAATGGTGAGGGAGCTAGGGCACATGACTTAAGAGAACACATTGAGGGAGCTGGGCTTATTTAGTCTGGAGAAGAGAAGACAGGGGAGATTTCATAGTAGCCTTCAGCCACCTGAAGCGGGGTCAAAAGAGGATGGAGTTAGACTGTTCACAGTGGTGGCAGATGACAGAACAAGAAACAGTCTCAAATTGCAGCAAGGGAAGTTTAGGTTAGATATTAGGAAGAATTTTCTCACTAAGAGGGTAATATAACACTGGAACAGGTTACCCAGAGAGGTGGTGAAAGCTCCATCCTTGGAGGTTTTCATGACCCAGCTAGACAAAGCTTTGTCTGAGATGATTTAGTTGCAGATGGTCCTGCTTTGAGCAGGGTGTTAGACAAGATGACCTCCTGAGGTCCCTTCCAACCCTAATTTTCTATGATTCTGTGATTCTGTAACAATCTTCCAAGCAAAGCGGTGGGCTTAAGGAACCTGATCTGAATAAGTTTGGTGGAAGGGATGATGCAATGAAATCAGTCTCATCTTGGGGGTGACCTCAGAGCTCCAGAGTCTCTCATGACTGCCTTGCTATGGATCCTCAGGGTTTTGACTGCTTTTTGCTTCTGGAATACTTTGCTCCCTTTAGCAAACCTGAGTTTAACCAGAACTCTGACCAAATTTTACAGCTGAGTGGAAGGGGGCCCCTTGAACTTTTAGGGAGTCCCTGAGATTGCAGATAAGAATCCATCCCTCTCCCATACCCCCGAAAAACTGAATGCCTCTTTTTGCCAGCTGGTCTGAAATCTCTTTGCACACTAGAAAAGCTGTAGAGTAATAAGTTGAGACAGGTTTATTAGATAAGGCAAAAAAAATCAAACATTTATTTGGTTTGGTTAGACAGACATACAAAAATAAAAATACCTCCTTGCTAACTACTAACCTGAAGATATTTTCAGGTGTTTCCTATGTTTGCAGCAGCAAGCAGTCTTGCTAGCTTCTTGGGTGAGTCTTCTGCCTCCTTGGCTGGTTTTTGCCTTTTTTTCTGGACACCTGGTAACTTCTTTTCTCCCAAAAGGTTTTTTTAAAATCCTCTGATCATCATGTCCACTTTCATTCCTTGTTTCAATTCCTGGGGCACATGTTTATATTGGTAGATGATTTTCTTCCAAAGTCTGGCATCCACCTGTTAACTGCACCAATTGTATTCTTTGGTATGTACCAGGCCATTGTTTGATATATATTCTGTTTCATGTAAACATTCCCAGAATTTTTCTTCCTCTGTCTATGTTAGGTATGCTAAGTAGGATTTCCTTTGTATACAGTTAACCATTGCCTAGTGAGAAGTACTCTTATCACCTAGCTGGAAATACACCAACTGACAATTTCTTGAGTAAATCAGGGTAAAGAATTATAACAGTATATTTATATCAAACCTCACACTACATAAAATATATAAATAAAAAAATAAACATAGCTTATTATTACATCCAAATATGACAGTAGTTAATCAAGTGGAGGGGATATCTGTATATGTGAGTTATGAGAAAAGAACCACTGTAGATCGAAGTATCCTGTGACAGGATATCATGATGAGATTGGAAATTCTGGTACAAGACCGCTTAGTCTGTGTGGCATGGACGCATAATTTTGGTCTTCAGGTTATGGTGTAAAGGTAGCTGTACTGTGGAAGATTAATAATCCCATGACTCTGTATTTTGCTGGTCATCAGTTGGGGCCAGGAAGATTTTTTTGTTTTTGAGGGACTGGGACATTAGCCACAGCTGAGATCGTTTTTGACTGAGGTTCACTGGTGCCTCTGCTAGCTCGATAAACCTGAAGAATCCAGTCTGAAAGATCCTGCTTTTCCACTCAGGATCAAACCAAATGACAAATTTGGGGTCAAGTAGGAATTTTTCCTGTAAGCACAAAATGTGATGCACTTTATGGCCCGGGAGGCCCCTTTTAGTTCTGTGTCCCTATGCTCTATACAGGATCAACCCCATAAGGACCATTGTATTGATTTGTCAGGTTGTGAGACCTCTTAGACCGTGAAGGAAGGTTCATAGTGTTGGATGTTCCTCTGTTAGCCCTCTCCTTTAAGCACTTGCAGGTAAGTGTGAGCCTATGAGAAGCTTGTAGTATGAAGCCTTCCAGTTCTCCAGAACAATCACACCCTGTAGGTCAGGGGACCCTAGTACCATCTAAGGCTGCCGAAGTTCAGAGCTGCAGTTTTCCTTATAAATCCTTCTGGAGGGGTCTCACTTTGTTGCTTCCTGGGTGTTTAATGTCTGCCATGGTTGCTTCTCCCTGCTGAGAGTTTTCCTCATTGCAGAGTACCAGCTTTCCTTCTGTCATTTCTCCAGATGCTGGCTTTTAAACTCCATAGCCCCTCCTGGGTCAGATTACTCTCTAGCCCAGGCACAGCCATTCCTGTCTAATTCTAATGAATGGCTTATAGCTGCTATGGTGGGGGGCAGTTTGAGGGCCCCGCAGTGAGAGAGGGAGTGGGCCAAGAGCAAGGGCTGGGGTGAGTGGGGCCTTGGCTGGACCAGGTGGTGGGACAAGATAAGACCCAGGGGGCCCCATTCACCCCAGCCCCTGCTCCTGCCTGAAGCTGAAACTTTGAGACTAAAGGGGTACACTTGTTTAAAAAGGTTGAAAACCCCTGCGAATCTTGTTTCTTATTTGCACAAGACTAAACCTTGCCTCAGTGCCAGCCCTGGAGAGGGAGGGTGGAATTCACCATGCAGGGTCGGACCTAGAGCGTTAATCCTTTTACAGCCACTGCCAAATTGGTAGCAGCTTTTAGCTTTTGACCAAAAGTTGCTTCTAATTTAGCAGTGGCAATGAAAGGGTTAATACTGATGTACTCTGCCTCTGTGTTCAGGACAGAGCCATGCCTCTCAAAAATCTTTTTTTTCTTTATTCAGCTTTCCCCAAAACAAGATGTACGTTTTATTTCAGGGTGTGTGATATGTGAAAAAATAGTCTTTAATTTATTTGGGATTTGTGGCTCTTCTGGACAATCAGGTAATTTCTGATGAAGTTAAAAATAGATTTGGGGTCCTAATGTTACGCTCATAAATCTGGAAACTTGCTACCATAGGCAGGAGGGGTTTGGGTTTTTTTCGGAATGTTGTTGGGATCTAAAATAAATTATTTTAAAATGAGCATCTCCCTAGTCTACTTGTAAGAGACAACTCACTTGTCGTGTATACATTGTATCTCCATTTATACTAATAGGGTTAACTACCATACAGCTAAATTTAGCTCACTGTTTTCTGAGTATTTTTAATTGTGTTTGTTTGGAAGGCAGCATCTAATATTTTCAACAAAGTGCAGAAACAATACCTAAGTGTCATTTTGCCTGTAACTATGCAAACTGAAATGTTTGCCTTGGTAGTATTTTTGAGATACAGAATCAGTTTTTTGTCATGAAAGGTAATCTTTTGTACTTGCTTATATGTAGACTGGTGATGTACATTGAAAGAGACAGCAGAAAGGCCACACCAGGAAAAGAGCAGCAAAGCGGCAATGAATACCTGTCAAAATGCCTGAATCTTCTCATCTATCACATTGTACAGGAGCTGCCAGGAATTCTAGGTAATTTGAACTGGCTAACTATAAACAGATTTTTTTTT
>JAGPOW010000261.1:184613407-184643798 GCA_030014935.1 Caiman crocodilus
GTACTGGTGCGGCCCTGTGCTTTCATGGTCCAGTGATACACCTTGAGGCCACATAGTGCTGAAGCAGGCATTCAGGGAAGCATTGAAAGCAGGGCAGGCAGAGGCTTCTGGTTGGGGGCAGGTAAGGTGGGGCTGGGCTGACTTTGTTGCTGGCTCCTGCTGGCTCCCCCTGGGTTCTAGTCCTTCTGGCTCCTGTCATCTTTGACAAGTAGCCAGGAGTAGATAAATATTAATTTTCTAAATTTTTTAAATAGAATGGCTTGATGTGCCATAGTTTGCTTGCTCTGGCATTAGTAGGAGTGTTGCCAGCAAATCAAGGAAAGCAATTCTTCCCTTCTATTCAGCAGTAATGGGGCCACATCTGAGTACAGTGTTCAGTTTTGAGTCCCCCACTACAGAAAGGATGTAGACAAATTGGAGAGAAACCAGCAGAGGGCACTGAAAATGGTTAGGGGACTGGGGAACATGTCTTATGAGGAGAGGCTGAGGGGACTGGGCTTATTTAGTCTGTAGAAGAGAAGACTGAGGAGGGATTTAACAGCAGCCTTCAACAAGGGTAGTTCCAAAGGGGATGATGCTAGATCCTTTTCTGCAGTGGCAAATAGTGCAAGGAGCAATGGTTTTGAGTTGCAGCAAGGGAAGTGTAGATTCAATATTAGGAAAAACTTTCTTGCTAGGAGGGTAGCAAAGCACTGGAACAGGCTACCCAGAGATGTCATGGAATCTTCATCCATTGAGTCTCTTGCGACCTGGCTAGATGAAGACTTGGCTGAGATGATACTGTTGGGGATGGTCTTACTTTGAGCAGGGCATTGGACTAGATGACCTCCTGAGGTCCCTTCCAACCCTAATTTTCTATAATTTTTGTATAGCCTGGGAACATCTATAATGGTCTATTAGTGGAAGTCTCATAGGTATTAGTCTTCGGATCAAGACCAGCCTAATAAAGCACTTTGAAAATTGTTAACCTAGCCTAATTACAGCTTACCTTGCTAGTAATATAGTGTGATCCTTTCTTGAAATGGTTATATAAGTAAATCAAGGGACCATTGGGTACACCGGACTCATATTTATTTAATAGTCAATTCTGCATACATACATAAAATCCAAGTCCTGATTATAGCTCTGTTGCTTGCTATACATTCCAAGTTGCTTGCTTTAGATTATGAGCTTGCTTTAGATTATAGTGTATGGACTGGCTCTTTGTAAAAATAGCATATAATCATTGTAAAAATAGTGTATGATTGTGCCAGAACACAAACACAATTAATAGTAGTACTAATTGCAGAGATAGAATGACACAAGTTTCTTGATATGTTTCTTTTAACAGTAGGAATACTTAATGCAACAAGTGAAACCTAATAACAAGGTGAGTTTCCCTCTTGAGGAGAGTCTGAAATGACCTTGTCTTTCCCAAGCTCCCACACCTATTTATCTTGTTGTGTACCAATTGCTATTGGATGCTGCTCCTTCTTTCCTCTTGAAAGTATTACATGTAGGAATTTTTTACTTGAACCAACCAGCAAGTAGATGAAAGTATGTAGCTTGAAGCCCAAAGTAGCTTTATGCATGTGCTGCCCAGTAAATGTATGCTGGGAGCATTAGGCTGCCCATCCTGGGAGGCCAGAGGTATAAAGGATGTAGTGAATAGACTATATAAGTGGTGGAAAGAACTCCCCAGAATAGAGGAGACTAGGGATATGGAGATTTCTGAAATCCATAAGAAGTACTCTTCTTTAGTACCTCTGCTTAGATTGATGACAATAATTCTGTATTTCCTTTGTCTGTCAAAACCAAAGAATCAGACCTGAGTTACCAGAACAATTTTTTTTTATATTGTAGTTTAAATATAGGGAGACTTACTCTTCCAAATTGCTTGTTATATGATTGGAATTATCATCCGTTTCCCTTTCCCCCAAGCCTTATGATATACTTTACTGATTATATAATATGAATGTAGACTATATTATATTGTGTGACTTGATAATGTACTCTTCAGACAAAGATTATTAGCCATTTAAGTGGCTATTTGACACCATTAAAAATATAAATAACTTGGGCTAGATCCTGACTTGGTGTAAATTGACCTCACAGGGAACAAAGCTGATTTACATCAGTTGAGCATGTGGCCTGAAATAGATTTTTAATCCCCAATCTTTTAATCTGCTATATTCTGCTCAGAGCAATTGAGAATCTCATTTTAAAGTGACTTTTACAAGATTTTGTAGTTGTATTATTTTGGAGATATTTTTTGATTTTGTGTCATTTTCTGAAATGAACATTAAATAGTAATCCTAACTTTGCAGTTTTAGGATCTATGATATTTTGCAGCCTGGTCTGGATGGGACACTGAGATTTATTGCTTGTATTATGTCCAGTGATTTTTCACCTCAGTTCCTTTGTTTTTCATTTCCCAAACCTAAAAATAATATTTTTATTAGTTGTTAAGGATGAATTTGAATTAAGGTGAAGCTTGAAAGAAACTCATTTCATTTAAAAGAAGGTGGGGAACTAGTTTATCTTCTAAACTGGTAGTGGTGGTCACTTCAGTAAGGGATATAAAGCTGCATTTCTGTATCTTAACTTCAGAGTCACATATTATCTAGAAAGTTTCTTTCTAAGCCTATCTAATGATTTTTTTTCCATGGACTAGAGAAAGATGGCCAGACATGCGGCATCAGCAACCTCTGTACATAGCATTTGGCAGATCATGGAGGGGACAGGCAGCACAGTGGCACAAAGGGAAGGAAGAAGAAGATAGAGCATTAGATCAGGCAGGGAGCATAGAGTTGGGAGCGGAATACAGAGCAGCAGATTGCGTAGGGGAAGGGGATTGGTGTACCATTTGGGGAGTGTACAAGGTTAATTTGTGGCACACCTACCAGAAAGGTTGTCCCCCATTGGGCTAGGGCTTGAGGATTAATAGATTTCCTGATTTTTCTTTTAGCTTCTTAACATCTTACATCAAACCCACATTCTGCATTTTAAACCAAAAAAAATTAGTAAATTAAGCTGAAGTTTGATAACTACTTTGATATACTGATATTCTGATATACTGCTGTCTGTAACTTCATAGTGATTTTACCAGAGCAAAGTGAGCCTGGGAGCCTCCTTGGTCTGATTATGGATGAATTTCCAGGATAGTTCATCCCTTATAATATATCTGGGTTCTGTTTTTTTCCTTCTGAATGATCTAAGCCAGATCTTTTTAATGCTCTGTTCTAGGTTGAAGAATATATACTCCCATCATTAGTTTCTTTGGTCCACAGTCAGAATGGTAAGTATATGGCCACATCAACTAAAATTTCCATGAATTCCACATTTTGTTTTAATTAGACTTCAGTGTGGTCACATTCTTGGCACATTTATTTCCAGTGGAATGGAGACTCTTCAGCTTGCGGTTGCTCTCAGAAACCACATCACTGCTTGTTAGCCACGAGGTCATGGCTGAGGAGAAAGAGGAGAGCCTTGACTCAAACAACAAGCTTCTGTCTCTCATTAGAGATTCATTGCTGCCTCAGTAAGTATACTGATGCTCTTCTAGCACAGAATATTTTGATACTCAGTCCACTTTGACTGCTTATTTGTTCTGAAGCCTTTTTTATTTAAATAACAAAACTAAAATAATAAATAATGATGAATTGGTGTCACAATTTTCTTTTCTAAATGATTCCCTACCAAACACATTTATTGCTTGACCATCTGTGACACAAGCTGAACATCTGTAGGACACCCACATTTGCTGCTTAGTTGTATTGTCTTCCTGGCTCATTTTGAAATGAGGCAGGAGTTTCCGAAGGTTTGGGCTGTGAACCCCCCTGTTTGCCCAGCACATTAGGTCAAAACAATTCTGATCATTGCTGACTATAATGTTTTTCTTCTCTTTTGAATACTATGCCTCTGAAAGCTGTTCAGAGAGTACATATGAACTTCTAAAAAGGAGAGTGAGGGGGAATTAGGCCTCTGGGATTCAGATAAACTTTTTAATAGTAAAGTACATTGCTCTCTCTAAATTGCTATCTGGATATGTCTATACCATTTCCATGTTTCTATCAGGAAGCATTCCTTACTGACATTCTCCTGTTCCACACTTTCTAAACCCAGAAATTAGTCTAAAAAGCTGCTTTAGAGGCACTCCACCATTGCTCTCAAGCACTTTAGAGAGAGAGATTTCAAGAATGGCCACAAAGGACCTTCCTAGGGCAGTTTTACTTGTTCAAAGAGACAACAAAGAGGTGGGTAGGATATGCTTCTCCATTGTTCTCTCAGGAGTGCTGCTGAAGCAGTATATACCTACCCTCCTTCATTGTCTTTCGTCTGCCTGTTCTAAATTAAGGCAAGTACCCACATCAAGTCTTTAGCAGACCAACAGCAGGACATGTTAGGAGAAAAGCAGATGCATGCCCTTTGTACCAATTCCTGTAATAGACTGGCCTGCAGATTCTGTGGATACTAGGCAATATGCTAACTTATTCGGAGGTAGGAATAGTGCAAGCCCTTCCTTTCGCTTCCCATGGAATTGGTTGAAAATGAATCTGAATGAAAACTTGTTGAGGTTTTTGTCTTCATAAGGTTTGCTTTTATGAGTTTTTCCATGAAAGAAGTTTTAATAATCCCTCACAACATCCTTCCCCTTTGCCAAAGATTCACAGAATTTATAAACAATAGTTCCAAGATTTGAATTTGTATAGTATTGGAAATTTGACTTAAAATAGAGTGTAGCCTGTACTAAGATAAATAAATACTGTTTCAATCCTGTTCAGATGAGGAGTCAGGAGCTGTGGGTTCTTTTCTTGACCCTGACAAATCCTTTTGCAGTCAAATGAACTCCTCTGAGTTAGGTCCCTTGTTTGTTTCTAGTAAAGGCCATTATAATATCCATCCTTGAAAAGCATATCACATGATATATATACACTCAGATTATTAACATTTGAAAGATTGTATGCAAAGATAAAAGTACATTTAGTAAAACTGTGAAGCACTGTGATGGAGGATGTAAACATCACTGCAACCCTGAAAGAGTTAACAGCAGTCAGAGAAAACAGTTAGTGCACCTAATTGCACCTGGAGGATAGGCCAGTTATAAGTAAATGAAGAGTTCCAGCTGTGAGGGATATGTAACTAATTAAAGGACTGCAATATAGAGCTAAGGAACTAAGCAGGGATCTTGAGATCCCTTTCTGAGAAGGGAACTTGGACAAGAAGCCAAGACGAATGCTCTACGATATTAGACATGGCTGCAGGAATGAGCCTGAAGTAGGTGATAGGCCCTAGAAAGGAGAAAATTGCCAGAAAAGTAGTTCTGTGAACCAGCATTCCAGGTAAGGAACAGGAAGTGCAAACCCTGGGTCTGGGTCTGGGTCTGGGTAAGGAATCTGGGAACACAGACCCTAACTACTTGGGGCTTAGTCCCTAGACTGAAGCACAGAGTAAAGGTAGGGTGTAATTTATGCCAGCAACTGCTGAGCCAAGGAAGTGTATAAAATCCTGGATCTGGGGCTTGGAACTCTTGAAAATCTTACAAGAGACAGACTGTTTAGCCTGTGGTCAGGGGCTGAATGCCATTTGAACTATTGTGCCTGAGTATTGCTTGACTGGGTGCCTAAGTTATGAAAGGCAGACCACTGAGTGGCTGTTGGCAGTGGTCTCCCAAGGAGGAGTGCCTGTGTTTCTATGCTCTGCTGTGAGGCAGTAGATCAGGTGATGGGTTGCCCTTCTGCAAACGGCTTGTAGTAATCAAGGCTTGGTTTTGTTTCAAGAAATGAGCCTTTCCAACTAGCTGTGTGGAAAAGGAAGACTTCCCAGTTTAAGTTTTGTTCACCCCTCTTTTTAAGGGGAGCTCTAGCTAGGACTCCTGTATGTCTACACTTTATACCTACAGAATAGCTGCCTGCAGGTCTTACTGGACTTAACATTAGATTTTAGGTAGTGGCTGAAAATGCTTGAACAGAAATATTCTGTTCTCTGAAGAGAGTACTTCTTGAGCACAGCAATTTGCAACTTCAAGCATAGGATAAAGAAACAACAGAAAAACTTTGCCTAAGCTAAAATACAGTAAGCCACAGAACAATAGCCTAAGTCAAAAGATAACATAAAAAGCCAAAAACACAACAGAAATCCTGTCATAGGTCTTACATAATCCTGAGGGCAGAGTATCTTCTTGCAGCTAAGTATTTGGAGTGTCTTTCTGGGGATCTGCAGGTCTTAGCTGGTGAGGGTGGTCCCGTAAGTTTCATTTTTACTTGGGCTTTTATAGGTGATTTCCCCCCCCCCCCCCTTGCTTTGGAGGGCCTGTCTTTCACATATTCCAAAACTCTCTCACATGTTCAGTGCCTGCCTCTTGCCCCTTACAGGTTTTACTTTCAAATGTAAACGTAGCTTCCTGCTATCCACTTTGAAATGTAGCCCCCTGAGGGGCCCACACTTGTTACAACTGTGCCAGGTCTTTGCCAACAGCAGGCAATTGATTTAAGCATAAAATTGTCCCAGTGGTAGAATTTTGCTCAATATGCATGAGATGCAAAAGGACCATTTGAGATTAATGCAGTTAGGCAAAGAACAGTTGCCATCTTCTCATCTTCCGTATATATGTATGTCCCATCTACAAGAATGGTGATTCCATGTTATCAGTACTTCTATATTTGTACATCAGCATGTTAGTTTCCCCTTCTGCCTTTTATTGAATGGAATGTCTTGATTTATTTCAGTGAAAGATTTGGTTTCCTGTCCCCTCAGTATTTGGTGCAACCAGTACAAAACTTTTAGAAACTAATGAAGCAAGTAAGGGGGGGTGAAAATGGTTTACATTTAGTAAGAAATGACCTAAATTTTCTTCAGAAACTCGGACTACAAAAAACCTTTGTATATGGAAGGTTATCTTATATTCTTATACTAAAGAAAATAGTATTTTTCACTTACACATTGCTCTGCACATCCTAGTTCTGGCTGAGATCTGAAGTGATAAAATGTGGTTAATAATATTATTTTGGCCAGCTCTGGAAGCCAAAATCATGGATAGTTTAAAAAAAAAAAGTTTAGATGTCTCAGTGCTTAAAAAAACCCAAGCTCCAAAACTTCTGGGTTCCCATGATACTATTTCTATTTGGGAAATATCAGTAAAATGGCACTTACTAGATTGTAGTTGGAATTTTTCAATTCTTTTCATCTGCAAAAAAATCTTATTCATGTATTTTTGCCTTTGTTGTTCTCTAGTGAAATGATTGTCATGGAAATACACCTGGTGATAATAAGATCATAGGAAAAGTCAGGAAAGGATCTCATGAAATCATCCGTTCCAATCATCCATTCCATTCATCATCATGTCCTGCTCAAGGCAGGACAATCCTTGACTAAACTGTTCTAGGCAAATGTCTGTCTAATCTGCTCTTGAAAATTTTCCAGAATGAGGATTCCACAATTTCTCTTAGGTAGTCTGTTCCAGTGTTGGACCATCTTCATGGATAGAACGTTCCTCCTAATCTAAACTTCCCCTGCTGAAGATTGATGCCATTGTTGTCCCCTAAAGTCGCAGAGAAAAGCCTGTCTCCATTCTCTGTATTATCCCCCTCCAGGGACTTGAAAGCTGTTATCAAATCTCTCCTCAGTCTTCTCTTCTCCAAACTAAATAACACCAGTCCTTTCAACCTTTCCTCAGAAGTTTTGCCTCTAATCATTGGACTCTTTCCAAACTTTCCACATCCTTCGTGAAGTGAGGCCCAAAACTGGACACAGTACTGCAGATGAAGCCTTACCAATGCCTAATAGAAAAGAAGAATCGCTTTTCTTGATTTGCAAGTGACTCTTCTGTTAATATATAACACAGGATGATGTTGTGTATTTTACAACAAGCACACAGTAGACTAATATGCAGCTTATGGTCTGCTGTAGCTTAGCCACTCATTCTGCAGTCTGTGCATGCAGTTTTTCTCTCTCAAGTACAAGACTTTACAATTGTGCTTATTGAGGCTCATCAGATTGATTGATTGCAGACAATTTTTCTAGTTTATCAAGGTCATTCTGGATCCTAGACCTATCCTTTAGTGTTTGCAAATCTACATAGCAAATTTGAAGACATCACTAGGTTAAGTGTGTCCATCATCCGCATCATTAACAAGAATATTAATACTGGACCCAAGATAGAACCCTGGGGATACCTCCTCCCAACTGGACATGAAGCCATTGATGACTACTCACTGGGCATATGTATATGTGCAATTAATATGAAGCAACCCCAGAGATTATTAATTGCTCCAGAGTTTTTTTGCTCCTGTTTTTTTGCTCCTGTTTTTTGTGTGCTGTTTGACTATATGCCTGAGAGCAATAAACTCCAGAGTTAATTGCTGTGTGAACATGTGACCAGGAGTGCAGCACACTGAGCTGGGTTGGAGCAGCCTTAGCTGGCATGGGAACTGGGGTGGGGGGGTCAGCTTGCCAGCACCATGAGGGTGCTTCAGTCCCGGGTTAGCTAACAGGCACTGAAGCATCCTTATGCCCTAGCCAGCTAGTTAGTGTACATGTATACCACTGTGGAGTAAATTAGTTTACTCAAGCCTAATAGGGGTATACATGTAGCTGTCAAGATGTTTACTGTGTAGTTAATTAGTCTACTGTGCAGTAAACATCTTGTGTAGATGCGCCTATTGAGTACAATGATCCAGCCAACTGATAGTGTGATTGGTTGTTTTGATTTTACTACTGTGTCTGTCCTCTCCTATACAGGTATAAAGTGAACTAAAGACACTGTAACTTTAAAGGCATTTTGTTCAGGTTTAGCGTAGCAGTATAGTTCCACTTATACTGACACAGGAGTGGATGGATATAATTTAAATCATACAGGTATTATAGTGGTATAAACAGTTCTAATTGAACATCCATAAATTAGGGCAACTGTTCCAAAATTAGGGGTTGCAATCCCACATGGGGTCATAAGCTTCACAGAGCCTTTAAATTCCATTATCATGCTGGCTGCATATCGACTATCCCTCTGTCTGCAGTTACCCCATAAGTAAGTACTAAACCACAGTAACTTCACTCCTTCACTTGCAGGTACACAAATATTTACTGCCCTTCTGATAAGTCTCTGTGATGAGGAAACTGTTCCCTATTTTTTAAGGGGATAGACTATGCCTTGACCTGTATGTGTGCCCAGATTTACCACAATGCAGCTGCTCCAGAGCAACTGTCCTTGGGCTGTCGATTTCTCTGTGTTGAGAATTTGGGGTGGGGAGACCATGGCTGCCCTCCCTAGTCTCCCACGTTCCTGAGCGGTGCAAGTGGGGAAAGGGCTGCCTAGTACCAAGCATGGTGAGTCTCAAGCCCAGGGAGAGGGCATTAAACTTAAAGTAAGACAAGTTTCAGAGCAGTCGCACATTAATACTGCCTAACATTCCACAAATTTAGAATGGTTTAAAGGTAACCTGTAACAGCACTCTTCAGTGAAACCTAAGTTAGGAAAACTTCACCCCATTTTATTTAGGGGGAATGCTATCCTAGTTTATCTCACCATGGGTGATGGTGTAGGAGCAAAGAGATTTATTCTCCCTGTAGAAAACTGAGCACTTCTAATAGATATTTTAGTGATTCCTCAGGAAAAAAAAATAATTTCCACAAAAAGAATGTTCATTTTAGCTACTGTGGGTTTTTTATGTGGTATTTGGGTCAATGAATCATTTTGCAATGAAATTTCTTGCTTGGTAAGCTAAAATTATTGTACCATAATTAGTATTCACTTATAATATCTTTGAAAAAAAATTGGCATTTTAAGTACACGCAACTAAGAAGAACTGATTTTTATCAAGTGCATCGGAGAGTGTGATGGTAAGTAAATATAAAGGTAATCTTTTAAAAAAATTCATAGTCGATTTTAAATATTATAAAGTGGATATAGTCTCTGCAAGTTAATAATCACCTTATCTCTATGTCTGCCGAAAAGTTTATGTTGTTACGTTTTTGAAATTGTGTGTCTGAAGTTGGGCCCTAACCAATATTTACTATTATTTTTGTTATGGATTATGATTTTGAGACCTAAATCCATGTTTTGTATAGCAAAGTACGGATTTTGGCAGTCAGTTCTGGAGACTATATAAGCACCTATGCTAAACCACAAGCAGCTTGTAGAAGCATGTGAGTAAATGTGTTTAGTTCAATAGGAGCTCCATAGTGAATTAAAATATTTTTGTCTTTGAAAAAATGAATATATTAATGACACACGAGAAAATAGGTTTTATTTCAGGAAATAAAAACTATATTGAGTAACATTTGGCCTTTTCATTGGCTAGACAAAAAGTTAAGAATAAGTCTTTGTGTAAGGGTCTAGGTTTAGCTCTTGCTTTTTGTTCTTCAGGGTGTGAGAAGCATGTGCAGTTCTCTGAGGATATCATACAAGCTGGTGACAAGCCGTTCCTTGCTCATTGTAGTAGAAGTGAAAATTTTAAAGAAGTATTTTATTCCCCATCCACTCCTTCAGATTTTTTTTTTCAAAATGGTATTAAAATATGAATGCATTTGATGCCCATATTATGGTAGTCTACTAGGTTTTCCTTCTAATAATCCCCCATTTAAATATTAATTCTTTAAATTTTACTTTCATAAATCAAGGGCTTTCTTTGTCTCTGCTATCTTATTTCTTATTTAGAGTTATAGTATTTATTAATGAGAAGCTCTGTTCTTGAAACGGAACTTAAGCCTCTTGCACTGGTATCTCTTTTTTTCTATCCATCATCTTATATTGTATATGCATCAACTCTTCTTTTTCATAAATGAGCTAAAAAGAACTAGAAATACCATTATTCCTCAGGGAGAACCAAGATGATCAGTTTTTCATATTTACATACAGCACTTTGTTTTCCCTGATAAGGCTTTTGGTTAGGTAGAAAATATTTTGATATATAGTATAGATCTTTTGTTTGTGGAAGTGCATTTATCGAAGAAGTTGAAAAGAAGCATTGATTGGAGTTTTTGCCTTGTTCAGTAGCATTCCTAGGAGAAAGAAAGTTCACTGTATTTAAGAAAAGAAAACCAAAAGTGAAAGAAGTGCTTTAAAAATAAAAGGCTTTAAATTGCAAAATATTAACAAAGTAAAATATCAAATCCCAGCACCTGGTCATGTATGAGCCTCTATACAATAGTTTGAGACTTCTATATCTTGTACCTATTACTATTTTAAGATTCATTGAATAAAATTACTTCTTTATAATTTTATTGCTTGCCTGTCTCCTGTACATATGATGAAACTAAATTGCTCTTTCAGTAATACTGTTATTGTTTTTAATATTTTTTTTTGACTTAGTGCCATAAACTGAGAAATAACCATTCATTTCCAAATAGTAGTGGTGTTTAATATTATATAATTACAAGTAGCAGGAACCTTATTGTTTGTTTTACCAAAAATACATTATTTTGGAATGCTGTTTTTCCTTAATACTCTAGAAGTGACTGTATTTTAAGCCATTAACAAAATATATCAGCTACTCGATGCACTCAATCTCTAGCTTTTCACCATTAATTTGTCTTTGTTGCAGTTATGAACACATTCTGATGGCTCCTGACCCAGTCCCAGTGTATGCTCTAAAACTCTTAGTAGCCCTGAGTGAACACAGCCCAGCTTTTACAAGGTAACACAGCATTTTCTTCTCTTTTTTTTCACTTACTCAGATAACAATTAAGAATTACTCTAGAAATAAATACAGTTCAACCTTTTGAGATTATGTAGAGATCTGAATTTGTAGTAATAGTGAAAACAGTTTTCTGTTACTGAAATTCATAACTCTTAATCTGCTCTACTGTTTTTTTTCCTACGTTTTTGAATACTTTTAGCCCTATTAAATACAAAGAGTATAAAATAATGGGAAGACGAAAAAATCTTTTTCTGATTTGAATCTTTTTGTTAATCTTTTACTAAATTTTCCGAATTCCTCATGCTGTCTATGCTAATATAAATACACTAAGGCTAGAAACAGACATCATATTTGCCCCTGGAAAAATTGTTCTTCTGTTTATCCCAGCACAAAAATGTCCTGGGATTGGCATGTACGCACATCACCCTTATAGTCAGGATTTAGTGAGCAGTTCAGTGCAGTGCGACCTTTCTGCCATTGATTCAATGACATAATCCCAGGATCACTGTTTGAACATACTTTGTAATAACCTGGGACAAGTTGCTACTATCTGTTATGCAGGAAACATTTTTAGGATTTATCTCGGGATAAGAGAATGGATACCTGTATGCCTGTAGTTTGTCCCAGGATAATATGATCAATCTGATGTCTATTTTTTGTGTATGTATAGCACCTAGTATAAAAACATGATATTTGTTTCCCTTCCTCTGCAAGTAGTTTGCACACTGTGCTGCAGAACATAGTGTTTGGAATTATCAGTATTTGGCTTTCCCTCACTTTTGACTGGTGAGTGAGATTTTTTTCAGCTCATTCTTCATTTTTGTCCATTACTTTCTAAATCCTGAAAGCAATAGTGGCAGTAACAAAATAGGTTTCTATATAATTCTGAACTTTCTGAAATCAGGTTACATAAAGCTAACATGAGGTTTCAGCAAGTTATGATCAGAATATTCAGTACAGAGTGTTTAAATTATCTCCAGAAAAGATTTTAGCAGTAAGTAGAGCCTCCCACAAAGCAGGAAAGAGAATTGATCAGCAAAGAAATCTATGTCTTAGATGTCAGTATGGGTAAAGGGAGAATGGCTGTAAATCAATTCCTTGCAAAGGAAATTAAAACAATAGTAAAAGGTTACATACCCTTATAAATGAAAAGATGAGAAGAAAAGAAATGGAATTGCAAAAGAGTAGAGATTAGAAATAATTTTAGTTATGGCTCCAGTATTAAATGAGCATTTGATTCAGTCAGTACAGTTAAGCTGAGCATGAGGACAAAAGCAAGATGTGAATTACCCTATCCAAGTTGCAGAGCAAATCTCAGGGACATAGATTCATAGATTTCTAGAGTTGGAAGAAACCTGGTAGATTATTGGGTCCACCCCCCTGCTTTAGGACATTTTGGGCTCAAATTGGGAAGAACTGAATAATCTGCATCCAGAATGCTAAAAAAACCTAGTATGTAAAAGTGAAAATGGATTTTTAATAAAAATATCAAATTTGGAGTACCATATGCCTGAAGAACAGCAAATTTAGTACTCATGAATTTTACTTATGAAATGTCATACCTATTATCCTGACCCCGGTAGAACGAAAGGCTTTCCAGCAAATTTTGAGGGAAAGAATTGAAGATATGAGGTAAATAGAAATATCAAGGAATGTATATACTAGATAGACTACTACTAGATATTGGGATATTTACAGCTTATGTTATAGTAAAAGAATGAAAAAAAGAAATTTCATTTGATTTTGGCCTTTGTCTTTGTGCAAGTAATACAAATGCACCTAAGGAGTATAGGACAGGCTGTAAGTTTTTAGAAAGGAATCAAATATTAGGAAGGAGCCCAGTGTTTATCATTTTCAACTAAGGCAGAGATCCATTTTTCTCTTAGTTCTTCAAATAATGTGCAAAGCCACAAATAGTAGTTTAAATCATCTCTCATTCTTCCCACAAAAAATACCCCATGTCTGAATATGGGGTCCAAGGCCACCTGCCTATGATGACTATGCATCTCATTTTAGTGAATCAGAGTCTAGTAATACCCTTTCATTGTTTGAGGGTTTATGCTGCAGATGGGTGAGTTTTTAGGATAGAAGAGAGTGCTTTACCAATTTTTAAAAAAGGAGAAGTTTGAGAAAATCTCTCTCTCTGCATATCTGTCTGCATACTGGCATCTTTTAGTTCTTAAATGTGTATCTTGTTTTAAATATAGGGGGAATATTGGATCAGTGACTGGCACATTTCAGGCAGGAGGGGTCAAGTGGTAACTGTGGCTCTGGCTCCAGTCCCTACCTGGCATTGCCCTAAATAGATCATGATCTGATTTAGCATGTTTATTTGACTTACATTTTGTAAACAAAACTTAAAAAGTGAATGTTAATTTATGTCTTAGTAGACACAAGTATTTGAACTGAAATATTTGTTTAGGAAAATAATTAAATACAGCAGTTAATGTGGTTTAAATGTTATTCAAAGTTTTATGTGGAAAGAGATTATTTGTATTGGGATACTTGTATAAATGTAAAGACAAACACAATAACATGTACTTCCCTTACATTGTTTGTTTAAATTTAAGGAAAAAAATGAGGTCACTGAAAACTGTTGACATTAATTTTGGCACACCCAAAGTACTTTTGTCATTTTGACACCTCCAGTTTCACTGTTGTTATCTATAGAATCACGTACACTATTTATTAGTTCCATATCAGTATTGGATTGAAACAAATCTGATTCAGAACTACTTGAACCACATTCTTTTTCACTAAAGCATGGTTTAACCAATGAGTCTATGGGCAAGGGCAACCTATCATCACACTGCATCTTCCTCACTAATTGTGATTCTGACTGATTTTTCAGAAGGAAGAGATTCTGAGAGAGGTGCATTTGTTTGTCAGTCTATTCCTCCTTTTTTTGTCCTGATTCAGCTGAAAACTTTCCAGTTCTGTTCATAAGAAGTAGCTGTTGGTGAAATACTTAGGATCCTTAGAGCAGCGTTTCCCAGCCTTGGGAAACCTTCTTGTCAGCCAGAAGGCATTTTGGGCTGGAGCTGTCTCCCCTGCTTGGCTGGAGCCATGCTCCCGGTCTGCCTGTGTCCACAGCAGCAGCAGATGGAGGGTGTGGCTCCAGCCAGGCAGGGGGTGTGGCTCAAGCCCAAAATACCATGGCATACCAGTTGGGAAATGCTGCCTTAGAACAACCCTGTACAACAGTCACATAGTGACTGTACAACAGTCACATAGTGACATAGACATAGTCTCTGCTGCCTGCCAAATGTCATCTTTGCTCCAAAATGTTTCTTTTGTTTGGTACTTGGCAATGTCTGTCATCAGGGATAGTTCATCAACATTGGGGACATTCTTAGCTACTTATATAATTGTATTGAGAGCTGTAGATAATTAATCTTCCGATTTTAAATGTTGTCCTCTGTGTTTAGAATCCAAAAGGTTTGCTGCCAGATGAACTGGATGAGAGCAAAGTTCAGATATCTTAGTAAACATTTGTTTTACTACTTCATTTTTGGATAGAGGTGAAGAAGGCAAAAGCTCAATTAGACTTTCATTCAGTTGTCTGAATATCTCTGGAATATTTGAAAGACTTGGTGTGTCTCCTTCAAGTTTCTTGGTAGCCACTAGAAACTGGTTGTAGCAAATTGAATGCTCCTTGAATTCGAATACAGAACACGTTGTTGTCAAAAATCTGTTTCTGAATGTTCACGGGAATAATCTCGGGTGCCATGTCATCTATTGAAGCACACTACAAACAGTTGTTTGGGCACAGCAAACTATGTAAACACTTTGTAGTGGAGCCCCATCTAGTTTCTCTTGGCAATAAAAGTGCACTTTCCTTCCCCTGCTTCTCTTTCTGTAGTTTCTTCAAAGTCTGATTAGCAACATGATGATTGTTGAATACCTTCACAATCGCTTTGCAGGTTGCCAATATTGTCTTCATTGTATTCACACTTACTATGTCCTTTGCCAGAAGATTTAAACCATGAGCAAGACAGCCAAATACTATTAAATGAAGATACTTTGCCTTTAATATTTGCCATGTAGCTTTCATGTTACTCAAATTATCAATTACAAGGGCTGATACTGTGGAGGGACCTGCACTTTGTCTCTTCGTCACTCAGTAATTTGGCTATGTATTCCCCTCCATGACGAGAAGATTTGGTAGCAATTGCTTTCAGGAATATTGGTTCAGGTGTTACTAACATAATGTTCAATAAAGGATTTCTTTGTGTATCAGTCAGTCCATCCACCTGACATCAGAGTCAATGATTCTACTTGACCAATCCTTTGAATAACCATTGTTTGAACCCTGTCATACTCTCTACCTGAGAGAGAATGTGATGAGTGATAATGTGACGGTAACTTATATGATGAGCGAATTAGTTTGTAATATTCCTTCCAATGTTGATTTTCAGTTATGGAAAAAGATGTATAACTTGCAAATATAGCTCAAGCTAATGTCTCATCTGCTTTTTCTTGGTCTTATTTTGACATTTTGTCCACAACGCTTAATTAAAAGCTTGACTGTCTTGAACAGCTACTCATGGTGGATCACATATGTAGTGACAGTGATCTTGAAAGCTAGGATCCTGCTGCTTCTTCCCTCAGACCTGGCAGCCCAACATTTTCATTTCCCATATTTTACAAATCTGCTGTTACATTTGAGCTACCAAGTTCCTGCAACAAAAGCGGGGAAAGATTTTTATCTTCGTCTATTCTAATCTGGCTTCATCCATGAGAAAGAGGGGAAGGATCAGGGAGCTTGCTTCCCCACTCCCTACCAGAAAGAACACTCTGCTGCTTAACTTGCTGCTCAGTTGCCCTGGGACTGCAGAGCCAAAAGGAAGTATAGTCTGGCCTTTGCCATCTGCCAGAGGACTAAGCTTTCTCTGCTGGGTTGAAATAGTTAACTATTTATCTATTATGTAATTTAAAAATACATTGTTAAGCCTAAGCCACTTTAGGTGTTTAGTGCAAGCAGAAAAGCAGGATACATATATTTTAATTTAAATAAATAAATAATAGGCCGGAGTTGCATTAACAACTTTTAAAATTGTAATGTTTTAAAACAATGTACATGCTAGTGTATACATAGTGTTTTACATATTAATTTATTTGCGTAGGGTTTCTGAAGTAGACTTTTTCTCAGATGATGTTGTTCCGCCACTTCATTGTATTAGCTTTCTGTATATGGCTTGTACTTTTTCAGGACAGTTTCTACCTGTTTATCAAATGTTCTTCATTCTTGTTGCATTGTTAGCATACTCCTGCCCACAATATTTACATCTACCAACTTCCTTCCTTCAATGAGTTGAACTTCACTATAATGATGCCATCCATGCACCAATTTTTTTCCTTATTAGGCTTTATTCAAAGCAAAAGCACTAAAAAACTAACAGATCTTATGCAAACACTTCCAACTTCCCCAACTCAAGAAAAGAAATGAGACACTGCTCTGTGTTTGCTGAAGTGAAAGAAATATTAATCACAGTTTTAGTTCTGGCTTTGCTTTCACTTGCAGTCTGAGATGAAATAATTTTAGCTTTGGTTTTGATTAGACGTGCACAGCCAATTCAGTGAATTCATAACTTGATTTTTGGTTTAGGTTATTATGTAAATGCTTTTACCTTCCTGTTTACAAATCAATAAGATGTATTTGTACTTTCTCTCTCACTTCCTAGGGATAATTACCTGAAAAGCATTAATTACAACTTTGAAACTGCCAGGCTTGCCTAATTTTGTATTAGCACCTATTCATTGTTACTAATGAATTTTATGAAACAATGCATTTTTAGAAGTGAAAAATTTCCCACAGAAAAATAAAGCATGGGAAAATTTTCTGCCCTACATCTCTGGTGAGGCCACATCTGGAGTACTGTGTTCAGTTTTGGGCCCTCCTCTACAGAAAGGGTGTAGACAAATTGGAGAGAGTGTAGTGGAGGGTGACAAAAATGGTGAGGGGACTAGAACACATGACTTATGAGGAGAGGCTGAAGGAACTGGGCTTATTTAGTCTGGAGAAGAGAAGATTTGGGGGGGATGTAATTGCAGCCTTCACCTACCTGAAATGGGGTTCAAAAGAGGATGGAGCTAGACTGTTCTCAGTGGTGGTGCATGATAGAACAAGGAGCAATGGTGTCAAGCTGCTGCAGGGGAAGTTTAGGTTAGATATTAGGAAGCATTTTCTCACTAAGAGGGTAGTAAAACACTGAAACAGGTTACCTAGACAGGTGGCAGCAGCTCCATCCTTGGAATTTTTCAAGACCTGGCTAGACAAAGCCTTGGCTGGGATGATATAGTTTGGGATAGTCCTGCTTTGAGCAGGAGATTGCACTAGATGACCTTCTGAGATCCCTTCCAACCTTAACTTTCTATTATTCTGTGTACCAGTTTCTGCCTCCTGAGTCTTGGGCTTGGTGGGAGCACCAGCAGGTTGGGGGAAGCACCAGCGGCCAGCTGGTGATGGAGAGCCAATTTCAGGAAGGGCAATAGCACTCTCCATGCCATTCTGCCAGTCAGAGTGCTTGCTGTCAGGGTGGGCACCAGTGCTCCCAGAGGGGCATGTGTCACCTATGTTTGTGAATGACTGAATGGGAGTATTTACAATGCAGAAAATTAAGTATATATGTTGTCTCTGCAGACAGAAGCCTATTCTATATGCAAGGCAGTCACTGAAAAG
The DNA here is from genome assembly GCA_030014935.1 of Caiman crocodilus. NCBI lineage: Eukaryota > Metazoa > Chordata > Crocodylia > Alligatoridae > Caiman > Caiman crocodilus. Next base: position 184,631,705 of record JAGPOW010000261.1, read on the forward strand.
TGTGGCTGACCCAAGTAGTTTGTGGCAATAGACATCTTTGACACTATAGAGCATGTTGTAATGTTCCTGTCTATTGCCATCCTATGGGATTTATTAATATGCTGTAAAACCCTTCTGCTTTGCAGTAGTTTTGTGTGTGCCCAGTATTGTAATGAGTGACTAGCTGTTTCAGTGTCTCATTTTTGTCAGAAATGTAATATTGAGAGAGAGAGAGCCTGATAGGTAGAAAGAAATCCATGCAAGTATTTGTAGACTCATATCGTGTTTTTTATTTTTATGCTATTTTCAAGATATGTTGGTGAAATTATTTAAATTTAGAGCACTAAGTCATTGATATGTCAGGAACTCATGGCAAAAGTTTCACTAGAGGGCACTAAATTAACTGTAGACTTTTTTGTTTCTATTTCTTCATAGTGACAAAAATAAAACAATCAATGTGAAATAAGCAAATTCTGGTTATGAAACATGCATGTTCATCTGATGGGAGAATAAATTTTTGATGATACATATTTGTGTTTGCCAACTGGTAAAGAAAAACCTCCTCTCTGTAATAGGCCTTGGGTTAGGCTTGAGATAAAGTGAATGGTATTTCCTGTTCATGCTGTGGAGATCAAACATCAGGGAAAGCTAGAGAAAGCCTATCTAGAAAAGTAGAGAAGGCACCTTGGGGAAGGAGGAGACAGGTAGGGAACCTAAAAGGTACCCTTGTAGGGCAATAAGCCAGGTCCTTCTTTCACTTCCATTAAGTCTTGATTAACTTCACTGAAGTAGGTTAAATTATACTAGCAAAAAATTTAAGTGAGAATCGCATCCTCGTGCACTTACCTTTTTTTACTATGAGTAGGTAATAGTTCTTCAATTGTTACTCTTTCTTGAACCTAATGTGATGAATGAAGTCTGGAAACATAGTCACATTTTTTCCTTTGGGTGATGTCTGATCAGTTGGTTGTCATAAAAAACAACTACAATATTGCTTATGCCTTCTCATCTTTTACATGTGACCATAAGCACTGCTGCAATACACTAAATAGATTAAAATGAACTAGAAAATTTCTTGAGTGGTTTGAGATTTTTTGAATAATTTGAATCCAGTAAATATAGTACTTAGCTGCATTTTTATTATCTAAATTATATTTATACAACTATGGGATTATGTTTATTGTGCAAATATGGTATGATTTTTTTCCTATTGTTGAAATAAATCTATTGAGCTTCTAAAACTTTATTACAATTCATAATATGTCACTGTAAGTAGAGCTTTGGTTATGAGGGCAATATTGTGACTCACAGTCGTAAGCTCTTTTTCATCTGAAGAATTTTCTTTGTGTTCATGTACTTAATGTGATTGGATAGCAAACACTGGGATTGCAGATGCTGACACTCAACCTTGTAATGTATTTACTATTGGGTTACATTCGTTGTGTTTATGACACTATTGGAAAATAGTTATTGAAATTCTGGGTGGTTTATAACCCATGTTTATAAATTATTATTATTTTTAATTCTACCATATCTGATAGTAGTATTTGTGAGTAGATCCTCATGAATTATCTATAGTGTCACTTGTGCTGAATGAATAGCACCACTGAGAAGCACCTCCCCACCCACCATCTCCCATAACTAGCACTGCTGTCATGTGCTCCATCTTGAGTATGTAAATTGACATGCACTCAAGGTAGACCCAAGGCAGCCACATTGCCTCATTTCTAGGATTTGGTAGGGGCTGAACAGAATCATTCCACATGGTGTGTTGTTCAGTATAGAGGTACTTTCTAGAACAGATTTTCTTCAGTTTTACTCCTGAATGTCCTTTTCACATTATTATTTTAATATATAATGATGGATAACATTTTTCTACTGAGTCAGTGGTTTAACCAAATTTATACTTCTCCCACAATAGCTGCTGCTTCCTGGAATATCTTTCTTTTATGACCTACATAATAACCTAGAGAAATGCACTGCTATGGTAGAAGAACTGAATAGGTAAATAGATACCTTTTTCTCATGTAAACCTAGAAAACTAGAGGTTGCAGGGGCCTCAGGAAGTCATCTACTCCACCCTCCTTCTCAATGAAGGATCATCACTGTCTAACTTTCCAAGACAAAAGATTCCATGGCTTCTCTGTTCCAATGCTTGATCATCCTTGTAGTAAAAAAAATTCTTAATATCTACCTTAAGTTTTCCTTGTTGAAATACGAAGCCATTGTATCTCATCCCATCCCCTGCAAACACAAAGAATTCTCTATCACAATCCTCTGTATATCCACCTTTCATGTATTTGAAGTCTTGTCAAATACCCTCTTTCAGCTTGTAAATCCAAGTTTCCCAGAGGCCAAATAATTTTAGTTGGTCTCCTTTAGATTCTTTCTAATTTATCCTCATCTTTCTTGAAGTGTGGTCCCCAAAATGGGATGCAGTACATCAGCTGATGCCTTAGCAGTGACAAACAGAGAGAAAGAATTGCCTCTCTTGACTTGCAAGTGACATTCTTATTAATGTAACACCAATTGCTTTTCTGCCACAAGAACATACTCTTGGATCAGATTCAGCTTTTGGTCTACTATAACACCTTGTTCCTTTTCTGCAGTACTCCAACCTAGCCAGTTATTCCCCAAGCCATATTTGTACATGGAATTGTTCCATCCCATGTTGCAAGACTTTGCATTTGTCCTTATTAAATTTAATTTAGTTAATTTTGAACCATTTCTCCAGCTACTTTCCCCAATGTCTTTGAGTTCCCAAAGATAGGTAATGGCTCTGAAATTACGTCTGCAAAATACTTCAATAATCTAGGATGCACCTCATCCAGCTCTGCTCTCTTATATATAGAGAGAGCAACAGCACCCTTTTTTTCCGCTCTGCCTGTACTTCCTGAACAAGTCATCCATCGGAGTGCTCAGTCACGTGAAATATGTTACAAGTATCCAACCTCAAAATCCATTAATAAACATTAAATAATACTAAAACAGAGTTTGCTTTTAGCTGTTTTGAGACCATTAATGGTTTAAAATAAAATAAGGAGTGGATACTAAATTTCATTCAAGCTGTCCTTTTCTTTATCTCCGGACAATTGAAAAATTGCATTTTCTTTTTTAATTACTTTTTATAGATAGTATTTGTATAAGAGATTGTCAGAGGAAATGAACTCCTATTGGGAACAAATATTTTCATAGTAGAATCAGATCTGATTTAACTATTTGCAGTCTGTTTGGAACAGTTTAATATGGTGGATATTTATTGAGATGAAGTTGTTAGGCTGTCTATCCACAGTTTTTAATCAGTTGCTTCTCTGAGACACTGTCCATCATTTCGCTATTTAACAGATATATAATGATCAAATAGCTGGATTATCTGAGGATGATTTTGTTGAGTTCATTTATTCCTTACTTGTAACATATTCTTTCCATGGATTCTTTTAAAGTAATATAACATTATTGACTTCTACAATCAATGTTAGAATTACTCTGAACTTTTGCAATTAAATATTTTTATCTCAGTTTTTGTGTTTTGCTTTTTAGCTGAGGGTCACATTTGTTGAATACTCTTCAGTTACACAAAAAAAGTTTAATATGGTTGAAGACCATTGTTTTTGGTATCATGATGGTAGATAGATGATAGTACACAACATATCTGCATAATTTATTGGTGGTTCTCACTTGACAGTTACCTGAGAGAAGGTAATGCTCAGGGGCAACCAACATGGGTTCATTGAGGGCAGGTCCTGCCTGACTAACCTGTTTTTTTTATGATCAGGTCACAAAGTCCCTGGATGAGGGTGTCGGGGTAGATGTCATCTTCGTGGACTTTAAGGAGGCCTTTGACATGGTTTCCCATCACAGTCTCTTAAAAAAAACTTGGTGACTGTGACATTGATGCCTACATAGTCAGATAGGTGGCAAATTGGCTAGATGGTCGCACCCAGAGAGTGGTGGTGGATGGGTTGTTTTCGACATGGAGGGATGTTGGCAGTAGAATCCAGTAGGGCTTGGTCCTGGGGCCTGTACTGTTCAACATCTTTATTAGTGATTTGGATGTGGGTGTGGAATGCACGCTGCCCAAATTTACTGATGACACCAAGTTATGGGGAGAGGTGGGCATGCTGAAGGGAAGGGACGGAATTCAGCTAGATCTAGACAAATTGCAGAGGTGGGCAGATGAGAATAGGACAGACTTCATCACAGACAAGTGCAAGGTGCTGCATCTAGGGAGAAGGAAGCAGCAACATACCTATAGGCTGGGGAGCACCCTTCTTGTCAACATGGTGGCAGAAAGGAATCTTGGAGTCATTGTTGACTCCAGGATGAACAGAAGCTGCCAATGCAAGGAAGAAGTAAGTAAGCCTAACCGCACCTTGTCATGCATCTACAAATGCATCACAAGCAGATCCAGGGAGATGATCCTTCCCCTTTATGTGGCATTGGTCAGGCCGCAATTGGAGTACTGCATCCAGTTCTGGGCACTGCACTTGAAGAGGGATGTGGACAGCATTGAGAGGATCCAGAGGAGGGCCACTCACATAATCAAGGAGCAGTGGGGCAGGCCCTACAAAGAGAGGCTAAAGGGCCTGAACCTATTCAGCCTCCACAAGAGAAGGTTGAGAGGGGATCTGGTGGCCAATTACAAACTCACCAGGGGGGACCAGTGGGAATCGGGGGAGGCTCTGTTCCCCTGGGCACCACCAGGGATTACTAGGAATAACGTCCACAAATTCTTTAGAGAAAAGGTTCAGTCTGGACATCAGGAAACATTACTTTACAGTTAGGGCTGCCAGGCTCTGGAATGGGCTCCCAAGGGAGGTGGTACCCTCTCCTACCTTGTGGGCCTTCAAGAGGAGGCTGGACAGATATTTGGCTGGGGTGATATGATCCCGGCACCCATTCCTGCCCAGGGCAGAGGGGGGTTAGACCTGATGATCTGTTTAGGTTCCTTCTGAACTTAAGCACTATGATACTATGACAGTGTATGTTTAAACTGAAGTTCATGTCAACAGTACAAGTTAGCAATTTTAGAATGTTGTAGTTGTCTAATGTTAGAAACATACAGAACCCATTTACAATCTAAATACAGACATGTACAATCTAAATAAATGTTTGTAAATATAGACATTTTAGATATGTGCAGCTAAAGATTACTACAGTAGACATTTTACAGGAAAGAAGATGATGAGTAGAAGAGGATAGAATTGTAGTTTATTCTCTTAGTTTATCATAAACCAAATCAGCTAGTTATTTAAGTACATATTTAATATTAAGCATTTTAATGAGGTTATATGTGTTCTTAAACACCTAAATTGGGGTTGAAGCACTACATGCTTCAAAATATAAAACATCTTTGAGCTACAGCTGGAGATAAAGATCTTGACTTCATGACTTCACAGAACTCATCTTACACTAAGTATAAAAGAAACAAAGAGGATGGCAGCATAGTAGTGCAGAATAAAAATTGCAGAGAATGTTTTGAGTAATTTTTCTTATGACTGCCTCACAGAACTCTGTACATTTTCTTTTGTGCAGTGTTGTCTCTTGTGATGAGCATGTGTACTGTCAGAAGGTGACATCTCACAGATAAAACGTTAGAGGCAACTTCTGAAGTGCAAGAGTTACTAGTAACTATCTGTTCACTTAAAATACCAGTAATTGGGCTGCTTCAAATCAAATGCATTTTCTGTTTTCAGATGCCTGTATTTTGATGACTAAAATATGTTTGTAAGTTTTTATGTTTAAATGTGGTAGAGTTTCATCCGCATCCCCAGTTTACCAAAGTGATTTTGCTTCAATCTCTTTAATTTCTTATCTTTTTGCAATGTCTGTCATGCACTAGAAACAGGGAGCACAGTCTTTTGCAGAGTTCTTAAATTCTGGACAATACTACCAGACATGTCAGAGAAAACTGCAAGTTAAGGAAGATAGATAAAGGCAGGAATTGGAGGAATTGAGGCACTCCAAGTGATCCTTGACTCTCCAGCTTCAAAGGACTGGGGCTGGAGTGTCGGACTCCCAGACATCTCTCTCACTTTCCTTTTTCACCAACTTCTTGTCTCTTTCCTCTACCTCCCATCCCTGTGAGAGGAAGAGAAGAGGGGGGGAAACGAAGAGTGAGATATGCATCACTGCAGCCTCCTCTAGGGCCCTCTGGTTAGGGCTAAAAGAGTCTGTTGCATTTTAAAATGTTCCAGCCAGGAACAGCACAGAGAGAGGGAGTATGTTTGCTCACTGGTAGAAACATTTCCAAGTGTGTTTCATTTGGAAGTGTTTCAGTTGTTTAATCTTTCCTCACCCTAAGAATCATGATGTTGATGAAGATTTTGCTTATCTGTCTACTCTTTGCATGGTGGTAAATATTTTACTACTACATGCCTCTTCAGTAAAGAGATTGACTATTTCATCAGTGGAAAAAATATGACTTTAACTCTATCCTGTAGTACTACAATGCAGTAAACTTTGGATTCTGATTAATGGATAGAATATTTTAGTCCTACCTTAGTTTCAACTGATGTTTGAAGTCCTACATCTTTCCTTCTGGTATGAATAAAGCTAAGTTGCTCTCAGCAGAAATGGTATCCTGATGATACTACTGAGAAATGGAGAGGAACCTGTGAAGAACAAGTGATTATTGTTGCCGAAGTTTTTTTAGCAGAGGCATAACAAAGTAGCTGGGTTTCCTGGGGCAGTAGGATGCATCGAGGGGCAGTGGCAACTTCTGGCCGAAGACAGGGATTGCTTGCTTACCCTGCCCTAGTTACGCTACTCTTGTTTGTGGCAAGGCACTGTGGTTGTCTGTCACTTTAAGCAGCCAGCAGGTGCTTGACTATGGCAGCCATTTTAGATCTCTGGCCACCTATATAAACAGAACAGTTTACTGCTGGCAGACCAGGCAGTAACATACTAGAGGTAAGGGCAGGAGCTTCAGGGGATGGTTTGGAGGCTATGGGTCTTGGGCATGCCCTAAAACTGCACACTGCCGGGAGTGGGTGGTCTGGTAGGATTCCCAGTGGCAGAAGAGCCCCCAGGAAATGACAGGCCACTTACCACCCCAGTGAAAGGTGGGTTGAAGTGCCTTAATAACCCCAGGTCCCACAACTGGGTGGGTTACCCCATAGTAGGGTCCAGAAGGTAGACCCAGGATAGAGAGTGGGGCTATAGACTCAGAATCCTGACTTGAAATCCCTTGACTGATCAATGCTGGGGGCAGGACCAGAAGGGTCAAAGGGCCAGGGGCCCACCACGAGGGATGCCCAGAGCTCAGGGCCTGGCATTGCGACTGGCTTGGAGGTGAGGTCATGGATGATATCTGCGAGGCTTGGGCTGTGGTGTAGGGGAGGAACGGAGCCACAAATAGTGCCCCCTGGCATCAGGGCAAGAAATGGACTGCCTCCCACCTAATTAATATCCTAATTAAATATGATCAAGGTGTGGCAGTTGAGAAGGCAGACAGCCCAGAAACAGATGGGCGGGCCACTGGTAGACTGGTCTCGAAAGTCCCCTGTTACACACATCAATAACCATGAGAGTTGGAAACACTGGATTATTCTGTTTTTAAGGTAATTCAAGCCAAAAAAAAAGATGTGTTGGACACTCTATGCCAAGTGAAATCCCTGACTCAAGTACAAAGCTCAACTCAGGTTTAACTAATGACCTGTGACTGGTGCAACCATAATACATGTTCTAAAATACTGTTACTTAAGATGTGGAGAACAGTCTCTCAAAGTGAAATCTTGCTAAACTAGATAGAAAACATTTGTCTGTGATTTGAATATTGGCATTCTTTCTGTAAATATCTGATTGAGGCAATGGGATAGAATGCCTTAGGATCATGTGTGCGCTTTTATGATAAGGAGTAACAGGGGAAGAAACAAACAAACTGCTTCTGTGCTCTTAGTTATCTCCATGTAGCTGTCCACAAAGGAAGACAATTCCAGAAAAGGAGACAGCCTCAGCCATAGAGGTATGTGGCAGAACAGAAAAAAAATGTTCAGAAATGTACCATTTCTAAATGATACAGTTTGTGAAGATGATAGATGGATTAACCTTGTACAACACAACAGGCTGTTGTGATTAATTAAAGTAACTCTTTATCATGATGTCTTTGGAACCATCCAAGATGGATCTACTTTTCAAACTTCATTTACACCACTGGTTTTACCCATGCTTTATCTCTTTAAAGGCCATTAAAGTCACATTTTAGTGTCAGTATTAGTAATAGGTTGATCCTCTTCTCATACATCATGATGCTTGCTTTAACATTTGTTTACATTCCAGCCTATACTGAAAAACATTATCTGATTTTCCTGGTCCTTGATTTAAAAAAGCAGCAACAGAAGAGTTTGACCCTTTTTCTTTGGAGCTGAATATAAAGTTCTTAATTGCTTTTGAGTCAGAAGATGCTACACTTTTAAACATAGCTTCTGGTATCATATATTTTAAAGGTGTAGTATGAAAAGTAGTAGTTTAGATTACACATTCTCCACAAAAAAACAATATTCTCTTTGCACTTACAGTATGAAGCTAACGTTCTTGTAACTTTGCTTCCATAGTAAATTTATTAATGAACACTTATATTAATTGTTTAGAAAGCATTTCATGATGATCTCTAAAACTGTTAGCTTTATATTTTTTCTGGTTTAAAATGTAGTAATACTGAATATTTTTAAAAATTAACTTGTTAGCTTCTAAATTAGTTGTTATTGTTTCTTCTTGTACTCTCTTAACTCTTGAGGTTTTTGTAATTCATTTAATAGAACAAAAATTTGGGGTGGTTTTATTAATGAACAAGACTAACCATATTTTTTACTATAGAGAACTTTTGAGGTCCACTCCCATTAGTTGAACAATAGTTCAACAGTCTTTGAAGCTCTTTATATTAAGGACAAAAACCATGAAGCAGATGGACTAAGAGAGATGGTTGGGGGGTGATGCTGTTTTATTAAAATTATTGTTTTCATTATACACATTTTGGACTTGATTCCATCCCTCATTTTGTTTCAGTTTGATGCTGATGATAAATTTGAATGAACAGACCTCAACTCATTATCAGTAGAGTTAAGCTGGGCATGAAAATTATGTAGCACCATAGTGTCTGTTATTGGAACATAACTTTTGGAACAAAACTTTATGATATGCTGCTTTCTTACTATAGCGTTTATAGGAACCCTTTTGAAATGTACATTGGCTGTCAGGTAAGAGTAGCAGTTAATGTTTGACTTTCCAACCAAAGTCATCAGCATTGTATCTTGTCCACAGTGCATAATTGCTAATGGGGCACAGTATCTATTCAAGTAATGCGCAGTACCTCCAGTGCAGACCACAGCACCTTGTTACATCACATAACAATTTCCCTTCTGAAAATCGTTAAAAACTTTATCTTGGAATTTTATATCTACACTGAGGATCAAGGTGAAGAAAAAAATTTAAAAATATGAAACAAATAGTAAGTTTTAAATTGTTGCCATCAATACAATGAGGCAGAAAGTAGGGCAGGATGGCACCTTAGAGAAGAACTAGTTCAGAGAGGCATGAGTTCCTGTAAGCAACAGCCTACTCCATCATACATTATGAATTGATTGGCTGAAAGAACAGATTTAATGTAGAAGCAAAAAGAACAGAGGGAGGGGACATTGCTAAGAGAGGTAATAAATGGGTTGGTTAGATCAGTTGAGAGAAAAAACAAGGCAGTTAACATTTGGAGGGACATTGCCTGCACTAGCTCTTATTCCAAATGGGATAAGAATACCTGGTCCCTATAGACCATTTCTTGCTTTGCAAATTTTTTCATTCAATTTGTTTGTTGTTTTTAAAGGGCAGTTGCCCTGAGGCTAATGATGGAATGTAAGGTTAAAGTACTTACGTAGATGTATGAGTGATGTAGCTGTGATGATGCAGAAATTTTGTGAAAGACAAGAATTTCTTAGGGTATTATCTTTTATTGGACCAACTATGTAGTTGGGATAAAGTAGGACAAGCTTTCAAATGCTAAACATCTTCAAATGTCTTGATTTGAAAGTTTGTCTAACTTTATCTCAACTGCATAGTTGGCCCAATAAAAGATAACAACCTAAGAAGTTCTTGCCTCTTACACATGTAGATGTGTAGGCATTTATACCCTCTCATCTCTCTGGGGCTTAAGACATTCAATTCAGAGCTACTCCAAGGCTCAGGCACCAAATCACTTAGTGAGTCTAGCCCATAAGGTTTCTGTGCCTCATTTCCTCATCTGTGAAAGTCATTGTAATGTACCTGTGAGGTAAGAAAGTGTTACAAGGGTAAATATAATATAGATTGTGGGGCACAAAAAGTAATGAAGGCCAAGGAACTATAGTTTGGTACATAAAACTGGAGAGTTGTTTTTTGTTTCTGTTGTTTTTTCCCCACTGTCTCATTGGAGTTGGTCAAGGAACCTGGAATTTTTAAATGTTCTCATATCCCCAAACTTGTGGTGACTTTGCCAAGAAGTCTCTTGTGGTATGAAGTTGTAGACTTGCAGCTAAGAATTCAGTTTTTTTTTTTTTTCTTCCAAATGTGATCTCTCTTAATCTTTCTTCTATCTCCTATTTAAAACATGATAAGATTTAAAATTATTCCTGGTTTACAAAATACCAGACAACATATTGTTTAAAAAGGGCTGGAAAATATTTATTGCCTCAACTTCAACATAGCTAAGCTGTTCTTTTCCTGGATATCTGACTTCTAAGATATTTAGCACCTATTCAATGTCAAATGGAGTTTGTAAGCTATGCAGGAATGGCACACACTGGTCACCTGATTGTTGGCACACTTCCCCCTATGGCTTCCTTGCCTCTCTTCCACAGACTTTGTCGCATCTATCTTCTGATAAAGAACAGAGATTTCATGAGAGAATTGGGAAAAATGGTTAATACTGTTTCTTGAAGTCGTGGTCTCTGGAGAAATGGGTTGGATCCTTCCTTCTTATCTTTCCCAAAACAGTTCCTTCCAGGCTATTTCTTCAGCCTTTCTCCTGTCAGTTATTATGTCTGGGTTCTGCTTCAGCAAGATGGGATCTTGTAAGACACAGTGGGAGCATTTGCACAAGATGTTTAATGTGTAGTAGATTAATTCTACTGTGCATTAGCACGGTTTTTGCTGTAACGCACCAGTGCACCATAGAATTAGTCTACTGCATGTTAAGTGTCATGAAAAGACTGTGTGCCGCTGCTATTGTGCATTAACACTGGCTACTGTGCATTTATGTAGTACCTCATATTAGAGGTACTAAATTTAATGCACAGTTGCAATAACACATTAATGCATGTGTAGACATGGCTAGCATGATTACTTTCTATATCCCTGCAAGTCTTGTCTTAGTTTGAAAAAAACCCCAGAAAGTCCCATAATATCCTTTAGGTTGCCTCCATACTCAGATTCTCTGTAGTGGGGGATTTAGGAAGCAGTAACGCTAAGACTCAATCAATTACCTTTGTAAGCTTACAGTCTACTTTACCCCTGTTATTTGGGATATTCAAAACATACACCTTTAATTTAAGGCTGTGCGATTTGAGGGGGAGGGGGTCTGTGTTTTCTTTAGATTTGGTTGTGGGCAGGGGTGTTGTCTGTTTACATTGCAGTTCCAGCCTCCTTTTCAAAATACCTCCTAGATCAGGATTTGTCTTTATGGATAAGAATAATACTGAAAGACCTCAGGTCACATTGAAGAATATATACAAGGTTTAATTTCAATTAATTATTTAAGAACCTAGTCCTACAACACTCAACTTGCTCAAACAGTTTTGTTGATAAGGATGGGATTACCAGCGTAAGGTAAACATTAAAAATAAGAGTTACAAGATGAGGTATTGCATTTTTTATAGTTATCATGTAGCCAGAAAATTAAGTTTGTTTCAGTGTGATCAAGCAAATGGATTTATAGTCATTGATATCAACAATTTTAGATTTCATAGTGCCTAGTGCCTAGGGTCAGAAGGGGCCTAGAGCAGGCCATCTAGTCTGACCCCCCCACCAATGGCAGGAACGAGTGCCAGGATCACAGGACCCCAGCCAAGTACCTATCCAATCTACTCTTGAAGATGCCCATGGTAGGAGCAAGAACCACTTCCCTAGGAAGCCGGTTCCACATCCTAGC
>JAGPOW010000261.1:184651873-184668202 GCA_030014935.1 Caiman crocodilus
CCCCCGCTGCTGCAGGAGTCCACTGGGCTTCCCCTGGGTCCTACTGCCCCTGGTTCCTGTCATTTTTTACAGGAACCAAAGATAGAGCCATATTAATTTTCTTAATTTTTTAGAGGCCCCGCAGGCCATATTTTGCCCACCCCTGAGTTATGGGATCAGCAAAGTCATGGCAAGAGAGACTGGGCGGACTGCCTCATAGAGACAGGTGGGCGGACTGACTCGAAACTCGGCCCTGGGCTGGTCACCTGTCACAGTTGCATTTAAAATACTTTAAAGATGCTATGAATTTTCTGGGAGCACAATAGTGTAAAATGACAGGATGTTTTGAGAAACTGGAACATAAAACAAAAACATGAGGGTATTGTTTGTTTGATCCCAGTAGTAGGAATAGAGTATGTGTGTTTGTGTCTCTGTGTGTGCCTGTGCATATGTTAAATTGTAGACCTTTCTAAATAAGTTACAAATCTGAATTCTGAACACTGAGAATTTGTGAAATAGATTAAATGGTGTTTATTTGGATTAGCATGGCTATCAAGATCTTTCCAGTCTAGTAATGTTAATAAAGAAATGTGGTGCTGTGGTTCAGAACTGTCAAAAGGCAAACTAATAGTTTGTGCAATCCTATAAGAATATTTTTTTTGAAAGTGGAAACTGCAGAAATTGAGAAGAAATCTGTTCTGCATCAGTAAGCATGTTGAGCCTTTTGGTAAAATGTCTAAGATTGCAATGACGCCAGTATGATAAAACAAGAGTAAAATGCAGTTTTTAAGCTTATGATAAGATTCAGAGTAAGCCTCTTTCATTTCAACATATAATTATCAGAAAGCTATTAGCAATTCAGTTGATGACATCTGATAGTTAAACACAGCACTGCTAGTGAATCAGTAGATTCAATAAAAATCTGCTTTGTACTATACTTAAAAAGTGCTTTTTGTTCATTGTTACAAACATTGGCAACTGTAGCAAGTACCAAGATATTTAAGAGAAGGGAAAATAATGCAACAGTATTATACTTAGACAAAGCTATTGATGAACAGCATTTTCCTTAATTTTCCACTTCCTTATAAAGCCACACTTTTATATATCTATATCTATAGAATATATAAGGAACACTCTCCTTTTGTTCTTAAAGCTCACATCTTCATTACTGATCATATACTTATGATATAACTTTAAAAAATTATCTGCTGAATATTGCTTGGCAAATCATAAAGAAACTCCTACAGAAAACAAGACCGGCTTCCCCTTTCCTCCTCTTTTAGTAATTGGTAGGGGTGTGTGAATCGGGCAATATTCGATTTGAATTCAGTCTGATTCAGGGGACAGTGATTCAGTTCACTGATTTGGATCGCTCTCCTGGTTCGATTCGGCTGAATCTGAATTTGAAGATTCGATGCTGATTCAGAGAATCAGTGATTTGGACATAAACACAGCTTTATATGTTTTTTCTATGTACCTTGAGATACCAGGTGTGGCTCACGAATGCTGAGATGGTGGAGTGGATGAAGCATCCCACGGGAATGTGGGGGAGGTCCGCCACTCGCTTGTTGGTGGCCCCCCCCCAGCTCAGCAATTGACCCTGGGGAGACCCAGGGTGCCCCCTCAGACCCAGGAGACATCAGTCACCAACCCAGGGGGCCAGGGTTCCCCCGCACGCTCTGTGGCAGACCCAGAAGTGGATTGGAAGTACTTCTGGTCCACTGCCAAGCACGCAGGGGATCCCCCTTCACTCCTGTGGAATGCTCCGTCAGCCCCACCATCTCAGTGTTCACGAACCATGCCTGGACCTTGGACCTCGAGGTATGTAGAAAAAACATTAAGTTGTGTCTATAGCTGAATCGTTGAATCTCTCTGAATCGATTCGTAAGCTTCTGATTCAATTCGTAGAGATTAATGGGTCTCTGCATCTGAATTGAATCAAGAGTTTTGGCCACTGAATCAGGCTGAATCTCCTCCAGATTGAATCGGCGATCTACGCACCCCTAGTAACTGGTTCAGGCACAGGTACCTTTCACATACAGATCTTTCTCTTCTGGCTTGCCCTCTCATTACCTAACACAAGACTGGAATATTAAGTCAAATGCTGAAGACTTAATACCTTACTAATAGATTTCCAGGGTGAGACGGGAAGAGAATATTCTGTGTACAACATAACAGAATAATTATTTTGCTATTTAAAAGACCCAAGTCACCTCCTTTATCACTAAGGGAGACAACACTTAAAGTAGAGCTACTGAAAAGCCTTAGGAACTGGAAATTAGCAATAACTTCAGGTATTTAGTTCTAAAATAACCTAGCTCTGAAGGAACATTTTATGTTGTTAGTTCTCCCTGAAAAGTTTAATGCAGTGGTACTCAATTTTCTGGCCCTGTGGGCTGGATGAGTGATTTGGGGTTGGTCTGTGGGCTGGATCCAGCATGGGGTTAGCTTGCAGCTGTGAGTGATGCACCAATATAACACCCTGCGCCAGATCCAGACCCCACTTGCCAGCCTGGCTCTGTAGGCTGAATCCAACTGTGGCCAGACCCTGCATACTAACACAGTCCGGCAGCTGACTTTGTGTCATCCAGCCTTCAGGACTCCCCACATGTCTGGAAATTTTGGTAGGAGGTGAGTGGTGGGAGCATTAGTTGCCATAGCTTCCAGAGCCATGTAATTAACACTGCCACAGCTCTCCTGCTGCAAAATTTCTGGCCCCATGGGAAGCCCCCTGGGCTGGATAAAGTGGTCTTGTGGGTTGGAGTTTGAGCATCATTGGTGTAATGGTTCATACCTATCATTGTTAGCCACCATTCTAGGGAGTTCCTTGATCTTCATGTTTTCACTTGAAAACATCAAAAAATCAATGGCTAGTTCTTCTATTTTGTCTTAGAGCAGCCAGGGTTTACATATGTGGGCTTTGAACCTTTCTGATCCAGTGGCGTTTTTCATTAAACAGGGAAAAGAGCAGTCTTGAAGGCTCTTTTGATCTTCTGATTTGGCTCTGTATATTAAAAGGCTCTTCCAGCAACTGGGACTTACCAAAATGTTAGGTCTGAGGGAAGTATCTTTGGACTTAGCCATGCCTTCTGCTCTACCTTCAGGAAATGGCAGGTTGTAGGATTTTCTGTGTAGTGGCTTTCCACCCTCCTAGGATCCCCCTACCTATAAGGGACCAGTGCAAAACTTCTCGTCTGTACCAGAACATATTGCTTAAAGTGTTTATTAAAGTTGGGGTTTTTTTGCTTTATCTTCATGTTATTTTTCAATTATGCAATAAAAAACATGCCAAAATTATGTTTTACTATGTAGTGACATTTTATCGGTGTTATCGGCAATATTGTTAATTAAGGGTAATATTAATGCTTATTCAACCAGATTGAGGTATAAGGAAAGACAGCCTCAAACCATCTCATAGGTTGAGAGAGGTTCTTCACAATCTGGAGTTCATTATAAACATTAACAATTTTTTTTTCTCAGCGTTACCCTGCAGAGTAATTCTAAATTTCTTCTGTTTTTGTGTCGGTAGGCTTTCTACTTGTAATTTTTAACTTTCTAAAGTCTAGAGAGCAAAAAATGTCAAGACCGGTCTAGTAATTCTTCTTCCAGAACCAGAAAATTCTCCTTCTTTTCTACTAGCAGGTCTTCCTCACTGGCACGCTTTTGATTCTGTAATTCACTTCACCACTAGTGAATGACTTCTCTACTGATGTCTTGGCCTAAAGGACAGAACTTTGAAACTTCCCAGGCTTTGGGGAAATTAAATGACTTAATTTTATTTGTATTTTATCCTTTTTTGGTAGTGATTTAAAAGTTATGCATATATATTTTGAGATGTGTTACTAGATCTGTGTTATACTTTCAGATAACTGGTATAACTTCACTAAAATATAGAACCCGTCTAGTATGAATTACAGCAACTGATTAGCAATGCAGAGCAATATTAAACCACTGTTTGAGAATACAAATTAAAGAATAGATTATCTAATTGAAATTGAAAGGAAATTTAAGCAAGATAAATATAATTATTCAAATTGGAATCTATCCAGGATACTACCTCTTTTATTCTTGTGAAAAATGCTGTGGTATTTTTAAGGCTCAACAGAGTGAACAGAGGTCAAATTCTCTCCTAATTCTGCCTCCTCCCCATAATTCAAAAGCTAGCACATAGTGCTGTTTGCCCCCACATCATTACAGGGGGTCTAGTACTGATTAAGTGTATTGATATAGATCTATAGATAAACCTTAAATAGAACAGCTGTTCTTCACATATTTGTGTTTTTACTGCAAGCCTTTAATTTCAGTAAGAGCTCTAGATGTTTGGGGTTTCTCACAATCATGTCTGTAGGTTCCCACTTACTAAACAGTTTATCTTCCTTATTTTTAATGCTACTTATAATATACTTCAAATAGTATTCTCTAGATAAAGATATACAAGAAATGAAATTGAAATAAAAGATGCTAGGGCATAAGAAGGAAAGGGGTTTTTTTATGTATATTTCTTTTACCAGTAATAGTTTGCAGCTCTGAGGTATGAGCAATGGAATTCAAGACTTTGCCAGCATGAAGCAAATGATCTGTTGGAGAGCAGAAATTCATCCATTCATAAATATAAAACCATTACTACTTTCAGTGTAAACATAGTATGCACAATAGCTAATATTTATGAAGGTTATATTTTTGAGAAGTATTATATTAACATCTTAAATTAAAATCTCAACTTTGTTCAACAGATTTTGAATTTACAACGTCTATTTTGGTTGTTTGAGCTGGTGAATATTTAAATAATATCAAATTGAAGGCTTTGCTTGTTTAATACATACAATAAGTTTATATTTGGCCACAAAGAGAACTAGAATGTTTTAAAAATAATTCTTCTGCACATTATTTAAAAGTAGTGAACAATCCCCAGTTCATCCTATTAATGTACTCCCAGGCCCTTCTCCTTCAGGAGGTGGACGGTAGACCACGGTATCCCTCCAGGACAAGGGAGGACTTGGGGGCCTCCTCTTCTGTCCAGCCCAGGGGTTGAACCAAGGTGGTCAAGGGCCCCAAGGCCTGCTGTACCAGGGTCCCTGCACCACTGGAGCTTTGTAAAAGGTACAAACCTCTTGAAGCCCCAGCAGAGCCTGCTAAGTTGCCAGCTCCCACAGGCAACATGGACTCTACTGTAGCTACTGCCCCCACTCTCTCTAAGACAAAACGCAAAGTGTTTGTTTTGGGAGACTCCATCCTGAGAGGACAATCTGCCGCCCCAACCCCTTAGCCCAGGAAGTCTGTTGTTTCCTGGGAGCCTGAATCTGAGACATTGCGGAGAAGATCCTAAATTCCTCCAGCCCACTGATCATTACCCTATGCTCCTTATCCATGTGGGCACCAATGACACGGCTCAGAGCACTCCCAGCCGGGTCATGAAGCACTACAGGGATTTGGGAGTGGGGCTAAAGGGTCTGAGGGTGCAGGTGGTGTTTTCTTCGATCCTCTCACTCTTGTGCTATGGGCTGAGGAGGGAGATGAGGATCCAGATAGTGAAGCAAAGACTGCAGCACTGGTGTCATCGGGAAGGCTTCGGCTTCCATGAACACAGTCCACTCTGGTAAGAGAGGCAGTGAGCTGCTGGGAAGGAACGGCCTCAACCTGTCTTCCCTGGGGAGGAGGCTCTTCTCAGCCACACTGGCTGACCTGCTCCACTCGGCTTTAAACTAAGCCCATGGGAGGGGCGGAGGGGGACTACTGCCACTGCTGGCCTACTGAGCAACCCCTGCAAAGACAATAAGTCAACGCACTTAAGGGAGCCCATCCCTGCCGCAGCCCTGGAGCAGTCTGCAGGCAAGGCTGGGACCCCTAAGTGGACACTTGCTTGCCTACTGTACATGAATGCCAGGAGCTTGGGACATAAACAGGAGGAATTTATCCTCCTGCTTAACACAAATAATTACGACGTCATAGGGATAACGGAGACTTGATGGGACTCCACCCATGACTGGACCATGGGTATAGATGACTATAGCCTGTACAAGAGAGATCGATTGGACAAAAGGAGCGGGGGTGTAGCTCTCTACGTCAAGGAGAGCCACGCATCCCTGCAAGCTGATATTGGCGACCAGGGTGGATGACTGGAGGCCCCTTGGGTTAAAATCCGTGGTGAACATGGCACAGAGAACACAATGATGGGAATCTATTACAGACCTCCCACCCAAAGTCAGGAGCTTGATCAGGAGGTTGACAGGGAATTGGCTGAGGCTGCATGCTCTCATTCCACGGTTGTCATGGGAGACTTCAACTACCTAGACATCTTGTGGAAACAGCGTTCAGCTAAATCCGAGCAGTCACAAAGCTTCCTCTCATGCGTGTATGCCCCCTACCTGACTCAAGAAGTCTACAGGCCAATGAGAGGTAAAGCTCTGCTTGACCTGGTTCTGGCACCCAGGGGTGACCTAATCAGTGACCTAACAATCATTGGGAAGCTGAGTGACAGCGACCACGAGCTGATTACCTTCACCATCTGCTGTAAAGCTAGCAAGACAGTCAGCAATACAGAAGTCCTCAACTTCAGGAAAGCTGACTTTGACAAGCTCAGGAGGCTTGTTGGTGAGGCTTTAAGGGACCATGACCCAAAGGGGAAGGGAGTTCAGGAAGAGTGGTTGCTTCTCAAGGGAGCGATCCTTGATGCACATGCTAATGCTATTCCATCTTGGAGGGAAGGCAGCAAAAGGGTACAGCAGCCCCCTTGGCTTTCCATGGAACTAGCAGACTTCCTGCGGCTAAAAAGAAAGACCTACAAATAATGGAGGATGGGATCCACCTCCAAGGAGGAATATTCTGCACTGGTCCAGACCTGCAGGGAATGAACAAGGGAAGCCAAGGCTGTGACTGAACTCCAACTAGCTACAAGTATCAAGGATAACAAAAAGTCCCTTTTTTAGATACGTGGGGGACCGGAGGAAAAGTGAAGGCAACATTGGACCCCTGCTAAATCAGAAGGGACAACTGACAACCAACGCCCAGGAAAAAGTCAACTTAATAAATGCGTACTTTGCGTCGGTTTTTCTTCAGTCCCATGGGTTGCCCCTGCCCATGACAGGACAGGGAGACCCGGGTGAGGGAGATCCCTTGCCCTCCATCAATTCTGACCTCGTGAAGGAGCACTCTGAGAGGCTAGACACCTTCAAATCAGTCAGCCCTGACAATCTACACACCAGGGTACTCAAGGAGCTGGCGAGCATCATAGCCCAGCTTCTGGCATGGATCTTTGAGAACTCCTGGCACACTGGTGTAGTGCCTGAAGACTGGAAGAAGTCCAATGTGGTGCCTGTATTCAAGGAAGGGAGGAAAGTGGTTCTGGCAAACTGTAGGCCCATCAGCCTGACCTCTATTTTGGGGAAGGTCTTAGAAAAGTTTATTAAAGAGGCCACCCTTAATAGACTGGCTGACGCCAACATCCTGAGGGATAGCCAGCAAGGATTTGTTGTGGGTAGATCTTACTTGACCAATCTCATTTCCTTTTATGACCAGGTGACCTATCACCTGGACAAGGGAGAGGAGGTTGATGTTGACTTCAGAAAAGCCTTTGATCTGGTATCCCATGATCACCTCTTGGCAAAACTGGCCAACTGCAGCCTCAGGTCCACCACAATGCTCTGGCTGGGGAATTGGTTCCGTGGTCGGACACAGAGGGTGGTCGTTTATGAAAGTCAGTCATAGATTTCATAGACGTTAGGGCTGGAAGAGACCTGAGAAGATCGAGTGCAGCACCCTGCCCGAAGAGCAGGAAGTCAGCTGGGCTCATAGGATCCCAGCAAGATAAGCATCCAATTTACTCTTGAAGGTGTTCAATGTAGGTGCTTGAACCACCTCTGGTGGCAGCTTATCCCAGACCTTGGGGGCTCGGACAGTAAAGAAATTCTTCCTTATGTCCAGCCTGAAACAGTCTTGCAGTAGTTTTTAAGCATTCGACCTTGTTATCCTTTGGGGCGCTCTGGTGAGCAAACGTTCCCCCTGATCCTGGTGAACACCCCTGATAAACTTATAGGTGGTCATCAGATCACCCCTGAGCCTGTGCTTTTCCAGGCAGAAGAGTCCCATAGCTCTCAGCCCGTTGTTGTAAGGTCTGTTTTCCTGACCTCTGATCATGAGTGTGGCTCTCCTCTGCACTCTCTCAAGCTTCTCCACACCCTTTTTGAATGGTGGAGCCCAAAACTGGATGCAGTACTGCAGCTGCTTACTTAGGCTTACTTAGAGGGCTGGGTGAAACGGGTCAGGCTGGTAGTCTGTACTGAAAAGATGGTCCTGGACCACAGGAGCAAAAGGTTTTGCCATAATCTGGAAGTGAACCAAGATCTCTTGAGTCTTAGCAGCATTCTGTGATCTGGTAAATAACCATGACATTCAATGGCAATCTCTCTCTCATCATTGTGTAGTAGTTAGACTTTTTATGGTAAGTATGCTGGAAAAAAAGAGGTTCAAAGTGGGAGAAGCTAGGATCCTTTGATAAATTTGGCTTCAATCTCTCAGTGCCTCAGTTCCCCATCTATACAATGGGGGAGATCTGTGAGATGTATTTGCGTATTGTGAAAATAAGAACCGTAATATAAACACAGAAGATATTCAAGGCCAGGTTTGAATGGTGTGAAATAAGGCATGATACAGCTCACTGAGTGACAAGGGGGGAAAAAACCTATTGAATAGATACACATTCACTGAATTAAGCAGATGTTCTGTGGAGAAAAATAGTATGTAGTCATGAAATTAGAGACTATATCATAATGTGTGTTCACAGCAAGGCCAAATTTAAATTAATATAAACAATCTCAGTTCTGTATTTCCTGATGTCTGAATGCTCAAACTCACAGATTTAATGGTGACATAGTTTTGTTTGTTTTTAATGTAAGAAGCTTTTAAAATTAGACTATTAAAATAAATTTGAACACTTAAAGTAAATCAGTTTTTAGCCGTATGGAATGCTGAGACCTCTTCCTGTTCTCTCTAAAATCAACAGCTGTTTTGCAAAACATTCATTAATTTTAAAGGAAGCAGATTGACCTTACAGTTCCTTACAAATATATTGTAAAGTTTAATCTATATATATAAAAGCCCTTTGACATCCTCTTGGAAAATGCTTCAGAAATAAAATTGTTCTTTTTTTCTGAATATTCCACTATTAGAACATATAAGAAAAGTATAGAACACATGTTTTATATTTATTTTTGCTGGGAGATATCTGAAATCCACTAGGTAATCATTTCATGACTCTCTTTAAAGAGAGAAGATGCTGCATATTCATTGAACATTAATATGTTAAAGTAGAGAGGATAGTTAATGGAGCATACATAAAAAATTAACATGCAGTCTGCTTATAATTTTGCTGTAGGCATTGTAGTCTATTAGTTCAAATTATTTCATGGTCTACATTGACTGTTTGATAGTCTTCATAGTATTGTATTTCTAAATTTTAATTAATTTCTGCCATTTTAAAAATATTAATTTACTTACTGTTCCACTCACTTGCCTCACATCAGTAAGTCAGACCTAGGAATAATTTCCAAAGAAGTATTACATTGCTGTTTCTATTTAATAGCTCATTTATGTGAAGAGTTAGTCAAAGGCTAGGGTTCTGGGTCAGAGATTTTCGCAACAAAGACTTTTGAGCTGCGTTGCTCCCTGAGTAACTTGTATGTTAAATACCAGTTGACAATTCTAATATAAAAATATATTTTTCTTAATGTTTTTACAGCCTGGTTGAAGAGAGCAATCTTGTTCCAGTTCTTTTCCAAGTCATTCTGGTAAGAATACATTCATTTTTATATTTAATTTTAAACAATTTTTCAATAAATTTGTTTAATATCATTTGAAATGCCCTGACTAAAAAGTTCTACTCATAACTATTTCTTTTACTTGGACATAACTGTATATGAGTTCTATGACATTTTTTGGGTAGTTCGGCTTCATGGTATCTATCAGCACATAAAACTCCAACTTACACAGATATTTATGTGGAATCTCACCAATGAGCAATAATTTTCTTTTGTTTTACCTCCCAGAATTTTTTTCCTTATTTTTTCTTATCTTACCTCCACCAGCAAACCGTGTTAATTTTGGTTTCACTGCATAACCTCAGAAAACTGTCTCCAGATGGTCTGTTTATGCTGAAAAGGCTATTTCTGTTAATTCCTCATACCAGCCACTAGAGCTGTAAGGTGCCTGTAAACACCACAGGTTTTAATCCTCATTAAATTAAATAGGTTTATAAAATTTAAACTTGGTTGTTGTTTTTTTTGGAGCATCACATCAGTGTTTGTATTTTTTCAGTCCAGAGGGGATATCTGTATTCTGTGCGATTACAAACTGATTCAGCTTAGGCAGGTTAGACTAACCTGTAAAGATTTAATCAATTCAGGCTTTTTGAATGTCTGTCTCTGGCTTTGAAGCATCCAGAAAACGTACCCATGCAAACAGTCATGCAGTTGCAGCGCAAAAAAGGGCAAAAAATGTAGTGTGTACAAAGGAAAAAAGTTTTCCAACTTTTTAGACTCAAGACCCCTCATTAGACTCGAGACACCCCTCAGAAAATGTCAGTTCTTAGTTATCACTTGTTTTTTGACTACAGAAAAATAATGGAGCAGTTTTTCTATTGTAAAGAACTCAGGAAGACCACAACAGGTCAGCATGTATTTAACACTAGGGATTCCTATTTGAAATCTCTGGCTTTATCTTGTGAATCACGTTTGGTTACCTAACAGCACTAACACTATGTGGCACCCCGTGGCATGCTTGAAAGTATCGCAAGGCATCATAAGTTGTAGAGTGGCACCCTGTTTGAGATTCACCACACTAGAGCCACATCTTTTGAGACAAATGGTCAGGGAGCACATTTAGATGCATCATACAACACTGGTAGATGATTCATGCTACTGGAATACTGAAAAAGTATCCCCCCAAAATTGCTACAGTTTGGGTTGGAAGGTGGGTACTGTGTTAACTACTTGAGATGCTGCCAGTAGCAGATACAGGAAACACCAGTTAGTGAAAAGTATAAGAGAACAATACAAAAAAAAGTGAGAGAGACTGGCTTCAATGATAATCGTGTTTACATCTGATGTGCTGGATAACATGCAACTGCATGCAACTTTTCTTTTGTATGAATGGGTTACTGTACTTAAGCGAGACATTCCCTGCTGTAGTTTGTCCAGTGGTGCTATTTGAAAAAACAAAGACTAAAAAGAATGAATTGCTATGTCCAATCGCATGAGTGCTTAGCTTTGTCCAGTAGTTGGTTTCCAATAGCGGCCAGTACTAGGCCCTTTGCCACTATGAGCCTAAGCTATAGCCTTCCTTCTTTTCTGCTGCCACCCCTCCTCCCCCACTATTCTTATACATACAGTGCAGTTGTAACTGTAGAGTTCATTACAGGCTAATGGGGCAGTGGTGAATTTGGAGGTCCTTGTTATAATATTGATAGCCCAGTACTCTCCAGTCATTTCCAGCTCTTTTTCATTTATTTTTTAATGGTTTTTTCCCCCACAAATTTATATGAGGTAAGTTCTGTCATGTCAGGGTGTTCTAGATGAATACTGAATAGTGTGATTTATACAAGGCAAGGACATTGCATACTTTTTATTGTAAAATCCTTTGACATTCAATCTCATTTAGGTTAGTAGTTCATAAATGTAGTTCTGAATCAACTTTGGTTATTCCTCCTTAGGTTTAAGTATTTTCGTCTTCACTGTTTCATTGCAGTGATTTATTTTACTGACTATTATTATCACTTTAATGTCAAATACCTAGATCAACCCTTTTTTATTAAAAAAAAATATTGATGACAGATTTTTTTTCCAGTAGCATGTAGAATACTGCTATCATGACATTTTATAGTCATATGTATGAACAAATCTTTTAAAACAATTCTTATGTCAAATATTAACCACAAAAATACCCAGATAGCATGAATACATAAATGACACTAATAGCTACCTTACTAACTCAAATCCAAAGCAAGATGGTTTTTTTCCTTATTCAACATGGGGGCAGTAGAAAAGTCTAATTTTGGATTTGCGTACTGGCCTGGGGCAAGTGTCTGATACAACTGCAGCTCTGAGATGGGCCAGAGCTGAAGCTGTTGCCAGACCTGGAGTTCCCACTGCTGCTTGCTCCAGGCCAGGCCCTCAACTGCTGCTACTGCCTACCCCAGGCTAAGTCCACCCCAGAGCTGCTGCCGCTGCCTGCCTCAGACTAAGGTCAGGCCCGGAGCAATCATGACTGCCTGTCCTGGGCTGGGATGGGTCCTGAGCCAGAACTGCCACTGCCCCTGCTGCCTGGCTGGGGTCAGGGCTGCAGTGGGGCCAAAGCTGCTGGGACCGGGACAACTGCCTAGCCAAGGCCAAGAGCACAGAGTCACAGTGGCTTTATTCCTTGGGTCAAAGCTAGAGCCAGAGTCAGAGCGTGGGGAGGGCAGTCACCAGGGGGACAAGTGGTGAGGGTCAGGCCACCTGCTCCCCTGCCACTACCTTCCCTGCTGCCGGGTATATGGAATGAATTGAAGATGACCGTCCAATAATTAGATTCTATACGTGCAAAATTATAGCAAGTTTATAATTGTCCTTGTATAGAATCTAATGCGGGGGGAGGGGAGGAATAGTATTAAATTCCAAGTCACCTTGGCTTTGAGAAAATATAGTCATTTTGTTCCAAGTCATATATAATAATAAAAGGAATACACTATAATATTTTAAAATATTTTATGCCAAGTTATTTGAGTACCAGGGTAGTACCTGAACCTTAGCCTTCAGAACTGTGGCAGTTCATAGACATCCAACTGGTCACCTTGACTTGGGGAAGGTATGGGGAGCAGCAGCTGCTCAGCTCCTATTGGGGACCAAGAGGAGTCCAGCGGAAGGGAAGTGTTTAGGTATTTATTTCTACCTGAGAAGCCCTCTCATGCAGGTGAGATCTTCATCACTGCATGTCTCCTGAGACTTCATGAATACCCACATGCTCTGTTTCTAGTGGGAGAGAGGTAATTTCCCCTGCTGGAAATTATAATGGCCAGTCACAGATTTGGGAAATTATATGTCCCGTCTCTGTCATTCCCCCTGCCCACCCCCCACCCACCCCGCCCCAAAATACCTTTTATTCAAAATAGTACCTCTGGTATCTGAGGTCCACTATGTGAAAGTGGAGAAATTGGAATCAATCAGTAACTTTATTTTCATTGTACAGTTTGATTTAATATGATCTACAAATTGGTTTTGGAGAATAAAATACCCTAAGTCGCTTGAAAATGATTGATGTGTCTGGTGGTCCATTGAAACTTAGGTTGTGTCTTCCACTGCAGAACTTGAGGAACAAATCATAGTAATTTTAGGTGAAAATTACTCCTTCAGCCTGTCCCATTTTTCTAAGAGGAGACAGTTGCCTGTATGTGGCATTTGGGCTCTGAGAGAATGCCACTGAGGGGTACCCAAATGGTTTAAGATCAGAGCTACCTGAGACTGTTAAGACAGAACAGTTTGTTTACCTTTCTGACCTATTCCAGTCAGCCAAGGAAGTATTTTAAAGAAATCCACATGTGTTAGTAATAAACCTGCTCTTTTTTCGGCCGAGCGGTCAGACAGAGAACTGTTTATGACAGCTTTTGTTCTCTGTGACCTTTGTTTTTGATGAGAAAGAAAGAAGCAAATGTTTGTAATAAACAGTTCACCTTTGCTGACTTTGGAAAATAATCTGTAAGCAGTAGAAGAACAAAAAAGATGTCAAAGCACATTCCAAGTATTTTGTCAAAGCACATTCCAAGTATTTTGTGTTTCTGTTCCTTGTATGCAAACATACTACGTGTTAATCTTGATGGAAATGGAGTAGGGAAACAGTTTCTACTGGCATGGCACTGAATACAATAAGCAGTAAGTTATTAATTCAAGTATTGCTCTTCCTCTGAAGATCTAAAAACACCTCATACACACAAGTCGTGCCACTTCTGACACTGACACCAGAGCTGATTGGTTAACTAGTCTTTGGATATGTCTATACTTCGGGCCCAGTCTCAAAAAGCAGGATAGATTTGTCCATGCTGAGCTCCATGTTAGGTTAAAGCTAGCCTGAATTTGTTTATGCTACTAGTGTAAAGCTACTTCTGTTGAGATTAATCAAAACCTAGTATTCGTGTCTTTAAGCATAGTTTATGACTTTCTATATTACCCAAGGGTCCCATGCTTACTACATGAACTGTGCAATACAGCTTATGGTAAGAAAATTCCACCGCTTGCATAGATATAGGCATCTTAACGTCTAGAAAGAATGAATGAGAACTCAAAAATGGAACACATCTTGAGAAATTAAGTCTTATAATATCAGTCCCTCCTAAGGTATGTATGTGCTGCAAGCAAAGATGTGATTACAGTGTAGGTATGCAACCTATACTAGCCTTTAGCAAGTACAGAATGGCAAGACGTGGCAGCACAAGGACCCTGGGAATGTACTCAGGTTTCTAACCACTATTGAACTCCACACTACTTCACCTCCACTGTTCTTGTTAACCATGCTTGCTATATTAACATATACCTACTATATAGTTGCACCTTAATTTTACTATGTATATGTATCATTAGTTTGCTAATGGGCTGGAATCAAGATACTAGTAAAATTTGGTTGCATTCAAGAGAGAATTCAATTGCTTTTCTGAAATTCTGCAGTAATGGCAAATGGTATGTGCTTTTATATATGCCCATAAGATGGGAATAAATTATTTTCTATTTCTTAAATATAACTGCAATGACAATGTTTACCACTTCAGTGATTGGTGATTAATTTTGAAGACTGACTAATGGAAACTTGGTATTTGTTTTATAGATAATTAGTTTGTAGAGCTTCCAGTTCAGCATTTTTATGAATGCTAAACTGTATCAAGATTTTAAGGAAAATATTGTAAAAGAGAGTTTTCCTATACACAAGAAATGAGATTTAGTGACAGTGATTATGATATACCTTGAAAAATGTAGGATAAGAAAAAACAGCATAAAAACTGTCAAAGATTTGTCTTAATTATTTTGAAATTAAAACTCAAGCTTTCAATTTACAAACATAGGTTAGCAACATAGACTACCACTGAATTCAGTTCATAATTTTAAGTTATGAATGGTGTCAGTTGGTACATTTTAAGTGCTGTGATGGCAGAAGGGATTATAGCAGAAAAAGAAACCAATTAGAAAGTGTTAAATAAACTGTTGTTGTATGATGTGTCTTATATTATCAGATGCTCTCCTGTTAACTTTAGCTTTTTCTGCTACATTCAAATTCATTTGTGCCCCAATATCAGACATTTATGCCAACATTAAACTTATGAGCCAGATCAACTATCTAATTCAATATCAGTGTTTTGAATGTATAAAGTGTAAGCTACTATTCAGTAGCAGAGTACTGCTATAAACTCTCCATAATAGTGTTACAGATGTATTTTGCCCCCACACTTGTATAATATATATTTGCATTTTAGAATTATTGCCAACATTTTGCTAAGTAACTAGCGATAATGTCATTTTTTATATTATTTCCTACTCTACCTTCCTTTCCTGAGTGGTTCTTATTATAGTCACTGGGGGAGAAAAAAATCAATCAAAATTAAAGACCTTGAATAAAAATTGCACACATCGTAAAAAGTGTTGTTTATCTGCCCTTACTTTAGGGCTATCTGACTGCAAAGTATTGCATATAAAAGAAATCCTATAAAGTTGGTGAAATTGTATTTTTTTATGTAGATAAAATTTAATACAAAAGCTAATGATGTTGGTGATTAGGAGCTCAGCACTATTCTTTTTTTTTTTAAAGACAGGGTAGGTATACAGTTACTATTAGAAATTTTAGTGCAAGTTTTAATGTACTAGCTTTTCAGAGTTCAGTTTGTTTTATTAAACAGGTTTTATATGGTGCTGTCCTTTAAAGGTCAATGCCCTCATAAAATGTATAGTGATATAGCTGGAATTTAAAGTAAATCCTTGTATTGAAAATGTATTTCTAATGGGACTGATAAATTATTTGTTGCAAGCTCTCTTTTACAAATGTAATATTGTCTAGTACAAATAGGGTGCATCTACACATGCAATTAATGAATAGTAAAAAGTTCAGGTGCATATTGCTTCTGAGTTTATTGCTCTGGGTGCTGCATTTGAATGTGCGCCCAGGACCATAGCACGTTGAGCTGGGTTAGAGCGCACCTGCTAGAAGCTCTGCCCTGGCTCAACATGCTGCGGAGGGGCATCACCCACACTAAAGCACCCTTATGCCTCAGCCAGCTCTGTCAGTGTCTAAACATGCATGGGTGCAGAGTAAAAAACTCTGCCATAGGTTAGTACTTGTGTTTAC
>JAGPOW010000261.1:184684608-184696630 GCA_030014935.1 Caiman crocodilus
GGCTGTATTTTGCCTACCTTGGTTTATTTCATACATCTGATTTCTTCTGATAAGTTGCCGTGAACAGATAGTGTTAGTTCTGGGGCCTCGCATGCTGCCTTATTCCAGTCTGTTGAAAAGAGTAATAAGTCAGCAAGCAGCATGTAGATCTATCACTGCTTTTAGATCATTTTACAAATTGCGAGTCTCCAGGAAAACCTTCACGCTTTCTCAAATTTCACCTCTCCTTTTGTCTTTAGGGTGTATCTTTGAATACCCAGGCATAATTCCCTTTTCTGACATTTACTCTGAAAGTTCATGCCTAGTAGAAAATATTGTTTTAAATTTGGGGGCTTAAATATCAATACCTTCATTTAACAGATTAAATCATTTCTGCTTAGCTTGTTTCAGGGTCTTGGCCTAATTAATTTACTAGGAAAAGAGCAGTAAATTAGAAAGCATATTGATGTGGAAAATACAAACATTATTTGTCCTGAGTAGTATTCAAGCCTGCTGGTATCTGATATATATTCAGTTAAGCTCTTTTGTAACAGGTTGCATTTAATTTATTCGGGTCAATGCAGCAAAACAAAGAGGAGTTTCATATTCAAGAGGGTGGTGCTATGAAAGATAACTACAAGGCAGTGAAAAAAAATTTAAATATTTTTTTTCTTTCATCTAATAGGATCTGATATATATTTATAGCTGCTAAATTATAAGATATGCTGTTGCTGTAGAAATGTGACTGCTTTATCTTAGAAGGCTATAAAAAAAGTAAATAATTAATACCACAAGTAATCTATCGCAGTATTTGTGCTACCATTGGATTATGTATAACATGCTACAACACAGGTCTGATGACATAAAAAATGTGCTAGGAGAATAGTAGTGGATACTGACGATATTATAAAATACATGTATATGTAAATTTATGAACTATTATTATTTCACAATGAAATAATATCGTTTTCATAATATTATGAAATGATGTTATAGGATTTTTTATTTCTATTGTCAGTTGTGTTTTTATACTATTCTTGTACAACATTGTTTGTATTTCTAAATGGAGCGATTGGAGGATTTGATAATTGTCCCGCATTTCTAGGTTTAGTGGTCAAAATCTGGAAATTTGTGAGCAATAACCAGTCTACCTGATAATCATTTGTTCATAGTGATATACTTAATTGGCAGTTAGTGAACTATTCCATTTTATCATAGTTCTTTTAATTTTGTTTCTGACTGTGCATGGTATGAAGGGCATTTTCTAAACACAGAAGAAAGGCTGGATGATTTTTGTTCTAAAGATCCTACAATCTGAAAACAGATGGTAGCTAGACGGAAGCACATTAAATATTTATGTATTAGTTTTATGTGGTACCCTATTCAAAGAAGGCTTAATGTAGCTTACAATAAAGCCCACAAGATATAAAACAAAACAGAATCCCCAAACAACACCCCAAAATCTTAGGTCATTTTTACATAACTTTCTAACATGGCAGTGGTGCTTTTAATTAGCAAGCCATCTTGTTAAAGGCACCTGCACATCATGTGCTTCAGTGGTGGAGTGCATACCCGTGCTTAGAAAATGGCGGCAGGGTGCTTTGAACTAAAGCACATTGAATGTGTTTTATTTCAAAGTGCACCACCACCTTTTTCTTAGTGTGGAGATGTGCTGCATCGCTGATACACATGATGCGTGAGGCTGCCAGAGCACATCAATTTACATGCTCCAGCAGACTTGATTAATCGAGTCTGCACTGACATGCTGGATTTTCAGAACATTGGAGCAGGCTCCCCACGTGTGTAAGTGCCTTTAAAGGCTCCAACTTTCCCCATCTCACCCACTTCTGCTTCTGTGCCTCTCACCCAGGAAGTATAAGAGTGATGTTGTAGTTGTCATGGTCCAGAAATTATGTAAGAGGTAAGGATTTTTTAGGGTGGTATCTTTTATTGGATTATATCTATAGTTGAGATAAAGTTAGACAAGCTCTCAAATGCAAGAATACCCCTCTCATCCAGAAGAGCATCCTCCATACCATTCAAATATTTATGCTTTCAGGAAAATATAAAGGGTGGGCAAATACACCCAGCTTCCATTTCAGATGTACTATATTAGTGAAGTTCTTTGTATATATCAAATATAAGCAGAGGAATAAAAAACCCCCACTAAATGATTATGATGATAATGTTGTTATTTAAATAGGCCAAACCTGTGAATACCTTCTTCCAGTTGTAGCAATTACTAACAAGAGCTCTGAAATCCATATCAGCAGAAGGCAGTGAAGATGCTTATATCCTAGAGTAGATTGTTTTTGAAAGTAACCAAATATATATTTTTTCCAAATTGTCATTCCCCAGATACGCTGCACTAGGTGTTGTTTTTTTTAAAAGCTATTTCTTGATTGGCAGATCTCTAGCTTTCTTTTATTTATGAAGCAGATCAGGAATCAGTTCTGGATAGGCATCTGGCTGGGGTCATCTGACCCCAGCTTTCTTTCCTGCCTACGCAAGGGGTCAGACTTGATTTATCTGTTGAGGTCCCTTCCAACCCTAGCATCTATGAATAGACATCTGAAAACAGAAAAAAGTTAAGATCTTGAAGATCTACAAGATCCCTTCCGACCCTACTTCTATGATGCTATAGATAAACTACAGGAAGTATAGAGAACTAGTGTCACACTGGGTTGTCTTGTGGGCAGTGAGGTATATGGGTCATCACTCAGGGTTCAAGGGGCTGACCAAGGTTGGGAGAAGTGAATAGAATCCAGTTGTGGGGCTAGGGAGCCTGGAGGTCAGTCTGAGAAGTGGGTCTAGCAATAAGTTAAATCAGGAAGCCAGTGGGTCAGGTAGAGCACAGTGTCAGAGGGTAAGTTAGGTCAAGTAGCCCGGAGATCAAGCAGAGAGCAGGATCTAGGGATAAGCTGCGTTATGAAGCCAAAGGATCAGACAGAACATAGAGTCAGAGGGCAGGCCAGGTTGGGTAGCCAGGAAATCAAACAAAAAGCAGGCAGAGGCACAAGCTGTAAGGAACAGTAAGATGGTCTGGATAAGGGATGTGCCTTGTTGCCTGGACACTTCCTTTTCTAAGTCAAGGGTTTATATGGCAGGAATGAAGGGTTAGCTTATGGATGAATGGGAGGCCAGACCAAAATGGGGATGACTTAAAAACTGACTTAAATTAAATACAATTAAGAGCCTGAAAAAGAAATTAAGGAATTAAATATGTGCTTTTTAGCAAAGCACTGTGTATATGCCCCCTCTGTGATAATTCTGAGATCACAGCTTGTACCCACTTGCTAGCACTCTGCATGCACCACTTGCAGAAAATTGTTGCTTGGTTATTTCTTAGCACACATCCAAACACAGGGCTGGGCAGTTATTTCGGGTAGAGTTTACTGAGTTTTGGCAAGCCATTGAGGCATGTCAGGTAGCCAGGGGCAGAAAATATTAATTTTTTTAATTTTTAGGGGCTCCGTGTGCCTCATTTTGCCCCCCTCTGCCCAAAGGTGTTCCCAGGATCTCTCTGGATGTGCTCCTGAGAGCAACACTAGGCATGTCAGTGCCTAGTGTTCTAAAGGCAACAGTGCAACATTTTTTCAGGATCCAGCTTGGGTGGAACAGTAGTTAGCAAGCAGGTTTTATTTTTCTGCGGTTGTTTGAAGATTGCTGCAGAAAAGGTATAGTTATGCTCAGTGACCAGGATATGGCATAAATGTCTGCAATATTAATGTATTTGTAAAAGCCCAGGAATGTGAAAAGTTGATTTCAGGAGTTCCAACTGGTGAGTAATAAGTTTAAATTAAGAAAAGGGGAAGAAAGGCTTAACAATCAAGAGAAAACTTCCTACTGGTGAGAAATGTTCTCCTCTTAGTCTTCCAAGTGAAGTGATGAAAGCTTTTTCATTAGAAAATTTTAAGCAATTTTAAAGCAAGGCTGGAGAAAGCATTAATACATATATATCTTGGGGTTCGGTTGCTCCACCAATGTCCCTGGGCCAGATCCAGCCCCTGAAAAGAATGGGAATGGCCCATTACACAAAAGATTAGTGGCAAACAGACCGGTTCAGCATGTCTCTTTCCCTGCTCTGCACTGTGCTGCTGATATGCTCTGTAGTCAGCCCTGCTCTCTTCCTCCACCTTCCCCTATTGCAGGTGCTATTTAGTAGACATAAGCTCTCTTTTTTTTCCTCTCCTTCCCCTCACCTTCCCTCCCTCTGACATGAGCAGCCACCTCCCTTCCCCATTCTTTCCCTCCTTCCTCCCCAGCCACCTGGCTTGCCACTCTAATAGGTTGAGCACCACTGTATTTCACAATTGACTATCAGCACATAAATAGGCTTCACTATCTGAAAGGAATTTTCCATTTCTAATTTCTCTCTTTAAATCAGATGATTTTGATGCAGCATTTCTACAGGAGAAATGAGACCAGTTGGATGTCAAGTTCAGGATCCAAGTTCAGGAGAGTGGAAATGGCAGTTTCTTCTTAAGTGAAATGGAAACCGAGTAGAGATGCATTTAGACTATTGCCTTTACCTTTCCAGAGTTTTTATTTCACATATAGAATATGTTAGTTTTGTACTGTATAGGAATAAATGTTTCTGAGAGCACTTGCACAGAAGTATAAAACAAAATGGTATACAAACACCCTTGATTGAGTAGGGCATTGTGCTATTAATCAGCTATCTTTTTTTGTCACTGTCTAGCATTTTTTTCAAAAAAATAAATATCCTTTCTTAAATCCTCACCTTGTGTTCTCACCTTGACTAACAAACATCAGAAGTAAAGTTTAGAATCCAATAAACAAGTCACTCCATTATTAACTCCAAAGGATTTTTGTTTTTGAAGATATGTGGAGTGGAACTGACTTTCCACTTTGAATCAAGAACTTCTATTAACACCTTTTTAGAATCAAGATATCCCTGGATAGACTTGAGGCACCCTTGGATAGCTGCAGCAGAGATCTCTCAGCCAGGTAGTGCATACTACGTTCCTGGTGGCTGGGGCTAGGGACACACATTCAAAAAGCCTGAGCCTGAATTGATTCAATCTTTGCAGGTTAGTCTTCCTTCCAAGGAAGGAACAGAGGGACATTACCAGCTGACCTGTTGATTAGCTCCAAAAAGCCCTAAGCAGACACTGTCCTGTCTGCCTTTGTCCTGGCCCAGTGAAATTGGAGACACACACAGACACCTCTCAGCATTAGCTAGCATACCACATGCTGGCTGGGGTCTGTGCTGTGGAAGATGGGAGTGGGGAATCCCTGCTTCAGCAGCTAGTGGTGAGTGGGGCAGGGGGAAGCCAGGCAGACCCTGCTGTACCTGCAGTATCTTCCACAGCTCCGGCTAGGGAGGAGAGGGGCAGGGCCAGCCCTGCTCTCTGGAGCAAATGGCGTAGCCCATCCCAGAACTGCAAAACATCTGGAATGCTGGGGACTCTGGTTTAACTTAAATCAGAAAAGGGTCTGGGACAGGTCTTCATAAACCAGTTTGACCCAAATCATTTAAGTCTGATATTACATTCAACCAGGCTTATCTTAAACCAATTTCAGCCATTTTGAAACTGGTTTACATGCATTGAACTTTTGTTCTGTTACAAGTTTAAACCAGTTTCTGATCACCTAAACCAGTTTGTGTAATGCCTGTTCCTAGCCTGGGGAGAGCACATCCTGCAGCTGACATGAAGGTGGAACTGCAAGCCCCTTCAGACGCGGGAGTCACAGTCCCAGCTGCATCCCACACACTGACAGAACTCGGTCAGTAGCTGTAGTCAACTGATGGGATCTGCAGTCCCAGCTTCATGGCAGCCATGATAGGATTTAACGTGTCCTCAGTCATGCCTCGTGCCATGCATATGTGGCAGGGCAGGAGGTGCAATTGTGTAGGTTATGTGTTAGTTCCCAGCACGCCTTTACCTGCACACATAAAGAGGACCTAAACTGCTAATATTGTGAGACACCACACGGCACCCTTGAAAGGACTTGTAGGTTGAGACTCACTGCTTTTAATGTTATTTTAACCATGATATAACATGCACCACATATTACCAAATCATGCAGACTATATTTGACCCATTTCTGTGGTTGATTTTATTGGTTGGTGAACATTTTGAAAGCTTTTTTTTCTAAAAGAAAAAAATTGCTTCCTAATTAATGTGCCTAATAAAGCAACTGAAAATATTTTCTGTTCTGAGGCTTCCTTCTTCCTTAGCTCTCTGTAATGGCCTTGTAAATGCCTGTAATTTGTCTCTGTTGCCTTTGTTGTTGCCATCCATTGGTTCTTATGGTAAGTATTTGTATCAGGAGTGTTAGTGTCTTTGATCTATAGGGAGTTACCAGCCTCTTTGAGGGGCGGGTATGCTAGTCAGCCTTTGTTCAGAGATCAGTACATGTAAGAAGCAGGTTCATTTGTAGGAAAGATAGCTGAAATAAGAATAGCTGCCCAAAATAAAGCCCCATATGATGCTGGGCAGAAGCTGAACTATGTGAAAAAGGCATTTTACTGGGGACTGAGTGTAAAGAAGGTGGTTATGCAGGAGAAGCCAAAAATACACTTGTAGTATATTTTCACAGAAATTGGAAATGTTTTGTACAGAGAGCTGGCTAGAGGCAGACTCATATTTCTGAATAAGGAAACTGGTCTCTTCTTTACTAAGTTGCATGCAGGAAAATGGGATTCTGCATGTTTATGTAAATTGAATGGATTTTCAAGTTTTCAACATAGTGTCCCCAAAGCCAGTAGCATTCATGAGGGAGAAAACATTCCTTCTCCTGCAGTTATTCAACAGAGTCCAAAAATATTAGATTCTTTCTAGTTCTTCTTTCAAGACATTTCTTTACTATTTTGGGGTCAGTTCCTACTTGTCTACTAAACATAAATAGTAACTTACTGTGCAAGTAGTTCTGAACTCATCTTAAGTCTTAAGTAAAGGTAACAGCATTATGCCCCACAGCATTGTTGTTCTCCTTTTGTTTCTAAGCATGTTTTCATTTTTTTTTTTTTTTACTTATGAATGATCATAAGTAACACGTACATTTGTCATGGTTCTAAATATGTTACAGAATCTGTTGATAGTACTCATCGTACAATTTAATTGGCTATTCTTAATTCTTCCTTTTAACAGATATATGATGTGCTTTATTAGTATTTTCTCATTCCCATATACTGCAATGCTTAATATTTTGGATTGAGATTGGAACCAGATTAACTTCTATATGCAAGGCAAAAAAGGAATTATTTGATGTATAAAATTTGGTGCTAGTTTTAGCTTAATCCTAGTTAATTTAGTTCATCCTAATACTATTTTGCAGAACATACACCAAGTAAAAAGAGTTTGAGTTCCTAAAATGACACCTGCACATGCTGATAGCTCTCTCCATTTCTGCAGACAGCCAGAGGTCATTCTGTATAGTCCAATTCATTTGTTATTCTGTAGTGTAAAGTTCCACATTTATGTGCCCTGTAACAGGTTCTAGAATGGAATTTAAATTCACTGCACGTAGCTGTCTTTGGGACTCACATCTGGATGGCATTGCAGAAACATATTGCTGAAAGCAAACAGACTAGCAGTTTGATCAATAACAATGGAGTCTGAGAAAACACTGGATGCCTGAATAAGATTCCATTAAAAAAAGGCGAGACAGAGAGATGTCTAATGCAGTCCATTTAATGTGGAACTCTCCAGAGACTAAAGTGGGGACTATGCCTGCTGCCCTTCTTATTAAAAATTGGTACAGATGATGCTCATTGGGTGAATGGCATCTCAGTAACGGGCACTCTATTACTCATGAATAAGATTCTAATTATATCTTAATGATCTCAACTACAAATAGGAAAACAAAATCTTCGTCTGCCTGAATGGTTACCTTAGTGGCTGCAGGATAGGCAAGATTTAGATTATCCGTCTCCTCTCACTAATCTCAGGGGACTTCATTGTGAAAAATGAGGCTTGTTTATGGTAGGGAATTAAATCGCTGTAAAAGGTTATTTCAACAGACAGTTGGGAAATCATAATAAAATAATTTAGTAAAAATGGGAGCTAGAGTATGCTTAATGAAACATGATTAGATTTAATTTACTTGTTATTTCAGTCATTAAAGGTACATTATCCTTTCCCAGACCTTATTTGGGCTCTTTGCCACCGACCCACTTTTCAGTAAGGGAGTTCCATTAGGTTATAAAAAAAAAGGCTAATAATACCCATGCTACCCTTTCCAGTCCACCCTTCTTTAAACTCATATACCAGTTTTTCAGGTACATTTTAGATATTTTTTCCCTTTTCTCTCTCCCTTTTCTGATCTAATCTTGTAAGCATCCTTGAGTGTGAACAAACCATGGCAAGGGAAATTGGGTCCATGGAATTAAATGAAGCAGAGTGCTGATTTAGTTATCTTTAATAATAATGCTTGTGTTAGGGATTGTCATCAGTCATTAAAAACTGAACTCTTTTTAGTTATCACCCATAGCTTTAATTAAAAATACTTAATTTTAAAAAGTTAACATAGGAATAGGCTCTATTATAATAGTTTAAACTAATAAGCCTGAACAGAATACAGACATAGTGGAGAAGGGTTGTTAATAAGGTTTGATCATGGTTCTTTGATTCTCACTAGGGCTGTGTGAAACGAGCCCTATTGGATTCGGATTTGACCGGAATCAGGAACAGTGATCGCATTAGAGACAGCATCATTGATTTGGATCACTCTCCCTGATTTGCTTTGGCTGAGTCCGAATCTGAAGATTCAATGCTGATTCGGTGAATCAGCGATTTGGACACAGGCACAGCTTTAAAAGTTTTTTTTCTCCATACCTTGAGGTAGCAGTGTGGTTCATGATAGCTGCGATGCTGGAGCGTATGGAGTGTCCCACAGCAGCACTGGGGTGTTCTCCAGCATGTTTGGCAGTGAACCCAGAAGTGGACAGGAAGTACTTCCGGTCTACTTCCAGGTCTGCCAGACAGTGCACTGGGGGACCCCCTCCATGTCCCTCTGGCTCGGTGATCAAAGGTGCCCCAGCACCACAGTGGTCAGAGCCCCTGCTGCCTAGAAGTATGTAGAAAAAACATTTAAAACTGTATCTATGTCTGAATTCCTAAATCTATCTGAATTGATTCAAAGTGTTCTGAATTGATTCAGAGAGATTAAAGGGTCCTCTGATTTGATTTGGAGTTGGAGATTTGGCCACCAAATCAGGCCATATCTCCCCTGAATTGAATCAGGGACTGAAGCTTCGCATAGCCCTAATTCTTACCTCTTGTTTGCATTCAGTTATCTGTAGGGAAAACATTAACTTATTGCTAGTATATAATCTTCTGGTATTGGATGTTGTGAATCCCTGCTTTGAAGTCCTGTTTTTTCTTTTCCCCTCAATAATTCTTTCCCCCTACACACAACTTTTCCCTTATGTTGACTGGGGCATCTCAAGTTTTAGGAAATGATAGTGTTGGCTTAATGCCATCTTGAGATTCCGTACCCAGATGTAATTCTCAGCCAGTGTAAATTAACTTTGTGCTACTAAGTGAAAAGTAATCTCAGCAGTTGGAAAAATCTGACCCAGACCAATTAATTCTGAACTCCGGTGTTTAGTGAATAATACATGTTAACCATATACTGTCTTGCCCACAGCCTCTGTTATACTTTCTTACTGATTCTAATAATTACATTTTCTTATCATATGTGAGTACCATGTATATCTGACATTTTCAGCTGCCCCTAAATTTATTCCAGCGGTGATGTGGGAAGTTTTTTCAACATTTTTGCCTTTTCATCTCCTTTATTTTTCACACACGAGTGCAGAAATATGGGAACCCTCTTGGAGAAGAAATTGATGCAGGCAGTGAATTTGACCAAGTGATGGACTAGCTTAAAGCAAACTGATGATACTCAGTAAGTAATGATCCAAACAGCTGTTCATTAATACAAAAGTAAATGATTCCCAGTAAGTACAATTCAAGTGAACCTGTAGACAGTGTTTGCAGTAATAAATATTTTGGCGAGAATTAAGAATAGTGCTTTTTGGGAGTTTTTGACAAAAGTTCAGATCATTACTTATTGAGTAATTTTGTTTTGTCAAAAAATGCTAAGTTTTGAAAACTGAAACTTTTAATGGGAATAATATCTGTTGTGATAAAAATATAATTGGGGAGGTTTCTCAAGTTCCAGGTGCAGTTTTACTCAAAACTAGGGTGACAGACAATCCAGAGTATCAACAGTCTGACAGTGTGAAACTCACCTGGGATACAGGAGACCTATATTCAAGTCAATAAGTACTTGACTCTGACTTTCTCTCATTCTAGGTGAGTATCCAGATAAGGCTGTTGATTATTCTGAATGGGCCTCTCTCAGTAATTCCTGATGTATCTGTTGCAATTTGTATAAAAAGTTAAATATTTATTGGACCAGAGAGACTAACTGCATTCAAGTGGGAGAGAAGAGCAGGGATTTAAACTTGGATCTCCTGCCAGGTAATCAGTGGGCTTTTGGGGTAAGCATTTTCTTTCATTTTTATGAAAAACTTAGTAAGGTTTCAGTTTTATCTCAATACAAAATGGGAATACGTTTTGAAATCTTGGGTCTTTTTGTAATAAAATTGTTTCCCACCCAGCTTTAGCTAAAAACACCATGAAGTCCCAAGTCATTCATATTTAAATATTGCCAGATAAGTAGTTTCACTTGTATTTTGTGTATGACAGCTGATCAGAATAGCTTGCAAGGAGAGATGAGCTATGACATATTTATGTTCATTGTAATTTTTAAAACTTTGATATCTAAACTCTCCAGTAACCCTTTAGAGCCATCTGTTCACTACAGCAGACAGCTAATTAAACATGTATGAAATTCAAAAAGTGTTCACTGTTTGGGGGCATGCAGGCATTATGCTTGGGTTTTCCTTTCTTTCCAGGAGCTAAATTTCTTGACAGTATGAATGAAGATCTGACCTAATGAGCAGACCCAGGATTTGATTTGAACTTAAAGTTGTAAGGAATCATTTTCCATTAAAAAGCATTTATCTCTGTGGTCCATAAATAAAAGGGAATCATTTTCAAGTCTGCATTTTCAAGTTTAAACCTCCTAGATCCATTCCCTGACACCTAAATAACAATGAACCAAACATTTTGGCAAAGAAGAAAATGAATCATTTAGAGATTGTACAGTAAAGAACTACAAATTAAAAAAATTGATGTTCATCATGTCTGTCATAATAAAAAAGAATGAAGAGCTTGCTCTCACTCTAAAATTGAAGTGGGACTTGTTTATAAAAGCTTTCTGATTTGCTGATATAGTTGTTCTTGATTTTGTCTTTGATCCATCTGTTAATCTGTTATAAAAATGGAATGAATTATGGGTGAGATCATATGTAGTTGCAATGAATATTCTTTTGACTCATAATACATACTTTTTTGCAAATACAAAACAGAGTCAATGTTCTTCCCCTTTACTTTCATGTTTCTGAGTTGGAACCAGTTTCTGGAGGCCCAGTTTGTGCCCTCAGGCCCCTCTAGACCATAGGAGTTTTGGGTTTAAAGCTGGCAGCTGTCAAGTAGACACAGGGTGCACCTACATGTACTATTAATGCGATTGAATAAACTCTGGTGCAGTTCGTGCCAGAATTTATTGCTCCTGAGTGGTGTGTTTACACATGCATGAGGGAATGCAGTACACTGTGCCAGTTTGGAACAGTCCTGGCTGGCAGAAGCCCTGGGGGGTCAGCCTGACAGCCCTGGGCTGCTCTGATAGCTCAATGTGCTTCGGGGGGGCTGGCTAGAGCATGACAGTGCTAGCCGGCAGGTAGCCTTGCACTAAAGCACCCTCATGTTCCAGCTACCCCGTCAGCATCTACATGTGTGTTGGGGCAAAATAAACTCTGCTGTATGATAGTACTTGTTTTGGCTACTAACCAACTGTACTAAACTACAGCAGAGTTGATTAGTTTACTCTGTCCTAATAGCACTGCATGTATCATAGTATCATAGTATCATAGTGTCTAGAGTCGGAAGGGACCTGGGCAGATCATCTAGTCCGACCCCCTGCCTTGGCAGGAAAGAGCACC
>JAGPOW010000261.1:184696730-184734544 GCA_030014935.1 Caiman crocodilus
CGTCCCTCTTGAAGTGCGGCGCCCAGAACTGGACGCAGCACTCCAGCTGCGGCCTGACCAGTGCCGCATAGAGGGGGAGGATCACCTCCCTGGACCTGTGTAGATGCTGAGACTCTATTGCAGAGCAAATTAGTCAGCTCTGCAGCAAATGCCTTGTGTAGATGCATCCACTGAAGTGTAACTAGGGTTGGGCAAGATGGGCTTCCACCTTGGATGCCAAGTTAAGAAGGGTCCCAGAATTGCCCCTCACTCGCACCGAATATGCCCCGGCAGCTTTGCCATGCGGTGAACTTCAAAATGGTTCCCAGCTATTGTTGCTCAAGAGCAACAGAGCATGGTGAGCAGAGCATGTGGACCAGCAACAGCTTATTCAGGACTGCTTAGAAGTTCCTGTTTGAGTAAGGCTGCTACCTCTTTATCCCTGCTCAGGTCTGTGTCGTCCCCCCCACCTAATTTCTGAACCCATGCTCCCTGCCCCCTGTCTCCTCCTGCTCTTAGAAGCCAGGTGTCCCCCTCTACTTTCTTCTGCATAGTTTGCCCCCAGTCAAACACATAGAAAAAGAATGACTCTGGTGCCATTGGGAAAAACTTGCTCTGTAGTTGCTAGCAAAAGGTGCTGCTTCAGCTACTTGCTAGCAGGATTGCAATTGGGAGGCCATTCCACAACCTGTCCCTCCACTACAGTTTAACTTTCTTTTTTCTCCATTCTTGTCCCTTCCTGTCTGCTGTCTTGTCCCTTTCAGAGGATACTTTTTAATCTAACTTACTTTTCTAAACCTTATCAAGAGGAGAAACAGTTGCCTTAAAATATCAGTTAATTCTGGCATTTGGAAAATATCACTTCTCTAAACTCTGTTCAGCCCATACTCTTCTGTTTTGCAGAATGAATATACCACTCCTGAAATATGTGTATTCAAATGAATTATAATATACATAATAATTATTCGTATTATATACAAAAAATAATACAGCTTTTTATTTGAAACACTGCTTGTGAAGTTTATTCTTTTCCCTTGGTTCCTTCTTGGAGGAAACATACAAATAAGTATTGCATGGAAAGTATTAAATGCTGTAAATATTTAAGTAATAAGTATTAAATGCAAAAGCAATAACAAAAACCAAAAAAGCAAATGCATATTTAAAAAAAAAAATCTCTTCTTGGAATCCTCCTAAAAAAATCCCTTAAAAAAGGGTTTCTGAACCAAACCAAATCCATAAATAAGTTAAAAAGCAAATATATTTATTCCTACCTCAGTTGTGCCCAAGCAGAACAATTTTAAAACAAATTTATGTAGACTATAGAAGCTGCAGCACTATTCCAGAGAAAAGATCAACCTTAACTTTTTTAAAGTTCTTTCTTTGTAGTGTTCCACTAGATGCATTTCTATTTTATTTTATTTTTTTCATCTAAAGTAAATTCCATTCCTGTTGGGAACAATAAATGAAGCAACCATTATGTTAATTTAAATGAGACTTTGATTAAAGAATAGGATTGGTGACATATTTTTATAGGCCTTAAATTAAGTTTCCAAAGACATTAAGACCAAATACCTTATTCTTGTAAAGGAATTGGATATTTCCGTAATTTCTTATGCAACTTCCTTCTTGTGCCTACAATTGAAGAAGTAATTTTATTATTTCTAACAATAATATTCACTTTTTCTCTTGCAGAACCTTTCTTGCTTCATTCCTGCTGTGAATCATAGTTATCTTTGCAAGCACTTCCTTGTCCTTTTGAGATCACTGAAATTGCTGATAGTTATAAGCGACCACACTTGTTTAGTGTTTGCAGGATCAGGCCTTAATTACAAGAAATTGTCAAGAGCTGTGCAATTTAAATCCAATTTCAAACCACTTATGTTAAGGAATGTTTGGAGCTAGGGCAAAGGGCAGTGGTTTTCAACCTGTCGTCTGTGGACCCCAGGAGATCCACAGACTATGTCAAAGCGGTTCTTGAAAGATGACTATGATCAATCAAAAATATGTGAATACCCACACTTAAAATTCAAAGGGGTCTGCACCTCCATTCAGAGTTTTTTAGGGGTCCACAAATGAGAGAGGCTGAAAATAGGGGTGCACTGATAGATTTTTGGGGCCAATGCTAATAGCTGGTTTTTGATATTGGCTGATACCAGTCCGATTTCTGATACCAGCTTGGCAGCTTGGAGAGCTGGGTGCAGCTGATAAGTCTGGTGTGGTGGAAGGGGAGGGGAGCAAGGGAAGGGAAAGGGCATAGTGGGGGCAGATCAAGGCCCCAGTGATGAGAGAGGAGTGGGGCTGGGGCAAGCGCTGCCCCAGGGCAGGGTGGGCACAGGATGCAGTCGCAGCTCATCCAGGAGGCGCGGGGGGGGGGGTGCGGTTCCCGCAGCTGTGCTCTGCTTGTGCAGGAGCCACTGGTCCGGTGCTTGCCTGCTTGTCCAGTGGCTTCCGCCAGTGCTCCTGCTGCTCATTGGGAGGGCATTGGGGGGGCGGGGGGGGTTACATGTATCTCTGAATCTGTGTGGGGCCAGAACTGCGCCAAGCTCTTCCTGGTGGAATGGGGCTGGACTTACCTACCCCCTCTCCCATGGTACGTCTCTCCAAAATCTAGATGTCTGCAAACAATAGCTCAAGAAGGGTGAACTGATTACTTACTTTAATTCTGAAACTTGCTGCAGTACCACAACTGCACAAAATTATTTAGTACAAGCAACGTGACCAAGAGTTTTGGTAACAGGTATTATTTATCATTAAATAGGGGGAATCATCTTTTTTATTTTTATTTCTTTTATTATGTTTTATTTACAAATGAAAACTAATTGATCATTTTTCTCTCCTTTACTGGTGCTTTTGTACAGTATACAGTTTGCTTGAAGCGGATTGGTTTGTCTTTCTAAACATGAAAGAGAGATGCTCTCAAGGGACATTAATGTTGGCTGTTTTACTCTTCAGCACTTCTGCCAGCCAGTTCATTGTGGGCTTTAGCCCACTCCCTGCCTTGAGGCATAATGCCTTGATACCAGCTAGGTGAAAACATTGTTTTCTGCTGCAGGAATAAGCTGAAAAAGGGTGGATAATAAATTTACTATAAGAACATTGTAGCATTTATATTTTAAATAGAGTGAAAATGGAATGTAAAGCTGAGATGTGATATAAGCAGGCTGCTTGATTAGGGAATTCTTTTATGGATTAAAATATCTGCATGCTGTTTTTATTCAACTTGATTTTTCATAATAGCAATAATTATCAAGATTCAGAATATTTCCTGAGAATTAATGAATAGGTGAGGGAGTGATGGCTTGGAACAGGGCCTTGTAAAAAAATGTTGCCAAGAAAACTAAGAACAGGTTAGGCACCAAATCTTACTTCCTTTTTCAAATATTCCCTAAGGGAGGTGCCAGTTTACCTTTTTGCACTCTGCTGTGGGTGGAACCTTTCCTTTCAACCATTTCTAGGGTGTGTGTAGATGAAATGTGGTTTTAAAAAACATTGCTTCAATTTAGGGTTGATTAAACCCCTGTGTCGTGCACACACCTTATATGCCTGTC
This sequence comes from Caiman crocodilus, assembly GCA_030014935.1. Classification (NCBI taxonomy): domain Eukaryota; kingdom Metazoa; phylum Chordata; order Crocodylia; family Alligatoridae; genus Caiman; species Caiman crocodilus. The sequence goes on from JAGPOW010000261.1 coordinate 184,700,258, forward strand.
CAGCAGGGAGAGGAGGGTGAGCTGTCCCTGGGGTGGGGGGGTGGGGCGGATAATGCTTCCCTCTGTGGCAGTGGCACCCCCCCACCCCCAGGTGGCACCTGCCTGCAGGCACCTGGCCCAGGCAGTCCCAGAGGGCATTGCAGCCATAAAAGGAAGCACCAGGCCCGCACGCAGTACAAGCAGGCAGGCAGGCAGGCTCTGGAGGGTGGGGGCAGAGGGGAGAGGAGATCAGGTTTGATGCTTTTCTTGGGTGGACCCTGCTTTCCCAGGCTGCTGCCAGGCTGCCTGCAGGGTTTTCTGCAGAGCCACAGAGCTGCACAGCCTAGTGCTTCATTCCATAGCTGTAGGAGCAGCAAACTAAAACTCCTCAAAGTAGTTTTAGTTAGCTGTGCCCCGAGTCATTTAAGGCACATTACACCACCAAATTTCTTACAGCAACTGGAATCAATGCACAATACGCCACTGCTATGTGCAAACACCAACACCATTAAAGTGGTGAAAAAGCAAAAAGCATTTAGCCTGCTTTAAAGTGTCGAGCACACACATGCCCCCAGACTGAAATAGCAGCCCCTGGCTGCCAATGATGTTAATGACACAAGCTCTATTTGTTTCAGCCATGGTTACTGGTTTTTTTTCATTGCACAGTTAGGCAGGTATAAATTAATATTAATGGCACTGAAACAGTATCTTAAAAATAATGTTTGTTTGGTTTTTTAATTCCTCAAAAGTGTAAAGCAATGGGTATGAACAACAGAAGACTTTAGTGCATAGTTAACTTTTCCCCAAACTTTCCTTGCCAACTTTTATAATTCTCATTGGCCCAACTATTCTATCTGTGACAGAATCAAACCAGGAATTTAGACCTGGGTCTTGCACTCCAGAGGGTGCTATAGTTGCTGGGCAGTAATCAGTCTCTCTTTTTTTTTCTTTTTGACCTAGTGTTTATTTATGTATAATTCTCCAATGGGAGAAATAGAGAGATAAGGGAACAGCTCCACTGGGGAACGAAAAGGGACATACCCATACCAAAAAACTCTCCAGACGAGTTTTTTTCCTGATAAATCGGCATTTTCCAAAAATTAAATATCCTGGATTTCGTCATTGGATCAGCCTTTACACCTGTAGGGTAACCAGAGAAGCCAACTTGTTAAAAAGTCAAAAGAAATCTGGAACAAAAGATGTTAACTAGTCATAACAATCAATATCTGCAATGCTTCAGTTGTTTTTAACAAATGGTTCCTCATTTCCTGTGCAGAAATAGGTCTGAGTAGTAAGACTTTTAGTACTGGATTTAACCAATGTAAAGACTAATTTTTAGCTCCTAACTTCTTTGGAAATTGATATCAGGGACTCTCCAGGCAACTAAGAAATTATCATATTAAACATATACCTACTAGTGTGTTGGAACCAGATGCTTTCTTTGAGCTTTGCTGTTTTGAAGCAAGCCAACTCCCTTGCTGTTGGGATCTTCTTTGATGCTGAAAAAGTTATGCCACTGTGCATATATCTACATGAGACACTTGCTGCGCATTAGCCTAACACTGTGCAGTTGTGTGGTGGCCAAAAACTGTGCTAATAGCCTACTGTGCAGTGTTACTAGGCTAATGTGCAGTGTGCATCACAAAATAACCATGCATTGGCACTACTGCTAGTTACTGCACATTCAGTTAGTACTTTATTAAACAAGTACTAAACTAAATGTGCAGTATTTCAGGCGCATTAATGAACATATAGGTGCACCCAGTGAGAGCCATTTCCATAGGGCCTTCCTCAGGACTTCTCCATCAAATACATCTAGGCTCTTCCTCTGAGGACATATTGAGGCACCTTTTGGCTTCCCTGTAGCAAAAGAGAAGCACGAGAGAAGCAATAGCACTAGCAAAAGAGAAGTACTGTGGAATTTTCAGTGCCAGAATACGTGGCCCTGTGCTTGGGGAAGAATAAACAACTTTGAGTCTTGGGAACTTGTTGCTGAACTGTCTTGCAGTTACCTCTGTAAGAAGAATGAGTTGAAGCAGTAAGGTTTATTCTGCTTTTAACCATATTCAAGAAGAACAAACTTGATCTCTAGCCTCATACAAAAATTATATACCACTAGTGACATCTGAGGTCCAGCTGAATCGGACCATTAATTTCCTTGTGATCTTGCCAAAACCTCATTCACATCCTGTGGAAATTAAACTCTATACGCTTGGTGTCAGTAGGGCTTCTGCATCTCTAGGACTATAGCAAAAAGCAAGGACATTTATTTAAGTAGTTTATTCTTGATAAACTGAAATATTTTCAATGATTCTACTCTCTGAATTAGCTGTCAGTACTTGAGGATCTTAGCTCACTCTAGCATAGGGGTGGCCAATCTGTAACATGGGCATAAGTGGCATGGGGAGCCTTTGTGTGTGATGGGTAGCAGACTGAGGAGGAATCAGGTGGCACAATGGCAGATAGGGTAAGAGGCAGAAAGAGTAACACATGGGACAGGAAGCACAGGGCATGGAGCAGAAAGCAGATCAGGAAATTGGATGGGCTACACAGGACAGAAAGCACAGAGCAGAACAGGTTGGGCAAGGAGCAGAAATCAGAGCATCAGACCAGACAAGGAAAGGAGATAGGAGTGGCACTTGGGAAGGGTGTGGAACTAATTTGTGCCACAGGGTGCTTAAAAGTTTGGCCTCCACTGCTCTAGCAGCCATAGAACATGACTGAGGGCATGTCTACATTGTGTCTCCATCTTAAAATTCTGTAGGGTTTCTGCCTAGAATTCTGAACATGCGCAGCATTATTTTTGCTATAACATCTAAAGCTGATATTTATTTTGGTACAGCAGTTCTGCAGTGTTTATTAAGTGGAACACCTTTTGAGGGTTTGACTGCTGTCTAGTCTTACATATGATGGAATATTTAGCAGTCATCTCAAACAAGGAAATATAGTTTCCTTAGTAAATTTGGTTTAGCAGTATTCTCTTTATTTTCAGGTCCAGGTTTTTCTATAGTGTTCTGCTCTCTGAATGACTGTAGTTTAGCAAAAGGAAATGAGAATGGGGCCATATGATCCATGTAGTTCCTTAATTCTAAATATTTGATTTGTGAAGGAGACATTCATTTGCTCCCAGCACAAACCACTTGTCTAGAAGACCACCAAAGCGCATCTTTTCTAAGGGCACATTGCAGAGAAGTTGATGAAAAAGAGGCAACATTCCTAAAATGCCAGTTACTACAAGTATGCGCCCCCATCCCATGCCATCCCTGCCTCTCTAAGTATAGTTTGTTTATTGAGGCAAGAAGGCAACTGTAGAGATTTCAGGTGTAAAAAGAACACGAGGGGAATGGTTACCAGGGCTGTGTTTGAAATCTGCATCATGCAACGAGGACAGGAGTTCAGGGAGTACATTCATTGATGGCTGGAATGAATACTTCTACAAAGAGTAAAATGCTATGGACAGATGTGGAAAAAAATAAGGGAGTGATGTATGTTTTCAGTGGCCTGTTAGAATGGCTTTTGAGGCTCTTGAGGCACTAAGTATTTTTCATGCATGTTGCTCTTAAGTGGTCGCACTGAATTACTGGGTTTTTTTTAAATGTCTGAAGCTTGATACTCTTCCCATCACTAAGTTTCAAGGACTGTTCTAAATTCTCTAACAGAAACTTTAGTGAAAGGTGTATGACACTTGCACTCCCCTATGTGGGTTCAATATATGAATGCTGTGATGCATCCAATAATTAGAATTCCCACAATTACTTCTGAACTGGATTGCCAGAATAGTCATACAATAAAGGAAGCATCTACCAATGTCATACTGTAATCCTTGAAATGTTGGGTTTACTAGAGCTGAACATATGAATAATGGTGATTTTTGAAAGAGTGGTCAGCATTTTGTTTACTGTTTTAGAAAATACAAAGTATTTAAAATAAAATGTCTGTCCTATGCTACATCCTCTGCAGATACAGTATTGTTACATTAATATCATGTTATATTAATTGATTTCAAGGTTTCTAAACACTACATTCATAGATTAAAAAGAACAAAACTTTAAGAGCATGATTGGTCAATTTATGTACAGAATCTCTATGCAGAATCCCTTTTGTTCAGTTGGCTTTCTCTTCTGATTTGAAAAACTGTATACATTGCCTATCATGAATGTCAGTTACAGTATTCTAATGATATCATACTTTTCCACTTAGGAGTAACTATAACCACATTTTTCTTTTCCTACCTGATATACGCTGAAAGACAGAATAAAACATGCCCGGTAGACTATTAAGCTGCATTTTTGTGAGGTATTTTTGTTATAGTCATAACATTGATACTGTCTTGGCTATAACACACCAAAAGAACTTAAAAAAAATCACCTTTATGTCAAGAATAATTTGAATATATTTAATTTGTGTAATACTTTTATATTAGTGGGTTTATTGCACAAAATATCACAATATCTAGGTCTGTCCCCTTAATTATCCTACTTGGGTTCATAGATCATGTATAGGCTTGAGAAGGAGAGCCCCTTAAATAATTACAGTGGAATGAGGGGAAGAGAACTACTGTGTGAAATGTCATGGTATCCCGTGATTTAATTACAGCATATCTCTGAAGTTAATCCTTAGAGAATTTTTTATTTTCCAGACTTTCAGCCAAATGAATAATTAGGAGGGCATGCATGCACATGTCATATTCAGTCTCCTAATGGTTAACTTTTATCACAATTTCAGTCCAATTTCAATGTTACCAAAAAGGTAGTTCAAATGTTGTATTCTGGATGTGTTCTTTTAAACTTTGATACACTGAAAGGAAGAAAAATGATTATTACTCAGTGTATACAATAGCATCTTGCTGAGGTGCATATTCCCACCTTGCTAATTCAAGCCTGCTTACTTGACTGGTTTTAAAACACTGAGTGATTTCTTTCATTAACACACAACCCTTCAAAATTAGAATAAAAAGTGTAACGGCCTAAATACATTGTAGTACTGTTTGAAAAGCTGATTTATCTCTTCTCCTTCTCTTTCTCTCTTTCCCTCCCTCTCCCTCTCTCTCTCTCTCTCTCCTTTTACTAGTATTTCCTTGTTATGCCCTTGGTATTTCATAGCTGTCCTGTTTAAGCACTGAAGCAATTAGTTTTGAGAAGGCTGATTCTTCAGGGTCCAGTGCTTTCCTGCCTTTCATTTGCTGAAGCTGTACATTTTAATGAAGTTGTTTCATCTGTGTTGCCAAACACTAGAATTTTGCTGCTTCAATTCTAATTATCTCTGCTGCCGAACGCTAGATCAGCTTTGCTCACTGATGGATTATGAAGAAGTGAAACCTTTTTTTACATAAACCTTAAAAAGCTAGTGCAACAGACATCAGTGATGTCTAAGGTAGGTAAGGCATACCTGTGTCTATATATAATGATAGTTATATTATTCAGCATTACATTTAGATGCATTAGCCTATATTTTAGGCTTTCATGTAAATAGACTTATATCGTGCCTTGCATAGACTTCACAAATTATATGTCAATATGGCATGTAAGACAAATACAACTTTTGATCTAAATGCATATTTATTTAAAATTTGGGAAGGGAATTACAGCATTATAGCAGAATGTAAGGTCCCACACAAGGCATGTGTAGAATGTCCCATACAGGAGGCACTAGAGAGAGACATGACACCTAGGGCTGGTACTTTTACCTACACCAGGCTTCACAGAAGTTAGTGTTTGATCTTGTTTATATATAATGTCCTATCTGATGTGCCTCAGAGTAATTATGAAAAGTGATAATAGCATTCAACTTAATTTTCTTATTTAATAAATGAAAGGTAAAGTATCTTTTCCCAAAGGAACTGTGCATTTGTCTTACTGGAACTTTCTCTTCAAGCAAATGCTTTGTTAGTATGATTCACTAATATATATGGTTCTTTTAGCATCCTCTTCACTGTAGTAGCCAAGTGCATTAATTACTCTTTAATGTATGGCATTACAGATGGGCCCAAAATTAACTAGACAGTTTAAGGAAAGAGGTCCAGAATTATGAGTTCCCCACTAAAATTCCCAATCACTAATCATAGCCAGAGACTCAGATAATCACCATTTATTCTAAATGCTATAAACATGGTATGAAGTGTAGGTAAGAGAGAGGTTCTCTCAAATAGCAAGGACTCCATTCATGGAGTGCTTTACAGATTAGAGACCCTGTCTTGAGCTGCACTTAAAAGATGAATAAGTAGAAATTCCTGAGGAGGGGGACATCTTCCTTGTGACAGTTGCTATCTAATAATCAAGAAATTGCATTCTGTGCCAGCTGTAACATCTAAGTGGTCATCGAGGAGATCCTGTAGTGGGGTGGGTTACCATTAGTGTGTGTAAAAACAGACCTGAGAGAGAAGAACAAAAGTAACTGCACCATGGCTTTAAGAATAAATCTTCTGTTTTGTACAGATAGAGACTTGGGCTGCATACACATGTTCAGATGATCCAAGAGTATTCTTCTGGGTTTGTTTTCCTGATAGAAAAATTTACCTGGTGACCCCTGGGTAGACATTTGATTGCTGAAACCCTGAGGAGCAGAAAACTTGTAGTGTTGATGCTATACAGCCGGGGGAGGGGAAATGGGGAGGGGCTGTGTTTACATCTCAGCATGCTCTGCAGGCTCCCTCATTCTTCCTGGTGACAGATGGCATCAAGGGAAAGGAGAGCTATGATTGGCTGACTCAAACTGCTCAGGATCAGTCTGTGTCTTTCTGAAGCATTGTGTGGGGATTGTGAAAGGCGTGGTTTGCTCACTGCTTGGCTAGAGCAGTAGAGTCTAGCAAGTGATTCAGATGTTGGGGGGAGGGAGAAAAGCACCCTGGGACACTGGAGGACTGTGCTGTGGCTTCTCTCAGGGAACATGTACAGACATTTGCTTTCCTAGAAGAAACTCTCTTGGGAGTGTTCTAACCCTGTTTGTTTCTGGGTTATTTTTCTCCCCAGGTGGCCATTTTTTGCTATGGAAGAAAAATCTTGAACATTTGTACACTTGTGTTTTCTAATGGGGTATTAGAAACTTCCCATTAGAAACTGAATGTCTGTACATGACCTCGGACTTGCATCCAGGTCCAGGCATCAGGTAGAATGTGAACATAATAGATGCTACCTCATCTGGTTTTGATAATATGATCTGCAACTGTACCAGCAATGCTGTAATCTGCATTTGTATTAATGCCATAACCCTACCTTGTGTTTGAATTTCAACACATTATTGAAGAGCAAAGCTGCATAGAGTAATTTAGAAGCCTGGAGAGTAGTTGCCCTCCTCTGAAGAAGAGCAGCAGATAGGAGGAGCATGGAGGTGACTGAAATATATTAGAATGTTCCATGATATGTTTAATTCTAATATAAAAAGGGCTTAGTCCATTTTTCTGTATGTCCATAATACTCTTGGAGCGCTCTGATTTAGTTACTGAAACAACCAAGCTCCAAGAGCTTTTCGGATAGAAGGCAACAGCAGAGTGCCACCATGATGGCACACCACTGGCTCACCTTTTCCTCCCTGGCCCTGCTCCCTGGAGGTGGCAACAACGGAGCAGATGGAGTGTGGGGTGGGGCGGTGAAGCCAGCACCGCTGGCCTTGCCCGCCCCCTTCCTCCTCAGCCCTGCTCCCTGGAGGTGGCAACAACGGAGCAGATGGAGTGTGGGGTGGGGCGGTGAAGCCAGCACCGCTGGCCTTACCTGCCCCCCTCCTCCTCAGCCCTGCTCCCTGGAGGTGGTGGCAACAGAGTGGAGGGGTGAAGCCAGTACCTCTGGCCTTGCTTCCCCCAACCCCCCTCCTACTGGCCTGCTCCTTGGAGGCGGTGGCAGTGTGGTGTGCTGGTTGAGTAAGGCAGAGATGACATCGGGACAAGCTTCTTCCTCACTCTGCTCCTAGGAGGCGGCGGCGCTCCATCCCTGCCCACTTCCCTCCCTATTGTTCCCAATGGGCAGTTGACTAATATGGTGATATAGATTTAATTTTAAAGATGAAATTTTTGGTAGGAAATGCTGCATGTTGATTTTGTATACCTATTTGATTCGTGTTTGGGTCTGAATACAAATTCAGCCTATCATTTCCTGAATTTCCTATTGAGGTTTAAATATTTAAGCAGTCCCTGTCACAAGCCCATACTCTTTCTATATTAGCTTTTTGTGGTCTAATATATTATTATTATTATTATTACTGTTGTGATTATTTGAAGTTCCTGATCCCACAAAAGTTCATCTCTTTCTTCAGTACAAATTGCCCTTAAGAATAGCAAAATATTTTTTTTTTCTTGGGGACCAAGAACATTTCCAACTTATCAGTGTAGACTCAAAAAATTCTTTTACAGCTTTGACGTACCTATCAATGAGGAGGAAGTCACGCTAAGAAACATTAAATTCGATATGTGAAAATGCCTATCCTTCTTGCTTTGGAAATTATCTTTAATATTGTATTTAAGGAAAATCTTGTTGCTGTTCATTTTTTCACTAAAAAGAAAAGTGGGATCTTAAACTAAAGCTGAATATAATGAAAATAATGAGAGGAAGAGATACAATACAAAAGAAAAATAAATCAGTTATGACTGAGGTCCTTGGGAAGCAAATTATACTCCAGATCCAAGTATCCTGGAAGTTCAACATAATCCATTGAACACAGCGACAAAATGTGCCTGTGAGGTTCAGATGTGAGTTTTCAGTTTAGTTCCCCTTCTCAGTTGAAATCCATTTAACCCAGAGGTATCAAACTCACGTTGCCCCACAGACAATGGGCTGAATTGGGCCCACAGACTCTCTTTTTTTCCCCTTTTCCTGTGACTCTTCCCCCTGTGCCATATCAAAAGCATGTGATGTCTATTTCAGCAGGTCTGAGGTGCCATATGCAGCACAGGTCCCAGACTGGCCAGGAGTAGATGCCATGTGTACTTCCCCTCACCAGATTGTGCTACATCTGCATTGCATGTGGCTCTCCACCTGGGCTGGTCCAGAACCATGCTGCACAACCACCTGCTTCAGCCAATCCACTACCCATGATCTATGTGATACCTGCAAGTGCCACCTGCAGCATGGGTCCTGGACCAGCTGGAGAAAGGACCATGTACAGTGTGTGTCCTGGATTGGCTGGGGTGGGTGCTATCTGTGGCACCATGTGTCCTCCCTGTGGGGCCAGCCTGACTTGTGATATGTAGCACCCAAGTGCAGCACCAGGGGCCTGATGACAGGGCTCCATGGGCCAGATCTGACCTGTGGGCTGTATCTGTGGACACGTGATTTAAAACATTGCAAAGAGGATGTATATCAAAGTCTTGCAATCATTCTTGAATTTAAAAGTTTTTGTTAATATTTTTTTATTTGCTATTTATATATTACTGGAGGGAATACATTTTTCAATTTGTAGAAAAAAAATAGGAATTTTTTACTTAGTTTTATTTGCATTACAGGAGCATCAGGACAGTGTGCTGGGAAATACTATGCAGAGTATAATTGCCTTATTGAATAACATGGTTGCCAACAAAAATACAAACTTGATGTTACTTTATGAACAAGGTATGTATTTTCTATGTATTGCATCCTCCTTCCTGCATCATTTTTTGATATACTTGGTGTAGCTGGATTGCACATGCATGAGATTTTCTACTCATTGTACGTACTTCTTTACTGGTTTGTAGTCACTAGCCACACTAAAGCCAACTGGCATTCTACACATCCTCCTCCACCCTCATATTTATTTAACTCCTTTTGATTAGAAATTATAACTTTTAGAATGTTGCTTCCTAAAGGAAATGTAATTCATCAAGCAATGAAGCTTAAATTATGCCTCTGAGGCACCAACTTTCATATGGGTGGTGCAGAGTCTGGCATGCATGAACTCTGATTGCAGCTGGCCTTTGTATACATGGGATATGCAAGAAGAGGAGAGGCTGCTTGTGTTCTCCCTTCCTGTTCACATCCATGAAAGTGCTAGTTGTGGAACACTCCGATCTATTTCTTTCTTGGTTCCCCATTTCTGTATTATGAACTACACAGGCAGACAGCTACACTCAGAAGGGGTTATATTGAAACTGAAAACCGATCTGCAAATAAACAGCAGGTAGCCGTAGTAAGAAAATTTGATAAAATAAAGGTCTTTCCTTTGGTTTATAAGATGAAGAAAGACATTTCCGAAATTAAAGTGAATTTTTATTTTTAAATTTATCTAGGAATTTACAAGTCTTTGTAGCACAGTCTGTTTTTTGTTACTTATTTCTTCTGTTTGTAATTAAGATAACAGTGCTGGAGTAACAACAGAAAATGTACAACATTGTCATTTTTCCTATAAATCACAGGCCTGAAATATTGTTATTAAAGTGTTTAACATATTTAGAAAGGATAGGCAGGGGAAAAGAGAAAGCAGGTTTGCCTTACGCATCCAGAATTAATTTCCTTTACACTAAAAGTTAAACAAGTTGGAAGAAGCAGACATTGAAAGTCTTTAGGTGAAGATAAAAGGGGAAAAGGACAGCAGAAATACCATGGTAGAGGTTTTCTCTGGACCACCAAATTAGAAGAAGATGGTTGAAGATTTGAATAAAGAGCAAAAGCATCCAAAGAGCAAGAGCCAGTAATAACGAGGAACTCTACATATATGAATGTCTCTCGGATAATACATGTGCAAGAACACACATTCTCCAACAAGTTCTTGGAATGTACTGGAAACAACTTTTTGTTCCAGAACGGGGAGAAAGATGGTATAGGTGGCTAATATAATTCTGAATGTTATAAGGATGAACTGGTTGAAAAACTGAAGGTAGAAGATAGTTTTGGTTGAAACTGGTTATGAAACAGTAGAAGAAATGTTAGAAATACAAGGGTGGGCAGAAGAATAATGACCATGAGCCCCCAAAAAAGCAGACTTCATTACATTCAGTGTTGTGGTAAGGAAGAGTCCGTGGAAAGGAATGCTGATGGGAAAGAGTTTATAGGAGATCAGAGTTTCTAAAAGAGATGTTAGTAAAGGCAGAATAGCAAACTAGCCTAACATGGAGGGAAAAACAGGCTTATTAAGAGACGACTATGATTGCTAAAGAAGCTATTAAATGATCTGAATATCAAAATGAATTGTGCAGAAAGTAGTAATAAGGACATACTGCTAAGTAGCAGAGGCTGGAGAGACAAAATTAAATGTAACTAACAAAGGGCATAAAAGGCATTAAGAAAAACGTTCAATAAATTCATTACATACATGAGAAAGAAAAAAGTATACTTGTAACAGAAAGCCGAAGGCTCGTGTTACTGAGGGAGAGCCTCAGGTGGAGAAAGCTGCTCATTGTGAGCTGCCAGGGAACAGGTACCTGGGGATTTAGCTGCTGCAAGTACTTACTGCTGAACCACTTATGTTGTAGTAGCTCACTGGGCTGGAGCCCTGCGTGGGAGACAAGATATTATTATAGCAGAGGAGAGCAGTGGTAAGTCACCCAGGGACTGAACCAGCAAACAAAATCAGGAAACAGCTGCTGCAGCTCAGGAAGTCACTTGACTGTTCGGGGGCCAGGCTAGGGAGGTATATAAACGCAGGCCCTTAGCCAGAAGGCAGTCTGGCCTTGGAGGCTGCAGAGCCAAGAGTTCCAGAGCAGGGGAAATACGGTAGTTTATTTATCTGGCCCTGGAGCGGTCTTGAGGCAAGCAACAGAGTGCTGCTGTCCTACAGAGGAGTGTTACCTGGGGTAAGGGGAGCCTTGTTATGCAGGTGGGCAGCCATTGTTTTTGTTTGGACCCAGAAGTGGTTTCATTTTTGTTATGGCCAGAAGGCTTACTTCTTGGTTACAGTTTCAACTGGTGTTTGGGTGTGGATGAAAGAGGAGTGTGATGAGGTTTCAGTGGGGTGCCTGAGGAGCGGAGGGTGGTTTAACCCACAGCAAGATGCCAGGGGCACACCAGTGTTTAGGGCCCAGTGAAAGGCCTTGATTCAGGGCATACCGTAGGCTTAGGTTCAAGGAGCAGGTGAAAGCCTAGAGATCGCAAAAGAGGCTAAAGCCTAGCTGGGGCAGGAGCCAGACAAGGGCCAGGGGTCTCAATGCCCAGGAAGGGTGGAGGCAGAGCCAGGGGGTCCTGTTAATAAAAAGGGACAGAGACAATTGCCAGGAGGCCCAGGAACCTAAGCAGGCTCAGTAAATGTATTGCCTAGGATAGGGGATAGACAAAGCTGAATTCGGCGAGACAGTGGGCTAGAGACCAGAAGCCAGGTCTGAGACAGCAGGCCTTGGATAAGGGCCCATCTAAAGTAGAGGGGTGGAAGCTGGGAAAGCCAAAGCCCCAACAAGGGAGGCTAACACCTAAGGTGGCTTGGTGGTAACAGAATATACAGATATGACTTGGCAAGGCCTAATAAAATTCATTCTAGATTATCCAAGAAACTGAAGCAGCCCATTTATCATTAGTAACTATTTTTAGGAACTTATGGAGGAATGGTTAAGGTCCCAGGGGGCTGGAGAAGGACAGATCTAGCATTTATCTTAAAAAGGGGAAAAAGAAGGATCTAGGAAATTACAGAGCTGTCAGACTAACAACCAAGGTTGGTTTGACATGATTTGTTTTGACAGAGGGAAGCGATAAAAATGGTAACAGTTTACAATATATACTGTATGACTAGAGGTTGGCGATGTCTGATGATAATTGGGTTTGTGATTATACAGCTTCTGGTTCTGGTGCTAGTATGCGCAGAGCTAGTTTGTATATTATCAAGGTGCACTTTATCCAATATAGACTCCAGTACATGAGAGAGTTCAGAGTATCTATGCACAACTTTACGTTGTACCATGTAGACCAGTGTTCTCAATCTTTGTCACTTCTGGGGGCCCTTCTGTATCTGTTCTAAATGTATACCTGAGGGGGCAAATGTAGTTCCCACCACTGAGGCTGATCCTGTGGAGTCTCATAAGTCAACAATTACCCTCGCAGGCTCTTCTGCTGTCTATGGGAGGAGCAGGGCAGATGAGATGGAACCAAGCTTTGTAGTCTATCTGAGCATCTGCCCACCCACCCATAGCAGACTGAACTGCTTGGGAGTGTGGGGGCAGCTGGCACAGGGGTTGCCTTGGAGCAGAGGAGGCTTGCAATGAAAGTAGTCCTCAGAGAAGCATCCATAAGCACTACTGGGGTAGCTGGGGCAGATGCAGGGCACTGGAGCTGAAAGCATTTACCTCATCACACAGGGGCTGGATGGCATTACACCCTTAAGGGGCTCTCACAATCTCCAGTTGAGAATCACTTCTGCAGACCTATTCAATATATCTTAAAATAGGTAAAAAGTTAATCTGAAGAGGAGGGTAATGAAGTGTTTGGCTATCCACCAACATCAGGCTGGTCTGGATATTTTTTTATTCATTCCAGCTCTACATTCCTAAGATTGCTTTGGGTTTGACTAACCTCTTTGGGATAAGTTGTTTTTATATATGGTCTAAAGTGCCAGTGACTATATTAATAATCATAATGATCATATAATAACTTCAAACTAGTTATGGGAGTATGGGCCTGTATTATACAGGTAGTCAGATAGCATAAGTAGTCCCTTCTGCATTTGAAATCGGGAGATAATTAAATATTAAAATTATAAAGCTAACATCATTTGCTTTAACAGTAGAGGACTTGTTTGAAATGTTATTATACTTGAAATGTTTGAGGCATTTGCATGAGCATTAAATGCTTCTTGCAAGTAGTGTCCATAACACAGAGAGTGCCATTTTAGTTTCACATTATTCTATAATTATTAACATTTTAAATCTAGCTTTTGGCTAGTACATGCAGACTGACCTTTTTGTAGTCTTCTATTGCAGTTTTTTGTACAAATAGCATGGCAGTCGAAATTATGCACTTGTTTTCAAGATATAAAGTGCCCCATCTGCAAAAATATTATTAAAAAAAATCCAAATGTTATATGTTGATTCAGCAATGTATAATGGCTCAAGAAAAGTTAATTTTCTTGGTAAACATTACTTGCATTATTATTCATCTATATAGCAAATCAGCTAAATATATAAGCTTCTAAGTGATTAGAAAAAATATATCTAAGCCATTTAACATTTTGGGGGGGGATTAGGCCTATGTGTTTTTCCCTCTCCAGAGTTTAGATACAGTCTTCTAAGTTGAGGAGGCAGGTAGGTGCCTCCATCCATCCAGAATCCATAGTCCAAAGTCCTATTCTCAGAGCAGATGCTTATAACTACCCCTTCCAAAAACTAAATTAGGGGATCCCTCTTTTGGTGGTGTTATGCTTGTTCCTACCTTATCATATAATATCCTTATTGCATAAGTCTGTGAAGTGGAAGAAGACTTGCTCCTCACCTTAACAAGATTCAAGATTCAAGTTCCAAATGTCTCACCTTGCATGAATGCTGTACCACTAGGTTATGGGCTTTTCTGGGATGGAGACAGCATCTGACTCTCTAGGTTGAAAATAAGAGAGGATGTTAATATTAAACAGAATGACCTAGTATTTTGGGAAGTGTAATGGGGTTCTAAACCTGGCCAAAATTTTTTAGTTACTTAAATCTTAAAAATGATAGCTAGATAGATATGCTAGATGAAAGACCTTTAGCTATTAAACATCAGATATTTGTCCTTCAAACTTTAATTTAGAGCCCTCTCCTCTTCCAAAGTATATAAAATGTGCAAGGCAGAACAAGGTAAAAAAATATCACTTTACATTACACAAAGAGGAAGATGTTCTAATCTCTAAAAAGCTCTTAAAGTATTAATGAATGCCTACGTTTCTGAACTTCAGTTATTGACAATCAGTACTTGAAACCTGCATTTTAATTTCGCACAAATGTAAATTTTTCTTATCGTTTCATAGTTGTACAAAGACTAACATTTGCCAACAGGTATTACACAGTCAACATAAGGATGCCCCTATTCTTAGCATTTAGGACAAAACTGTAGCATCTTAATTATAATTATTATTTGCAACTCCTGATTTCTTTTTCAGTGTTAACCACAGCAGGCTTATAGTATATGCTCACATGCTGATGTCCTTCTAAGGCTGCTTGGAATCCTGTGTTTTAAAAAGTATTCTAGGCAAGATTTAGCATAATCTCTGGTAGGGATATTTGTTAAACAGTATCATGTTTCATAAAACAAAGCCAAAGTCTTTTACTGCAATGCCTGCCTTTTACAACCATTATGGAAACTGTTTATTTCTACCACCTTTGTTCTTTTCTCATATATTTTCAAATTGTTTTACACGAATTAGAGCTTGTCAGAGCATTTCGTTGTCTAGAATGTTATTTTTACCTCTTTTGAAACTTGTTCTTTTCTTTTGGTACATAGTCAAAGGCATGGAAATAATTTATTATACATGTCACATCAGCTGGCATTTGTTTTATTGAAAGAAATTGGACACATTTTACTAGAGGTGTAAATGTGTTTGTAAGGCTTCGTCTTGGAGCTCAGTATTTTCATTTCTACATGATGAACAAACTGATCTATTGCAGAGTAGACTGATGTACTGGCAAAAGACAATTTTTGGTAGCTTATATTTATCAGAGCACTCATTTATAAAGAGAATTGTTTTTCTGGCAGGACATGGACATGTTGTAAATAACTCTACTAATTGCAGTAGTTAATTCAAAGGTAATTATAAAGGTAGTTTGTAGCTCACTTTGGCTATGTCCAGAACTATTACTTTCTAGGTCTAACTTCTTTTGGCAGACCAGTACTTGTTACAAAATCAAACCATTATCAAAATTTTATAAAGAATACTACAGATTTCTCTGCCAAGTGGCCAGTCCTGTGCTGAAGGCATCAACATTGGCAATATAGGGAAAATTTTGACCGATACGAAAACACTATGTGTAAATTGAATTTGAAGAAAGTGTTTCCATTTACCGGTGGAACATATGCCAAACTTTTTCCTTCTATTTTTGGAATTGCCGAATCTGTTGAATACTACAAACTAATATGGAAATGAAGCTTTGAGATATCATCATTGAGAATAATATTGTCAGCATCTTGCTTTTCAAAATAATCTAAAATCCGTTAATGGTTAATGAGAATGCAGGTAGTTTCTTGTAATACCAAAAGTGAAAAGGAAAGACAATTAATGCAAAACACAATATGACAGTTTAAAGCAATTATATCTGATGCTGTATTAAGAAAACACTGTAAGCACTTGAAGTGTGGACAGTTATTAAAAATGAAAAGCCCCGCAATGAAAGTTTGTAGAAGGATTTTATTAACTCATTTGCACCTCATGAAAGAAAGATAATAGTCAACCTTCACGGGTGAGATATTCTATTCATCTTGTGGTCTGCTGCTTTGACTTTTAGTCAAATGTCAAGAGATTAATTAGATTTCAGATGTCTTTATGCATGTCGTATTGTTAAAGTCAGTTAAATATTTCACACTTAAAAAGTGACTCCCATGAGACCAGCAACCCAGCATTAACTTTTTTAATAAAAAATGTAATGTGCCAGCTCTTTACGCTTACAGAAAAATAGTTTAGTTATAGGCAGGCTAAAAAGTTTTTATATCTAGATAGGCGCCCATTGTAGGACATTTTTCTATCCTCCTACTTACAAATAGCTGTACTTCAGGTCTCATCTCCGAAGCGCTCTTAACTGTCTCTTAGAACTCTTAAGTACTGTTACTGAGTACGTAATAAGAGTTACTGCCTCCCTATGCAGCCATCTTATCCCTCTAGTTGTCCTTCCCACTCTTGTAGAATAGATACTTACCCCTTTGAGAGATCTAGCTCCCTAGCCAAGTGATACCCAACTCATCTGGCCTCCTGGGTTAGATCTGGCTTGCAGAACAATACCTCAGGCCAGATCCAGTGTGTGGGTTGTCCCACAGGCCAGATGGTGAACATGGGGCCACATCATCTGGCCTATGGGGCTTTCTCTGAGTCTGGAAATTTGGCAGTCAGATGAAAGGCGCAACATTAACTGCTGCAACTCCTGGAGTGTAGGTTTTTAATGGTTTAGGTAGATTTTAATGATTTATAGCAGTGGCCCTCCCCCTGGGGCTCCTTATAGTACCTGTAGACTTGGTTCGTCCAGAACTGAATGCATTTAGGGATCCAAAAATAGTGGCATAGATCAGTGGCAGCATTACTTACTCCTGCTCTAGAGGATATGACAATTAATGCTACTGCTGCTTCCCTTTTATTAAGTTTCCAGACTTACAGGAAAATCTACAGGACAGATGACACAGCCCCACACACCAGGTGGCACCAGTACATGGAGTCGGAGCCAGGAGAAGCAGAGTAACTCTGTGGCCAGATCTAGTCTGCAGATCGGCCCTGTGCTGACCATCTGGGCTGTGGGGCTAGAAGGTTGAGCACCACTGTCTTAGTTAAAGCAAAAATACATACCTTTGAGTCAAAGAAAATAGGAGTTGTCTAGGGAGGGCCAACTCCTCTATCTACAGTGGGGAGGGAAAGGAGGTAAGTATTGTATTCTGGGTTGCAGTCCTATAATATCTTAACTAAATCCTTTTGAATATAGTATTTAAACTGATATATACATATTAGAAGATTTAGGTTCAGATTTTGTAGAAAAAAGGCCAAGATTCAGTCTATATTAGGGGTGAGCAAAATGCATCCTGTGGGCCAAATCTGGCCCACCAGGCAATCCCATCCAGCCCACAGGCACCCACCAATTAATTTTACTCTACCCAGCCCTTGTGCTTCACTCCCAGCCTCCTGTGTGGGACAGTTGCAGTCACCAAGGGACCTGCTTGGGTTCCCTGGCCTCCAGTGTCTCTTCCTTGTGTCCCTGCTGCAGCACTTGCTTTAGGCACCCAGTAGGGAAGCTGCAGCTGGGCAGGAACATGGAAAGTGTGGCTGGGGCTGGTGGGACTGCGTACCCAGTGGAGTGGGAAACCGCAGAGATGGGGATCTCTGAGTGCCAGACCCACTGACATGGAGCTGGCACTGGCAGTAAGGATCTCTTAGCCCCCGCTCCCCTTTTGCGATATCAGAGGCAGGGGTTTGGATCTCCCTGATCCCAGGGCAGGGGGACTTGCATTTGCAGGTAGCAAAAGTAAACCTTGCTAATAGCAAGGTTTACTACACAGTAAGCATGTACACATGTAGATGCACATGCTTATTGTGCAGTAAGCTACACTACTTTACAGTAAAGCATCTCGTGTAGACATGCCTCTTATGCCTGACATGCCAGAAGTCTTGTGATTTACCATGTAATTCATTGAGCTGGGCCCCAACAGAGTCTCAGCATTTCAAGTCACGTTGACCCCACAACTGAGCAGTGCTCAGCATGTGTGTGTACTCCAGGTACCCCCCACAAAGGATTCATGTGCTAATTAGGTGTTCTTATCATGAGTCCATGGATACTCCAGAGGTAGGGACAACCTGTCATAGGGCAACCTGGTCAGACTTTACTTCATTGTGGGTGGGATCACACTAATCATATACAATAGCCCGAGAGAGGGGCTGACACAGGGATTTTGGGTGAACCATTTCGGGTCCAATTTTCCAGACAAGGCTGATAAGGAAACAGGAATCACTGGAAATAGGAAAGAAAGATTCAGCTCATTTGTGGGAATGAAGAGGGACTAAAAATATATGCAATATAGTGGCTAACCATGACTTACAAAACAGATGCTGGGGGATGGGGTGGGCTGCACTCTATGGACACCACCAGGTATCTTATATAGATAGGTTGTACTAATTTATGTTTGTGGTAGGTTCCCATCAGCATGTTTGCCCAGTGTGGGCCATGTACGTCTCCTTACGGTAGGTTCCCATAAGGTTACCTGGCAGGGGAAATACCATGACTACTCAGGTGGTTTTCCTAGTTGCAGGGGAAAACCACTTTCTTGGCAGGAGCTGAAAGATAGGCAGTGTATTTAATGCAGTTTTCTTCTTTGCAGATGTAAGACAAGAGGCTTTTTTCCCAATGTTGATTAGGGGAGGAAACCTCATATTGTATTTGAGTAAATATGGTATCTATTTTTTAATCTTTAAGGTCTATTTTTATAATTATTAACAAAGAGTAATCACAGTAATATCTATCTAAGTTCTGATACCTACCAAATGCTGACTTGGGCAAAATGTATATTGTAGCAGTCTGCCTGCAGGTTATACTATCCATGAAACAAAATTTTCTGTATTTTGAAAAGTAATATAATAACAATAGGGAGTGCCTTTAACTCTAGAAGAAACAAAACACATGTATGTTTAGGGTTTTTAAAGCAGCAGACTATCCAAACAATTGAGGGGGTGAAACTTTAAAAAATGACTTCCACCTTTGCCCGAGTAATTTCTTTCTGCTCATGCTTTTTGACCATTAACACCTGTTCTTACCAGGGATAAGATTATCCAAGTGAGTTTTGTTCATGTAATGAAGTTGCATGTTTAAACTCTGTTTCCTGTGTGTTGAAGCCATGGTGTTTTTTGGGTGGTGGGGAGGGGGTTTGGTGCATTTTCAGGTCCCACAAAAAGGAGAAAGGACATCAAACCTTTTTCTATTTAACTGTAGAAAAGATGGTTTCTTCTTGGCCCCTAGTAACTACAGTTCCATTAAAATTAATTTAAATGTTATTTCTCTTGGCATCATTACATTGCCCCCTATTATAGCTGTGGGGCAGGCTGCAATCCAGCCCAATTGTCAGGATCTGTGGTTGTCATTTCTATAAAAAATAAAGGACCGGATAATAGTATAGCTATCATATTAGCTGTAGTGCACCATTAGTGATGTAACCTATTAAAGTTCTTACAGATGATAAATTAAGATCTAATGATAACAATGTTCCTGCATAGCTTGTCAGATGTAATTAGTAAGCTATCAGATGCTGCTAGAAAGTGAAATTCAAAACAGAGCTATACAGTTCAACAGTTGCAACCTTTTATTCTGGGGATTACCTAGAAGCTAATATTTGTTTTGATTTCCAGCTAAAGGACAGTCTCAATCCAAGATCAATACAGAACTGACAATTTAAAGTATGCATCGAGCTTTGAAGATGCAAAGTGCTAGACACAGTTAGAATTAAGTGCTATTAATCATTATTTTGTCACTGAGCCAATACTCTTCCTTTGTGCTTAACTGATTCTACTAAAAATTATGCATTCTGGCCATTTATGAGAACCGTGACTGCTTGCATAGATGGACCGGTTCAGAGCATTGGATGGTTATTCCCTCACATCCATTAATTTGAAGAGTTTGTTACATTTTCTCAGTAGTTACCACTTGTTTCCAAGAAACTAATAATTTTCCTTTTGTATGCAGAAAAAAAATCTGTAGAAACTAGATCTAAAAACTGAACAAATACAGTTGTCATATAAACAGATTCGTAATTTAAGCAGCTTGTGGTTGATTAATCCTTAAAATTAATGTTCATTTTCTTTAAAACAGAGTTTTGTGTGAGCAAATTTAAAAATTTCTAGACTTTTTATATTTCAAAGCTAAATAATAAATCCTATATTTACCAGCCTTGACACACATTTAGATTCTGTCCATTTTATGCAAAGCTTATGACATTAGAAATATCTTACCAATTTATTCAAAAAAATAAGTGTGTGATGTTTAGGTAGTTGTCTTGTACCTATCTAATCCTCTTACTGCTCATTTAGCACTCCTTTTTATTCTCCAACATTCATGCTTAAAAGCATTCCAAGATAGACATGGCAACATAGGACTGGAAAGAGCCATTGAAGTGTGTTTACAGGCCGTCGTAAATCCAAAGGATCCCCAAAATTACCACTTCAAAGTCTCTCACACAACTGCAAGGAACAATACCGGAAACACTAAGAAATCCCTATACCATGACATATGTAAAAAAAACAGGGAAGACTAGGACAGTGCTGGTGCCCTGCTGATGCAATGACAGGGAAGTAGTTGGTAAATATACGCTCAGAAGATCCTAGGAAGAAGACCATGCTCAACACTACAGAATAAGGAAAAAAACTCACAGCCCACAGGCTGTCAGAGCCTTTTCTTTTGATATTCCTGCCATTTAGAACAGGCATTTTGTAGCTCTTCAACTTTGACAGCCCTTTTTTTCATATCACTTAAAATATAGCTTTTAATCTCTTAACTTGGCCTGCCTTCCTTTTCTCTCCTATTGTTATCCAATATCTGACCCTGTAACTATATTTGATTCAAGAAGCCATTTGCAGATAAAATCTATATGAAAAAACATACAAAGCGAAAAGTAGATCTTGAATACATTTTAGAATCTTTTTGCCAAGGGAAGTCTGGGAGTCTTAAGTCATGGCTACATGCAGATGTAGCAGCAGTTTAACTTACCATATCTTCTTGCATACAACACTCAGCTTTCCTCCAAAAATCAGCTACTGGAAATTGGACTGCTTGTTTTGAGTGAGGAAACAGCAGCTTCTGCCAGTCAGTTTTCTGCTGAGGAAAGGGAAAGTAACCCTGCACGTGCTGCATAGGGGCTGCCTACCCTGTGAAGTGAAGCTGAGTCCTTGGTACTGAGGCAAAGGCTCCTGCAGAACCACATGGGTGGGTCCTTGGTGAGCTCTGCGAGTGCTGCTGGCTTGAATCAAGCCCTTAGTGCACCTGGCAGACACTGCTGCCTGCCCATCCAGTTCAGCTTGCGAAGAGAATAGGAGGGAGGCAGTTTGAATCAGCCAGTAGCATCTGCAGTGTCTTGCAGCCCGGGGCTTAACGGAGCAGCCTCAATGTTTTGCTCCGTCCCAAACACAAGTGCTAATGTTACCCTGGGAAAATACCGCACTTACCAATATTTGAAAGGAAAGAACTCTTTTCTTCATTCTGCCTTTCAAAAACAAGATGTGTTTCTTACTCAGGGACATCTTGTATGTAAGAAAAATACAGTGAATTATTTTTAAATTTTAAATTATTTGTAAAATCAATTGAAACTGTATCTAAACCATTTTTTAAAGATGTTCTGCTTTTTATTTTTTTTTAGCTTAAATCTATTCTTAATTTACATATATCTATATAATCTGGCTTCTATAAATGTAGAGTGCCTCCATGGTCATTTGCATGCCAGTATAACTAAGACATTTTTTAATCTACTCTTTAGTAAAATCAATACAACTTTGTCTACAGAGTACCCCTAATTTGGAGGACCTTACTTTTTCTATTTCTCAACTATATTTCTCTATGGAAATCCTTATATTTTGATTTATGTCCTGTAATTTCTAGAAATATTACATTGGTTGGATAAAGTACTTGAATACTTTTCTTTTATTCAGGAGACGTCTGTGTCTCTTGATATTTGGAGGTGACTAGGAAAATAAATGGAGCAGTACAGCTATAAAAAAGCATCTGTTGGACCCTAGTAGCAAATCTGATTCCAGGTTCTGTTGATCTAATGTTTGGATCTTTAGTCTCAAGCGTCTTAAAAAACAAAAATTCTCTTTCTCTCTCTTAAGAAATAGTAAAAGCTAGGAAGATTTTTTTTTTTTTTTGCCTTTCATTTGATATTTTTTAAGCAAGATTTTAAAAAAAAAAGTTACAATTTTTTTCTTTTTAACTTGCATTAATTTTCTATTTGTCACATCTTTCTTGAAGGCCGTTCTCTCTTGGCATACCATATTGTGGCGAGCTCATACAAAAACAGCCTACACCCCTTCTTTATATTAATGGCTACATGCTTTAAAAAGTATTGTATATGAATATATTCCTATTTTTAAAATGTCATATTTCATGGTTGTTAAGCCCAGACTGACACACAGCTTTTAGCAGTTGACACAATCATGAAATATTACTTCTTTTTCTGGCTGGCAGTAATTTTATTGCTATATTAATTATATATAGGCCAAAAAACCTGGTAGAATTATCCATTATGCGCTTTCAAGAGAACTTTAGAAGCCTTTTGTTATGGGTAACTTTTGAAAACAGCTGTCTTATCCTTCCTAAATATTGAGAGCTATTTTATACTTTGTGCTCTCTCCTTATCTCCAAAAAAAGAGCCCTAAGTGAATGACTCAGAGAACAGGTTCCTTACATAATTTCTTTATAAGAACATGCATGCTGCAGTACTGTTATGTGCTATGTGTTTCTCACAAAAGTTATAATTAAGTGGAACATCTGTGGAGCAATTCAGAAAGAATAGGGTTGTTGCAGTGCAAAAGCTGAAGTTTTCAAGGCAGTATTTTGGATGGACTAGAAAGAGAAGTTTGTTAGTTAGTTGTAGAGAATATAGTTACATTAGTCAGTGTAGAGAATCACATAACATCACCAGAGCAGATGGCTGCCTGAAGCTAGATCTCCATGGGAGAGATGGCACAATCCACAAACATCACTGATCCCTGACTCCCTTAACCTCCAAAAAAAGCATGTCTCTTTTTCATAGAACATGTACTCCATATAAGGGAATCTATTTGAAAACCTGCTTCCCCGGAAGAAACTTGCTGGAAGATTCTCATTTAGAACAGCTCATAGGGTCTGAAGAATCCAAGATGGTTGGTGCAGGGGAAAACAGAACAAGCAGAGTAGAGTAGAAAGACAAAACAACCCCTTTCACCAAAAAGGACTTGGGTGAGTTAATCTCAGAAAGTAGAGCTTTAAGATCCTCTATGGGAGCACAATTTGATAAAATCCAAATAGAGATAAAAGACATTGAGGGAAGGCCTCATACAGATGTTCAGTTTTTCCTGGGATTGTTACTGCTCTCCCAGGAGAAAACACACATGTACAAATGTTCAAGCTTTTTTTTTCTCCAAAAGAAAAATGACTACCCTGGGGGGAAAAAATAGCCTGAGTAACAACCAAGGTTAAATCACTTTCAGGAGAGTTTGTCTTGGGAGAGTGAATGTCTGCACATGTCACCCTTCTTTCAGAAGAGAACAAAGTCCTCTAGAAGCTTTTGTCACTTGCCGGATTCTGCTGCTTCACACTGCCTCCCACACTTCACAATCCCCACATAGTGCAGCAAGGAAACAGGCTGACTGTGGTCAGTCTGGCCGAGCCAATTAGGACTACCCTATGCACTGCTGCTATCTGATGCCAGGCAGATTAAGGGAGCCTGCAAGAGCACAGGCGATGCATCAGAGGGCATGCTGAGTCATGTACCCCCACCCCGATTTTTCTGGGGGTCCATGAAAGGTGGCTGTGCTGCTGCTGCTCCAGCTTCTCCCGCAGCCAGAGGCTGGGCAAGCAGCAGCAGCAGGCAGCCCAGTATCAGCAGGCAGAGCATGTTGTAGCTCCCCTCACAGCCAGAGGCTGCCCAAGCACCAGCAGCAGGTAACAGCGCCTCATCCTATCCCCACTGCTGTATCAGGTGGGATCCAGCACCTCTGTGAGAGAGGAATCTGAAGGGGCCTGCGCTTCCATTCCCCATCCATTTCTTACCAGAACCCTTCAATTGTGCACCCCTGCTATTGACAGTTACAAGTCACCTATGCTGCAGAGCAAGCTGAGATGTTTTTGAATGGGGCTCCCCCTAGCTGCACAGTGTCAATACTACAAGCTCTCTACACTTTAGGGCCTCAGCATTCAAATGTACATGCAACTCTAAGCAAGTTTCTTTGCCAGGAAAACAAACCTGGGAGAATTCTCTCAGATTTATTTGAATGTGTGTATGCAGCCCTGGAGATAAAGCTGGAGGGAAACCTGCAATCAGCAGTAAAACTTCAAAATAAAATTATGATTGGGGGAGGGAAAAAAAGGAGCTCACAGAGGAAATTGGGATAATTGAAAATTGTGAGCGGAAAAATACCATAAGAATAAGAGGACTCCTAGAAGGTGTAGAAAAGGGCAATCCAGCAGCATATTTAAAGCAGGTATTCTACTTCTTCCTACAGCTGAAAACAGAGGCAACAGTTCTTTGTAGATAAAGCATACAGAGCTCTACGCTCCCCCACCAAGTCAAACAAACCTAGAGACATGATACAGTTCTTGCTGTGTTTTGAACAACTGCAGCACAAAGTTAGAAAGGCTTCTCCTCCTACTCTTGGAGGATATCGAATACAAGTGTTTCAAGACTTGTCACAGGCAAAAATGGGAAGGAAGGAATATAGAAAAATTATCTCTCTCAGGGAAGCAAATATAAGATACAGGTGGGGTTTTCCATTTACACTTATCTTTACACATCAAGAAGAGCAGTAAATTGTGAAGAGGTGGGGGTTGCAGGGGGGAAGGTCTTAAAATCCTTGAGACACTTAATGGACAATACCCTGAAATCTCAACATGAAACTAAACCAGACAGTGAGAAGCAGCACTGTAACTCTGAGAGGCAAACTCTTAAGTCCAAGTGAAAGAAAATACTAAAGTGCTAGGAAAAAAGACTGGGAGTAATCACAAAACTAGGGCAATTTAAGAAGATTTGAGTGGGACTGAATAATATGAGAGAGAAAAAGCATGGAAGGAAGAAT
The DNA here is from genome assembly GCA_030014935.1 of Caiman crocodilus. Classification (NCBI taxonomy): domain Eukaryota; kingdom Metazoa; phylum Chordata; order Crocodylia; family Alligatoridae; genus Caiman; species Caiman crocodilus. The sequence continues at coordinate 184,725,527 of JAGPOW010000261.1, forward strand.
ATCACAAGGGGGGAAAAGATAAAACAGCAGTGTTGGGAACGAAAATAATTAGGAAAACAGGAAAGCAAAGGCATATGCTAAAGCTAAAATCAAAGGGTAAGAGGATAGGGCAGTGGTATAAATAGTGTAACATGTGAAGAGGCTGAGGGGGAGGCCTGAAATACAGTGCTGCACAACTCCCTTCAGAAAACAGCCTGTTTTGGACTATAATATAATGCCATGATTCCCTTAGGGTGCAAAACTTCCCAGGAAGAATTTCATTGCTCAGATGTGGAGGGATTAAATATTTTTTTCCACCTGAGGGTTAAAGTCCATCTCCAAGTTTTAGGAAAGAAGTAAAGGGTACAACAATAAGGATTGTTTGAGGATCCAAATGGGAGGGAAATTGGACAGGGTAAATGATGGTGGGACGCAGGGACTTTAGTAAACAAAGTTAACTTTAGGGCAAGGTTGTATAAAATACACAAGGATGAGAGTGATACTGCTATTAAGTACACCAATTATAATCTGGATTTGCTTTATTTCTTATTTTCATATACTATAAGCAGATGAAAACAGTTCCGGCTAATATGTATTCACCATCCAGTAAGCCATTGTCTTGGCCAGATTGAATGTTAATGTATATAAACATTATATACAAATGATAAGTTTTAAGAATTGTTGCATATTATTTGCTTTGTAAATATGTAACAACTTGAACCTTATGCAATTCCTGTGTATTACTATAGTATTGGAATTTTGTTTCTATACTTGCCTGAATTTAAAAAAAAAAAAAAAAAGTTACTCCACGCCAGTAGTCAGATGTGATCAGTTATAAAGGCATGGTTGAAGGTTTGACAGAAGAGACTGAAAGAAAGGCCAACATTACTACAATGAATATGTATTAGGTACAAATGGCCTGCAGCATGTGTTGCTCCTTGAAGAAACTAGTCCATCACCATTATGACAGGCAGTGAGAACAGCATATCTAGCAGGTGTAAAAGCTTCTCTTGAACATTATCTTTCTTAGTCTTAATGATCAGAGTGGAGAAATGCTCCACAATCCACTCCTCGAGCTTGGCCGCAAGGTTCCCATGTAGTTCAAAGTTGCTGTGGCCACTGTTATAACTGAATTTTGTGAGCAACTATAAAAATAATGCAGATGCAGCTTTCTCAGTGTGGGCAGCATGTGCAATGTGCTAGGGTGATGCAAAGAAGATCCTCTTCAAATGTCAAGGCACTTGTATTTTCAGAATTTGGGTGGATGCCCAGATATCAGTGGTAGAATTGTGGCCTAATTTTGATCCTGCTTATATGTGAGCATTCACCTTTGAAAATGAGCACTATTCTGTATGTGCATGGAAATTCCATCATGTGAATGTGAGAGATTCTTTGAACATTCTTTTCAAAACAAAATGGGGATCCTGTGATCGTGTTCTGTTGCGGTGACTTTACTTGTGTTTTAACAAATATTGTAGTTAATGAAAATTTAATAGACCAGATTTTCCCCTGCATTCAAGCTTCAACAGGGGTAACCAGTCAAGCTTCCTGATTTGAGTTAAGTCCTACACTGTGGGTGCATACAGACATTCAGGGAGGTTAGGGGGAGGTTAGATCCCATTAAAAATGGGGACCTGATCTTGCTTAGTTCATTCAGGTACAAACCTTGTGAATGTAAGTGCCAATTGTACAGAAGTTGAGGAAGTAGTAGTCCAAGGTAGTCTAACTTAGATTGGGTCCAGTAAGATTAACTGAACTTCTGTACAGTTCCCAGCATAGCCCCAGGGCTGGGAAAGCCCAGCTGCTAGCCCCAGCCCTGAAGCTATGCTTTTCTTATACCCCTACCCTGGCATTGAGGTAGAGGGGCAGGTGGAATGGAAGGGGTAGGTTTACCAGGGGAGGGTTATTTGTGCGGGGGTGGAGGAAGGGTTAGTGAGCTAAAAATAGGCTTTGATGTTGCAAGTATGAATGTGGAGAGGCTCTTCTCTTAGAGCCAATTCCAGTAACCAGTAATTAACTTTCATTTTTTTTTCAAATAGGATCAATGAATAATTTGCAGCATTACAGCAAACAGTCTGGTAGAATGGATGCAATATTTAGTTATAATACCTTGTGCCAGAGTCTGTTTAGTTAAATATCCCGTCCTTGGCTTGTCCTTTGGACTAGCAGCTTCAACATCTCACAGGGGCTGTAACTTTAAAATCAAAGGACACCTATACATGAGCAGTGAGGCTGCTCTGAAGTGCTTTAATTACAGCATGTCAAAGCAGGCATGATTAATTGAATCTGCTGGAGCATGGTAATACTATGCACCAGCAGACTTCAGCATCTCGTGTATCAGTATCCCTGTGCTTAAAAATGGCATCAAGGGTGCTTTAACTAAAGCTCATTGAACAAGCTTTAGAAAAAGCACCCCCACCACCATTTTTAAGTGTGGGGAAGCTGATACGTAATATGCTCTGAGTGCTCTAATTTACCACCCCTGCCCCCAGTTGTGGAGCACATGTGTAAATGCCCGAAGTATTCACACCTTGTAAATGATAGCCGTGCTGTGATCTATTCTTATCAATCTGAAAGGAGTAGGATATGGAGGTTGCAGAATATATATCAATCTGAACTAATTTCCTAATGCCACGTATATAATGAGTGTTGTTTGATAGCCCTCTTGGACAGGGTGGTCTGGGCATCAATGGTCAAAAAGAGATGAACACTGGAATACGTACAGAGAAAGGCAGCAAAGATGGTCAAAGGAAATGAGAATCCGTCTTACAGGAGAAGACTAAAAGAGCTTGATTTGTTTAACTTCATAAAATGAAGGTTGAGAGGGGTACAGATAATTTTATAAATCTATTCATGGGGTGAGAATCAGAAAGTAAGAATTTTTCAAGTGATAGTTAAGCATAGTATGAGCACCTAATTAAATGACTGTAAACTGATTATGAACAAATTTAAATTATAAATTTAAAAGAAGGTTTCTGACTATTAGAGAAGTTTCATGATGGTCTTCCAAGCAAAGCAGTAGGAGCAAGGAACTTGAATTGCTTTAAGAATTGCTAAATCATTTTAAGACTGATAAGACTGAGTTTAGTGAGATTATAGAAGGGATGATGTGATACTATAGGGAGTAGTCTCAATCCTCGTTTTAGTATTGTGACATAACTTTTCCTGCCTGGGGGGGTATCTGATTGTCCTATACGGGTAGTTTGCAGGGTCCGGGAAGGATCTCTTCCCCTTGTGACTGCATTATGACTTCTAGGGGGAGTTTTCACCATTGTCTGAAGCACTGCATATTTGCAACACCTAGATGTGGGGGTTTTGATGGGAGTATCCTGGTGTTCCTGTTGGGGCTTAGAAACCCCTCATGTACTTGCTTGGAGCTGGGGTCAGCAACTTATGGCCCCTGAGCTCAGGGGCAATGCATAGGGGTTGCACGTGGCGGCGTACCCCCCGCAGAGGCGGTTGCCACTCGCCACCCCTCTGCTGGCACCGCCGGCAGGTCTGTGGGCAGTCCATGATCACTCCCAGCCAGCCCTGACACTGCTGGTGGTGCCTGTGGGTGGTCGCTGACCCCTGGTCAGTGTTCACCACCTCACCCCCTACCCCCCACTGCCAACAGTGCCAGCAGCATCTGTGGGAGCTCCTTGGTCACTGCAGCGCCACCACTGGTGCAGCCGTGCCCCCTCCCAGCTGCCAGGGGCATGCGTTGCTCATGTCTGGGCCTGATCTAGCCTGCCAAGTGTTTCTATCTGGCCTTCAAAACCAGGATGGCAGCAGTGGAACAGTATTGCTGACATGTGGCAGTAGATGGGTTCTTGGTGGTAAGGGTGACAGCAGCTGGGTTGCAAATGGGGAGCTACTTCAGAAGCAGCTGCATTATTTCAGCCTGTCACTCCTTAAGGTTGCCATCCCCTGGACTAGAATATCTTGGGTTTTTTGCTCAGGGTCAAACAGATTACCAGCTTTGAGGTCAGGAGACAATTGTCCTTAGGTTAGATTGGTTAATATATGCTGAGCAGATAGCAGAAGGACAAACAAAGGAAGGGGATAACCACACAATCTCTGACAATTGCTTCTTTGGCATTGTAGTGGTGCTGTATTGACTGTGCTCATTTTCCCTAATCTTTATCTGTAACATACTGTGGAGGGCTCTTGGTTTTATCATGTGTTTTGTGATTATGGTATATAGAGAGTTTATAGTGACAGACTGCAGGCATTGATGGGTAAATGATTGGCTATGAATGAAGGTGACTGGATTCTATAGCCCCAGAGGCCCCTCTCAGTCTTAAGTTCCTATTTATTATCCTTTCTTAGAGTATGACTTTTAACCAGGGACATGCGTAGTTTTTGCATTTATCCTTTACTAAATATCTTGGGAACATTAGTCAACTCTGTTTTAGTTTTGCCATTTTTAAGTGTTTTAAAGTTTTAGACAGTTTTCTGAAGCTAAGGTTCATTGGTCCTTATCACACTCAGTCCAGAGACTCTTGAAGCCCTTACTTAAGTAATTAGTGCTTCTAACTTTATTCAAAGCTGTCAAATACTGACAGTGTGTGACAAATAGTTTAATGGTATAGCCACATTCTGAAGCAAGCTGTTCATATCTGAGTTTTTCAGGTTTTGTCAAAGAGTCAGCTCTCGAAGTTTGAATTTAGTCTCTGAAGATTTTAGCAAAAGCAGAGGTTGCTGCCAGTGAAGAGGCATGTTTGGAGATTTGAAGTAAATAATCAAGTTTTAATCTTATGTGACAAGAAGTCTATTATTAAAATATTACTTTCTTTAAAAGAACATCTAGTTCTAAATTAAGCCCAAGATACAAATTCCTTTTATATTTTATCATATAGTAATTATTGCAGCCTTGATGTTCCCGAGCATTAAGTCAAAAGTCTTTTTCTGAAAATCTTGTTGACAGCAAAAACTTCCTGATCTAAGAAAAATGAACAGGTTTGAGTCTGCTGATAAAGAACTTCTTGTCTAATTTTGCCATTAATTTGATGACTTCACACAGCTTTTGCTTTTCTGTAAACATCTACTGCACTGTATATTAACGTGGAAAGCAAATGAAAACTTCCCCTTATTAATGTGATGCAAACCTGCCCAAACAAATCAGCAAACCATAAATTCTCAGTTCAGCATACAAGTAATCATACAGAAATATTTATTTGAAAGTTTAAGGCAGAGATGTGAAAAACACATCCTTTGGACCTGGGACAGAGAGCTGTTTCATCTATCCTAGCCTCTGGCCCTGCCAGTCCCATAGTCATCACCTTGTGCCCTGAGCTGGATCTGGCCTGCAACAAACTCCATGGTCCTTATTGGGCCCAAAGCATGAGGTGAGTTTGACCACCCCTGTTTTAAGGTATTGTGGACACCTGCTAAACCAGTCTATTTTCTTGTGTGGATAACTGCAATATACCGTTTTATTTAAAAAAAACTCTTATTTGTATTCTAATTGCTAGTTCATAAAATTATGGGCATGTTCTCATATTTCCTTTTTATGTTATAGGATATGAGAAGGTTTGAATTAGAGCCTATCAGTGTCTCAATAGAAGTATAGTATTTTAGGGCATATTTTTGTTGCATACCAAAGTGTATCAGCAATGCTTCAATTCCTATGTGCTGAGTTTTTAAAACTCAGAATACAGACATCTTTCTTTTTTAGCTTTGACCATCAAACAGTTGACTTGATCATTTGTAATTAGTGTATCCTTGGAACAGGAATAGGTAATAGAGGATGTTATGGGAAGTATCAAAGATATAAATTTAACTGTGCATAATAAACTGTTGGATAATCTGCTTTTAGTAGTCCTTCTTACATATAAAGGTTAAATGGAATATTTCTGAAAGATATGGGGGGGAAAATGCAAGGAAGGACCTGCAAAAAGCCAGCTATATTTGCTAAACGCATCAACAGTAGCAAATCTAGAGGACAAAATTTTATTTCTTAACTTACTTTTCTTTTTTGGAAAGTAGAATTTCTGTGGTTTAGTGAGACTATATTATGTTTAAAAACATACCTGTGAGCAGTGCAAAATTGACAGATTGAAAGTCTCTATAAACAAAAATGTTTCATCATGTTTGTAGCAATAGTGCAAGTCAATGTTTTTCAACACTATTCTACCAAACAGCATTTGGGCTGGAACCTTTCAAGCTTTATACTTATTCAGTGCTCCCTGCCTTTCTTTTTTCTTTCAACTTGAATTGTTTTTTGTGGAGTAGACTGCTTGGATAGGTACTGGACATTAGAATCCATCTTTTGAGAACAGAACTAGATTTGAATAGTTGTCTAAAGACAAATAATTGTGTCTCATTTCTGTTCCAAACTAAGGCACCTCGTTTCCCTTTGTTTGCCATTGCCCTGTTGAAGTGAAAACCCAGTTACCCAGCTAATATCAAGTATAAGACAAGTGAAAAGTTAAAGTTGTGGAGGTTAGGTTGCCAACAGCATGATATCCAAACAAAAATCTGTTGAAATTAGACACTATTAAGGCCATATCAGCAGTCTTCTCCCAAATATCATTACCCTCCATAAACACACAATAATCTCCCAAATCAAATGAATTCATTCTAATGGGAAAATTAGTGTATTTTCTTGTATATAACACATAATAAACACTGGACTATAATACACATCTTTGGTTTTTAAAGGAAAAATGAAGGGGGAAAAAAGATTTCTTCCCAGTCTTATGGCTATATGGAGCAGGGATAGAGCCTAATCTTCAGTTGACTCACCCTCCTTTCCCTGCTTAACTAAATCTGAAAACCTAGCTGCTCTTGAAGGCTGATCTCTATGCGTGAATATATGATTTTGAAGAGAATAAAATAATTTTCAGGGTTCTGAAACAGGAGGTGAGAGACCAGGAGCAGGAACAAGACTGCTAAATTGCCCTAAGAAAGGTTAGCATGATTTCGTGGAACCTCACAACCATTAAAAAGGAGAGATGATCATAAAGATCTGGCACAAAGAACAGTGAGCTATTAAGTCAATTAATTCTTTCAGTTGCCTAAATAGTATACCACAGCTTCTGCACTATGGAACAGGATCAAGTGTGCATTCCTATCCTGAGCAGAAAATCAGCTTCTATGCCTAATATATACACTCTGGATTGCTAGGGTGTTGGGGAGGTATGGTATGTGCTGTAAAATGATAGAAAGATATTTAGAGAGTCTTGTACTTATTTTTGGGGATAGTTATCTTTTAGTCTTTCAAAATATCCCCATTGAATAGTCACGTGTGGAGGCTGCTTATATTTTAAGGTCTGCAGATTATCTTTGTAAAAGTTGTCTTGAACACTCCAAATTGAAACAATTCCAAGAGTAGCTGAAGTAACTTCTACATTTCTGTTTAAAACTTGAGTGTGTTTTCAACTTAGCTTTGAATAGTCCCCCCACGTGATTTGCATTACAACAGGTTTTATTCACTGTGATATCCAATTGAGAATTAATTTGAAACAATAGTTCAGTTACCTTAGAATCATAGAAATTAAAAGCTGAAAGGGACCTCAAAAGATCATCTAGTCCAACCCCCCTGCTCTAAATGATCCCAGCAGGGTGTTTGCCCAGTCTCCTCTTGAAGACTTCCGAGGTTGGGGACTGCACCACCTCCTTGGGAAGCCTATTCCAGATTCTGGTCACCCTTACTGTAAAGAAATTCTTCCTTAATCTACCCTGAATTCATCCTTTAATAGTCTATGGACATTGCTCCTCATCCTCCCCTGGGGTACCCTAGTGAACAGTATTTCTCCCAGCTCCTGATATTCACCCCTTACATACTTATAGACAGCCACCAATTTCCCTTTGAGTCTTCTCTTCCCCAGGCCGTACAGTCCCAGATTCCTTAGTCTTTCCTCATAAGGTTTGTTCTCCAGGCCTTTAATCATTCTTGTGGCCCTTCTCTGGATCCTTTCAAGATTCTCCACATCTTTTTTGAAGTGTGGTACCCAGACCTGGACATGGTACTCCAGCTGGGGTCTCACCAACAGTAAGTAGAGAGGGAGATAATCACTTACTTAGCCCTGCTCACAATGCATCGACTAGTGCATCCAGTATGCTATTCGTTCTCTTGTGCCACATCGCACTGGCGGCTCGTGTTCATCCTATGATCAACCAGAATGCTGAGGTCCCTTTTGCCATCGTGCTGGGCAGGATATCTCCTCCTAACCTATATTCATGTTGCTGGTTCCTTCTTCCCAGATGCAGTTCAATAAGGATAAATGCAGAGTGCTTCATCTGGTTCCACTTTTCCAACTTGTCCAGATCCTCTTGGATCCGCATCCTATCCCTTAGCTTGACCACCATTCCCCATAACAGTATCATCTGCAAACTTGGCCAGTGTGCTTTCCACATCCTCATCTAAATCATTGATAAAGATGTTGAACAGCTCACGAGGCCAAGAACTGTACCCTGCGGGACACAATTGGCCACCTCCTGCCAAGATGATACAGACCCATCCACTAACACTCTCTGGGTTCAACCCCTTAGCCAGCTCCCAACACACCTGACAGTGGACTCAGTCAAGCCACAATCCTCCAGGTTTTTTTTATAAGAGCATCATGGGAGATCATACTGAAGGCCTTTTTAAAATCCAAGTATATGACATTAACCACATCTCCCACATTTAAGTGGCTCGTTACTTAATCATAGAAGGAGACAAGGTTAGTCAGCCATCACCTGCCCACAATGAAACCGTGCTGGCTAGCCTTCAGCATCATGCCTTCCACCAGTCTCTCACAAATGGACTTCTTGATAATTTTTTCCAAAATTTTACCTGGTATAGAGGTCAAACTGACTGGCCTATAGTTTTCTGGATCCTCCCTCCTCCTCCTCTTAAAGATTGGAACCAGATTGGTTATTTTCCAGTCTTCTAGGACCTCTCCTAATCACCATGAGTCTTCAAATACCTTAGCCAACTGTCCCACAATGACTCCAGCTAATTTCCTTAGCGCTCTCAGGTGTAGTCCATCTGCTCCTGCCAACTTGAAGACATTCAGCCATTCTAAGTGCTCCCTCACCAGTTTAACACTGACCGTTGATAGATGATTC
>JAGPOW010000261.1:184734644-184759937 GCA_030014935.1 Caiman crocodilus
CATTGAGTCCGACCCCCTGCATAGGCAGGAAAGAGTGCTGGGTCTAGATGACCTCAGCTAGATGCTTATCTAACCTCCTCTTGAAGACCCCCAGGGTAGAGGAGAGCACCACCTCCCTTGGGAGCCCATTCCAGATTTTGGCCACTCTAACTGAAGAAGTTCTTCCTAATGTCCAATCTAAATCTGCTCTCTGCTAGCTTGTGGCCATTATTTCTTGTAACCCCCAGGGGCACCTTGGTGAATAAATACTCACCAGTTCCCTTCTGTTTCTCCGTAATGAACTGATAGGCAGCCACAAGGTCGCCTCTCAACCTTCTCTTGCGGAGGCTGAAAAGGTCCAGTTTCTCTAGTCTTTCCTCATAGGGTTTGGTCTGCAGGCCCTTAACCATATGAGTGGCCCTTCTCTGGATCCTCTCCAGGTTATCTGCATCCCTCTTGAAGTGCGGTGCCCAGAATTGCATGCAGTAGTCCAACTGCGGTCTGACCAGCGCCCGATAGAGGGGAAGTATCACCTCCTTGGACCTATTTATCATGTATCAGCAGATGCATGACGAAGTGCCATTGGCTTTTCTGATGGCATTGTCACACTGCCGACTCATGTTCACTGTATATCATATATACATGGTATATATCTATATCTATATTGATAGATAGATAGATAGATGTAGTAGCCAATTGCCTGTCAAGAATGATGGGGGGCCTGAGACTTCAAGGAAATGCTGCATTCAAGGTGCTGAAGGATAATCACAAAGACTTTGTGAGGGATCTACTTAAATAGAACCAGAAGTGTGGTGCACAGTGGATCCTTTAGTTTTGGTCTTTTAACCGCATGGCCCCTACCACCCCACTACTGATTGGCAGAGGGACCCTGGCAGCCCTTCCACTTACCACTTGCTCCTGATCAGCCAGGAGACAAAAACCATGATTTTAAATATGCCATGGTTTTTGTCTCCTGCCCAATCAGCAACAAGCAGTGGGGCCACAAGGACCCCACAGTCTATCAGCAACAGGAGCTAAAAACCAGGATATATTTTAAACTGACGTTTTTGCCTCCTGGCTGAGTAGGAGCAAGCACCAGGGCCACCGGGGCCCCTCTACCAATCACTGGGGATGCAGGAGATGGCAAAAAGAGCAAAATTAAAGATACTGCTGCACAGCACACTTCCAGTGCGGTTTACATATATCCCCTACATATGTGGGGTCAGACAGTCTTGGCTACTACAGCATTAATTCTTCAAGTAGGAGCTTCTATTCCTCAGTGGCTGTACAGTTATACATAAGTTGTCTCAACAGCAGGAATAGACTATTAAGTAATTCCATGCAGTCACTTTATGTGCAAGAATACATGCCCAAAATGTCTTGTTTAGGGACCATTCATTTCCCTTTAAAGTTAGGGTAAAATTAATTTTCAAAACAGCAATGATGTTATTGAAATGCTCAATAATCCTTAAGTCTCCCATCTATGGATGGTTTTATCTAAAAACCACCATATATCTTTGTCTTCAAATCAAATAGCATCTCTATAGTGGGACAGTAGCGGGTGCTCCTGCACTTAGCCACGCGCCTCACTGCCCCGACCAAAAACCCAACTTTGAGTGGCTCCCCTGAGGTGCCGATGTCTGGCTGACCCCCTTCCTGGAGCACACCCACAAGTGTGAGGTAACCAGTTTCACCACGAGGGGTCTGGTCTTTGTCATGGCTCTGTGCCTCCTCCCCACTCTTCCCTTCCTCACCCCTGGGATACACAGACCTTGCAGGCCTTGTGGGTGATCCTGGGGTGCTTCTTATAGCCTGAAGAATCCAAAGATAATCGGGTACTGGAGGAAAATAAAACGCCTAGCACAACTTTGCTAGCTAAGCAAAGGGAGCAAAAGGCCTGCTTCTCCCCTCTCCCAGTACCACAGTCAGGCAAGCTGTAACTTGGTACCTCTGCTGATCAGTGGTGGGGGATGGGGATAGTACAAGGAAGTTAGAAATATACTTTGAGCAAACAAAAGTAAGTTGAGCCTTTGCAGATATTGGATTCAAGGATCCTATTAAATGCAACTGCCTATATTTATCTCTAGACTTCTGGCTAGTTTCCAGGTTATTACTTACAATGAATCATCCAAACTGGAGCCTGGAGGGGCATTGCTTGTGGCTTTTTAAAATGCCTGCCAGAAAAAGAGAGCACACCCCCTTCCTCCTAAGAATTTTACCTGCCTATGTCACCTGACTGACCAGCCAGTACCATAAAGAAACCCAGGAAATACAGGGGTCACCTGATTTGTCACAAGTGAGTGGCAGAGGCAGTGGGATTTCTCCACAATCTCTCAACTTTCTGTCTTTTTCCCCAGAAATAATATAGTACCAACCCTTATTAACTGTTATGAAAAATGTGAAATATAATCAAAGCACTGAGCTTGTTAAGTAAGTTATTCTCTCAGTAATTATTTTCTGTTGCTATCACTGTCATTAATATAAGACTGTAAGTCACACTTTACCATTCAACACTGAACTGTGGGCATTTTGATTTAAACCCAGGCATTGAAATGCACATCCTCTTCTATGTTTTTTTAAACAATAATGAAGATCACACTGCAGTTATGTATTTTAATATTCTTTTTTACGAGTAATCTTTAAAACAAGATTGGTTGCTTTAAGTATCACGTCCAGTAGAACTGTTTTGCTTTAATTTCACAAGTCCACGCTAACAGTGGCACTGTGATGTACTATAAGGCATTGATCTCTCTGAGCAAATTCACTTTGCTATGTACATGGATAGATGAGAGACAAAGAGAAAGAGCTGTGACCCAGGATCTACTCCTTCCTCCAGGAATTTCTTGCCACATCTTCTGTCAAACATGCAGATCTCAGATCAGCCTTCTCAGTCATCTATGGACCCACAAATTACTTTGCTATTTACTAGAAGGCTGTCATATGGAAGAACTATCCTCACCACTGCTGACTAGTCCACAGTATGGTTCTCTCCTCTTAGCAATGTTTTTTTGATTTCAAGTAGGTGATAAGATATGGCTTAGAAAAAAGTTGGTGGTAAAGTTTGTGACACCTAAGCTATCAAGGGTAGTAAAAAGAAAGCAAGAAAAGAGTAGGCAAGGAAAGGATGTTAGTTTTGGCATACATAAATCTCTCCTGGAACCATTTGTTCATTGTCTACTCCAGTGGTTTTCAACCGTTTACATTCAAGGGACCCATCCATAACTTTTCCAAATTCAGCAGCACCTGGTTTAAAATTTAATTTATTTATTGCAGCAAGTAAAAATAATAAGGCTGAAAATACGTTTTTTCACAAACTGGAAAAAACATGCATAAGTAACCATAACATTGTAACTGATGAAACACTTGAGCCTGGCAGTTTTGCCTATATCTTGAACCCATGGGCAAATTGAAAAATGACACACTCATTTCCTTTTCCACTGAAAGACATCATCAGAATTGCTGTTTACTGGGTCATCTTGTCCTGTGTTTTGTGTCACGCTGGCAGAGAGTGGATGATAAAAGAACAAATGAACTGAGTATGACCAGGGTTTTTTTCCCACGGTTCTTTCTCACTTGCAGCCTCCAGCATTTTAAGTTCTAGGAAGATCTGATTCAGGTGCTGTACCCCTAACTCCCATAGTCAGTAGCTGCTGATATCCCTTTCCTCCAAGAATTTGCCCAATCCCTTTTTTAATCTGGCTAAACTGTCAACTTCCACAACATCTGGTGGCAATGAGTTCTACACTTGAATTGCATGTGGTGTGAAAAAGAACTTTCTTTTGTTAGTTTTACACTTACTACCTACTAGTTCTTTTTTGGGACGCCTAGAACTAGGCTTTCTCTCTCTTTTTTTTTTTTAATGGAATAATGCTCAAGTGTATGCTAGATAAAACTCATAGCTAGATATCTTTCATTGTACTGTCTCAGCTTGCCTACTTTTAGCCTTGTTTAAAACCACTACTTGAACTTAGAGTTGCTTCAGGTTCATCTTTTATGAACATAATGATTTATTCTTTATTATAGCTTTATTACATGGCTCATTTTCACTTTTTTATAATAAACTGATCTATTACAAATTGTATTTTATTTATGAAAATGTTATCTGCAATTAATCACAATGGCAACACAACTTACATGAGTGGACACTCATCACTGACTAATATAAAATGGTGACATGACCTCATACTATGTGAGAGAAAATGAGACTGACCAGTCTTGAATGGGTTATCTGAAGATGTATAAGCAGTTCACTAGTGCTTCATTTATAGAGTTGGGAAATGCTGCCTTTTAGCTTTCATGCCTTCTTTTCTTTTCTTTTTTTGATTGTGGAAAAATAATAGAACAATTCTTCTGTTGCAATGAAATCAAAGATCGCAACAGTTTAAATTTTTTTGACACTGATACTACAGTCCAATCCATCACTGCTGCCAAGCCACAGTGTACTCCATGCCCCAGCTAGAATGGGGCCAGAGCCTGAGGTTAAACAGGAGTGGGTGGGGGGGAGGGAGCCAATACCAGGAGGCAGACAATGGTAGAGCAAGCGGCAGGGAGAGAAAGTGGCAAGAGGGGGTAGGCACCAGGGAGCACAGCTACCAAGGGGGCAGATGGTGGGGAAGCAGGCACCAGGGAAGCAAATGGCGGAGGTCAGGTTGCTTACCCCTCCTCCTCCACTGCTTGCCTCCCTGCTGCTGCTCTCTTTGCTGCAGCAGTGGAAGGGACCAGTTTAAGATGACCCTCCAGTAGTTGATTCTATGCATGGAACATTGTAACAAATTTTCAATGTATAGAATCTGATTATTGTAGGATTTTCTTAAATTCAGTGTCATCTTGGATTTGGATAAATGTGGTACTTCTATCTCAGGAAAGGGTTGTAATATATAAACATGGTTGTCATTGTTCACATTCATAAAATTCTGGAAGCTAACTATTTGATTCATTGTGAAGGGTTTCTCTCTTTTGCAGGAAGGTACTTCAGGTTCTAAATATTAAATAAGCTAAGTATCTTAGTTTTGTAATATGTAGAAATTTTGTATGTTCTCTCTATCCTCCTAATTCTGATAATGAAATTGGAATTCATATTAAAATTATTTCCACCCTAATTTTAATTAACCTGTGGACATAATGACTATCATGCATACAAAATTATTTTTTCCTCATTTCTCTGCAGTTTTTATAGTGGACAGTTGCACTGAGATTTGCTATTTCCAAGATTCCACCGCTCTTACAAAATATGACAGTGCATTTACTAGTATACTGTGAAGTGTTCTCATAATCATTCAAACTCAGCTACACTTCACAAAACATAAATAAACAAACTACATTTTGTGATGCAGTGTATTTTATTTTTTAACTGTATTCTTGTTTGCTGAATTCTGCAAATTAGCAGAGTAAGAAATTACGGTGAGAGAATAAACAAGGTTTTACTGAACTTTTAAAACCATAAATGCTGAACTAAAAGAAACCATGAAAAACTGTCAATATATGTAAACTATCATTAAACAACCTCTTATGACTGGGGGGACTGGTTCAATGCCAAGTAGGGCTCAGTTTACTCAATAGTTTTACAGCTGTTTTCAGTAGAACAGTATCCCATAGTTTATTCCAGTCCAGTTTTACGCTAGACATTTGACCAACCCACAAAGGTCAGATCCTGTATCCAACATTTCCCAAAGTTCAATAGTGCATGGACTGAGGCTTTTGGATCAGGGCCAAGTCTACTTTTAAATAGTCTTAAAGTCTGCTGCACAAGAAACATATTGCTCCTATGTGTGGATTAGAAATGTTGCATGTGCATTGTTAAAATGTAGATATTGATATTTAGGCTCTTTTGAAAATTAAGGCTGACATTTTCATAGATGATTGAAACATTTGATCCCTGAATTAACACATTTACCAAAACTGTATAGAAAGCCTTTGTAGTACATTTTGTAAAAATGATCAGAAGGTGAATCTTTCAAATGATCCTTTTGAATACAGTAATCTCCTTCTGGAATCTCTAATTTTTTTAAAATCATCCATATATTTATTCAAACTATCTTCTTTTACATTGTATTCTTGTAGTTGCTTTAAATGCATTTCTCTTGATCTCCATAGCTATCTTTTCACAGTAGTCAAGGCTATTAAATTTCCAGTGTATATTTGGTTCAGTCATTGACTTTATCTTTTGAACTCAAGGAACATATATTTATTCTCTCAAAGTAAGCAAGGAATATTTTTACTTGTGTAAATAATGTAGCCTTTACCTTCCCTTTTGTTAAAAAGTATTTTAAAAGATATGTGAGCCCTTAGAAAAGGTCTGTGTGGCTGGACCTTCTGGAGAGGCCAGATGAGCCCAAGAAGAGAGGGAACAAAGTGCACAGGGACCTAGTGAAAAGCCATGAGAGTCAGGGGAGTTAGGCTGAGAGTTGGTTGGCCAATTGAGGGGCCCAGATGAGCCCAGAGAAGGAAGGGGATGTGGTAAGGAAGACCTATGGAGGGCTATGGGTGAGCCCAAGGAGAGTAAGCAATCTATGGATGGGCCCAAGAGGGCAGACCCACAGAGAGGAGAGAGCTGACAGTTGGAGGACTGACCTCTTCTGGCCTATGCTAGAGCCAGATCCCGAGAAGGCCTGAAGGGTGAAATAGATCACTATGAGAGATGGCCAGAACTGGGATCCTGGAGTCTCAACTGGCCTGGAGGTGGGGTCAGGGCCTAGGAGAGGCACAAAGGTCCTTGTGAGGCCACAGCTAAGCAGGAAGGGTCATGATGTGTGCATCCCCAGATGATGGTTGATAGGGGTCTGAGAGTGAACTGGAGGCCATAGATAGAAGGCTTGGAGGAAAGATGGAGTTAGGGCCTGGGAGGGGTATAGGACAGCTAAAGGAGTGTCCAGAAAGGGCTGTGTAAGACCAGGAAAGTTCGAAGATGAGTCCTGGGTAAGACCTAAAACTGCACTTTACTGGAGTTGGTTGGTGTGGTGGGGCTGCCTGTGGTGGGGTTGCCTCCATGAAATGCCATCCTATGCATGGGCTACCCCAGGGAAAAGTGAGGATAGGGCACTGGAAAGCCTCAGCACCCAGTGCCTTGTGGGTGACCCTGTAGAGGGGGAAGGCTAGGACAGCATACCCCATCAGGGGAAGATCAGGACCATGTGGTTCCAGAGGCCCAGTGAGCGGCTAGAGAAGACCAGGGCCATGAGGGTCTAGCAGTCCGCAGTGAGGGGCTGGGAATAGAGCTGGATGGGGCAGAGGGCTTGAAAAGTGTCCAGGAAAGTACAGAGGAGCTGACACGCCAGAGAGAGGCCAGGAGAGAGATCAAGGTGCCTGGTAGCCCAGGGAGCACTTGGGTGAGACAGAGGAGTAGGAGGGGCCAGAGGAGAGACCAAGCGGGGCCTTGGGGTCTGGCCACTGGATAGTGGCCAGGTGAGAGAGCAAGGGTTTTGAGGGCCAGAGTGGGGCTGAGAGGTCAAGCAATTGGCTTAGAGAAGAACTACATCAGCAACTGGCAGAACAGCTACAAAGATGCCATCTGTGAGGCATGGGGCACAGTGTAGGGGAGGTATGGAACCATGCAATTAGCCCACAAGTCTATGATGCAATCCAGGTTGTCATTAGAATAAGATCAGAGCAGCCTTCCCCTCATTATAATATTTCTAGCAAGGTGTGGCAGGTGAGACAAGAAGGGACCCTAGGGGTGGAGTGGCCATGGTCACAGAGCTTGCAGGGGATGTCACAACCACCTGTGGAACCCTGATGTGTGACAACTGTGCATGCTTTGGTATATTCATTTCATATGCACTATTTCTGATATTTCTATTAACCACATATATACATGCAAATACCAAACTCCAGATTTGTATAGGCGCATATACATATATGGTGTTACATATTTACATGTCTTATTATTGTTATCACTATTATACTTCAGTTATTCAAGTATGCATATTAAATGCCTGACAGCATAAATTATTTTTTAACCTTAGGCACCTTGGTACAGGCCAAGAATGTCATTACACAAGAAACTAGATGGCTGTAAAGTTCCTCACTTCATCTCACACTTTCTTTCATGCTAGACTTTGGTCTTCAGTCTGTATGTAGGAGGAGCAAGATCTGTGAGGCTTCATTATTTGTGCCCCAGCATGAGTGGGCGAGTAGTTGGTTGACCATTGTCTTTCCAGCAATGAGGGAGAAGTCATCTGCTGCTCATCAGCAGTCTATTGCTGGGGAAGTTACTCTTCCCAAGAGGTCGTGGGGTAAATCAGGAAATGAATTGCAAGTCATTGTCACAACTTTTATTTTGATGGTGGCTTTTCGGTTCCTCTCTGTACTCTCCATGCAGATTTGAGGTTGTTGCCTGAACTATGTGCTGAAATGTTTTGATCACTTCCTCTTCCATAGAAAGAGGTTTTCTCTATGTTAATCTCAAAGTGTGTAAATCAACCCAAACTAAGAGGAGTGACTCATTTAGTTTGATGTGGTCAGTGGGTTTGGTGGTCACCTACTGGGAGAAACAGGGAGTACTTGAAAATCTGCCCACATGAAAATTTGCAGACTTCACTTTGATAGCGATCAGTTTTACTGGATTGTTTTCTTAGGTTTATTCTAATTTAGCCTGGTGAAAAAGGAGCAGAGTAACCACAAGGTTTTGTATTGTGTAGACATGCAATTATGTATGTTTATTTTATTTTTGGTGGATAATGGTGATATCACATCAGTATGTCTCTTCACAGTATCTCATTTTCGTATAGCATTCAGAATACTGGCAGAAACAATGCTGGAAAAAAGGAAGAAATTAAATTAATTAGATTATGCTGATATATTGTTGAGAGTCTGGCTTAAGTAGACAAAACCCAGAAAATTCAAAGTTTACCCTGATACTTGGTTCATCCCTTAAAATTAGTATGTAAAAATAAAGATATAATGGTGTGAATTATAACTTGAGCCCAAACGGTACTGATCTTTAAAATATTATGAAGTAATGTTTATTTTTTTTTTTATTTCCTTAGGTAAGTGAGGTAGGAGGATAATGGAGGAAAAAAACTGTTGAGTAAATTAAAGGGACAGCTTTCAAAGGCAGAAATTACAGTTAGGCATTTATTTCCTCAAGAGACCTTAATCATTTAATTATATGCAAATGTATACAGTATCATATTTAGTGTGTTATTTAAGCTTGTAACAGTGTGTTATTACTTGTTAAAATATTGTTTATAAAATCAGCTTTGTATTTTGGTACCTGTAATATTTACTTGACAATTTTATTTGTATTCTATAGTAATTCCAACCTTATGCTTTTAGAGTCATGAGACAGAGGTTTAAAATATAAACTTAAAAAATAATTTCGAGGTTCTTTTATTTGACTTAAGGGTATTCTTGGGTCATGTTTTCATATTTTTCTTCAGTCATGAGAGTTAGCAATTATTTTTAAAGGGAGATTTTTGTGAAATTGCATAAATTAGGGAGCTGGGGCTTTGGTAACACCATAAAATATTACAAAACACAATAAGATTATGCAAGAGGCATGAGTTTTTGTGGGTGATACCTTGTATCTTGACCAACTGCTTGGCTGGGATAGATTTAGACAAGCTTTCAGGTATCACAGTACCCTTCCTCAAGTCTCTGGGAAAGAAGCAGACACAGCAGAACTAACGGAACGGAATGATACTTTCATTAGAAAGTTAGGGTTGGAAGGAACCTCAGGAGGTCATCTAGTCCAGGGGCAAGCAATTATTTTGGACAGAGGGCCACTTACTGAGTTTCAGCAAGCCATCGAGCACTTCATGACAGGCAGCCCAGGGCAGATTAATATTAATTTTCTAAATTTTTTAGGGGCCCTGCAGGCTGGATAGAAGGGCCTGGTAGGCTGCATCCAGCCCCGAGGCTGCATTTTGCCCACCCCTAATCTAGTCCAACCCCCTGCTTAAGCAGGGACCATCCCCACCTAGATCAGCCCAGCCAAAGCTTTGTCTAGCCAGGTTTTAAAAACATCCAAGGATGGAGTTTCTACCACCTCTCTAGAAGATTGAACAGTAGCTTGTGTAAAACCATATGTAACTACAAGCAGGAGAAATTATCCTGTAACCAACAGACTAAAGAGGTTGGAGGATTGTTATCACTTAAGTGCAGAGACCAGTGAGGATCAGGTAGATTATAATAGACCATGAAGTCATTGTCTATGTTAAATCCTATAAACATATGAATCTTCTACCCTGGTCAAAGTAATAGAATGGGGGGGCAGATTTGGAGGGGAAAGTTTGAATGTGGCAAAAATGTGGTAAAAGGCGGAGAAGAGGCACTGGCAGAATAAGACAGACAAGGCTACATAGGGCACTAGTTAAGAATTGGAGAGAGGAAATACTATTTGCTGCCTGCTCCACACTTCACCAGATGTTTGCATCTGGCTATTTTGAGAAACAGTGGAAACAAAAGTTTGCTTTGCCATCCCTACTCCAAACCCTATTAGTATAGACGTAGAAACAAAAATCGCATACACCACATCACCTCTGAAAACCATAGGAATACGGGCAGTTTCAGACAGAGGGAGCAGGATTAAGATGTGCCAGGGGCCATGTTGAATCTCAGACTGATGATGCTTCTGTGCTGTCAAAAGAATACCTCGGGCAATCTGGCAGACCTGATGAAGAATGCCTTGCATTTGAAAGCTTGTCTAACTTTATCACATCTATGCAGTTGGTCCAATAAAAGATATATCACCTAAAAAAAAAATTGTTGCCTCTCTAGCATGCCTTATCCATGTGCACATGGTGATGGAAGTTCTTAAACTGGTATTGGGTACATACCAAACTCACTATTTTCTGGGTGAGTTTATTGGGCTATACCCAGTCCCATGTGAAAGCAACTATGTTACCTGCAGTATGGGTACACCATGAGTGGAGTATGGTATGCTATGTAGGGGTGTGCAAAGCGGGCAGTATTCAATTCGAATTTGGCCCAATTCAGGGGACAATAATTCAATTTGCTGATTCAGATCACTGTCCTGATTTGATTTGGCTGAATCTGAATCTGAAGATTCAATTCTGATTCAGGGAATCAGTGATTCAACCATAGCCACAGCTTTAAATGTTTTTTCTACATACCTTGAGGTACCAGGCACAGCTCATGAATGCTGAGATGGTAGAGCAGATGGTGCGTCCCACAGTAATGCAGGGTTCCCCCCCGATGGCTCCCTGGCTCAGTGATCGGCTGTGGGGGGATCCCAGGTCCCCTCCAGGAAGCACCAGTTGCTGAGGTGGGGGGGTTCCCCGCATAGTCTGTGTTGGACTCAGAAATGGACTGAAAGTACTTCTGGTCCACTTCCAGGTCCGCTGCTGAGCACAAAGGGCACCCCCCCACGCTCCTGTGGAATGCTCCATCCGCTGTAATGTCTCAGTGTTCATGAGCTGTGCCTGGTAGAAAAAACATTTAAAGCTGTGTCTATGGCTGAATCGTCAAATCTCTCTGAATCAAATCAGAGGCTTCCGATTTGATTTGAAGAGATTAACGGGTCTCCTGATTCAATTCAGATTTGGAGGTTCAGCCACTGAATCAGGCCAAATCTCCTCCGAATCAAATCAGTGACCGAAGCTTCACACAGCCCTAGTGCTGTGCTTCACTGTAGCACTCTAGTGCATTCTTTTGGTACGGATGTATCAGAAGAGAAATTTAACTAGGGTTGTCTATTAAAAACTTGGGAGCATTTCACTTAGCACTGTGGTACATAAAACATAAGAATTGTGATTTATTGGATTGCACCATCTTGTCCAGTAACCTGTGTCTCAGTGGCAGAATGGACACTGAAAGAGCAAGTGAACTGGGTATGACCTGGGTTTTTTGTTGCTGTTCCTCTCTCAATTGCAATAATTAGCATTTAAAGTTTAGAAAGTTCTAATTCAGTGGCTGTATCCCTAACTCCCATGCTCAGTACCTACTGATACCTCTTTCCTCTAACAATTTGTCCAATCCCTTTTTTTGGGGTGTCACATAGGCAAGCCCTGATAATGAGTAGATTATACTATACAAGTTTTTCAATATAGGTGCTCATTTATGGGACATGTAGGCCACTTACACATGAGAGAGAACACTGACAAGCAGTAATCCCTGAGCCCTTGCACATGGTCTGTTACAGGGCTATTAACTTGGGCTGTTTGCAAGCATTAAAAACAAAAACAAATGCACTTTACTGGAAAAGGTAGCACCTTACTTGGACCCAGCTTTGAAGCATCTTGTGTAGATCAGTCACTTAAGTAGGTGTTTTTGGTGCTTTTAGCTAAAACTGATTCAGTCAGCTATTAGATAAAAGCACTAAAAAAGCCCCACTAAAGTGCCTGATCTATACAGCCATCGGGCAAACCAGGTCCAAATCAGGTGCTGCCTCTTCTGTGCATGTACAGGGCTTGGCGCAGGAATGCGCCGAGGTTAAAGTAAAGCATCATTTTGTTTGCTTATTTATTTTTAACATCAGTAAGCAGCTGGTGTTAGTTTATTTGGGAGTCCTGGCTCCATACCAATTATTTTTTGACCATGTCAGCATGGTAAACCTCCCAGGTTTTTCCCTTACTCATAGAGGCTCTAGGATGAGATGAGTCAGAATGGATATACCTGAGAGGCAAAATGTATTTGAGTACTTACATGGCTTCATTACTGTAGTTTCTGAACACATCCCAATATTTTAATGCATTTATCTCCTCAGCACACCTGGGAGATGGGAAAGAGATAACATCACATTTTATCAATGGAATCGGAGAGAAAAAGCTTATGGATTTCTGAAGATCTCTCTAAAAGTGAATGTAGTATCTCTGCAGGGTAGACACTTAGCTACCACTGAAATCAACAGTAGTTAAGCATCTGACAAGTACAGACACTTGTCAATCTTATTAGATGCCTGGACTAGGTAAATTGACCCCTACTTGCCAGTGGTCATACAGGAAATTTGCAGCACAGTGAGGACCTGAATCCAGGTCTCCTAGAATCTTTCTGGATTTCTGCTATGTGAACCAAGTTGTTATTTCCTATTATGCCCACTTTGTATCCCTTCCACATTACAGTTACTTCAGAGGCCTCTTTTTCATTGGTCTATATTTTTGCATGAAGTGGTGCAGTTTGTCCATGTCTGAATCTAATACAAATATTAGAAGACTGTTGTATATTTCCCCTGTGCATGCATGTAGTTCCTATTACATCTACCAAATTGAATCTATTTTATACTCCAGTCCCTCTTCAGTGCGCCTTCCCTGTAAAAGTGATAACAGCCACAGGGGTCATCCTAGACTTCATGGCTAAGGATAGAGATTACACACAAACTGGTTTAAGTGATCAGAAACTGGTTTAAATCTGTAACAACAGATGTTCAGTGCACATAAATCAGTTTGAAAATAGCTGAAATCAGTTTGAGATAAACTGGTTTGACCCAAACCAGTTAAGTCTGATACTACATTCAACCAGGTTTATGCAATGTCTGTCCCAGACCTCTTGCTGGTTTAAGATAAAGTAGGCACCCCCCACCCCCAGCATGCTCTCTGAGCTGGGTGGTGCTCTCTGCTCCACAGCAGGGCTGGCCCCTCTGCTCTGCTCTGCTCCCTGGCTGCAGCTCCAGCACAGATTGTGGGCTGCTTCCCTCCTCCCCATCACCAATCCCTGCTAAGCAGGAATTCTCCCCTCCCCTGTGCCTTGCGTAGAAGTGTCTGTGTATTAGCTAGCAGATCACATGCTGGCTATGGTCTGTGCTGAGTCAACAGGTAGAATCAGCAGGCAGAATCAGCAGGTAGCTGGTAATGTTCCTCTGTTGTTTTTTTAATGGGGTGATACGCACTGTTATCAATTCCCTGTGGGGCTAATCAGAACATCCTGATGGGGCCTGGCCACCCTCTCCCCTAGCTCAGTGCTGTGGAAAGGACAGGAGAGCTGCTCTAGCACCCCCTGGCTTCTAGCCTGAGCCATTGCAGGCACGTCCCTGCATATGTTGGATGTTTGTGCAGTTACAAATCAGTTTAGCCTAGCCATGTTAGACTAACCTGTAAAGATTCAATCAATTCAGGCTCAAGCTTTTTGAATGTCTGTCCCTAGCCCATGAAATAGGTCATTTCTTCCTCTTGTGGATAAAACTCTGCTTAGTTTAGGGGTTTTGTCTTTTTGAATATACATATCATTATTTGAATTTATTGTTGTTGGGAGTTCTTCTGTTATAACTAATTTGCTGAGGAATTTGGTTTGGTCAGTATGGTGGTAGTTCTTCAGGCTCTTTTAGCTAGACACTAGAGCAATGGGTCAATGGTGTGAGTGGCATATCCATGGTGGAGAGGTATAGCTGAAATTGTTTGTGTATCTGTAGGAAAATATACTTCCAAGTCTTCAAAAACTTGACTGAATAATGCAGTAGCCTATTTTAAAGCTTTATTATGATTAATTTTCTTCTCTCTGTCTCTGTTAATTTTTAATCTACCTGAAGTGATGTGAAATAATGTGAGAATTTTATATTACATATATGCATTAGAATTTTCTTTTTTTAAATCAAAGATGTTTTAACAATTGCTGAACTCAGAAATCTTCTAAAAATGTTTTAGCTTCACATGGAAAAGAATTTGGTTTCATTATAATACCTTTCATACTTTGAATAATACCCCAAAACAGTTCACAAAACAGACTTATCCTTTCCATCATGGTCATTACTCTGTGCAGTGCAGTGGCCAAATACAATAGCTATTATGCACTCAGCAGTAGCTCTCATATCCGTAAATACACACACTTCTTCTACAGAGAAAGAAAATATTGGTTAAGAGACAAAGGATGGCCTCTACTCTCTTTGGAAAACTGCCATGGGGATGTTTAACTGTATCATAGATAGCCATTAGAATATTGAAGAAAAGACCTCCGATTTAATCTCTCATGTAAAGAGCAACATCTCAGCGCAGTTTCCCCTTAGCTAATTTACTATTCCATTAGTACATATACCAAGCCAGAGCTTGGATGTGATTCAATTACCAGCTTAAAAGAGATGATCTAGTTAGTAAACACAATTGTGTTTCATGAATAAGAAAAAACCTTTATGAAACTAATTGAAAAGAAATTAAGAAGTTTAACAAAGTCACATTTTCTTTTGAAAGCGGTTAAGAATCTGAATTGATTTGCTGCTCATTTTAAATTAAGATATTTATTCCTAACTCAGAAAATGAATTGTGGCATAGGCAAGCCATGAAAAGTTATTTGACCAGTAGCCCTAAATTCTAAAAGGAACAAAATTTCAAGACACAAAAGCAGCTTTGAGGAGATTCTTACTATCGTTAAACCCACATTAGCACTGTTTTTCTAGTGTAGTGTTTAATGTTTCATTTATCATCTCTCTTAAGTGATTCTTTGTTAGTTTGAGAAATAGAATGGTGTACCAAATACATTAAGTCATCAAGACTTAAAATGTTCCCTTATAAAATGACAGCATAGTGAGGAGACATTAAAGGGAGTTACTAATCAAAGCGCAGAATTTCACATTCTATACTCAACATTGCCAGTGGTCCATTGCACAAGCTTTGGCAATGATTCTCAACCTCAGAAAAACCCAGCCCTCAGATTTCACAAGTTTTTTTACTACGGAGAAATGATAGATAATTTCTTCTGTTGCAAAGAACTCAAAGTCCACAGCAGGTCAGAATGTTTTTGACACAATGGATTCTTATTTGAAATCTGTGGGCTTCTTTTGTGAATCGTATATTTGCACCCTTACCTAACAATGCTAATATTGAGTGGCACCCCTCAACACTCTCAAAAGGGTCCTATGGCACTCTGGTTGAGAATCACTAGTCTAAAGATTGTATATACCAGTAAGTCAGGAATTGAAGTTATAGTAGTGGTAGTTTTAGTCGATTGGTATAATTTATTTATTTATGTGTTTATATATTTATCTATTTTGATTTTGATTTACATGACATCCTTTCCAACAAACAGTAGCTGACTCTAAAAGTATTTAGTACTTGTGATTGTATCACTTTAGAGCTCAATCCTGTAAATGGCTTCATGTACACAGGCCTTAATTAAAGTCTTATTTTTTAAAATAGTAATTACAAGAGTGTAGTGAGGGGATGTATTAAATGGATCTTCAGTATTTAAGTGAATTTTGTTCTGATGATAATGTATTGTTCTTAGAATGGCAAGACCTTCTGAAACTGATATTCTTTTCTAATACTAAGTGTGTGTGTGTTTATTATCTACTTAGGTCTGGTCACTCACATCTGTAATCTCCTGTTAGAAACTGCAGCTCTGTACTTGGAAGCAGATGATAAAAGCAACATCAAGACAGCAAATGTGCTCCTACGGTCCTTGCTTGACATTTTGCACTACATGCTGATGTATACAACAAATATTGTCCGCCTGACATTACAGGTATGGAATCTATTTTCTAGTAAAGAAATCACCATCATAAAAATTTGAGGCTGTTTTCTATTATCCTTATTGATGAATTTGCCACTATTAAAAAAAAATTAAAACAGGTTGACAGAGGAAGAAGAGGTGTGTTTTCTGTTGTGTATTATTGGTGAAGTCCATTTGTTATTATGTTCTACTCTTTGAATTGGACTACTTGAAAACCAGTTGCTATGGTTAATACCGTAAAGCTTATTTCCACAGGGACGTTCAGGGGCTAGGGACAGAAATTACTCATAAACTGGTGTAAGTGATTAGAAACCGGTTCATATGTGTAACACAACAGAAATTCAGCGCACATAAACTGTTTTCAAAATGGCCAAAACCAGTTTAAGAGAAATCTGAATGGAGAAAGCATCAGACTTATGATTTAGGTTAAATTGGTTTATTGAACTTCTGTCCTAGATTCCCCCCCAGATTTGAGTTAACTTAATCCCCCCAGCATCCCAAGATGCTTGCACATCCTCACAGTCTCCCACAAACCCCTCCCTCGCAGGGTGACAAACTAGCCTTGGCCCAAGTTGTCTGCTTCAGCCAAGCAGGAAAGCATGCTGTAGCACCCCCACTTCTGGTCTGGGCCACTGCAGGCCTGCAGCTGAATTTCCAGAATTAAAAGTGAATGTCTGTTCGCTTGCTTATCAGTTCAGTCTGCATAACTTAGACCAGGAGTTGTGAACCAGAGGTATGCATACTTCTGGGGGGTACTTTGAAAGGTCCCAGAGGGTATGCAGGGTGGGTGGGAATGGAGCGCTGCCACCCCGTGCTGCTGCCTCACAGGAGCAGGGCTGGGGTGGGGCAAGAGCAGGGCAGCACAGATGCTGCACTGCTGCTGCTCCGCCACTCACCACTCCCCCACACACTTCATGTGTAGCTGCTTGCCACCTCCCCCTTGGGGGTACACTTACTAAAAAGGGGGCTGCCAAGGTACACTTATTTAAAAAGGTTGAAAACCCCTGGCTTAGACTAGCCTATGAGGATTGAATTGATTCAGCCTCAGGCTTTTTGACTGTCTGTACTTAGCCAGGAAGCCTAACCTGAATTAATGCTTAAAGTGAATAGGTTAAACTGTATTACACCCTGTGTGTACAGTGGTATTCAGAATTAGCATAGCTTTGATTCAGTTAAGCTTGTTTCATTCTGATATGAAGGAGTTTAATGTAGTTTAACAAATCCACCTTAAAGTTCTGCCTTTAGTTAATTTAGATTAGTTTTCCCAAGCGTCCTTTGGTAGGCATGTAAATAACTTTTAAAATTAAATACTTTTTTCTCCCATCATAAGGGAGAACAACATGCAACATAGATACCATATTGATGCATGCATACAACATAGATACCATATTGATTCTAGATTGCATTATAGTAGGTTTCATTTGCCAGCATTTTGACAAGCTGATTGTTAGTTCAGCAAAGGTTCAAATAAATTGCATTGTGTTGTACATTGTTTCTAAAGACACTTGAGAAGTTTATCTGAATTTTCCTAACCCCTAAAATATATTTGTCTATTAATTAGTAATATATATTGAATAGTATGTATTAATTATCTTTGTAGGGGTTTTGCAGGGATGATGTCAATCTCTCAAATACAGTTTTCTAAATCAGCAGCAGAGTTTTCATAGTGTTGTGGTTCCCTAAAACTGATCATTTGACCCTGAACAGTTTGTACCTTCCTTAGGATTCAATAGGCAAGAAACACCAGCCAGTTATTTCCAATTATCAAAAAACTTCTGAAACTCACTGTTTCCCTTTTTATATATAATTGTATCTGTGCAGAGGCAGAGCAATTTGTTTCTTTTCCTCATTTCCTATCTTGTAATGTCTGTTTTCATCAACCTCTCCACACATTCAGATCACAATACACCAAACAATAATTTGGAACTGCTAATATAAACTCACGTCTGCTGAAGTTGATGAAAAGCCCCAAATATACTTGAATGAGCTTTGGGTCAAGCCCTTCTATGTAGCACAGCACTAACTCCTTAATCAATTTGTTCTTTCATATAAGGTTAACTGAGCCTCATCACATGCTGTCAACCCACACTTGTTGATTTTTTTTTCCTTTGGTGAACTCCATGAATAAATTGCTTTGACACTTTCTTGATTGTTTCAAAGCATTTCCTACTTATATATATATGGTGCATATGTGTAATAAGAGCTGCTGACAGACATGAAAAAAAAACCCACAGTGCTTTACCAGCAGAGGAAGTGTGGTAGTTTGACCCAGCTCCCCAATGTCTGTATAGACTGAATCAGCTATTAGATAAAGGCACCACAAAGCCCCACTGAAGTGCCTGATTTATTCAGACATTGGATGAGCCAGGTTAAATTAATGTGATGCCTCTTCTGGGCATGTACTGCACTCAGCATGGGGGCACATCAAGTAGCCTGTATATATGTGAGACTGTGCCCAGACCATTGTAGTCATATGTGTTGGACCTTTGGTTACAATATTATTTCTTTCCCTGGGTGTTTTTATCCTTTCATTTTTAATTTCCTATAATCCTGAGACTTGCTATTCCTCTCTGTCATCTCATTTCTTCAGTCAGTGTCCTCTGCTTATTGACTTTGCTAATACTTAAGCATCCTGACTTACACAGGAACAAATCTAGTGATGGTGCCCACCTCTGATTCCTTCCTAGAGTTGTCTTGCAATAACGAGTTATTTAGCCTCACCATACCCATTACTTTATTGTAGACATCATCTATCAGTCTAATCAATTTCTTTGAAGAAGGCCAGGTTGCATCATGAATGATAGGTTTACAATGGTAGATAGGTAGGTTTCAAACACTGCATAAGCAACCCTACACCCTCTATCCACCCAGGTACAAGCTTCCCCTGCAATTTATGGATTAAATTAAACAGAATTTGCTTTGGAGCTGGACACTTTAAGGTGCAGAAAGAAGTGACAATTTTTTTTCCAATCTGACCACAGAAGGCAGTTTATAGCTGTGACCAAACACAAGTGCATGGCTGCAGATAGCTTCATAAATGGCCACTCAGGTGAAAATCTGACTCTTTATTACATAGGGTACCAGATAAAGGCATTTAAAAAATGTAGCATCTTTTGTAATTTGTGTCTGCTAAGCATCCAGCCTGTTGATGTTTTCAAAATGGGAGGGAGGAAAGGAAGCAGAGGGAATTCATTCTGAGGGGTTTTCAGGCCCCCCCCCAGGGTGGGGCAGGTATACTGGATTCCCACCCCCCCCCGAGATGGGGGAGGTTCCAATTCATAACCCACCCCCCCAGCACCAGTACCCCACTAATGAGCTTCCTCCACTGCCTTTTCCCCCTCCCATTCTAAAAAAAGAGCTCTGGCCATTGCTGTGGAAATCTGGCTACAGGCCCCCAGCCACAGCTAGATTCCCCTCCCCACAGAACCAGCCGTGAACTTCTGCTTAGTCTGGGGTAATGTAACTCAGCATGCTTTGCAAAAATTGTTCTGAGTTACAGCTGGGAGCAGCACAGCTGTCTGCATACTTAATGCCACACTCCATAAGAATGACTTAAAGGACAGTCCAATATGTGAGTGTGGTGATCCACCACAGACGGCTGACCACTTCCTCACATGTGCAGCACACCCATCCACCCAGAATGAGGACTTGGAAAGCTTCAACAATAAAGCAGTTATGTGGCTCCACCACATTAATGATGTGCAGAAAGGGAAATGAAGTAGACAAGAGAAGATCAGTTTCTTGGGGATTCCATAAATTTTCAATGCTTGGAGAACACCCTTTTGCAAGATGTTATCAAATTCCCGTTTGAAATTTATAAAGTCATTATATCAGGCTTTGTCGTGTTCCCTGTGCTGATATCTTTCTTATAAAAAATGCATGGTCTATTGTAGTCAAGACTTTTTGAAATCTGTAATGTTTGTTTGTAAGTACTGCTTCCACATACTATTTCACTCTGCTCTGCAACGTGTTGGTGGACGCTTTCCCCTATATACTCAGCAACTGGATTCCTCTGTGGTCCTTGCAATCACTATTGTCTCAGTTATTACAGCTCCTTCTAATCATTGAGCATTCATTCTCATTTGTCTCGCTAAATCTTATTAAACAGATTGAGCATCACCTTTGTTGTGTGTTTCTTGCTTACAACAGCGCTGCAATTGTATTGTCATTTCCTGGCACCTTTCTCTTTTTTTAGACTTTCTATTGTGATTTTTACTACTACTGTTCTTTCTCATTTCCTTTGTGAAACTTCTGGGGGACAGATTAATTTTACAGTGTTCTGTATAATGTACAATCTTAATAATATTCCATTACTTAACCTTTGATTATACATTTCTAATAGTATTTTACTGCTAACTGAGTTCAACCAAAAAAAGTGCCAAGATGTAAGATCTCTCAGACAGATAAATTGAAAGACCCAGACATCAAGAAGAAATGCATGGAATCTGGGAAGGAAAATATTATGGCTATTTTGAAGATGAAATGAGCACTATAGGAAGGAACATGGACTATCATAAAGTGTGGGGTTATGAGAATGCCAAAACAGTTTTTAGACTACTGATCCAAAATGAGAAAAACAAAGATGGATAGTGGTGGAATGGCTAAAATTGTTTGACAAGCATAGAAGAAAAGTGTATAAAATGAGGGTTTAAGTTTACAACCTGAGTACAATAGGTTGGCCAGAAAGATAAAATAGAAAACAAAAAGAAAGACTGAGAAGAGTGTGTTAAGAGAAATACCATACACCTATCTCAAGATAATGGAAAGGTGTGGGATGTACAAAGAGAAGAAACAGATTTCTTATTACAATAATAGATTTTGAAGTACTTCCTTTTTTACTTGCACCTCAGTAAATCATGCGAGTTGTGTATCTTAAGATTATCTGATACATGCCCTCAACCAGTTAACTGAAAGTGACTTCTGTATTTACACTAATAACAGCATCACTTCTGATTATCAGTATCTCTCATGAGCTTTGATGTTCCTTTGGGTATCCTAAGGAAGAGACACTTGTATTTTACTGAGCACATTTAGAAGGCAGAAAAATTAACAAAATTGTAGCCACTTGGTTTTGTGTTTTAGCTTCATATAACTGAAAACCTATAATTGATTTTAATAGGATTTAATGGATGTGAAGCCAGTACTATATATCTGCCTTCTTGTTGACATAATTTACATAATCAGTTATATTTTCAACTCAGGCATATCCCAAGCAAATAACATTTGAAATTCTTACTAGAGAGATGATAAAGATCTCCTGATAGGGACTCAAGAAAGACAAAGCTATGTTCCTGTATCATAATGCATTGAGTAGTACATGCCTGTGATAGCTTATACCTATGGATTTCAAAGCACTATACAAACTTTACCAGTTAATTGCTTTGAAATATCTTTTGCTATTATAAATGGAAAATAATAACTTTGAGCAATTTAAAAGCAGATTTCATGTAAATCTGCTTACCTGTTCCCATCAAGCAATTGGCCTGAGCAAGGTGGGGGAAGGGATTACTGCATTTTCTTTCATAAAACACTCATGTTTTCTCCAGAATCAGTTGGAAATTGGAGCGTGCAAAATATGCAAGAAATGTTGATTCCCCGTGGGTCCAGAAAGTTGGTGGCAGTGGGGCAGTGACTATTACTTTCTGGAGCTTCCAGCCTATTGTAGGAGCTACAGAAGATAAGGCTTCCACTAATCCTTTGACACCAAATCTCTGGATCCCTGAGAAACCCCTCCCCCCACCCCCACTGAATAACATTGCCCTGCAGATCAGATTGGCCAACTCTAGCATGTGACCTCAGACCCAGTGCAATGGACTGGGGCCCAGCCCTGGTCTTACACCTGGAATGTTGGATTGGGCATTGCTTGTGGCCTTAGACCCAGCGTGCCAGTTTGGGCTGACGTGCCAGCTCCGTCAACAGGCCTATCCAGTGCATGAGGTTGGCAGCAATCTGAGAAGCAGGCTCTGTCCCGTAGCTGCTACAACTCAATTACTTGCCTGTAGTACAAGGTAAGAACTTATTTTCT
The DNA here is from genome assembly GCA_030014935.1 of Caiman crocodilus. Classification (NCBI taxonomy): domain Eukaryota; kingdom Metazoa; phylum Chordata; order Crocodylia; family Alligatoridae; genus Caiman; species Caiman crocodilus. The sequence continues at coordinate 184,756,981 of JAGPOW010000261.1, forward strand.
TAATGGTGCCTTTCAAAAACTGGGTTCTTGTTATATTCAGGGGCATGCCATATGAGAAAACATGGTAATTCATAAAATATACAATTTTTTTCTATGTGTGTTTTTTAAGTTTTTCATAAGGGATCTGATGCTTTTTGAGACTACCTTTAAAAAGAAGTATCCTCTAACTCTTTTTCTTTAGTTTTTCCCTTGCTATTTTTAATTTGATCTTCTGCTCCTGGCTTTTCAGTCTATTTATTGTTGTACCTTTTTCTCTTCTTCACTGCATGTTTTTTCAGACTTGATCCATGCTTAGTTTTTTGCATAAAGAAACAATATTTTTATCAGCAGTTGCAAGTCATAACTACTAAAAAAAACAAGCAACCTAAGTAGTTTGTGCATTACTAGGACCTTTATATAAGCATATAAAGCTAAGTTCTGTCCTTGTACTACCACTAATAGCACAGAAACCAATAATATAGTATGTCATGTATAAGGAGGTAGGATTTGACAGACAGCATGAATTTAACAGAAATGGAATAACTTGTTTTTATAGCACTTGATTACAAAATAAAATTATAATATTTAGGGCCCAAACTCTGCACTCAGTCTATATGACTACAGCTCCTCTCAGCTGAGGCTAAAGCTGCAGTAGTTGTCCAATACTGTCAAAATACTCTTTTCCACTCTAGAGGAGCCAATGACTAGAAAACAGCACGGCAAACTTCCTTTTTGGATGACAGAAAGTTGATTTTCTTAATCTTCCCTTATGCATTTAAGGGAAAATCTCCTTTATTACTCTAAATGGTCTGTTTTTAGTGTTGTCAACCTCAATCTTCTTTCTTGACCTTTTCTCTTCAGTCATTGACTTGTAGACTTATGCCAAAATACATGTGCATGGACCTATAGGAGGCATAAACATAAGACAAGCTTTACAAAGTTGGCTGTCCATCTTTGGTTTGAAATTGGCATATTTTTTTTCTTTTCCTAGGTGTGTTGTCTGTCAAAGCTAATGAAATTCACTTACCCTGTAACAATCATGAAGATATTCAGCTTTCCTGCCAACTATAGGACTGTGAGACCTAACTATTGCCCTGCAACTCAACAGGGGTTTTTAAAGACACATATATTATTGTCCTCATCACAGGGCTAGTGTGGCATTTGATAGAGCCACACCTTACCACACTATCCCCTGCTGACTAACATTGCCATTTGGTCTATGACCACATTCTGGGTCCTGACACTCTTTGTTGATGTTCCCCTATTTGCTACTCAAAGATTATTGGTTATTCTGTACAAATTAGGCAGAGTCTCCTTTGACTTATTTTCCTGTGGTGTCTGATCTATATGGCATTTTCTGGAATAAGTAAAACAACCAAAATGCAAATTGTGTTGCATTATCCTATTCTGGTAGGTTATGCTTATAATTAAAAGACTGTGCTGCCCTCCATTTGAATATGTAACCACTGTTGCTCTAGGCCCTTGACAGATTTTAAAGTAAAGATGCATTGAAATCTGTTGTGGGATCCTAACAATCACACTTTCTGCTATGCCACATGTACATGACAGCAGACAGGATTGTAGGATCCCATATCAGAGCTCATTATGCATTTTGCTGTTGCAGGGGAACCTGACACCAACAAGTAGCAAGCTTGGCTTCCAGCTGCAGGAGTGCACCGTGTGCACCATCCCTGCCTCCCTACAGGTCCTCCTGTATTCTGGGGATGTGTCAACAGCCACCCTATTCGTGAGTGATATACTATAGCTAGAAATAATTTGTGATTTGGGGCATGGTAAATAAACACAAGAACACCTAGATCTCCTTCAGTGATGTCACACTGGTTCTTTTTGGAGACTCAAAATATAACCATTTAAAGGAATCCTAAAATTAAACAAGCTCAAGCTTCCACACCCTAAGTTCATCTCCACAAACTCAGATCTGTATAGTCTGTTCCAGCTTCCTTTTGGATTGATCAAAGCATACAGCAGTTAATTTCTGAATCTAAAAGCTTGTGTGCATGGAGGTCTTGCCCTAGTTCCTACACACTAGGGGATTAGAACTGTAGAACTTACTGTTCCCGATACCATTGTTTTTCAAAGGGGGATTCCTCCCCTCACTCTGTTTGTCTCTACTTTACTGGGCAGCCAATATACTTGATTCAGGGTGGAGATGTCTTGCTCCTGGAGCAATTAGTAGCTTGAAATAACAGTAATGTTCTCCATTAAAATGAAAGAGGCTTCCCTCTGCTTCTTGATGAGTTTAGGTAATTTCATATTTTTCATAATTTCATAGTTGGTAGGGTCAGAAGGGACCTGAGCAGATCATCAAGTCCAACCCCCTGCCATGGCAGGAAAGAGTACTGCGGTCAAACAACCCCGGCAAGGTGTTCATCCAGCTTCCTTTTAAAGACCCCCAAGGTAGGAGCCAGCACCACTTCTCTTGGAAGTTGGTTTTCTTCCTGTTGGTTTGGTTGTTCACCTTCTTTGAATCCCAGCATATCTTCTAAACTCCTGAAGATTGCAGTTAGGTAGCCTTAATCAGGGCTGTCCAGTGTACATCTTTACTCAAATGTTCAGCTCTTCAGATCTTCTTTGTTTCAGAATGCTTCTCAAAAGATAGGCTTGATTCTCTTGGCCCTGCAAAACCATAAATGAGCTTCTGTAAATGCCCCCTCTTGCGTTTTCTAAATTTAGTCAGACCCAATTTTCATAGTATCATAGTATCTAGGGTCAGAAGGAGCCTAGAGCAGGCCATCTAGTCTGACCCCCCGCCAATGGCAGGAACGAGTGCCGGGGTCACAGAACCCCAGCCAAGTCCCTATCTAATCTACTCTTAAAGATGCCCAAGGTAGGAGCTTCCCTAGGAAGCCGGTTCCACGTCCTAGCCACCCTAACTGTGAAGTAGTGTTTCCTAATGTCCAACCTAAACCTGCTTTCCAATAACTTGTGACCATTGGTCCTAGTTACCCCTGGTGGTG
>JAGPOW010000261.1:184760037-184778414 GCA_030014935.1 Caiman crocodilus
TCAGCATAAGGTCCCCTGCCGGTCCCTCACAGATGTGGGACTTGAGAATTTTCTCAAAGATCTTTCCCAGAACTGAGGTGAGACTGACAGGTCTGTAGTACTCCGGGTCCTCCTTCCTCCCCTTCTTAAAGATGGGAACCACATTGGCCACCTTCCAGTCCTCTGGCACTTGTCCAGAGCTTCAAGAGCTCTTGTATAACCAAGCCAAGGGCCCAGCAATCACCCCCACCAGTTCCCTCAAGACCCTTGGGTGCAGGTCATTCAGACCCACCTACTTAAAGATATCCAGCCCTTCCAGAAGCCCTTTCACCAGGTCTACCCTCACCTTTGGCCTAGCAGTGATTTCTGAGGGGGAAATCAAGCGTCTGGCGGGAGGGATGTCCTGGTCCCCGCTCAAGAAGACTGAGGTAAAGAACCCATTGAAGATTTCAGCCTTACCATTGGCTGCGAGCACCAGGTTGCCTGACAAGTCCCTCAGGGGCCCGACGTTGCCCTTTATACTTTTTATATTTGCCTTAATCAGATGAAAATCCTTGGGTATTAGACATGGGCAACTGGTACCACCTCAGTTAGAGGGGCACATCCAGTCAGTGACTGGGGGGATTCCCCTGCGGCTAATCGCGCTGACTGGGAAGCGGCTGTGGTGCCTTCTGGAAGTGGCCGTGGCACTTCATCCAGCACTCCCACTCCCTGCCTGGTGCTTGCAGCGGGGGCACTGGTGCTCCCACCTGCTCCCCCGCCTGTCACCTAAGTGGGGAGCATGGTCTGTAAGGGTGTCTACCAGCTCTCTCAGGGGGTGCATGTGCATCCCCATGCACCCCCTACACATCGCCACTGGTACTAGATGAGAGTAAGGTTTCCAGGATCGGGCCATAAATTATGCATAGTATAAAATCTATCTAAGGGATGAGTCGCATCCTTCTTTAGTGGCTAGACCACAAAGGAGACTATCAAAAACTCATGCAAGGTATTACTTAACTGAAGTGGTAGAAGGCTACTTTGATACTGAAAATCCTTCTTTCAGAATCTGCCAAAGACTTGCTTAGTGAGTGGGGAGGATTAAGGGTTTACAATACCGCAGCCAGAGATGGTGAACAATGTGTGAAAGAAGGAGGAGTAATGATGATTAGAATTATGAGTAGTAGTAGAACATGATATAGACTTCTGCTATTGGACCATTTTACTAGTTTCTGTTTCAAAAATATTTTAAAATGTATTTTAACTATATTTTTTCAGGAAACAACAAGGGCCAGGAGGAAAGGAATGAAAAGCAGTGCCAAATATTAACATTTGAATTATTTTGCTTTCCTTGTTTTTCAGTGATACTTAAAATTTCCACTTCTAAATAAAGAAATGAAGACTTTCAGCACAGTATTATATATTACAATAAAGTTGTTTCCTGTTTATGTAGGGAAAGTAAGTGTGTGTGTGTAAAAAAGAAACCAAAACAAAACACTGGATGGACAGCCATATATTATAGTTTCATAGATATGTCTTTCATAGTCAATATCTCTTGCTGAAGAAATGTCATGTAGGTCAGCATATTAAATCTGTTTAGAATGGATATGACAGCATGAGTTCCTTTAGCTTTTAACTGATTGTTACTGATACTGTTAGATTTTAACTGCTTGTAGGGGCTTTCTGAATACTAAACCAGGAAAGGCAGTTTAAGTCCCCTACAAATTTCCATTCAGATTTTTACCACCTAATGGACCTTATTTGTTTCTCAGAACTAAGTGCTCACCAGGACTTCTTTTTATTCTTCCCTGTCTTACTAAGGCTCAAAAATCTGGCACAGGAGGAAATACTCAGGTTGCTGAAGACCTTCTGCTTATCAATAAACCCCTGACAGACCTAATTAGCCTGCTTATTCAACTGGTAAGAACTTGCTTATTTGTAAGACTATTGGAATGTTGCTGAAGTTGGATTTACTCATCTGAATTCCATATTTCAAAGCTCTAGACACTGAATTTTCATTATTTGGAAATACTTTGCATAAAGCATGTTGCAAATGACTGACTTGTTTATCCCATTGCAAGACTTTGAGGGCCACATGCTCATAACTTAGACTACATAAGTTTAGCTTTGTTTTGGGCTTAAGTCTTTTCTGGTACTTACAGATGGAATGATGACCACCAAGTGAAAAAACAGGACATTTGAGATCTGTAGACTAACAATTATTGCTGCTGCTAAATCTGACTAGTTTTGAACAATTCTTATTTTGCAGTGGTTAACAGTATCATCATTTTGTTTTACACAGGTTTTAACCTCTTGTGTTTCAATTTATGACTTAGCTATATCACATTTAAAGTAATAACCAAGACAACATTCAACACAAAAACAGAGAGCTTTGTTAAGACCTGTAGAATGCCTAAAAGAGATTGAAAGGATATGTTTAACACAGATGACTAGCTATCACAAGTTTGTATACAAAGGTGTTAACTTGAAAAAAAATCATGCTTGTTCAAAGGCAACAGAAACTTTTGATGTAAGGGTTATGAAGCAGAAAATAGTTGCATGTGTTTCTCTGTTATTACTCTTGTGTAACCTAAAACTAGATAAATTTGGTTTGATTTATATTGCAGAAGGGAGAGGTAGGAGAACCTTGATGTAACTATTAAAAAATAGCTATAAGGATATCTCCAAGTTTTGGAAGCTTCCACTGGGCTATCCTTAGGGGGTCACATCCTTGCCTCAAATCTCCTTAGCTTAGAATGCCGTGGCTCTGGTATGCAATACATTCAACAAAGGGTCCTCAAAGGACACCCTTCTGTGGTGGTTTCCTTTTGTGATGGCACAGTAGAGGGCACTACTATGCAGAGCCACCCTTCTCACTGTGCCAGGCCCAAAACCATGCTTTAGGAGTCTCCTCTGGGGAGCCTACAGCCAGCCATCCCCCTTTCCAGAGAACACCCACAACCTGGGGTAACGCTGCCACCACCTAGGCATTGCTCTCTGGTAGGGGGCTATATGCAGCCCAGGACACACAAACTAGGCAAACCTTGGAGGTGCTTTGCCCACAGTAATATTTCGGGGTGCTTCTGTAAGCCCAAAGCATCCAAAGATAGCCTCAGGTACTGGAGAAAAATAAAAAGCCAAGCCCAACTTCGCTGGCCAAGCAAAGGGAGCAAAAGGCCTGCCTATCCCTAGTAATCCACTGTAACCCAATAACTTTATTGATGGGTGGGGGGTGTTGAACAAGGAAGTTAGAGTAAACAAAAGTAAATTGATAATATGCAGATATTAGATGCAACAATCCTTTTAAGGCGCAACTGGCTATACTTATTTCTAGACTTCTGGCTAGTTCCAGGTCTTTACTTACAGAGAATCAGCCAGGCTGCACCTGGGGGCACATTGCTTATGACTTTTCAAAATGCCTTCTGGAGGAAGAGGAAAGCCCTCCCCTCCCCCTAAGAGATTTTTTGGCCAGGCTGATTGACCAGCCAATACCAAGAAGAAACCGAGGAGATACAGGGATCACCTGGTTTGTCCCAAGTTAGTGGCAGAGAGAGGGGGGTTTCTTCGCACCTTTTACTAGGGAAATCCTTCTTCAGCCAGGCACAGATTCTCTCATAGGCAGAGGGAAAAAATATTATTTTGGGGGGGCTGAGCATGTGTGTGCACCTACACCCCTCCCAGCAGGTTAGGCTGTCATGGGGAAGAGGTGTGGGGAGGCAGATCAAGGCCCCCACAATGCAGGAGGGAGTGGGGCAAAAACAGGGGCAGGGACTGGGGTGAATGGGGCCCCAGGGTGGGTCATGTGATGCTGAGCCTGGGTGACTTGTCCAGGGACATGAGGCGGCTGCTGCAAGAGCACTCCGGCAGAGGCCTGGGGGGCACGTGCACCTCCGATCTGTGCATGGGACGAGGGCAGGCTGCAGCTGCAGGTTGGGCTGTGTGCCCCACTGCCTCTGCCCAGAGAGCTGCACACTGCCATGTGGCTGCCACCATGGGGCAAGAGCCCCCGTGTGCCCCTGGACAAGATGCTCAGGGCTCCAATAGTCCCATGACCTTCCCCCTTCACTCCAGCGCCTGCCCCACTCTCTCCCACACTGTGGGGGCCTTGATCTGCCCTTCCCTAAGCCCCTTCCTCTTCAGAGTACACTGAAATTTTCCTGGCCACCATGCTGGGCAGTAACCCATACACTAGGGCTGAGATTTTGGCTGGCTGATTTTGGCTGTGTGTCTGAGCGTGTGTGCCTCTCCCTCCCTGCCACAGCAGCTCAGAGCCTGCAGCCGGGCTATCCTGCAGCCCTACCTGCTGCCCCGCATTTGGAGTGTCTAAGCTTCGTTAGCCTCAGCCTTCTATGCCTATGGGTTCTGTAAGGCCACTTTATGCTTTTCCAGTCCTTGTAGATAGCAAAAATGGTCTAAACTACGTGAGGATCTACTCCTAGTGCCAAATACTCTTCTTTCCAAGGTAATTTGTTCCTAGTCCCTTCCTGCCTGCCTAAATTCAAAACATGGGCCATTGGAGTTTGCCACCTTCCCTTCTTGACTTCCTGGAGTCTCTTCCAAACCTTTTAAAATAAGGTTCTGTACTAGTTCTTCTTGGGTTTTGCTTCAGTCCTTAGTGCCTTTCCAAGGCTTTGCTGTTGGAAGTATGGTTGGTGGGGATCTATTCCATTGTAACTGCATTGTTAAATATTCAGATCCTACCATAGGCCTCCTGACTCATCATTGATCCCTTCCCTTCCCCTTGGCATTGTTTTACGTTTTAGATTAAAAGATTGAGTCTCAACTCAACAAACCTGTATATATCCAGACACAAGTGTTGAATTTGTGATTTTAATTCTATCAGTGGACTCTTATCTTGGGGAGAATATGATTCCTTCCCTATAATCTTTCTCTATAAGACTTATTTGTGGACCATTTGTCTGGATTTGCCTGCACCAGCAAATGATAAAATCGTCTTTTTTTTTTTTTTTTCATATAATGCCAACTCAATAGCCTAAAAAAAAAAGAAAGGAGTGATCCAGAGTTAGTTGTGTAATATTTAATATGCATCAACTCTCACATTTTGTTTAAACTTAAATTTAAAAATACTATGTCATAACTTTTGAGACCTGAACAGATTCTTGATGTCCCTTTAAGTGGAACTGGAAATAGCAATTTTTTACTTTGACTTAAAAACTGTTATTTCCCTAAATAAAAAAAAAAAAAATAGTAGCTAAGCTTTACTCAAACTTTACCATCTGCACCAACTATACATCTCTTGTTACTTTTTAATTAAAGGATAAAATGAGGTGTGTATCTGTCCTGCATCCTTTTTCCTCATGTCAGCAATGTGGCCTCAATTATCACTGTGTGTTGCTTTATTTTACTTCCTTGAATGTCCCAATGAAGTTAATGTCTATTTTATGTGGCTTGATGCTTGCTGGTTTAAATATAAAGCCATGCTGTATTCTCCCAACTCTTATCCACGGGTGAAGGAAGGGAGAGAGAGTGGGGTGTACCAGTAACTAAGCCTGCTGGCCTCACAGTTCCCCTGGGATGAGGTGCCGCCTGCTTACAGATATCTGGGTACCAGCTGGCTACAGGGAAATCTCCACTCTCCTAGTAGAGATTCCTAGAGCCATGGGCAACTGGTGCTACCTTAGTCAGGGGGGCATGTGCCCCCCTCCCCCCCAGCAGCTAGTCAGCAACTGTGGGGATCCCTCCGCAGCCAGTCTCACTGACCTGAGGTGGAGTCCCCTGCAGCCAATCCCACAGCAAAACTTACCAACTAGTGAGCAGCTGTGCTGCTCCCAAAAGTGGCTGTGGCACTCCCGGAAGTGGCCGCTACATCCAGTGCTCCCACTCTCTGGCCAGTGCTCACAGTGGGGACATCAGCACTCCTGCTTGCCTCTCCTGCCCATCACCTAAGTGGGAACCGTGGCCAGTCAGGGGGTGCACCAGCGTTCTCAGGGGGTGCACATGCACCCCCTACATGTCGCCATGGCCAGGGGCTTCAGCACACTCAGACAGCCTGCCACCTTCTACCCTCCTCCTGGAGGTGAGTAGCAGAGCTGAGGCTGCAGCATGACATGCTCAATGAAGGCCCCCTCCCTGCATCACCCTGGCAGGCTGGCAGCAATTCTCTTCCTTCATGGCAGGGGAATGGGCAGGCTGTCAGCAATCAAGCCCCAGGGCTGCGCAACCTTCTATCATATCCCTCTGGTTGGTGAGAATGCCACTACATACCTTTGCAGTGATTTATGGTATTCTAGCTGGGGGGGGTTCTGTACATCTGTTCCCACCTTTAGCCCTAAATTTTGTAGCACTTCTAAGTGCTGGGGCACTTTTTGCACTAAAAATCTAGGTCATGCCTATACATTTGCCTGACATCTGCTCCAGCACTTTCTAATTAGAATGAGTCTGTATATTAATTGAGTCTGCTGGAATGTGCTAATTAGCATGCTTCAGCAACCTGTGTCATGTGTATTCAGTGTCTCCATGCTTCAAAATGGTGATGAACAAGCTTTAATTAAAGCACCCTGCCACCATTTTGAAGTGCGGGATACTGAATACGCAAGACGCTGTGGACACTTTAATTAGAGCAGCTCCAAGAGTCGCTCTAATTAAAGTGCCTCCCTCCTCCTACTTTACTGCTTATGTGTACATACCCTAATGCCAGTCTGTGGCTTGAGACAGATGATTTGGAGTGGGTGTTAAAGGCTCTATGATGACCTGGTCCTTCTCAAACCATCTGAGCTGTTTCTGAATGTGAGGATTCACCAAGTTTTTACTTTAAAACAAAGTTCCACTTAAGCTTAATGCAAAAGTCAAAGCAGCATGGAGTGCTGTTTTTGAAGCACAAAACATTTTCCCCATACTTGTATACTTCAGAAATAACTTTACTTTTCAAAAAAATAAAAATCTACCTCTAAATTGTGCCAAAGATGAGGACACTCAACCATAGACAAACAGTTCTGAAAGGATTTTAAGTGACTGAAAGCAGTTATTTAGAATGCAATGATGCTTTAAATGTAGTATCACTACCACAATTTAAAAGAGTTGTTCAAGGCAACATGTGCACTTAACAAACTCTTCAAATATAATATGTGCATAGTATATATTTTTGTCAGCTTAGCCCTGTTAAAGCTCTGCTTGTCTGGCTTAGTCATTTCTATTATAACTTCCAGGATGTTTTTGAATTAGAGCTTCACTTAATTATGATTATGGATGACTGTCACAGATGTCACCAGAGGCTTAACATTTTCAGTTTTTAAACAGTCTTCGGTTCTTGAAATTTCAGCAGTTCAATGCATCAGCAAGCAGAGGGGCAAGTAGTAGAAGAGTTATGTAAATAGTCATGCTAAAATTCTTTAAAAATACCTTGTAGCAGGGGTGGCCAACCATGTGTGGCACATGGTGGACTGGGAAGGAGACAGGCAGCACAGTGGCAGATAGGGCAGAGAGCACCAGGCAGGGATCAGAAAATGGAGCAGCAAGTCAGGTAGGGGAAGGGGATCAGAGTGGCACTCAGGGAGGGTGTGAAGCTAATGTGTGTCATGCCTGCCAAAAAAGCTCACTCCCAGTGATTTACAGGATTAAAAGAAGAGGTTATCATCAGATAACAGGGGACTAAGATCACCGTTTACACTGCATTCAAAGAGCCATATAAGAAAGCTTGTAGCAGGGAAGGAGTCCAAATAGCAAATCAAAGGTAACACTTTGCCAAAATCTTGGGAAAGGGGGAAAGAAAGCATCTTGCTCTACTGTCTTCCTCTGTCAAAAAAGGTTTTTTTCATTGCTGTTGTTCTTTTGGGAAAATGTCATTTGAGTTTAATAAGAAATTTGGAAGACTCTCAAGCTATTTTCAGATACAAGGTAGATTATGTATGCAAATATTTGCATTATTAGCAGAAGGGATTAAAGCATGGAAAAGTGGAAAGAATAGGAGAGAGATGTGCAGCTGAGCCCTTGTTCATGCTTTCACATCTGAGCTGTACTTTGTGGGCCCCTATCAGACCTCCATCCCCAGTCCCCTTCAGAAAAGCAGGGGTTTAGGGATTGGTATCTGATTACCTCTCTACCTCTGTGTTGAGGTTGAGGGAGACAGGTCTGAGAAGGCTTCCTTCTGCTGTACATAGGCTGTACATGCTTCAGTCTGGGTGGTCTGTCTTACTCCGCTCTGCCACATGAGAGCCTGGATCTGGGGGGATCCAACCCCCCTAGGGTTTATGAGGTGGGATCAGGGGCATTATGAACCCCCCTCTTTCTGTTCCCTTATGTTTGTCAGTGGCTCAGAAGGGAACAGGAAGAGGGGTTCAGAGGCCCACAGTCTCATGATTTGAAAACATCATGAGAGAAATATGTACCAAGCACACAAGGCTGAGGCTGGGTAACAAGTTAAAAATGGAAATGTGTGATGCAAATCTCAGGCTGTCAACTACTGGAACTAGGGATTTGGGGGCATGAGAACACCCAATGAGATGAATGGAGGAGTTCACACCTCTCTGAGCTATTGGTTCAGGCTGTAATCATCTCTGTGGGATAGTCTCATTCATTTTAAAACTTAAAATAGAGGTGAATGGATCACTTCACACCTCTCTGCAAACTACTTTCTGTTTAAAGGTTGATTTTTCTAAGTGTTCTAAAGTCCACATGCTTGCCTGCCTTGAAATTCATTGTACCTCATGGGAGTGCAGGCTAGGGTTGGACTGTGAACAAGGAGCAGTTTAGCCTATATAAAGTAATGGCATCCCCATTCAAAAAAGCTGCATATGCATGATGCAACTTCTAAGTGAGATTTAGCTCCACCTATCAGTGTAAAATTTACTCCTAGATGAATCAGGGCTAAATATGGTATTCTTTTTCAAACAAGAATATAGGAACATAAGACAAGCCATCCTTTTCTGGGTCAGTAGCCAAGTATCTTCTCACACAGTAGCAGAAAGTGGATGCTAAGGGCAAACCATATTTATGCAGGAACTGTCCAGACTGATCTCTCCTCTGCTGTTTTCCCTTTACAACTTTCAGCATGTTAGAGGTCTTAGATTTCCTAATTTGGGGATTGTACCCCTCTCTATCATGTTTAACACTCAACGATTGACAAATTAATTTATACTTGACCTCTCCTTGAGTCAGTCAGCTGCTGCAAGTTAACTGCCTTCAACTTACGGTGATACAGTTTTAATAATATTTCTAACCATCTTGATGGTGCAAAATTGTAATTGTAATCACAAGGCTACCCTTGCTTTCTTGATAGGCAGTTGCCTCAAATCAACTGCCTATCAACTGCCTTCCCACACTGTTTTGTGCCCTCTCTGCTCACCATTATGAATTTTATGATCATATAGTGATGATGCCTAGATCTCATCTCACACTGAGTTCTGATGCATGGCCAGATATTGCTTGGACACTCCAGGGTCCAAAACTTTGGGAACTCGCTAGTTTTCTTCTCTGTATGATCTACACAACCTCCCAGTGCATTTTCAAGGATGCCAGCTGCTGCCTACTGATCTGTCTACTGGAGCTGCATGGAAGTCTCCTACCTCCGGGAAGAGGTAAAACTATTACAGGCCCTGAAAAGAAATCAATTGGTTTCAGCTGTGTACAAAACAATTGCACTCCAGATAACTGCAAGGGATCATCATCAAAACAGTCCAAGATGAAGGGATCTCAAGCAATAGTTCAAACAGGTGAAAAGAGTACCAGCAGTCATTTGGTTATGGCCATGCTACAGCTTTTCATTTTGAACTGTTAGAGCAGATTTTGTCTTTGAGATGTGTTTCATGACAGATTCAGGGAGCGACCAGGAAAAGACCTTCAGCAGAAGCATAGCAAACCTTCATAGTAAAATGGTCCCCAAGAATAAGGGCTACCCAGCTTGGGCAGGCCCCCACTCTGAATCCTAAAACTTTGATCTGGGTGTCCCCTCCTCTCCCAGATACACCAGACTCAGAAATTGGAAGCATTTCATGCAGCTGTTAATGCTCTATTGTGGCAATACCCTTGCAGGGTTATGGCCTTAGTCAAAACAGCAGGAAAACAGTATTCTCCTTCAACAGTGAAAACATGACACACAAATGAAAAATGGCACCTGTACATACAAGAGCAGCAAATCCCTTCTTTGTTAAACCCCAAATAAACATTTTTAAGAAAGCAAAAGCATGGGTAAAGCCAGTCATGGTAATAAGCATTTATAACCCAGAAAAACTGTATCATGTCTACTCAGGAAGTAAATTGGAACCTGAGATACAGACAGTGCTCTAGACAAGCTCTTCCATCCCTCCAGGATCTCAGGCAGCCCTGTTCTTTTGAACAGAAGCAGTCCAACAAGTAGAATTTTCCTTAGACTTTGCAAAGAAATTATTTTGTTGCCTTCCTCTTCACTTGGACCAGAGTCGCAACATCTAAAAGCTTGGGCTATTGTGGAACCACAAAAGTGATCACCAGCATGATGCCATTCTGTTTGTTCCTGCTCTCTATACAGAGAAGGCAGCTTCTACTACTGTAGCAGCATCAGCTTGGGCTGCTGCAGCCCCATGGTGTGGGCTCTCTGGGAGCCATGTTTGGTGCCCTGTTCACTCCCTCTCCCCAAATATGCTTTTGGGTGTATAGCTGCACTTGCTATGGCACTGACTTCCTAGGGGCAAGGGGACCCCATTTCACTTGCCCCACTTGGTCTGCCCTCCTCCCTCCCTCACCCCCAATACATGGCTATATGCCGGGCTGCCTGGTTCCTATGGTCATGCAATGAAGAGCTGCTGCCTTCCCCCCCCAGTTATGCTAGTGGAGTCCATCAAAGGGCATGGCTTACTCAGATTGTCTCCTACAGACTCTACCAAGTTGTTCCAACTAATTCCTCCATCATTTAATACACCTGCACTAGTATAAGAAAGGACCTGGAGTGCTTGCGAATAATTCCAATTGTCCATTGGAGCATGGCAGGGGATAGAGTTAAGGTTACAGGGATTACGTCTTAAATCTTCATTTTCTTGTTTTCAGATTTTTGAGTTTGCTGACTTTGCCCTTCTGGAAAGAGAGGTATTAGATACTGAAAGGCAATTGGAACTCTGAAGGCATAGACAGACAACCAATTGTACTGTTTTAAAGTGTGGAGGGGTGGAGAATCTCACTGTTTTTGAGAAGTCATCAGATACGTTGCACTTGTTCAATTTTTCTACTATAACAAGTGAGCATCTTGGAACTGGTCTAAATGTAGGCCCACCCACTTGTCTTAGAGCCAGCTGCCTGCCTCCTCTTCTGCCATGCCTTGATGTTACTAATTATCCAATGTTAATGAGGTGGGAGGCTGCTTGTCTATCTGCCCTGATGGCAAGGACCTATGTATATGACTCCAACATCCCGTTATCGTATCCCATGCCTCGCATATGTTTCTCCCTCCAGTGGCTCACGCTGGTACTCAAGCTCCAGAGTCTCATCAGGACCCTCACTCCCCGCTAGATCAGGGCTTCATCCCCTGTTCTCAAGCCCTGCCTGGGCTATATCCTTATCCCTGGCCCCAGGGACTCCCCAAGGCTCAGGACCCTCCTCCCCAGAGCTTCATGGTGGCTTCTGTATGCAACCTCAGACCTCCACCAAGGTCTGAGTGCTGCCACAAGTCCCTCCACTGACCTGGGACCTGCCTTGGTACTCTCTATGAATCTGGGCTCCCCCTACTTGATCTCATCCACCAGGGATGTGGAGCTGGGGTTAGAAGACCACCCCATACTTGCCTTTCACCAGGGCGGTAACTGACCTGGCATTTCTGGGGGACTGTCCCAGCATAGACAGTCCCACCAGGCCATCTCTCCCCGGCAGGGTGCAGTTTTCAGTCATGCCCAGAATCATGGGGTCTTCTCTTCCCCTGTAGCCCCAGCCCTTACCTCCAAGAGTGTTCCATGGACAGCAGCTCACCTCAGTGTCGTTCCTTTGGCTGCAGCAGCAAGCTGTTCAGCCCCTTTGCTGTTCAGGGTTCAGCTCTTTTAGAGCACAGCTGGGCCATGCTCCCAATCAGGCCTCTGCCTAATTGGCATTGCAGGCAGCTACAAGCTGCCTAGCTGCCACTCAGGCCCCTGCTAGCAACAGAACACCCTGTACTGTGTTACATCTACTCCTATTCTTCCACAGATGAAGATAAAGAACATCATTTAGCTATAAATGAAAGAGTCAGAAAATTATTGCACTTCAGATTCGACTTGTGAAATAGAACAGACAAGCTAAACAGTTACAGCAGATTCAGCCTAATTGTCATAAGTCCCATGGATCCCTTTTCAGTAGCCATAATATTTTCACTGGTCCACACCCTGATTAGAATTTTCTGTCATTGAATTCAGACTTTCTCTTGTTCTTTATTTCACACTATTCTTTTTACCAGGTTTATAACTTATTAGACCTTTAACAAATCCCTCCCTCACTGATATTTATATCTTTCAAGATGATGATTTATATCCTCTGTCCCATTGAATCTTTTTTTTTTTTTGCAAAGTTTTAAATGCTTAGCTCTTTCAATAATTCTTCAAAAGTTGATATGAATTAAACATTAAAATACCAAAATCTTAGAATCACTGTTTCCCTTCTATACTTGTGATTTAGTCCATTATTTTGGGTACACTGAAGGAAATATAAAAAATGCAAATTGCATTTAAATGAAACTTCTATGTTCTTAAGAATATGGAAGCAGAAATCATTCCAAAACCCACCATGCAGAAGAATTGCGAGTACAGATAATGCAGTATTTAAACCCATGATCACTATCGTCCTTAATTGATCAAAGCAAAGTAAATTGAGCACTTACTATTAGATTCTTTTTGTCAAGTTGACTTTTTAAAACTAATTCCACTTGGATGCTTTTTTGTCCAGTGCTTCTGCTTTAGAAAGAATTGTAAATTGCATATTACAGCTAAGATTATATTGTGCAGAAGGTATAAATGGAAACGTTCAGACTTGTTCATATGCTAGACTTAGTTAAATGTTTACAAATTTTAAAAAGTTGATTTAAATTTACAAAAGCAGGAAAAGTGGTCCTTAAAATTCACTGCACTCTCCGAGAAATTTTCGAAACCAAGGAAGAAGCATTAATTGGTGTGAACTGCCTTGGTGCAGGACTGCAGATGATCCTAAAACTTCCTAATCATAGCAGTAATTGTGTGACAGTTTTCCATGAGTTTACTCTTCTCTTTATTCTAAATTTAAGTAAGGTTACATAAGCAGAACTTCAGAAAAATCAAAATTGCCATTCCAAGCCAAGAATGAGCCACTGATTTAAAATTCAGTTAAAAAGGAGGAACTTTGTTTTGTTCTTTGTTCCCATAAATCCTCATTCTTGGTCTGCCATGGCATGAGTGATGGCTCCTAAATCAGAAATCTCTAGTTGAAAGTTATAATTTACTATAAACAGAATAGCCTTGACATTTATGGCAAGCTGTTCAAAGAACTCTTTTGCAACCAACTGTAATATAGTATTTACTTCTGAATGATGCTTGATTTCTCTTCCATCCCCTCTTAGATCATATCATGTTAGTGAGAGGTGATTTTGTTGGAAACTTGCCCTATCTCAGGAGAATGACATTTTCAAGTTTCTGACACCAGAAAGCAACTGGCAATAGTGATATTTTCCCAAACAACAGCTCTTAAATGATGGAAGATCTGTTGATTGTTTATATGGTACCACATAAATCTATATCTAACAAGAACTACTTTTTTTACTTCTCAAGCTGTCTCTCTCTTATGAAGAAGTTTGAGTCTGATTATCCTGTGAGGTCCTTTCCAGTGCTATAGTTCTATGATTTGAAGATTATGCACCTGCTTCACTTACAGAGCATGGGAAGCAAGCTGTCTTTGGGGCACCAAAGTATCAGTAGAAACAGTAGCATTGTGTATAGACCGCATAATGTGATTTTACCATCTATTAATGGAAGTGGGCTATCTGTGGCAGGACGTAAAACTTTCTTTACTGTACGTTATAGGCATAAAAGAAGGTATTGCCATGATCTTCCTTGAAATGGTGCCACTTTGATATTCACTTGTCTAAAATCCTGTGCCAGTACTTACTCACTTCGAACTCCAACAGGGCTGACTACTAGGCAGAATTTCCCTTGTTGGAGTTGCACAGCAAAACCACTGGAGAAGTAAAAATGTGTTGGTCATAAGTAGTACAGAACTTCAGAAAGGGGTCTTAATTAGACCAAGGGAGCTAAAAAAAAGATCCACCCTAAAATGTGTTTTCCTTGGCTAAGTAGGAGACTTATTCTGCTTTGAAATATAGCATTATGATGTTTAAAATTTAATTTAAAACTGCACATTTACTAGTAATTATAATATAGTAAAGTTAGCAGATTCAATAATGATGCTTGCTTTCGTATTTTCTTTAATGTTTGCAAAATCATCTTGTGTATAGTTCCCAACGGTCCTTCCTGTACAGCATGTTCTGTAATCATATTACTGATCTAATGAACATCTATCTCTTATCGTAATAAACTCTCTTTGTGTGTAACCTCATTAATGTGCTGAAATAGTGTCCCCTCAGGGTATTCCAGACAGTTTCATTGTAACTCTCAAATTAGATACCCTAACAACTCCATCAGTGTGAAAACTGTCACTTCAGCTCAAACGATCACACATTTCTTGCAGTGGTTTGCAGTTCATGAACACAATGAAATTGGGCTCAAAATGAACACATTTTTGGCAATAAACTACAAAAATGCTGTGCTATAATAAAAACCTCCTCATGTTTCATGCCAAATTCTCATTTAGCTACATAGAGCAAATAATGTCTGTATCAGTATTAAATACAGTTAAAATATTACATTATGAACCTGTTTTCAGAAAACTAAAGTCATCATAAATCTAATGAAGCTCAGGCTTGACATGCAAGACTTCTGTGCATCAAGGGTTGTTACAGGGAATTACTATATTTTACAAATTTTACCAGAGAAGTATATCATTGAGCACTCATAACTTTACCTCCTTAAAATACATTTCTATAAGTTGCTTTGATTTTTGGGTCCCCTACTAGAAATTCAAATGGTCAGTATCCCAAAATAGTTTCAGCCATATGGAGAATGAGGTGAGTGTGAAGGTACTCTAATAATTCTACATGATTAAAAGGATCAAGACCTAAACTTTTATAAAACTGAAAGGACAAAATAGAAACCACCTAGAGATGCCTGTTGGTTAACAAAAGGAAAGAATTGTCCTGTTTTGGTGAGCATTTGCTTTTCTTTCTTAAAGCACAAGAACTAGGTTTTGATTTTTCTTGTTTTGTCCCCCATTGTCAGACCAAATTATGTGTTTTGGTTAAAAAAATAAGTAAATGGTTCTCAGATACAGATATACTTTCTTCATATGCAAATGAGCAAATTACTAATAAAATTTGTCCAGTTGGAACAGTGATTCTCAACTGCTTTAGACCGTGGATACACCTTGTTAGATTCAAAGCACTGTTTGGAAAATACCAGCTCTTAGCTTTCATTTATTTTTTATTAGAGAAAAATTAGAGTAGATCAAAATGTTTTTAACACTATGGATTCCTATTTGAAATCTGTGGGTTTATCTTGTGCTAGCATTGCATGGCACACCACTACCTCTTTGAAAAGGATCTTAAGGCACCCCAGGGTGCTGCAACACCCTGATTGAGAATCACCAAATTAAAAAAACAAAATGGAGCACTGTTCTAGCTTGTTAGGAAATGAGATGAGCTATCAAACAGTATCCTGTTGATTAGCGACAAGATCCTAATTTGGCTGCTTCTGTTTTAAATTAGAAACTACTTCCCCAAATGTAAGCGTTTCATTTTTCTAGTTTTCCAGCTTTAATATATTGCATTTTGTTCTTTCAGCTATGCATTCATTCAGAATTTCTCTTGAAATTTCATTCTTGTGCGCTGCCACTAATGGGAATACCAGTATACACTGGCCGATAATGCTAACTAATACAGTCATATCCCCAGGGCCCCATCTACATTAGTGAATCCAACTGTGCAATTCCACTGATGTCACATAATGTGGGAGTTACAAAGAAAAATACTGCTGTAGACACACTCATACATGGTGTCAACCTTTTTGGACGTCCCCTTTAATTTTGAGCTACATTGTGTTCATTTTCTTGTTACCTCATTGAAGGAGCTGTAGTCTCCAGGGCACAGCAGGAACTCCACAAGGAGTTCATACATTTCTTACATGTTTGATGCAGGAAGGCCTGGGCAAAAATCCTGCACTCTTCAGGCTTATATTGGTTTGGTTTGATCTCCCCAGCAAACCTTACACCAGCAACCCCTAGCTTCCATTGAGGACAGTGACTCTGATTATTTCCTCTAGTTCTTGCTGGTAGAGATCAGCTAGGTGACTGCTATTCCAAACTGAGCTAGATCCTAGATAAATCTGCATGGATGCTCTTTTAGTTTAGAGGACAGGCCATATTCTAAAAAGCAGATGGTAGTGGCTTTTCTCTATAAGAAGCTTTACTGTACATCAATATTTTGACCCCGTAACAATTCCATAGCCCAGACTGATACTGTAAGTTATATTCTCTTGCCTTTAGAGATGTAAAATAAGTGTTTTAAAAGGCTTCTTTTTGTTCAACCTTTTTTAACTGATAAGTCACTTTTCTAGCAAAGGGTAAATTAAGTCAGCTCAGTTAAAGCCTCCAATGAAATCAGTAGACTTTTTTAATTCTATTTAGAATTGAGAATTTAGAGATGCATACAGAAATTAAAGTTAAGTTTATCACTACTCCTTGTTACCTTACCAGATAAGTCATTTTTCTTGTCAGTTACTTTGTAAGTCGTATCAGTAAGTAGTTCAAGAAACAAATAATCAGATATCAACAGTGTATGGCTTTGAGCTTGGAAAGAAGTCAAAGTGAAAAAAATAATCCCAGAAAAGAAGAAAAAATAATTTTGAGGATCTTCTCATTTTTATGGTATTGGGTCAAATATAGTACAGGAGACCCTCACCATTTACAGAGGATCTGTTCTGGAGATCCCTGCAAATGGAAAAATCCAAGAATACTGATGGGGCTCCCCATCAGACCCCACAGCTGTCCCCTGCTCCTTCCTCCCGCCCCGCCCTCCCCCCCCCCGTGAAAGGCTGGAAGCGCAGGGCTCCCCCGCAGCACCTGGAGACCGACTATGGCTGCTTCTGGGGGAGAAGATGATGTTACCACTGCCGCTGCCTCCCTCCTTGGCCCTAGCATTTGCTCTCCACCCACCTGCCTCTGCCCTCCCTGTTTGCCTGCCTAGCTCTGCTCTCCGCTCCGCTCTCCGTGGCTCTGCCCTCCACCACCCTGTGCACTGCTCCATGCCTGGCTTAACTGCAGAGGCAGGAGCTTAGTGCAGCACCAGAGAGAGCTGCAACGGTGCTCACCCT
The DNA here is from genome assembly GCA_030014935.1 of Caiman crocodilus. Lineage (NCBI taxonomy): Eukaryota > Metazoa > Chordata > Crocodylia > Alligatoridae > Caiman > Caiman crocodilus. The sequence goes on from JAGPOW010000261.1 coordinate 184,777,335, forward strand.
GACTCAATCAGTTGGTGTGGTGTACTGCGAATACTCAAATCTGCAAATAGCAGCTTCGTGAATATTGAGGTTTTCCTATATTTTGTGTCTTGGGGCTGCTAATCTATAACTTCCACCTCAATTCAGGATTTATGAAGGATATAAAGAAGTGGGCATTATTTATGTATAGGTGTCTGGCAAATTATACTTTAAAGTAGCTTAAGGGGCATAATATGATAAATGTTATTTTCCAGAATTATGTTAAAATAACAATAAAGGTTTCTCTTAATTGACAGAAAGTCAGGCAAATCAAACAAAATATATTATCACTCACATAGTTATGCAGTGCATGCATAGGTGGCTAGCATATAAGGTTATCCATTGTTCTGTGGTCTTTTAAAAAGACTGTCAGCAAGATTCTTACACAGAATTCCCTTGGTGTATGTAAAATCTGTGATTGTTTGTCTTTAATTTAAATCTCTTGCCTTTTATTAGTATAAGGATAAATCAGTAGTTATCTTTTTTTAATATAGTATATATGTGAATAAGTGAATACTGTTTTTCAAAATGAAATAACTGCATAGGATATATTATTGCACTGGTGAGACCATTACTGGAAAACTGTACACAGTTTATAGATTATATGATCTTTGTGATAATCATCAGTCATAGGATTTCCCTGAATTAATTTGGGGTTGTAATAGAGCATATCTGTTTAAAGTAGTAAACAAAGTAGTGTGGTTCTCAGTCTCTGTCTCTAGTTCTTTGGGCATTAACCCATGCAACACCACTTTATTTGTTAGGTCACTGTTCATATTGATCGTCCTCAAAAATGAATGCACACCTTTCCATACACCTTGCTCAAAAGGGCAGTCCCAAAATACATGAGATACAGATTCTTCAGCCCCACATCCCTTTCTCAGACACACTACCAATCTTCCAAAACCCCATTTATGCTAAATACCCCTCACAGGAAGAATATTCCATATCATCAGCCATATGATCATAGTATCATAGTATCTAGGGTCAGAAGGGGCCTAGAGCAGGCCATCTAGTCTGACCCCCCGCCAACGGCAGGAACAAGTGCTGGGGTCACAGGAC
>JAGPOW010000261.1:184796283-184821917 GCA_030014935.1 Caiman crocodilus
GTAGTGAAATATGTTATCCTTTTAGGATTGCCATTCCCACTGACATTTTGGATTGAAATGTTGCTGTTTTTGAAAGGTAAAATAGGTGCAAGAGAAGAAAAATGTCCAGAATAGACTTACTAATTAAATGTTACAGAATGTACATGTTCTTTAGAAACCTCTGGATTCTGATTGTATTTTAATGATAATAAAAATGAGGAAAAATAATCAGGTAATATGCTTTGCTCAGATTTAAAGAAATAATTGAGGTGTTGTTTTTTTTTAAATATAGCACATTGACTGACTTCCATCTCTTTTTGCTTCAACTCACTAGTATAAACTAAGATTACCCCTAGTTTCAAAAAAATGTCAGGACAAAAAATGGCAGTTTTTTTATCCTCTTCTGCATGGCAGTTCCAGAATCATTTTAGTTTCTTCTTTATAGAATGCTGAGTCTTCTGACTTCACCTGCTCTGTAGAAGTCCCAAAGTATCTATACTTTGCCTTGTCCAAGGGATCTTGTACATTGAAATGTTTCCCCACAGAAATGGAAAAGATTTTCAAAGTGGGAGATTATTGTATATTAACTGTTTGCTTTACTCAGAAATTTTCAGCCACTCTTTTTCAGATATACCCGCCTGCCATCTCAGTTTCCCATCTTCCTGTGCACAATGCTGCTGTTTTCAGTTGTTGCACTATCACAAGATTTCTTAACCAACTGTCATATGACTTTCCAATGGTTACAGAATCTTGCAGTGCAGGATTTTAGCTTGTACTGACAGAAGTAATATTTTCCACTTTTGAGCCAAGGGGAAAATTTTCCCTAGTTTGCCTATGCATAAAGAGAACTTCATTTAAGAGAGAGTAAACTTCAGGCTTTAATGAAAGGCTCTTTTCTGGCTGTTTTCCAGTTACCTGTTCAGTATTTCTCTCCTAAATTATTTAAAATTATGTCTGAATTCCACCTAAATCAGGTTTATAATCTTTGGTGACCCTCCCAAAGCCTCATTCTCATTCTGGTGAAACTAGTCTCTAAAAAACAGATGTCAAATGGTACTCTAGCTTTTACTGAGCAAGTCTAATACATTTAGCAAGTTATCTAGCCTTTTAGTAGCCTTTAATGACCTGCATAAAAATGCTTCTGTTTATTCTAGGCTGTGTAATAAGATGTCAGCATTAGTGAGAAAACATGAAAGTCTAACAGCTTGCTCTGCTAGGTGTAAGCATAATTGACATTTCTCATTTCCATCATAGAAATTACCAGAGATACTAATTTGAATTCTGTGAACAGGTTTATTCAGCACTAGGCATCTATTGACTTGGCATCTATTTATGATTGTATTTTATTGTGGTAGTTCCTCATTGCATAACATGCTGAATAACATCCAACAAAAAGACTGTTCCAGCTGTAGAGTTTACAGCCTAAACCAGGGATACCCAACCTCCAGCCATGGGCGAAATGTGGCCTATGGGGCCATGAGTATTCAGCCCACAGGGCTTCCCACAGATTCAGAAATTTGGCAGCAGGGGAGCTTTGAAGTCAGGCCATACCCCTCCCCCTTGTGGGGCTGTGTTACACCCCTTCCCTCCCATGGGGCTGGGTTGGGGCTGGGCCATGCCCCTTTCCCTCCTGAGGCTGGTTTGGGGCTGGGTCACATCCCTTTCCCTCTGGGGCTGAGCCATGACCCCTCCCTCCCTCCTTCAGGGTCAGGTTGGGGCCATGATGCCCTCCGCCCCCTTCTGCATGGCCAGATGGGCCCTGCTGCCACTGCCCTGTGCTGCATCAGGACTGCCAGCCAATGGACAGCCCTGGGCACTGCCTTCCCAGCCCGCCAGCCAAAAAAGGTCGAGCACCACCAGTCTAAGTAACACTCACTGATGTTTGAGTTAGGAGAGCAATTCTGTAGTCCCTGTTTAAATATAACTCTTCATCCTGCTTCACTGATGAAAATGCCTCCACAAGATTCCCACCAGCAGGAATACACACAGGTTGTCTTGAAGAAGAGAAAACATTGATTTATGAAAGTTTTGGTGATTCAGCTGGTGTTGCCTTTATAATGCAGCTCCACCTAGTCAGAGCCACAAGGAGGTGCTTATGTGATTTGCAGCAGACACTGCCTTAATAAAAGCCACATAAAGCTTAATGTACCTGTTAGTGGATCCCACTTGTATGAACACTGTCAGGGAACCTCAGTTAGGAGAAGGAATTGTTCTTGTGGGGGTATTTTCTTTGCTTTTATCTGTACAATGCCTTAAGCTAAATTACTTTAGAGGCCCATTATCTGTTGTGAGGAGGAACTTCATCACAGGAATGATAGTTCAGTTTTAGGCAGCACACTACAGATGTGGCTTACTGATATATATATCTGTACTAAGTCTGATCAAAATCAACCTATGGTTAATGTGCTGTTCTTAATATAAAGAACCTGCATTTTTCTTATACCAAATATTCTCCATCTCCCCTTTCCGCTCCTTGTTACATCCTGTATCCTTTAACTCTTTAGTTGACTGCAGTATCTAGTAGACTTTCTTTCAGTAGGATAAGGTGTTTCATTAGTTAGAAATGACTAATGACTCCTCCAGCAAAGAAAAACCAACCGACACAAAGATGCATTATGCATATCACAAACAGGATGGGTTAACCTAAAAACGTTGCAGTAAACATAATGAAAGTAGTGTCACTTCTTTGCTTTATCCTTCCACCATTGTGTCAAGAAGCTCAATCTGTTTATAAACTCCACATAGCCCTTTGTGTAATAGTTATGGACAGGTTTTAATGAAATTTGAGAGAGTCTCTAGAGATCACAGATAGAGAGGCCTTTAACACGGTGGCGTTGCTTAGCAACCTTAAGCCATTACATTTCCAGACTCTGTAATAACATGATATACTGCTCTTCTGCCAGTCCCTGATGAAAATGTAATGGAAATAATCCCTTTTTAAAGGCTGTACTCTGTTAGTGTTTGGAGGGTGAAACCCTCATTTCACTGCTAGGTTTTAATTTAGTCACAAAGTAAATTATTAAATATAGTTTTCTAAATGTTGCACGTGTTTCAGCCAAAATACATTTTATGATATTTTTAAAAGCAAACATAACACTCCTAACTAATGTTAACAAGTAAGGCTAATTTTGTTATCAGCTTTCATTGGTCTGCTGCCCTTTTTCCCCATTCAAGAAGCAATACACTGGTCCAGATTCGTCAGTGACCAAAACAGTCATTTAAGCAGAAGTTAATGTTGCTGGCTGCAAGAATCAATGTAATTAAATTAATACAGATTTGGACCCAGTTCGTTACAACAGTACAGCCCCTTTGCACTGTTTTGCTGTTGAGTGAACCAAGAGTTGAGTGAATATGAAGCCATTTTGATGAACAGTTTTTAAACAGCTTTCCTACAACTTGATTTTAACATTTCTGTGTTCAGTTTACTTGCAATTATGGGATCTACTAATGCAGATTCTCATACTAAACAATTTTTAAGTTCAATGCCAAATATTGCTGGAAAGTGTCTATGAAATTCCCTTTATTTGTGCATTCTCAGCAACAACCAGAAAATCTCATCTGGTTAGTGAAAAAAATGAAGCCTGGTTAATTTGGAACATACAATTCCAGTGTATCCTTAGACATTTTTCAAGCAAGGCAAAATTCTTCAAATGTGAAGTTTTTGCATAAAATGTATACTCACTAAAAACACTGTTCTGTGGTATTATCTATGGATCTTGCATCATGCTACATTCTCAATTCTAGCCAGTTATTGCAGAATCCATTACACTTTTTTTAAGACTATATCAGATTAAACCTAATTTGGCTAATTACATTCTACACCCTGAAAGCCAACCTCTGATTTGGGTTGGATATGGAATTTCCATTTCTTGTCCTAAATTATTGTGTACTGCTGCTCTTCACTGTTAAACACTTTAGAGGGTGCATAAACTGTTCTCTGTGAAGAGTTTATACAGCAGATTAAGCATCAAAATCAGGTTGATTTATAAACCATGGATTCCTTTCAGGTTGGTAATTTTAAATACAATAAACTCTGTTTAATTCACCTATAGGTTAATCACTGTTCTTCTTATTCCCAACAGCAGATTAATCGACTCCTGGTTATTGGTCAGTATTGGATAATTCATCATTATTTGCATTCTATTTGCAGTAGTGAATTAACCAGAGTTTAATTGGTGACACATTTTCACTAGTCTTAACACTATACAGTAAAAGCTGTGTTACCCAGCACTATATTAACTGGCATGCTGATTGACAGGGCAAAAGTGAAATCAGAAGTCCCACCGTGGCACTTCCGGTTTCACCAAGTCCCACTTTGCTGACTTTGGAGCATGGCCCAGGGCAAAGCAGCCTGCATGGGACCCCCTCCCTGTGCCCTAGCACACTGATGCCAGGGAGTGAAAGCCCTGGTGCACCGGACGCAGCAGGAGGGATGGGGGCCTGAACAGGCAAAGACGCCTCTCGGGTAACCAACATATTTGATTAACTGGCACTCCCCATTCCCCATGGATGCCGGATAACACAGCTTTTACTGTATTATTTACATCCCCTTAGCTTTAGTGAGGAGCTCCCCATCTATTTTGATACTGAGCTTTTATTCATGAATTTAACAGCACACTGTTGTAAATGTCCTCTGCATATATGATAAATCATTCTCTTCACTTACCTATCTCCAAAAAACAGAAAAGAGGCCTGATTACTGCAGAGCAGTCTTACTATTACTCAGTGTGGGAAACAAAGTATATTTACTGTCACCCTGTAAAGTTTTTAAACAAATGTGGGATGTCACATTTGTGCCAAAAAAGAACATAAAGCAATTGTCTTTTGCTTTTAGTGTAGTAACCGTGAGCAATATTGTACTCTTGTTTACTTGTTATTTTGTATGTTCATCCGTGATATCTGCAAGCAAAGAAATTGAACTGGGAGTGTAGATCAGTGGTTCTCAATATTTTCAGATGCAAGGCAGCCCTCAATACTCTCAAGGCACCTCTCAAAAAATGGCAACATTAATTTTCACTTGTTTTTTTGACTACAGGAAAGTAGGAGCAATTCTTTTGTTGCAAAGAATTCAGAAAGACCACAACAGTTTTTAACACTGAATTTCTGTTGGAAATCTTTATCTTGTGAATCGTTTGGACATCTACCAGAGCTAACAGTGTGTGGCACTTTGTGGCACCCTTCAAGGGCTCTCAAAGCATCCCAAAGTGCTGCAGCACCCTGGGTGAAAATCACTGGTGTAGATTGTTGAAACAGTTACTCTGCTTTAAAGGAGTGGGTGGAACTTATCACAGTGCAGCTGGATCTGGTACAGTTTGTTTTTAATCTGTCTTTTCCTAACCCATAATGAATTATTGCAGTTTAGCTTTACTTTACTGTGGGTTAGAATAAACAGATGAGACATTTGCACTAAATCAGCAATGTGAGCTCCTGAATGGAAAGTTCCTCATGACTGCTGATTAAAACAGTGTGATTGTAGGTCTGTCTGCGTTTGTCTGACACCAGGTCTGGCTTATTCCCAAAAGAGAAAAAATGAAAGTACTTTTAAGTCTTTTGCAACATATTTATTTCCACTGGCTGGAAGCTTTACACACAGTTTTCAGCATTTTAACACTCCACTGTTGGAGAAGGCAGAAGGCAGGGTGGAGATGCATCATATAGACTAAAGAAATTCAGGGATGCATAAGCTTTCATGAGCAACAGCTCACTTAATCAGATGATTGAAGACTATAACCAGTGACTGAGACTTATCCTTTGGTATTTGCTCTATATAATTTGATGAAGGAGAAAAATGCAAACTGGAAATGCATCCAGTGCATGGATAAAGACAGGTGATGGAGATGATGGGTAAAAATTATTAAGCAAGAAGTTTTGCTCCAGAGGTGTAGCCAACTAGCTCCACACATGGGACAGCTGCATGATGGGCAGCACCAGCTGTCACAATGCTATCGCAGCAACATGATCAGCCACTGTTGCAGTTGCAGCTATTTTTGCACCCTCTTCCACACAACAGCAACACCTAGACCTGCTGCCCCTGTTGCCCTCCCTTCACTTACATTACTGCCTTGCTAATGAGAGCTCATGCATCTCTGATTCAGTTAGTGTATAGGGACAGGAAAAATCCAGCCTGTGGGCCAGTTCCAGCCAGTAGTGGATTCCATTTCCCAGCAGCCCCTGCCTGCATGGCTGGGTCCAGTCTCCATGGAAACCCCAGCCACAGTTGCAATATGACAGAGCAAAGCTGGGATTACCATGGAAACCAGACCCAGCCATGCTGGCAGGGCATGCAGCAGGGCAAGGCAGGAGGCTGCTCTGGAGACCTGGGATCTTGTGGTGGGGGCAGCTTGGTCCCTGAGCGTGCAGGCTGCAGATTGCAGCTCTTCCCTGGCCTCAGACAAAGCTATCCCCGCTGCAAGGTCCCAGGGCTCCGGAGCAACCCTCTGCCCTGCTCTGCCCTACCACGTGCCTTACCAGTGAGGCTGGGGCTGGTCTCCATGGCACAGCTGCGGCTGGGGCCTCTGTGGAGACCAGCCCCAGCCATGCGGGCAGGGGCCACTGGGAAATGGAGTCTGACTGCTGGCCCCTGATCTATAAGGTGCTTCTCTACCTTGACTTCTGACTGACTTCAGGCTAACACAGCTAACTGGGGCTGGGACTCCTCCTTAAAAATCAGCTGTTTGTATCAGCCCTAAAGATCTCTATTGGTGTACCCCTACTTATTGCCAAGTACAATCATTCAAAATCATCATATGGACTTTAATATCCTGAGTTATTTTTTCTTCATTTTCCATTTTTTGTGCCTTCAGAGTACAATTGGGTTAAATTTTCAATATTCTCTCTACAACCATGAGGGGCTAGAAGCTTACTTTTATTTCTTAATCAAAGCTGAGATTATCAAATGATCACTTGGCTCCAGGAGATTGTTTTTTATGAAATATATATTACAAGTGTCATGATAAAATACTCAGAATTAGTAACTATGTGTAGTAAAAAATCACCTGAATTAGAATGTTGTGCATGACTAAATCAAAGATTTCTTGATTTCACATTTTCAGGATTCAGAAGCTTTTGGCTCAGAAAAGATTTTGAAGGTCTTCTAATTTGAGGTCCCCTTTTTGTCAAGCTGATTTTTATTTCCGAGACACCAGTGACTATCTTAATTTGCATTTGCTTTTTCATTTGATTAGAGACATATCTCCATAATAACAAAATTGCTGTCTGGATTATTTATTTTAACAAAGAAATGACCAGGTGTTTTTGTCATAGAGCAGAAAGTACACTGTTCTTTGTCTAGCATTTGCATTGCAAGTGCACCTGCCTTGTCAGCATGTTATTTATTGAAGTTTTTTGTGTCCAGAGAATCTGCAGAGGAGGATGCACTTACATTATCTATATCTATCAGTTCAGAAGTCCAAAAAGAAGCCAGTTTCAGTGGTTGTCTTCATTTCTCCAGTATTTCTTTAAGATGCATATCTCTTCTCCTGTAAATAGCTAGAAGTTCTTTCTTTCTACGGTTTTCTTCTGTATCACAACTACTGGGAGTTTAATATAATTTATCTGTCCACATAGGCTGCCATGAGATCTAATGTTTGCGAAGTACTGAGTGTCCTTTGAGTGATCAGTAGTGTATAATCAGAAAACTGTAATTAGCAAGATGTTACCAATATCAGTAAGCTTATGTTAAGGTTGTTAGCATTGGATTCCTGGTTTAAATAGGAATATAAGGCTGAATAATGTTCTTGAGTCTTTAGAATGAGTAGGAGTGGCCCAGGATTTGTGGCTGCTCTCACTCATACTAGGACCTGTATACCAAGCTTCCATTGGGTTATTGTCTGTATAAACAAAGACAAAGGATAGTCCTTAGCTTGAAGAACTTAGAATCCAAATAGTTAGGTTCCTTCTAAGCATGTTCAAACAATTGTCTGCAACTGAAGCTCCCACATAGTAGATAATTTGACTTGAGAAAGAGTGCTGTGAGTCTGGACAAGACTTCAGCCATGGTGTACATACAGATGTGGATGAGGCTTTAACAAGTTGTTCCTAATCATCAATATAGAAGTCACTCCAAGTTTGAAATCTCACCAGCAGAGGTGAATTCAGTACTTCAAAATCCTTAATCTTGACACAATCTCAATGTGATATCATTCTCTGAAGCCATAGAAACTTTGAAGAAATAAACCATACGTTATGTGTATTCGAAAATATAAACAGACGCATAGAAATCACCATTACAGTGTCTTCTACAAATCCCTCTTGCAAATATCTTAAACTTGTACTGTAAACTTAAGACACTGTATAAATTATAACAATTGCACACTAAGGCTACTACTGGGAGAATTGTCAGTTTGCAGTAGAAACCACAAGTATACATATGTTCCAGATTTTTCTCCTGGAGCAAAAATAGCAGTTCATAGAGAAAAATAGACCAAACTACAACCAAGCAGAAATTGCTCCTGAGAGAATGGAACCCCAGCCTGGAGAAGGCATTGGGGCAGCTGCTTTCACCCCTCCCACAGACGGAAGGGAGGAGATGAACAATCACCAGCTGCTCCCCTCCTGCTGAAACCCCCAGAGTGAGAAGCAGGAATGGGATTTGCCATGCTACTTCCTCTGCTTAGGTCCTGACCACATGGAGCTCATCATAGGGAGCAGCACCACCCCATGTATTTTTCTTACTCCCAAGTCCACAGCCAAAAGAGACAAAGCAAAAGGATGTCCATCCTGAAGGTGAGAGTGAGAATCTTGAACCTGTGTGCCCTAAAAAGAAAATGAAGACAAGGATTCAAGGAGGTAGAAAGTGTTGACATGGTCAAATAAAATTATTTTAGAAATGGATGAGGGAATGTAGAACTTCTTGATGTTTCTCCTTGAAAGCCTCATGCTTCTGATACTTTATCGGACTGAATTTGTTTTAGGTATTCTTCAGTACTAAAGTGCATGCTCTTGAAATTCCCTATAAAAGGGATCAGTTCTGATACACCAGTGCCTGATACCGATATATGTGACTGTGCACTTGAGACAATCTGAAATGAGTCCATGATTCATGTTAGGATTCTGGAAATAAGGGTATATTTTAAAATAGCATGTATGTGCACTGAGGTCATGCTTTCAATAGATTTCTATAGCAATTGGAGTATTTTTCAAAGTTCAGACAGTGTTTCAATTCAGCGTCTTCAGTGATGAAACCTACACATTCTGAATTATGAAGGCTGTGCTAGTTAAACATTTATAGAAGCGCCCAATGCTGTCATTTCTTTAAACTATTAAGATGTAATGACTTTATATGACTATCATTATAAATTTATAACAAATGTAATTTGTGTGGTGATGCACAGTTCTATGTGTTGTGAATTACTGTCCTAAATTTCACACAGCAGATGCTTTCTTTGGGATATAATGCCAAGTTGATTAGTTCATATGATGTAGCATAAGAATATCTCATAATTTGCATACCAGTTCTGTACTGATTATACAGTTGGCTTTTTTTAGATTGTTCAGGGTGCGTTTTCAGAGCAGTGGAGTTGATACAACTCCTGCTCTTGCCAAAAGGAGCTGACTGCTCAATTCTTTGAATATCAGTAAAAATGTACTCCGTCCAGGTATATGTAATAGACAGTCAAGCTTAATAGAGTTTCTCAGATGTGGATCAACAGATGCATGTTATTTACCAGTAGCAAATACTCAGTCCGAACTATTTAGAATATTTTTGTAGCAAAATGTTCCCATGCTTACAGCCAGGCAGTGGCATTTATAATACATAAATGATAATATATATGTATAATAGAAAAATTGAATACATTTTATTCCAATCTGCTGTATCATGTTATACACCAATGACCAAATTCTGACCTTCGTTATGCTCTTGAAACTTGAGTAAATCTATTTTGTTCAGTGGAGTTAGTCTGGACTAGAACTGAATTTATGTGAGTATAAGAGAGCAAAATTTGCTTAGGACCATATTTTTGAGTGGGCCCAGGCAAGTAAACATTATGTAGAATGGGTATGAAAAAGGTGGGATACATGCAACTAAATAAGAATTCAGAGACTGATATAAGATTTGTATTCTAGTCTTTTACACAAATTTAATTTATCTCTTTATGGTTGTTAAATTAATAGAGTAGTGCATCTGGATAAAGGATCCACTCAGCCTATGTGGTCCAGTGTTACTTATTTGTTGTATAGTTTTCCACTAGAGGGCTCCAAAGCTATAACAGCAAGATGCCATAAAGTGCTTTTGTGAGATCAGTCTGACGGTCAAAAACCAATGGGCACTTGCAAAAGTGTTTATAATAAATATGCACTTTTGCAGTTCTGTAGCAGTAGTTACAGTGCACCACCTCAGGTTTTGACTAAGAGCCTCCACTTATCCATAATTTCTTAATCTACTAATTCTGATCAGAGAAAAACTATAGTCGAGTTTTACATATGTGCATATATATGTAAAAGCCACCATGATTTATCATATTTGTTTGAATACAAGTTGTGGTTTTTCTTGCACTTAACATGGGTTGCTGTGGCTCTAGTCCAAAGTCCAGGGCTGGAGCCAGAGCTGCAGTCACCACCTGCCATGGCCTTGTGCTGGGGCCAAATCTGTTATTGCTGCTGCTCCTTGGCCAGGGTCACGTTAGCCTGAGGTTGTCACAGGGAAGAGGGCACATGGTTGGGGGAGTGTGGGGGAGACCATGTGGTACAAAGCAGGCAGGAGCACAGGGAATACTATGCAGTGCCAAGCGGGCAGAGGGGAGAGTGACTGATGTGGAAGAGGGAGCATGCATGACATTGTGCAATGTGGGATAGGGGGAGTATGGGGAAAGCCATGTGATATATTGGAGGGCACAGGGGAGATCACACAGTGTTGGGGAGGGAGAAGCACAAGGGAGACTGCGGCAGGGCACTTGGTGTGCCTGCCACTTTAAGGCCCTGGAGCTGGCAGCCTCCAGGTGCCTGACGAGGGCAGCCATTTTGGGGCCCATATAAACACCGGCAGTTTGGCTGCTAGAGGCCAGGCAGCAACATTGCCTGGCCTGAGAGCTGCTAGCAGAACATCGGAGGTAAGGGGGAGCTGTAAGGGGACAGCAGGAGGCTCCTGGTCCTGGGCATGACCTGAAAACTGCACCCTGCTGGGAGTGGATGGCCTGGTGGGGCCCCCAGTGGCACGGGAGCCCCCAGGAAATACCAGGCCAGTTACCATCCCGGTGAAAGGCGAGACGGGGTGCCTTAACCCCTTGCCCCCACCGCCAGATGGGTAACTCTGAGATTTGGAGGGCCGAGGAGGGGGACCCACAGATTTAGTCAGAGTGAGGGGCTAGAGACCTGCCCGACCATGGGTGTACCCTCGACTGGCCCAGGCTGGGGCCAGAACCCAGGAAGGGGTCAAAAGGGCCAGAGGGCCCACCGCGAGGGACGCCCAGAGCTGGAGGCCTGGGGTCCAGGCTGGCCTGGAGGTGAGCCAGGGCAAGTTGCCATAGGTCCAGGAGGGACCGCACCCAAGAGGGGAAGATGGGTTTCGGGGGGGCGAGGTGGCCCAGATGATGGCGGAGAGGCCGCCTGATTGTGTGGTCTATAGACGGGTCCTAAGGGGATGATTCTAAGGCCCAGTGAGGGGTCCAGCAACGTCAACGATTGAGATGCCATCTGCGAGACTTGGGCTGCGGTATGGGGATGGAAGGAGGTGCAGATAGTGCCCCTGGCATTGGGGCACAAATGGGCAGCCTCCCATTTATGAAAGAACCAATTAAGACCAAGTCATGGCGGGTGAGAATAGGCAGGCGGTTGGCCCAAGGACAGGTGGGTGGGCCATGGACAGTGGCCCCGAGGAGGCCCTCTGTCACAGAGACCATTCAGTAGCTTGTGTTCCCCTCTTCTTCCCCCTCCCTGCTGCCTTTTGAACTCAGAATTGCTGCCACTGCTATGGCTGCCTGGCCAGGGCCAGGCCGGGAGTCACTGAGTGCTCCATGCCATGAGCTGGAGCCAGAGCCACCACATAAGGTAAATGGTGAGAGTGGGGAAGGGGGGGTGAGGGCAGGTGATAATGGGGCCATACACTGTGGGGAGCAAGTAGCAGCAGGGACAAGCAACAGGGGGGGCAAGGACTGGAAGAGAGACAAGGGGACACTGCTTTCTCTTCTGTAGCAGTGAAGAGGATGAATTTTAGACAGCCTTCTAAAAATATGATTCTTGGTATGGAAAATTATAATAAATGTATTTTTTCCATGTCTAGAATCTAATGATTGGGGATCATCATAAATCTGAAGTCATCTTGGATTTGGGTAAATATGGTAAATAACACAGTGAAACCTATAGACTAGAATAACACTGACACAAATTAATATTGTAGCAAAAGACTAACATTGTCAAAATACTAACCATTCTTAAAATGAACAGAAATCATCTTAATATATATGATAAATAATACATTTGCATGAAACATGAATAGGGCCTTTGCTTATGAAGAAATGTTCAGAGCTCTCTTTTATCATTGCAAATCTTTAAGCAGTAAAATCTATGTATTTGTAGTGTTAATGAGTATATAATCATGAAATGGCATGCAAAATTTACTTCTATAGTTCATATCTGTGAGATGGCTAAAACTAGTTTGTGCCACGTTTATCAGTAAGATGTGTGGCCTTGGCACTACTGATATAGTGATATTTATTTTATTTTTTGTGATTATTGAAAGGCAAATTATGGCTGTCAAGATTTTAGGATAACATACCGTCAAATTCTCAGGTTATATGGACTATAATTCTGTTGAAGGGTTCTGGTGACATCATAAGGAGATGCTTTTACATGGTTCATTCATTTCAGCAGAACCCCAATATGATGTTATTTAATAACAAATGATCATATAGACTGTTATCTCCTACTTTCTATAGTATGTCCTACTTCACCTTTCTGTTTATTAGGCTTTGCTGCTTTGCCTTGCTCATTCCATGTATTTTTCCTGTATTGCCACCTCTGCCCCCATGTTTTTCTGATTCTCCTTTCAACCCCTGTACCAGGTGCTTCTAACATCTTTCAGGACTTAAACAGTTTTTAAAAAATACTGAAAGCTGTATGAGAATCACCACTGAAACTTAAAGCAATGGGAGCCTCTTGAATATTAAAATGCCTTCTCTTATGTTGCATTTTGACCATTGCAGGTTTCAACAGGATCCTCTTCTCCTCCCTGAGGCTTGGTACTTTAAATTTGCATAGCTATTTATGATATCAAGAGTCCATAATTACATTTGCATATGATTATGTTCTTATGTGTGTACACATGGTAGAGTTATATACTTTTCTGCAATCAATTTTTAATTATGTTAAATGTGAGTAGTACATACAATAGCTTTCTTTAATTTAGCTTTTTCATATGCATAATGGCTATGATTTTCTAAAGTGTCTTGTGATTTGGAGTGCGTCTTTTTTGGGCATCCATTCTAGGGAGTCTTATAAGAGCCTGGTAGTCAGAAAGTGTTATGCTCTTACTTCTGAAAATCACATATGTTTTTTAAAGCATATCCAGTTTGTCATCCAAAAGGACTAGGCATTTTTACAGGTTGTGGTCAAAAACTGTGTTTCTGTTACAAAATACTTCGAAGCAGAGAGGTGAATCTAGTCACAGTAGGAAGCTTCTGCATACTTCTCAAATAATACTTCTGTTTTTCAAAGCTACCAGTCCCCCAGAACCTGCCTGGAAGGCAGAGGGGATGATCATATATGATATAGTCTCTCTCTTTTTTTCCCCTTAGAATTGTTCCTTGTACCCATATCCAATTCCCCTTTCCACAGTCTCCTTTAAAGCAGACATGAACTAAATGATAAAGTCACTTTTTGACCCAGAACTTTCAAGTATCAACATAGAAATTTCAAATGGTTTGGAAATGAGGCAAAACAAGTTTGTCCATCTCTACTAGAAAGTAATAACTACTGGAGGTCAATTATAACAAAGTTAATTTATTTAACTTTTGCCTAATGTTCATTACAGAACGTAGAACAGATTTTAAAATTGATAAAACTTAATTGCATTTGGATGAGAAACTAGAATCAAAATCTAATTACTAGAGCGATGGGAGCACGGGAGTTGGGCAAGACTGAAAAATGAGAGAGAGCAAGCGAGACAAAGATGAAGATGGCTAGAAACTGTAAAAGCTTGGAAGATGTAAGGTAGAGTTTGTTTTTGGTAAAAGAGTGAAAGAGTCCAAGGAGTATGGGAAAGGGGGTGTGTGTATTTCAGTGTTCAACAGAATGAGTCCTGATTTTTGTTGCAAACCTTGGATATTAGTGTAGTATACATCATAGCAGGAAGAATAATCTGTTTGGTGTGTGAAAGGCTAAAAAAAAGGGGGGGTGTTTACAAGGACTAAATATTTTAATAGAAAAAGGCTTCTTTCTTCTTTGAATAATTGTCTGAACAACTGTGGGTACCTGAGCAGTACTTATACAGGCTGCTTAGTTGGGTTGTGCGAAGCTTTGGTTGCTGATTTGATTCAGTGGAGATTAGCGTGATTTGGCAGCCAAATCTCCAAATCTGAATCAAATCAGGAGACCCTTTAATTTCTCCAAATCGAATCGGAACCCTCCGAATTGATTTGGAGCAATTCAATGATTTGGACATAGACATCTCTTTAAATATTTTTACTACATGCCTCAAACTACCGTGTGGCTCGTGAATGCTGAGATGCTGGAATGGATGGAGCATCCCACAGGAGCGCAGGGGAGTCCCCAGAGAGCTTGGTGGCAGACCCAGAAGTGGACCAGAAGCACTTCTGGTCCACTTCTGGATCCACCGCAGAGCATTTGGGGGACCCCTCCCCCCCCCCGCACTTCAGCTCAGTAACTGGTGCTTCCTGGGTCTGGGGGGGTACCCATGGCCAATTGCTGAGCTGGGGGGGGGGCGGGGTGCGGCGGCAGCCCATGCACTCGGTGACAGACTTAGAAGTGGACCAGAAGTATTTCTGGTCCACTTCCGAGTCTGCCACTGAGCAGGCGAGGGGGCCCCTGCTCTCCTATGGGACGCTCCATGTGCCCCACCATCTCAACATTCATGAGCCGTGCCTGGTACCTTGAGGTATGTAGAAAAAGCATTTAAAGCTGTGCCTATGGCTGAATCACTGATTCTCCAAATCAGCATTGAATCTTCAGATTTGGATTCAGCTGAATCGAATCAAGATGGTGATCCAAATCAGTGAATCAAATCACTGTCCCCCAGTTCAGGCTGAACTGAAATCTGAATCACATATGGCCCGTTTCACACACCCCTACTGCACAGGTCTCTGTCTTCAGCTTCCCTCTCTCTGCTTCCCACCCTTCACACCAAACAGATAAAGGGTGAAGCACATGCTCTCAGTTCTTCTCAACCACCTGGCTAAATCAGCATATCTTCTTGTTGTCTAGCGATCACAGGCCATGGCCAGACACCTGCTTATCACTGTCCCTTTCTGGTGTTGTTTCTTCTTGTTCTCTTTCTGCCTTTATACTCCTTCTTTTCCCCTTAAAAAATCCCAAGACTCTTGATGCAATTTGCCTATCTCCCTATTTCTCCTACCCTCAGTCAAGGGTGAGTCAACTGTTTCCCACCATGCCACACTGAAGTTTTTTTAAAGGTTTGCAAAAGCCTTTCCTTTGTGTCATGAACCCAGTTTTTCACTTGGAATCAGAATCTGGTCCTTATGGCACCTATGCACTAATCATTGAAGCAAATGGCTTCTTGTTCCCTCCACCATCTGTTTATGAAATTGGTCTTCCTAGTAGCAATCACCTCCAGATGTGTTAGTGAGATCCCAGTATGAATGAGAGATCCTCTTTATATGATGTTCTATCTGGGCAAAGTGGTTCTCCATACCCATCCCAAATTCATGTAAAAGATTGTTCTTCAGTTGTGCTCTGACCTACAAATTGCATTACTGATTTTTTTTCCCATAAATTTATGCTGTTCAAATCTGAAGTTGCCCTTCACATATTGGATGGGAAAAGAGTTCTGGGCTTTTACTTGCATAGGAGCAAACTCCTTAGAAGGTATCATACTCTTACAAGCTGCTGAAGGTTATGAGTGCTTTGGTAATTCAAGTGCTTTCCACCAGGGTTCAGACTACTTCTGCTGCCTTTTTTCCTTTGGGCCTCCATGTCAAATATTTGCTAAGCAGTAACTTAAGGCATTTTTAGATGTGCTCAGGGATGCAGTGCTGGGTGATTTAATTAGTGAGCTCTGCTAATTAATAGCTCCTGTGCATCAGGTGTATCAGCATCCGCACACTGAAAAATGGTAGTGGGGTGCTTTGAACTAAAGCTCATTGAACATGTTTTATTTCAGAGCACCCTGCTGCCGTTTTTTCAGCCCAGGGACACTGATACACGTGACATGGAAGGCTGCTGGAGCATGTCAATTTCTGTGTTCTGGCAGACTCAATTAATTGAGTCTGTTCTGATGCACTGGATTTCCAGATCATTGGAGCAGGCATGTCTATAGAAGCCCTTCAGGTTTGGGTTATACCTTCACTAAGCACTCATATTGTGGAAGATTTCTTCAGCAGGGTGTCAGGTGTGAGGAGACTCAGCCTCCCACCCCCTGGTGTTGGAGTCACCCACATGTGAGAATATATGAGGCACTTACTTGAAGAAGAAAAAGGAAATCACTTATTGATAACTGGGGTTTTTTTAGGTGTGTTATTCACATGCACATTCAAACCCTGTCCTCCTTCCCCACTCTCTCAGAAAGTCTGTAGCTGAGAGGAAACTGAAGAGAGGGGCTGTGCATTCCACTCATTATCCCCTAGGCTCAGGGAAAAGCCAAAGGGAAGGAAGGGGCTGGAGTGGTCTTTACAGTTTAAATATTAAAGTGTCCAATTAGAAGGTTCAAGGGCTGATCCTAACTCTGCATATGAGAATGCGTGTTTGGACAACATGTTTTGAAGAATTTTAGTTACTGGCAAATTATTTCTTTCTAATGAATCCATCTCTAGACACCTACTCTTTTACATCTAGGACTAGGGTTAGAGTCATTTTGACAGATTGGCAGATGTAATCTCAGGAAAAGTAAGCTTTCATTAACATCAGCTTTAGAACAGAGATAAGAATGGGAAGAAAAATATACTACCTGGACATAGAAGTTTTTTCCAGGAGGAAGATTACTAACTCCCTGATTAAAGGATAGTAAATAAGAACAATACATTTGGCCTTTCATTGCCACTGATATGACAATCCTGAAAAGAATCTAGAAAAAAAAGTATATCTTCATATAGAATTAATACATTAATGGATATTAATCCAAGGATGTAAGGATTTTTAAAATATACAAAATGGATGATAACAGCTTTCATATAAATTCAGTAAAATGTAATAAGGAAAATCATGAGCTTTTCTGGCTCTCAGGTGGCTTGCAAAGCTCATTATTTTGATTTTATTTTCCTGACATTAATCTTTTCACTAAAGGCATAGAGTTGAAAATAGAATGATGATTAGCATTAGCCCATTTGTGAGAAACTAGTAATGACAGAAGCTTATTTATTGCTGTGTACAATTAAAATGTAATGTGAGCACATGAAAATTAAAATTAAAATGAGACTGTAGTTTGTCAGGCATTTTCTTTGTTCACCTGGCTCTTTATTAGACCATTGCTGCTCACATACATTTATATATTTAAATATAATAACAGAAACAGCATCTTTATGGCTAGAAATGACTGAACCAGTTTGATTACAAAGCACACAAAATAAAATGTGTATCCAATAAAACCTTTGTTAAAAAATTGAATCTGTAAATCCAGATTATTCTGAGAAAATATTGACCTTTCTGCCCTTTTTCTTTGTTACATCACATTTTGAGTTCCTTGCCATAAAAAGTTGCTTATGTATAGCATCTAAAGTACTTTGAGTACATGTGTTTTATCTACATGACAGCACTAGGTAGATATGAAAGCTAACAGTTTGAAATCTTAACAGGAGAATGTATGGGTTTTGTTTTTAATTCCGTATCATTATACAAAGACACGTTTGTGTTTCAGTGGTCAGGTTTATTACTTTTTCACAAGGATTTTTGGGGCTGATACTCCTATTAACGTAGGGTAGATTCATAGAGAGAGAGATTCATAGGGGAAACCATAAGGAACCTTTTTGACTTCCTTTCAGTGCCTTTGTAATGTGGGGGAAACAGTAGTGCAGACCCGTCAATGAGGAAAGCACAGTACAGCACAGTTCCTAGTTTTCTGGTGGCACATAAATATCCACAGGTGATAACTAGACTGAGATGGGGAGAATCTGAAGTTTTACTTGGTCAGCCATAAGGGGAGTAGTAAACAGCATACAGACATGTAATGTCATGTATCTGGGAACTCTGAGTGGTATTCTGAAGCGAAATGCTTCCCATGCTCCCTCTGAGACTGAGTATTGCTTCTCAACCTTCTGTACCTACAGAGTTTAAGGATACCCTAACATTTTCTGATACTGCTGTCTCTCATAAATGATAGGAAAAATGATCAACATCACAGTTGTTCAATAACTCTTCTTAGTTCAATAACCTTCTAGTTTAATAACTGGTAGCACTGTTTTTCAAAACGTAGGAATGAAAGTACTCAACTCTTCAAATGGTTGTATATTTGGAGATGTAGTTCTCCTTACCATTTTCCCATATCTATATAAATCCATGATTCTCAACCTTTTTAGATTCAAGGTGCCACTCATTAGACTCCAGGTTTTTGGTCGTAGCCACGATGATGTAAAGTGCAGTGGGCAAATATAGCCCGTGAGCTGGATGCGACCCACCAGCCCATTCTATCCAGCCTGCGGGGCCTTAAAATTTTTAAAAAATTAATTTATACCTGCCCATGGCTGCTTGTCAAAGATGACAGGGGGCCAGCAGCAGCAGGACCCAACAGGAGCCTGTGACTGAGCAACAAGGCTAGCCCATTTCCACCTAATCCCCCACCCCCTTCCTGCCCTCAACCCCCAACCTCTGTGGGCCTCTGTGGCTTCTGGCCTCATGCCCCTGGAGCTGTTCCCCCTCCCTCTATCTAAGTGGAAAACGAGGTAAGATTGGGCAGAGAGAGTGGCTGGAAGTGGTGATTGCAGGGAGTGGTGGGGGCTGCACGGAGCAGCACAGTGGCAGGGGGCTGTTGGGAGCAGCGTGGGAAGTGGCAGCTGCAGGGAGTGGCGGGACCCACGTAGTGTACAGCAGCCGGGGGGCCACAGCAGGCAGCAGAGCCATGGTGGTCCCCAGTGGACAGTGGGACCGCGGCAGGCCCCAGCAGGCAGCACAGTGGGCCCTGATGGGTGGCAGAGCCACAGCTGGGACCTAGTGGGTGGCAGGGCTGCAGTGGGCCCCAGGAGGCAGCAGAGCCACAGCAGGCAACAGAGCCATCACAAGTCCCAGCAGTTGATGGGGTTGTTCTGGATGGTGGAGCAGTAGCAGGTGGCAGAGCCATAACTAGGCCCCAGTGAGTGGCGGAAGCCAGTGGGCAGCAGAGCTGCAGCAGTACCCAGCAGGTGGCAAACCCACAGTAGGTAGCGGGACCCAGTAGACGGTGGAGCCCCAGTGGTCAGTGGGGCCATGGGAGGCTCCTGCAGGTGGCACAGCAGGCCTCAACAGGCAGCAGAGCCACAGTCAGGCCCCAGTGGGCAGTGGCAGAGCCACAACAAGAGGCAGGCCCTGGTGGATGGCAGAGCCATGGCCAGGCCCTACTGGGACCCAGCGGGCAGCAGAGCCACTGTGGGTGGCAGGCCCTAGTGAGTAGCAGAGCTGTGACCAGGCCAAGGCAGGACCCGGTGGGTGGCAGCAGCACAGGTGTGGTTGGCCCCAGTGGGCAGCATAGTCAGGGGCTCTGGCAGATGTTGGAGCTGCGGTGAGTGGTGGGGTTGTGGCAGGCAGCGGAGTCACGGCAGGGCTGCAGCAGGTGGAGGGCCCCAGACCACGGGGAGCACTGCAGGAAGCAAGGGGCTGCAGGGAGTAGCAGCCAAGCCTGCGGGAGGGAATGCAGGGAAAGGTAGTGGCAGGTGGAAACACGGAACTTGTGCACGTGCCCTGGGACTGGCGGAGACCCAGGGTGGGGTTGTAGAAGTACAGAGCCTGGGCATGGGCTCTGCCTGAGTGCATCGTGTGAGGCTCACATGCAGTGTGTTATAGCTGCACACTGTGGAGCTGGCAGCCCGACCCTGGCTCTCTCAGCACACACCCAGCCACCATACCCACACTCCACCATGCATGTGTGCACGCACACACACACACTCTTCCCAACCACACCACCACTTATACCCCCTTGCTGCCCACACAAAACACACAGTAGGATTGTATTTTAAGCTATTATGCAGCTACCTCTAGATACACTTTTTGTAAACGCAGAAATCAGTAGAAAAATATTTTTAAACAAGTTAAAATAGGTTATAGTAGATGTTTTGTGTGTGTTTCCAGATCACAGCACCCTTCCTCCCAAAAGGAGCACTCCAGGGCAAGGTGAGGGACTTCCAATGGCAAAGGTCAGGGACTAGGAGGTTGGACTTCTGGTTCCAATATGGTGACCACGGGCAGGGCAACTGTCAAGTGGCGAGGCTACCCATGCAGCCCTTGATAGCTTCCCAAAACTTGGTAAGTGGCCTTCCGCCCAAAATAATTGCCCGCCCCTGGTCTAAGGACACAGGCAGGCAAGGTTCTTTGGGTAGATGTGATATCTTTTATTAGACCAACTGAATAGTTGGAAAAAAGTTCTTTGCAAGCTTTCGGGCACAAACACCCTTCTTCACACAATAAGAGACTGCTGATGTTATGAGTTCTCCAAGGTAGAAAAGAACCTTCTTTCCAGTTCCAGATTCTTTTCTACCCTGGAGATCTCATAACATCAGCAGAGTCTGCATGAAGAAGGGTGATTGCGCCCAAAAGCTTGCAAAAAACTTTTTTTCAGCTATTCATTTGGTCTAATAAAAGATATCACATCTATCCAAAGGACTTTGCTTGTCGTCAGACTCAAGGTACCCTTCAGAAAATGTCAGCTCTTAGCTTTTGCTTGTTTTTGACCACAGAAAAATAATAGAGCACTTCTTCTGTAGAAAAGAACTCAGAAAGACTACCACAGATCATTCCTGTTTGAAATCTCTGGGTTTATCTCATGAACTGTGCTTGTACACCTAACATTGCTAAACATGTGCAGCACTCTGAGGTACCCTTGAAAGGATTTCAAGGCACCCCTGGATAACTCAGCACCCTGATTGAAAACAGCTGATCTAAATGTTTATCATCATACTCAGGAAAGTGGTACATGAGTACTTACATAACCACTGTTGGATAGAACCATGACAGAAACAGCTGTTAAGCTATGGGATTCGCTGAGTATGTTGCATTTAACTTTAAGCACATGGAGAAGTCCCATTAGCACCAATCAAGAGCTTAATTGTGTCCTTTAAGTTAAATGTGTGCAAGTGCTTTTCTGAAAGTGAATTGTACTGAATCAAGATCCAAATGCAATATTCTTTTCTTCAACTTCTTTATTTCTCTCAGAAGGTTTTCACATGCACAAAAACTACAAACTAATTAAGTTGTTTTCCTGTAGGCTGAGAACGAAGAGAAGGAGAATTATTATTTGCAGGAGACATGTGCAGATACTGTGGTAGCAGGGATCTCATAAGTAGTTAGATGGTACTGTTTTTGAATGTCTATTGCAACCTTCATCATTCACTGTTCATATTACCTATTCTTCAAATATTTTATAAAATTGGTAAATACTTCTGCTTTTCCTGTTGCTTCTACTGTCCTGTCCTTTGTAGAATGATTTTCAGTGATACAGTAAAGCTTTATTGGTCTTCTTTTTTAATATTACATGGCTTTGTTTTGTTTTATTTCCTTTTGTTTTTTAGATCTAAGATACCATCATTAAGCAAGTTTGTCAATAACAGATTAAACTACTACATTTGTAGCTATTACTAACCACTTCATTACCATAGGTATGTTTTATTAAGAAAGTTATGGTATCCTCATAACATGAGATCTGTAGTTGGCAATCAAAGAAATTAGATAGTCTTACAGAACCATATCATATTATGTATGGTGTCAAAGAACTCCTTACGGAAATTGCCTACTCCACTGACTTTCGCATCATTGGCTTGACTATGTAGGCCAAACTTTTACACAATACCATAGACCAGGGGTGGGCAAAATTCAGCCCATGGGCCAAATCTAGCCCACAGGGCCATTCTATCGGGCCCACAGGGTCCCTAAAAAATTTAGAAAATTAATATTTCTCTGCTCTTGGTTCCCATCAAAAATGACAGGAACCAAGGGTAGTAGGACTATGGGGAAGCCCAGCGGGCTTCCACAACAGCAGGACCTGCCCGGCCCTGTCCCCCACAGCTGGAAGCCCCAGCAGGGGATTCTGGCCTGGGACCAAATGGCTGCCCCAGCTGGAACCTCAGGTAAAGGAGAAGGGGGGAAAGGGCAGGGAAGGAGCCCGGGGAAAAGCTCCAGACAGTCCCATGCGGGCTGCGAGCAGGTGCAGCGCGAGGCACCAGCCATGATGTGGGTGGGGGGCCACTTTTTCCCCCCCTGCACTCAGCATTACCTTATAACTTGGCCCCACTGCCAGCCTGGGTCCCACTCCGGCTCTGGGCTCACCCATCGGGGCTGCATGTGGCAACAGCAGCTGTGGCCCCCTCGCTTGCCATACCAGGTAGTGTTTGCCACTGCCACCTGTGGGCTGCCCAGCGTATGAGCTCTGGGTGGCCAGCAGTAGCCAACACTGCCCAGTGCCGTGAGTGGGGCTGCTATCACCACCGGGCAAACCCAGAGCTGGCAGCAGAGTGGGTTACAAGCTGGTGCTGAGCTTGGGTAAAAGCGGCCCCTCACTCTCCCCATGGCCAGCACCCCGCACTGTAACTGCTTACAGCCCATGTGGGGCTGCCTGTGCCTGTTCCAGACAGCCCTGTGTGGGCTGTGAGTGCCTGCAGCAAGAAGAGTCAGCCATAAGGCGGGTGAGGGGCCGCTTTTCCCCATGCTCAGCACCAGCTTCTTCCCTGCCAGTGGAACAGGGGGTCAGGGCTGTGCGCTGCCCCCCACCTGTATTGTGGGGCTAAGGGGCACTGGGAGTGAGCAAGTGTGGAAGCCAGTGGGAGTACAGGGCCCGTATTGGTATCCAGTGTTGGCAAGGCCCAGAGCAGGGTGGCAGGAGCACAGGGTCCCAACCAGCAGGGGCTCTGTGGAGCCAGGGCAGCTCTCCCCTCTCCCTGCTGGTGCAGCTCAGCCCGGTGCCATGGACCCCTGCCAGCCTGTGCCCCGCTTTGGGCCTCACTGGTGCTGGCCCTGAGACATTGGTCCCAAGCCATTAGGACATTGGTCCCAAGATGGTGACCAGGGGGCAGGGCACCTGTCAAGGGGCGGGGCACTTGCAAGAGGCAGGACTACACATGTGGCCCTCGACAGCCTGCCAAAACTGGATAAGTGGCCCTCCACCCAAAATAATTGCCCAATCCTGCCATAGCCGGTGGTTTGTTCTATGGCAGTGCTTTAAACTCCACAACTTTGACATCATTATTTTTAGCTTAATTATTTATTTTGAAGGATGGAATAAATTATAATAATGTACATCCAAATAAGTCACAGAAAGGAAAATGACATTACCCTTATAATCTCAAATTTTGAGAACTGGGATTTAACACATTCAAAATGTTGATACTGTAAGAATAATCTTTATATTCGCTATTAGAAAACAAACTCCTGCCAGTTAATCGAGAGAAAAGGCAGTTATGGTCTAAACTAAGGGAAGAGGGAGGAGGAGAAGGAAGAAGAATTACATTTTAAGACAACTCACTAACATAATGCTGCTAAATCTTGTCAAAGGTATGCAAGTTCTTCGGAGGCATTATTCTTATCCTTCACTTTATATGTTGGAATGATAGGTAGAGAGACAGACCTTTAATATATATTTTAAAATGTAGCTACAGGATAGCAATTTCAAAGGAACCAGGACAAACTAAGCATCCCAATCCTATAGCAATTCAAAGGAATGAGGTAGCCTCTTAAATTCCCTCTACAATGTTAAACAGTATCTATAAAACTGTGACCTACTATTTTAATACTTCTGTTGGCACAGTTCATGCTTTTTCTGTTATATTTTTCTTACATTTATATGGGTGGTTTTTAGCTCCTCAAGTAAATTAATCCTTGCTTTAAAAAATGAGCTGATGCAAACATAGCCCTCCAGTGTAATAACTCTGTAGTGAAGAGGGAGCAAAGGAGCACTGCTGTTAGGAACAACTTTCACTCATGTTTCCAAAGAGGTCTTCCTGAAGTTGTGTGAATCTTTGCAAATATTGTGTAATTCTTTCTTTAAGTTCACCTGCTCTTACCCTCTTCAATTCCCTTTCATTTTCATTTGAATAAACTTACAACAACTACATGAAATACAAGAAAAATTTCCCCAAACCAGTATCCAGACATATTCAAAACATGGTCAGACAAGTTAGCGAATTTGGCTTAAGTTTGAGGTATGTAATGAAACTCAAAATCAGTGAGTTTTTTTGTAATGATCGTACAAGCAAGTTTGAATGATGATACTTTTATATACACGTGTGCGTGTGTGTGTGTGTGTGTGTGTGTGTGTGTGTGTGTATGTATATATATATATATATTTATATCCTTTCCACTCCCTATTTTAGACGTATCGTTTGTCCTCATTGAAGTTGATATATGTTAGGTTGACAGTTTTAATGTAAATATGAAAAGATTTCTGGGAAAGGAAATTGCTTCTTTGTTTACATGTAGAATTTGGGATTAGTGAATGCTAGTTATTAAAATTCATACTTGATTCTTCTTTACACTTGCATGACCCAAAGTATAATTCAAGTTTTCTGCCTTAATTTTAATGATACAAATGAAGAATGCAGCCAAACAATAATAATAATAGCAGCTTTAACATACATATTTCAAATGATGAGTTCTTTAAATGCAAATAACAAGTAGTATATTTTGCAAGCTACTGATACAAGATAATTCAGGAATCCTGTCGCTCAGATACAATAGGCTTGATTCTCATTTATATTGTGGTGGAATTGAGTGATATAAAGGATTTTCTGTTTAAAGGCTGAACTGGAAAATTAGGGAAAGAATTCTTCTGATCAAACAAAAACAGAAATTTTTCATGTTTTTGGTCGGGAAAAAATGAAACATTTTATAATGGATCATCCTGAAATAATGCCTCATGAAGTGTTTTGTTTCATTATTGGGTTTTTAAACCTTTGTTTTTTTTAAGACGGGGAGAGGTTAGGTTAAATTTTAAATAAAAAGTTCCAGTTTGAAGCAAAAAAAAAAACCTTAAAATTTTCATGTGAACAACGCTGAACAGAAAGATTAATATTTCAAGTAGTATGTAGGCTCTCTGCCCTTCAATGCAAATGTGACAGATGGATGGGACTTCTGGTCCCGCCCCCTTTGCACCACCCCCTTTCCCCTTTTATGGTGTGTGACATCACCAACTCCACCCCCTGACCCCAGTCACGTGGTGCGTGACATCAGCAACTCTGCCCCTGACCCCAGCCATGTGGTGTGTGACACCAGCACCACATGGTTCGTGACATCAGAAGGACAACCCTGGCAGACCCTCAAAACCCAACCCCCTCATGCTGCAAGATCCACCCTAGATCACATGGTGTTGTTATGGCCTATCAGGTCCCTGACCACTAAACAGAAGTTGAGAATTTGGAAGA
>JAGPOW010000261.1:184826040-184856689 GCA_030014935.1 Caiman crocodilus
GTTAGGGTGGCTAGGACGTGGAACCGGCTTCCTAGGGAAGTTGTTCTTGCTCCTACCTTGGGCATCTTTAAGAGTAGATTGGATAGATACTTGGCTGGGATCCTGTGACCCTGGCACTCGTTCCTGCCATTGGTGGGGGGTCAGACTGGATGGCCTGCTCTGGGCCCCTTCTGACCCTTGATACTATGATACTTCCAGTCCACTTCTGGGTTCACTGCTGAGCACGTGGAGGGCCACCCCCACACTCATGTGGGTTGTTTCATGCGCCCCAGCATCACAGCATTCACAAGCTGTGCTGGTACCTCGAGGTACATAGAAAAAACTTTTAAAGCTGTGTCTATCTCCGAATCACTGATTCTCCAAATCAGCATTGAATCTTCAGATTCTAATTGAGCCAAATCGAATCAGGGACAGTGATCTGAATCAGAGAATTGAATTGCTGTCCCTGATTTAAGCCCAATCCAAATCAAATAGGGCCCACTTCACACACCACTAATAGCAATAGTTATAAAAAATTTTCAGAGGTATATTTTTAAGTTGGTACTGTCCCTGTATTAATTGTACAGGTCAGTCAAATCACATGCGCATTTAACTTATGCAAATTCAACTATACGTGGGGTTGGGGGTGGGGCAGGACTTGAGTTATACATGGCGGTGCTGTTTACCTGAAGGCCCATTATGGTGGTGACGACCACTGCCTCCAAAACCTCCCGCTGTCACCATGGAGCCATGCCCAGAGCTGTGTGGCTGGCCGCCAGGCAGCAGCAGCAGTGTGGTGGTGGCCAGGCGGCACGCAGCCTCACCACCACCCCGCGCTGCACCGCTGCCGCCAGCTGCACAGCTCTAAGCACGGCACTGCATGCAAACTCAGGCTCCGCCCCCCTCCCACCCCGCGCATAGTTACCGATTTTTGCCTCACATGCTGACTTTAGAATGTAACCTCTGCATAAGATTTGACTCCACTATTTTTTGAAAGGTTGGGGAAAGGGTGACCAATATATTCCAGTACTAAACAGCAATAATGCTTTCATCCTACTGAATGCAATGCTAGCGGGTTACAAGTGCTTCCCTGATGTTTTTGAGAATTCAGAAGTTATTTCAGAAAACACTGTTCAGCTGTGGTAAATAAGAGTTGCTTAGTCTAGTTACTAGAATGTAATTCATGCTAATATCCCCTTGTCTTTGTATGATAACCTAGAATGAGTGTGGAAGTGAAGCTATTTTACATTCTAGGTTTTTGTTTTTTAAATATTGGGAGAAATGTTGTTAAAATTTATTAGAAGGAGCTGCTTTCAGTTTTCCATTTCTTTGCATAACCAAATTTACAGCTGCCTAAATAATCCTACACAATATAAAATAAACAATGTTAGCTGTTTTTCATCCTTTGATTTACTTAATCATTTGCTGCATTAGCTATAGGTACAAAACTATAGCTTTATCCCTAGCTAGTATAAATTAGTAAGGCATTACTGATTTCAGTAGAACTATGCTAGTTTACACCATTTAAGGATTCTAGCACATTAGTCCAAAACTGCAAGGTTCTGAACAACTTCAGAAGTTCAGTGGTGGTGCATTGGCATAGTTGTACTGAACTCTGCATCTAATGGTGATGCAGTGGCATAGTTGTACTGAACTCCCGGCCCCCCTCTCCCCCTGCCACACGCACTTTTTCCCCCTTCAGTAGTATAGCATGCCTGCCCACAGCTCCAGGTGTCTGGGTCTCCTGCAGAATCCTGGGCTGGTAAGGATTCCCCAGGGGATCAAGCAGGGAGTAGGTGAGGAAGAGGAAACTTGCTTGAGGTCACTGTCCCTGGCTGACTGGGGGTGGGAGAAGCCTCAGGCACTTATGGCATGCTCCAACCAGGAGCTGTGGTGAGTGGTTGCATGTGGTGCCAGACTGAGCAGCAGTGAGCAGATCTCTGCTTCTTGTCTCCTCCCCTAAGTTTCCCTCACCTGCTCTGGGCCTCCAGCTGCCAGGGTGGGCTGGGGACATTGTGTTGGGGGCAGTCCCCAGCTTCAATGCCTGCTCTCTGAGAGTGAGGAAGGCCTAGGGGAACCTAGCAAGGAGCAAGCCCTGGAAGAGGACGCATTCGCTGCCATCACTGTCCCTAGCTGAGCCCAGTACTCCGTGCAACTGATAGACTCAGCTCCTGGCTGGGCCGAGCAGAAAATATCCCGGGGCTTCCCCAACCCCAGGTTAGCTGGGGATAGCAGCAGTGGTGGGTGGGCTCCTCTTTCTATGCCCAGAGGCAATCCTTACTGGACGTGCTGATGAGCATGGGAGGAGAGGACATGCCCAAAGCAGGGTTAGGGGGAGATGGGGACTCAAAGCCTTACCTGTTTGGGGGACTTAAGGAAATCCCTGGCAGCTCCTGCTGTGACACAGTCTGCCTAAGGGAGTCACCTTAGGGGGTGTGGCCACAGTCAGGTATTAGTTACATCTCCTACACCCCCCTTTCAAAATCCTAGATCTGGCCATGCTGACGTTAATGGGAGCTAAGTTGCACAGAATGTTGCCTGGTTGGAGCCATGACACACAGCAGCTCTGTCTTTCGTCTATTCTGACATAAAGTCAAATATATCAAATCTGATTTCAGCAGAACCTGTTATCCTTAGGAGTGAATCGCAGCTTTCATGTAACTATCCCTATTTTCTATCTTGAGTAAATACACTAAAATGTATGGACAAAAACGTGTTTTACATATAATAGGCTTTCAACAAATGTTGTGCTAACTGATTTAGAAGAACAAAAAAGATAAGAAGTGGACTCTGGCCACTGACACCAAATTACTGGTATATGCACAGGCTGAAACAAGTATCTTCACTACTTAAGACTTGCAAGTAGCACTGTTCCATTTGCACTCTGACATGTTTATAAATAATGGTTAGCTCCATTTGTAATGGAAGTGCTAGATGTTTATTCTTAACACATCCTTTTAAAATCTTTATTCTATCATAAGACTGTAATCTTCCCTGTGCTAATCCCTTCCACCCACACACCCTACCTATGCACACAGTAATTTGATATGACATTCAAGAAGGAAAAAAAGACATTCACAATCAAGACATCAGATTATAGATATTCAGTCCCTAAATTTGCATAGAAAATGTATGGTTTGCATAATAATTTGAAATCTGTTTTCCTGCTCTAGTATTAGGTTTCAGACTCTAATCTCTCAGTTGTTTCTTTCTAGAAACCATTGAAGCATTCAACTCTGCTTATATTTAATTCTGATAAAGGTATTCAGGGTTGTTTTTTCTCATCCTTTAGACTGAAGCCCTATTAGATCCTCAAACTTCACTATAGTCTTCCTTTGCTTTACCCATCTGAATCTTTTCCAGACTCCACTGTTAGTTCAGAAATTAATAAGGGAACTAACTGGGAACTAAACCTCAGCCTCCACAGAGGCAGCATTGAGCACTCGCTCTGGGCCATTAAGCTGACGCACATTTTTTAAAGAGCTTCTTTTCAAAGGACTCTTCAAGCATTTCATACTAGGATCAAATATGTCATTTTGTTCAGTCAGAAGGGGGTGGGTACCCAACATGGTGTAGTGAAACTGTACCCTACTCAGACACTTATGATTTAAGCTGCTAAAAATCTGTTCTATATATAAATCTGATATATTTAATCTTTATATATATCAGGCATATTGAAATGACTGTAATGAGCACCACTGAATGTTAGAATTTCTTTTTTCTCCAGAAAAATCCTTAGCTACAGATTGTATTTACTCAAATATAAGCCAAGGTTTTTCCCCTAATCAGCATGAAGAAAAAAGCTCTTCATCTTGCATTCCTATACAGTGCAAGTCATACGAAAGCTAAGTCTACTGGTACCCATAGTAATTTGCCTATATGCAAGTATAGGCATGTATAACAGGCATGTTCACTTCAAAGTTAGTGTTTTCAAATGTATCTCTTATTTCCATCTGGAATGGGAGATCAGGATGTGACAGTAAGGAGGGAAGGGTCTATAGGAGGGAGAAATTGGGGGGGCAGAAGGAAAGGGGGCCATCTGACCCCTCTCCTCCCCCCCAATTTATTTTCCCTGCTGTAGTAGTGGAAGGGGGACAAATTCAAGGCTTCCAATAATTATACTTTATACCTTGAAAATTATAACATGTATAGTGTTATATGTTTTCCATATACAGAATCTACTTATTGCCAGGGGGATGAGGGGGTCATCTTATATTCAGGGTCATCATGTACTCTAGTAAATATGGTAATTATCTCCTATAAAAGTGGGGGAGGACCTATTTTCATTCTTTAGCCTCCAATTTTTTGTTATCTTCAGTGTTTCAGTATTCAATGATTACTTACAGGAGACCAACAATTCTGTAACTGTAGAACTGAAATGCATATTTGCCTATGAACAACCTTGCTGTAGTAGATAGATGACTACAGGCAATACAATGTCTGTTTACATCCATACTAGTGTCGAAATGTGAGTTAGGATGCAGCATGTGCATCCTAGTTTTCTTGTTAACAAACAGAATGGAGTTAGAATGATTTAAAGATGCAAGGATTTTAGTTACTTGAAAAGATTAGATCTGTTGTGGCTGTGTTCTTTAGGAAAGCATAGACTTGAGGCTAGGTACAGACATCCAAAGCCTGAGGCAGAATTGATCTACATTATTTGGTTTTCTGTGATCAGCATTTTTTAAATTGGTAGTGAACAGAACACACTTTTGCCCTTTGGTGGTGGGGACAAATCATAGATTGGATTCCATCATATTTAACCAGACTATGTGTGCTGAATTTCTGGGTATAGACCTGTTTCAAATCAATTATACTGGCAAAAGTACAATATTTGTACCTGGCCTGAGACACCTTATTTATTTACTCTGAATCTTGAGAAGAACATGGAACATGGGTTATTGGGCTATTTGAATAAAGTGAGAAAGAGGAGTACAAGGTAGGCACAATCTTATCCTATGAAAGGTAAAGGCAGTAAAGAAATTTAGATGGAATTTCTTCACTCAGCCATTAAATTTGAAGCAGTCTGCCAATTGTAGCAGTCTGAGCGGTTGGTAATAATAGCTGAAAGGGAAGATGAGCTGAGAATCTGGATGAAATGAAGCTGAGGTCTAAACTGAGTTTGGATTTAGGATTAGATATGAGGATACAGAATCCCTTTCTCTAGAGCTTTTTTTTAAGAGTTCATCTACAAATGGCAGAACAAAATCATGAGATTTCTGCCATTTTTAATGTTGCAAATATTATGAAATCAGATGGTCTCATGACAACTCTACAATTTCAAGATTTAATTTTATGAAATAGCTGTTCCCTCATGATTTTGGCCACATCTTAACCAGAACAGATAATACATTCAATAGGAGTGGATCTAATCTACAACCTCCATCCTTTCTAGTGGAAGCAAGATACTCTTCTCTCTGAAGAGTCAGAGCAAGGTAGCACCAGTTAGAGACTAACTGGTTTGAAGAGACCTAAATCTTTGTAGATGACAATATACTTTGTCAAATGCTATGATTCATAACATCTGATGAAATAGGCTCTCACCTATGAAGGCTTATACCTCTCTGAACTAATTAGTCTATAGGGTGCCACCCTGCCCTGCCTCCTGCTGGACTGCAGACTAACACAGCTAAGTAATGTCTGTCTTCTCTGTGAGAGAATGAAGGGGGAAGAAAGAAGATGGCTGCACTCAGAGTTCCTTCCTTTTGCCCTCCCATTGTATTCAAAAGAAAATCTCGAGCTAGTTGGGAGCAGCCCAGGCAGTCCTTCCTGTAGCATCAGAGAATAAGAAAACAGGAAAAAAAGCTCACTCCTTTAGAGCCCCACTCCCCACTGCCCTGAAAAAAGGATGGAGGTTCTCCAACCAAAATAAATTGTTTTAAACATGGTACCTTAGTTAGTCTACAGATCCTGCTCTTGCCTTTTTTCTTGAACAGCAGTCAGGGAAAGCAGTCAGCATTTAACATGACATTCAGACTTTAGAGACAATCATAGTCAACCTAAAACTGAATCTTTCCATGTCCATTAACTGGGTCTTAAGCACATGGATCCAACTGAAGGATCAGAAGCATAGTCTCTTATCCATTTGCCTAACTTTTGGCATCTCCAAAATTATTATAATCTAAAAATGTTCAAAGTCTTCTCACTTATACTTGAAACGTACCACTTACTATTAGAGGTGCACTGATAAAAGATTTTTTTGGCCAATACCGATGGCCAAATCTTAACTAGCCATATTGGCCAATACCGATCCAATTGCCAATATGCAGCCCCGTGGCTTGAAGAGCAGTATCCATCAGTAAGTCTATGGGGGGAAGGAGTGGGGTGGACAGACAAAGACCCTCACGGTGAGGGAGGGAGTGGGGCTGGGGCTGAGGCAGGCACTCCTTACATAGGACAGGACATGAGACAGAGCCTCAGGCGGTTCATGCAGGTGCCTGGGGGTGCAGCTTCCACCACTGCTAGCACTCCCAGGGGAAGCATTAGGGGAATGTGCCCCTTGGATTTGTGTGCAGGGCAAGGGCTTACTGGGGCCAGCGACTGCACTGGTCTCTTCCCAGTGGAGGGGCTGGGTTGGGTCTGTGCTCAGGGTGGGTGGGTGTGGGGCAGGTGACAGTACTGGGAGGGGGAGCTACGGAGATAGGCTACCATAGGCAAATTTGCACCCCCCTATGCTGCTGCCACCAGCCCCGCCCCCCACTTCCCAAGCACTGCTCCAGCTCAGCCCCCACACCACAGAGAGGCCGGCGCAACCCCTGGCCCCAACCCACAGTAGGCGGCCTACCCTTGCCCCACACACAAATCCGGAGGTCACATGTCCCCCCCATGCCTTCCCCAGAGGTGCATGCAGCAGTGGGAGCCACCTCCCTCCATACACCCTAGTGCCCCCCAGATTAGCCAATTGTCACTCTGTCCTGTGCCCTTCCCCACCCCAGCTAGGCAGCAACTGCCCTAGACCCATTCCCTCCCTCGCAGTGGGGGCCTCAGTCTGCCCCCACCATACCCCTTCCCCCCCTTCAGACTTACCAGCCAGATGCTGCTCTCCAAGCTGCAGGGCTGCATTCCTGGCCCCATGCATGCCACATCTGCGCGCAGGCATGCAGCATTTATCAGTGACATTATCAACCACATGGGCCAAAAAAAGCCAATTGCCAGTAATGTCAATTTTCCTTTTAGTGGCGCCAATACAATATGGACCAATATATTGGTGCACCTTTAGTTATTATGCACTGCTATGATTATTTTGCCTGTAACTTTTACCCATATCTACTTGGTGAGAAGACAAGTGTGTGGTTAGCTATATTTCTAGACTTCACTATATTTGTAATGTATACAAAAAATGGGCCAGTTTTTACACTATTATATCAGGATCAGAGAGGAAGAGAACAAAGGTCAGACCTTAGGATATAGCTTATTATTAAGCAAAGAGGAAAAGTTCTTACCTCACACTAGCTAACACCTAGTATCCTAGTGTGAGTTACAATCTTAGTGGAGCTGAACTATGTATTGCTGTCTCAAGACAAGGAGTTAAGGTAAAGACTTGGAAAGCCTAGCTTGTAACCATGGTTAAAAACAGACATCAGATTTATCCTGGGTCTGGGGTTTTGACTCACATCAGTGTAGGATTTAGCTGCAACTCTATGTTCAGGAGGCTTATCTGACGAGTTGTCCGTGTTGATCTGTAAGGTACTGTGGCCTGGGATTTGAGTATTCTTGGAAAAAGTGTCATCTCAGTTGCTTCACAGGTCCTAGAGTGGGGCAATGGGTTTGTACATCTGTAGGATCCTAGGATAAAAAGGCTTTGTTCCAGGAGAACATGTGTAAAAACTAAAAGTAGCCCTGTAGTTACTAGGGCTTTGCCTCCTGTTGGCTATTGCACACTGAGGGCAGAGTTTCTATGTGAAGATGCACCCTGAGGGTGGAACACAGTTTGTGAATTAAAAAAAGGTACAGCTCAAAGATAAGAACATATACAACCTGCTCCACAGCAAAATGGTTCCAAATCAGAGGTGTGGTGGACAGATTACACTTGTAATGTGCATCAGTTGTGAGGCAAGTGCTGTTCACTCAAGTAAACGGGTGCATACTAAAAGCATTTTTGTTTGTTGAATTTTTTATGCGGTCTGGCACTTCTGAAAGGAATGCCGAGTTTCCAGCAGTATCTGCTTCTTCCTTGAAATGAGAAAAGGTGTTTCTGTGGCCATTACTACTCTAATTAACACCTTTCCTCTTCTTTCAAATGGAGCTGTGGGAGCTTGGGGAAAAACTCTTGTGGTGGGCAAGCTTGCAATATGAAAGAAAAAAATCATGAAGTGAGGGGAGAGCTCAATTTATGTTTGTAGAGAAATTTAAGATGTTAAAAACAGGGCAGTGAAGGAAACAGCCATATAAATGCACCAAGGTCCAACTTGTCAGTGAGTGTAATTTGGCACAGGTTTATTGAAGCCAATGGAGTTCCTCTGAGGATCTGTTTACACATAAAAGCATTTGTAGATAAATCTACACTTGCATGAACTGCACTTGCAAATCCCCCTATTGAAGATGCAGCTAATAAAGACCAAAAAAAATATCCTTTCCTGATCTAACTTAAACTGATTCTCTTGAGGTAATTCTGGCAGACACTTTTTTTTTTTTACATAATTTTGTCTACATTAGGGTCCTTTCTGGCCCTAGCTGTTGAAACTAGTCTAGGAGAGAGTTGATTTGAAAGAGGGAAAAGGCAAGTTTCTCCTTTTGAAACAAGATTTTAAATTAACATCAAAGATTCTTTGTCTTATGGGCTTGTCACAGTGTGATGTATCAATAGGATGTATTCCTGTGTCAATAAGCTGTATTAGAGTATATGTCATAATAGGATAGTGCTTTGGTTCAGGTATGTTAATAGGCACAAGCAAGCCCGTAGACATTAGTGAAGTGGCCATACTGCATATCTTCATTAACTATCTGGAAGATGGGATTAAGTGCACCCTCAGCAAGTTCATAAATGATACCAAGCTGGGGGGGGAGTAGTAGATACATTGGAGGCTAGATCTAGGATTCAGTGACCTAGATAAATTGGAGGATTGGACCAAAAGGAATCTCATGAGGTTCAACAAGGACAAGTGCAAAGTCCTGCACTTAGGACTCAACAATCCCATGCACCAGTACAGGCTGGGGCTGACTGGCTGGGCAGCAGCTCTGCAGAAAAGAGCTGGGGGTTACAGTGGACAATAAGCTGGATACGAGCCAACAGTGTGCCCTTGTTGCCAAGAAGGCTAACAGCATACTGGGCTGAATTGGTAGGAGCATTGCCAGCTCATGAAGGGAAGTAATTATTTCCCTCTATTCTGCATTGGTGAGGCTACATTAGGAGTGCTTGTGTCCAGTTTTGGGGCCCCCACTACAGAAAAGATGTGGACAAGTTGGAGAGAGTCCTGCAGAGAGCAGTGACAGTAGTTAGGGGGCTGGGGCACACAACTTCTGAGGAGAGGCTGAGGGAACTGGGCTTCTTTTGTCTGAAGAAGAGAAGACTGAGTGGGGATTTGATAACAGCTTTTAACTCCCCAAAGGGTGGTTCCAAAGAGGATGTAGCTAGACTGTTCTCAGCTGTGACAGATGACAGAACAAGGAGCAACGGTCTCAAGTTGCAGCAAGGGAGGTTTAGGTTGGATATTAGGAAAAACTTTCTCACAAGGAAGGTGGTAAAGCATTGGAACAGACTACCCAAAGGGGTGGTGGAATCTCCATCCTTGGAGGTTTTTAAAGACAGTCAACAAAGCCCTGGTTGGGAAGATCTGGTTGGGGGTGGTCCTGCTTTCAGCAGGGGTTGGACTAGATGACCTCCTGAGGTCCCTTCCAACCCTCATTTTCTATGATTCTATAAGTGTCTTTGTTATAATTATCAATGCCCATATGATGTTAGGGGAAATGAAATAATTTGTTAGAAACAAATTATTAAAATTCATGGTTTTGTATTTTAATCATTAAGAATTAAAACATATTTCAGTTACACATTATGGGGAAAGATAGAAGTCTGGCACCAAGAGGCCAAGTGATTTGCTCAAGGCCAGTAGCCAAACTATCATACCCATTCTCCCAACTGCTCCTCATTGACTCCTTTTGTACTCCTTTTCTGACTGCTCACTCTGAGTGACTCAGTTTAACTCCTCCCCTTTGCTGTTGTTCTGCTACCACATGTTTGCTGATGGGAATGAGGACAACCTGGAGCCACCTGAGTTAATTTTGCTCCACCCTCAACCTGGGAACAGGACATTGTCAGCAGTTGCATAAGTTCAAAGTTTCTATATAATATCTTCCTAGTCAGTTAAAGGACTCTTCTTGCTATTACCTCAAAAAAACTGAAGCAACTAGCATGAGGGCAGCAAGAATGTAATTTCCATCCTTTTGCCCCACTAGCAAAGAGAGTGTTTAGTTTTAAATTCATTATTAACGGCTCTGTTTTGTAGAACTATATTTTTTATAGTATATAATGATTAATCTGATCAGTGAAACTACTTTAGAGTCCCAACTCAAAAAGAGCTAGCTTTTTTAGTAGAAAAAGGTTCAAAAATTGAAAACACCTCCTTTTCTGAATTTCCTGGAGTCAGCAACTTTGTCCAGCAGCAGCCCAGAATACCCCAGCTCAGGTCTGAGGCAGGCAGGCACTAGGATCTGGCTGCCTCTGCTACTTTTCCCTGGCTGTGGCACAGCACAAGGAGAGCCCGCCTCTGCTGGAGACCCAGACACCCAACTGGCATGGTGCGAGCAGAGTGCCCCCTCTATTAAAGCATCCAGTGCCTAGTTGCAGGACAACGGAGGCAAAAGCACCCTATCACCAAACACTTCCAAAACCACGGCTATGCAGGACAGATCCAGAGAGCCAAAGGTTGCTGACCCATGTGAACGTCTATTTATGAAATGCTGTGTGAGAACCGCTTCACTAGAACAAGTCTATGTTCTTATAAGTGTGTATCTGTGAATCTTCCAACTGATGATTTTGTATATAGCAAAGGTAGGGGATTTACTAGATCTGGCTTTTGGGACAAGTATTTTCAATAAGAGTTAGGTTACACTCTATAACAGAAGACAAGCATCAATTTCTTCCTTTTATTATCACAATAACATCATCTTTAGAAAGGCAATAGTACAGGTCTGTTTATTTTTAATTAAATGTGCTTGTGAAAAGTACAGAACTCTAAACTACCACATCAATGATATCTTCTGTTTTATTCATACTTCTTATCTCCACTGCTGAAAATCACCAAGAGTTAAAACAGTCCATGTTATAACCTGCCAGCTCCAGAAGTGATGGGGTACTCCAGCATTCAGCTTTATTGATTAAAGCAAATTGTTTATGAAATGAGAAATTTTACCTAAATCTGGGAGCTGCTCCTCAGATCACAGCAGGAGTCACTCCACTGGTGACAAAACTGGCCTAAGAGGAAAATCAGGCCTATAATGTGCTGCATTATTGTTACATATGTCAGCTCTTGCCACACCTCTGTGCACAGCCAAAGTGAGTTGCACCACTTTATGGGTAAGGCAGAAAAACAAACACTTAATTTTACCAAGGTCATTTGTATGTGGAGCTCTCTGGCTCACCCCTTAGGTCAGATCAGGCCCCTGGTACCATGTCATTTGGTCTGTGGCGCTCCCCATGGGTGGCACCACTCCTCTGTTGCCAAATTTCCTGATTTGTGTGGAGCCCTGGACCCTGAAGCCTAAATCGGGCACACAATGCTAGTTCAAGCACACAGGGCAGCATGGGGCCCAATCCCAGCACGCTGGGACAGCACAGGGCCCCAGGGCCTGATCCTGGCATGTGGGGGCAATGCCAGACTCTTGGCCCAGGGGGTTAAGCGTGGATGGTGCCAGGCCTCAGGGCCCAGTCCTAGCACACAAGACCTGATTCTAGGTCACAGGGCCTAGACTGGGTGATGTGGGGCCCTGGTGCCCTGTCTGGGCACGTGAGGTCAGGCAGGGTCTGATTCTGGTGGGCGGAGTTTGATCTGGCTCATAGACCAGTCCCGTGTTGGTCATCTGGCCCACAGGGACAAAAGCTAGAGCACCACTGGTCTAGCCTAATACATATGTGATTTCAATATTGTTCCACACATCTTCACTCTCCTCCTGATTTCTCTCTTTCATTGTCAGTAGTGTGGCCTGATCCAAAGTCCAGGGAAGCTCTTGTATCTTGTATTAAATTAAATTGTAAGGTCTTAGAGCAAGGATTGTAGCTTCATGTGTATCTGTACAGCACAATTTGGACTTGATCCTGGAAATTGACTTTTGACTGTTGCCACAATACAAATAAATACTATTGCAGTGTCCTATATTTGTAGCTATATGAATTGACTTTCCAGTTTTCTTGGAGCATCGCCGGTGC
Source organism: Caiman crocodilus (assembly GCA_030014935.1). Taxonomy (NCBI): domain Eukaryota; kingdom Metazoa; phylum Chordata; order Crocodylia; family Alligatoridae; genus Caiman; species Caiman crocodilus. Next base: position 184,838,384 of record JAGPOW010000261.1, read on the forward strand.
AAAACTTAGCCCTGCAGTGAAACAAACGTTTTCATCAATGTGCATATAGGACTCTGTAAACTGACTACTCATATCTCATATTAATGGAAAATAACTGGTTATGCTGGATAATTCAAACTAGTAGAAGGCTCTCTTGGTATCTTAGAAGTCTTACTAAACACATGGCTAAAAGGAGTGCTGCTTTTTAGAATGTGCCCTCTGGTGACCCTTCAGTCCCTAGGTAGAGTCCCACAATGAGAAAGAGGGAGCTTCCAGTGGATTCATAAATAATTCACCCTAAACACCCTGACAGCACTATTAGAAACATCCTATTATGGTAAAATGACAAGAACCATGCATCCCATTGGGAGAAGGCAGGAGGTTGTTTTAACTATTTTCCTTCAATCGTAGTAAAATTACTGTAAATAGATATAAAAGAGGAATAGCTGGCATCTACTTTCTCAATTTTAGAACCAGAAAATAAATCTTACGATCACAGCCTGCAGTAATTGGAATTCATTTTGTCATGTTGCACAAGACCAATATATAGGTTGAACGGCACTGTGCTTTAAGATAAATCAAAAACCTACTAAAATATTTTATTAAATTTTCCCCTTAAGAATTGCATCTCAACTCAGTCATTTATTCTGATGTTCACACTGTAATAAAACTGGTAATTTGTTGTTTAGGGGAACGAATGACTTGACTAAGGAAAATTGCTAGCTGTGGTTAGGTTAATTTACATACAGTAGAAAAAAACCAGCTGAAATGAATGGACTGCACTTGCCTTGCATGGAAGTGGTGTAAATCTTTGATGCTAACCATTGCTCATCTTATTTAGTTCTCCTGTGTATGATGGTAATATTAATGGATGCAAGTTTAAAAAAAAACTCCGCCTTCCCCCTCAAAAAAACCAATTCCCCATTAACTCCCCATCATCCCTATGGATTTGCTTCTACAGTCTTTAAAAATTAAGCAGATACAGAAGATCATTCCAGTTTGATTTCTCTAGCAATTCCAGTACTTTCATTTCCCTCAAAACCAATATAAAAACCAAATGACTTGTAATCACTATACACGTTTATAAAAATAACTTTTAGAAAGTATCTGATTATCACAGACACGAATTACTAGATCCAAAGGGTTTTTATTGTATGAGGGAAAGACTTGGAGAATGATTCTTCATTATGACTGAACTCTGGATATAAGGGAGAAAAAGTGCTGTTGCTTCAGTCTGATCTTTTACTGCCCTGCCTCAGTACAGCTTAAAGAATTTTACTGGGGCTGCTTTGCTATTGTGAGCCCTATTTAACAGCTAGAACAATCTCTACTTTCTATACAACCACTCCACCCCCTGATGGATTGGCAGTGGGAGGATGGACCAGCAGATCTTTATGAGAAATATGGCTTAATACAATCTCAGAAAACCACCACATGAAACTAAACTATAACGGACTCTGGCTTTGTCATGGAAAGGTACAGATGCTATAAGAAGGTTCCTGTCCCTCAGATCGCTATTAAGCCCAGCTGTGTTGTGCTGAGACTGACAGCGCTCAGAACGCAGAATGAGAATCTGAGGTTTTATATACAAAATTTCTATAGATATTAAGGATATCTCCATCATCAGTAAATGGCAATTTGCTGTTAAAAAGCCTGGTACCTATACTGTATATTTGTTTTCTTCTGTTTCTGTATAAGCTGTTGTTGATTGTAGGATGGCCTTGAGCTACCAGCATGATTCGGCTGGGTAAAAGGCTAGTGCAAGTTTAGTGTGTATTAGCTAGAGCATATACAGCGGAGACAAAGAAATACTAGTATCGCTTTATGGGACATTGTAAGGACCCCCTTTAGTATGTTGTGTAAAGTTCTCAGTGACCAACATTCAATAAAGATGAACAAAACTGGACAGGTGCATTGAAAGTAATATGGTTAAGGGAATGTTATAGACCTCTTCTTACAGAAGGAGATTAAAGGAGCTTGGGTAGTTTAGCTTAGCAAAATGAAAGTTAAAAGGGGATATGAGTACTTTTTATAAATCCAATTGCTAGATGATTTTAGGGAGAGAAAAGAGCTTTTTTAGGCAAAAGAAAAATGCCAGCTCACAATCAAATAGTTATAAACTGGCTATCAACAAATTTTAACTGGAAATTAAAATATTTCTAGCTATTAGAGAAGAGAAGGTTTGGAATGGTCTTTTAAATACAGCAGTGGGAAATGTTATGGAAGGGATGGAATGATAGTATAGGGCTGGTTCAACAATTAGTTGATGCAATATATGGATTCAAATGTTTTCAGTCTCCATACGTGAGATTCAGAGGGAGCTTTTTGCAACATATTAGGTGCCTAACAATTCTGTATTTGAAAGCTTTTGCTGGTCCTATGCTCAGTTAAAGATTCTTCATTGTTACCAGTTAAAATCTCCAAAGGTCTATTCCCACTGAACTCTCTCAAGCCTCTTGCAGCCATTAGTGCCAAGTCGACCACGTGCAGGCCATTTCCTAGAACAGTCAAACATCCCTTCATAGCTCCTTTGTGTGGCCAGAGTGTCTGTGTGCCATCACTACAGAACAACAATGTCTGATTTTGGCCAGAGCTGAAGCCAGACTTTTTTCTGTCCTTACTATTCTTGGCAAAGACAGAACTGAGCAGTGAAACTGAAAGCAGGGATACTATCTCTCCGGTGCTGTATGGTGTGTGACACACAAACACTTGGAGCTCTTTCAAAAGTGAAATGTTTCAAAAAAGCAGTGGCTTTGGCCAGAACGAAAGTTGGAGCAGTTTTGCTGCATTTGAATCTTTCTCAGCTCAGTTTAAACATAACAATTAGAACATACCAGCTGCTGCCCTTTTGAAATGTTTCCCTTTGAAAAGGCTCCAGGCATTCATGCATCCACATCCTTAGTGACCCCTCTGCTGGCACCTAGGCAACACAGAGAAAGAAGACATCTAACTCTTGACACCATAAGGATGAGGAAAAAAGTAGATTGAGACTGTGTAGACTGAGACAGGAGCTGGGGGAGAAGAGGCTGTGACTAGAACTAGGGACAGACGTTACACATAAACTGACTTAAGTGATCAGAAGCTAGTTTCAACCTGTAACAGAATAGAAGTTCAGTGCACATAAACCAGTTTTAAAATGGCTGAAACTGGTTTAAGATAAAGCTGGTTGAATGTAATATCAAACTTAACTGATTTAGGTCAAACCAGTGTATGAAACTTCTGTCCCAGACCCCTTCCAGGTTCAGGTTAAATCACAATCCCCCAGCATCCTAGCAGTTTGCAGCCCTGGGCTGGAGGTTATACTGGGTTGTGCTGTCTGTTCCAGTGAGCAGGGCTGACCCTGCCCCTCTACTCCCTAGCTGGAGCAGTGAGGGCTGGCTCACTGCCCCTCCCCAGGCAAAGCTTTGCTGGGACCTAGAGCCAGGGAGGGTGGTTAAACTTCCCTTCTCCCAAGTACAGACCTGCCCTGCCCTGCCCTGTTAACTTAGTGCTGGCTGTGTCTGTGGACCTCAGAGGTACCTGGAAGCAGGAAGAAGTGATAAGCAACCCTGCAGAGTCCTGCTGATGTGAGTCTGGACTGTGAATCCCAGAGACCTCAGGGGCAGCAGGAAGAGAAAGTGAACACACAGCCCGTGCTGGCTACATGCCAGAGAGCCATGTTCTGGCACCCCCTGGCTCCTGGCTTGAGCCACTGCAGGCATGTGGCTGCACTTCCTGAATCAAAAGTGAATGTCTGTTCATTTGCTTATTGGCCTTGATCTTTGCAGTTTATACAATCCTGCAAAGGCTGAACCAGTTCAGTCTCAGGCTTTTTAACTGTCTGTACTTAGCCCAGGAGGTGGATTCTGTGACTTTCCACTGCCTCGCCTGCTTGAAACATGTGCTACCAGATGCCGCTAAGGTAGTTTTTAGAAGTATAGCTACATTTCTTGGAAGTATTATATCAGTGCATCTATGAGGTATATACATCTAACAACACTGATAGCCCTGTATTTGCAGGAATGCCCACTAAACAAAGGCAGTTTGTAGTTTACTATAAATTCCCCAGTGTCTTTGCGAAGTAAGCTGGGATGGCTGAGGAACTGACTGAGCACTGTATCCCAGAAAATTTGCGAGGGATGTGAGCAGAGAGCCTGCTTCCTATCCAAAAGCAGAATATCCAAAAAGCAGATTCTTCATTGGGTCATAGGATCCCAGCAAGATAAGCATCCAATTTACTCTTGAAGGTGTTCAATGTAGGTGCTTGAACCACCTCTGATGGCAGGCTATTCCAGACCTTAGGGGCTCAGACAGTAAAGAAATTCTTCCTTATGTCCAGCCTGAAATGGTCGTGCAGTAGTTTATAACTGTTCAACCTCGTCATCCTTTAGGGCTCTCTGGTGAACAAACATTCCCTCACATACTGGTGGTCACCCCTGATAAACTTGTAGGTGGCCATCAGATCACCCCTGAGCCTGCGCTTTTCCAGGCTAAAGAGCCCCAGGGCTCTCAGCCTGTTGTCATAAGGTCTGTTTTCCTGACCTCTGATCATGCGCGTGGCTCTTCTCTGGACTCGCTCAAGCTTCTCCTCATCCTTTTTGAATTGTGGGGCCCAAAACGGACGCAGTACTCCAGCTGTGGCCTCACCAAGGCCAACTACAGTGGGAGAATGATGTTCCGGGATTTGCTTGAGAAACATCTATGGATGCAGGCCAGCGTTTTGTTCGCTTTACTAACTGCAACATCGCATTGCAGGCTCATGTTCATCTTGTGGTCAATGATGACCCCCAAGTCTCTTTCGTCCATAGTGCTAGCCAGCGTAGCACTGCCAAGCTTATAAGGATGCTGCCGGTTTTTCCTCCCAAGGTGGAGAACCTTGCATTTTTCAGAGTTAAACACCATAAGGTTCTCATCCACCTACTTGCTGAGCCTGTCCAGGTTAGCCTGGATTGCCCTCCTGTCTTCAGGTGTGGATGCTTTGCCCCAAAGTTTGGTGTCATTGGTGAACTTGGCCAGTCCGCTTCTGACTCCAATGTCCACATCATTAATGAAGATGTTGAACAATATGGGTCCAAGGACAGAGCCTTGAGGGACCCCACTAGTTACAGGGCACCATGATGATTGACTTCCTTCAATTACCACCCTCTGCGTCTGACTATGGAGCCAGTTTCCCAGCCAGTGGATCATGGTGGACCCAAGGCCAAAATTGGCCAGTTTCGCCAAGAGGTGATCATGGGATACCAGATCGAAGGCTTTTTTGAATCAAGATATATGATATCTCTTCTCCCTTGTCCGGGTGATAGGTCACCTGGTTGTAGAAGGAAATGAGATTGGTCAAGCCAGATCTACCTGCAACAAGCCCATGCTGGCTATCCCTCAGGAAGTTGGCGTCGATCAGTCCATTAAGGATGGCCTCTTTATTAAACTTTTCTAAGATCTTGCCCGGGATAGAAGTCAGGCTGATGGGCCTGTAGTTTGCCAGATCTACTTTCCTCCCTTTCTTGAAGATAGGCACCACATTGGCCTTCTTCCAGTCTTCGGGCACTACACCAGAGCGGCAGTTCTCAAAGATCTGTGCCAGAGGCTGGGCTATGATGCTCACCAGCTCCTTGAGTACCCTAGGTTGTAAGTTATCAGGGCTAGCTGACTTGAAGTTATCCAGCCTCTCAAGGAGTTCCTTCACGAGGTCAGCACTGATGGAGGGCAGGGAATCTCCCTCACCTGGACCTCCCTGTCCCTTAGTGGGCATGGGTGTCCCATGGGACTGATGAAAGACTGACACAAAGTACCCATTTCATAGGCTAGCTTTTTCCTGGGCGTCAGTTGTCAGTTGTTCCATCTGGTTCAGCAGGGGTCCAATGTTGACCAGTGCAGAATATTCCTCCTTGGAGGTGAATCCCATCCTCCATCCTTTGTAGGCCTTTCTTTTTAGCCTCAGGAGGTCTGCTAGATCCCTGGAGAGTCCGGAGGGCTGCTGTGCCTTCTTGCTGCCTTTTCTCTCAGATGGAATAGAATTAGCTTGTGCACTGAGGATCACTCCCTTGAGAAGCAACCACTCTTCCTAAACTCCCCTCCCATTGGGGTCATGGTCCCTTAGGGCCTCACAGACAAGCCTCCTGAGCTTGTCAAAGTCAGCTTTCCTGAAATCAAGGACTTTCGTGTTGCTAACTGACTTGCCAGCTTTACGGCAGATGGTAAAGGCGATCAGCTCGTGGTCACTGTCGCCCAGCTTCCCATCGATCACTAGGCGCTGATTAGGTCATCCCCAGTAGCCAGTACCAGGTTGAGCAGCACTTTACCTCTCATTGGCCCGTAGACTTCTTGAGTCAGGTAGAGGTCATACATGCATGATAGGAAGCTTTGCGACTGCTCGGATTTTGCTGAGTGACCCTCCCATGAGATGTCTGGGTAGTTGAAGTCACCCATGACAACCATGGTCCTGGAGCATGTGGCCTCAGCCAGTTTTTGGGCAAACTCCTGGTCAAGCTCTTGACTTTGGGTGGGAGGTCTGTAGTAGACTCCCACCATTGTGTCTTCTGTGCTGTGTTCCCCATGGATTTTAGCCCAGAGGGTCTCCAGTCATGCCCCCTGGTCACCAACATCAGCTTGCAAGGACACACAGTTTTCCTTAACACCCCCGCTCCTTTAATCTACTCAGTCTCTCCTGCACAAGGTATAGCCATCTATACCCATGGTCCAGTCATGGGTGGAGTCCCACCAGGTCTCTGTTATCCCTATAACTTCATAATTATTTGTGTTAAGCAGGAGTACAAGTTCTTCCTGTTTATTCCCCAAGCTCCTGGCATTTGTGTACAGGCAGGCAAGTGTCCTCTTGCCTTGCACACAGATTGTCCCAGGGCTGGGGCAGAGGTGGGCTCCCTTAAGTGCCTTGGCCTACTGGCTTTGCAAGGGTTGTAGTAGTGGCTGTAGTCCCCCTGTCCCCCAGAAGGCTTAGTTTAAAGCCTGGTGGAGCAGGTCAGCCAGTCTGGTTGAGAAGAGCTTCCTCCCCATGGGAGAGAGGTGGAGGCCATCTCTTTTCAGCAGCTCACTGCCTCTCTCGCCAAAGAGTGGGCTGTGGTCATGGAAGCCAAAGCCTTCCCGATGACACCAGCACCACAGTCTTTGGTTGACTACCTGCATCCTCTTCTCCCTCCTCAGTCCATAGCCTGAGACAGGGAGGATCGACGAGAACACCACCTGTGCCCCCAGACCCTTTAGCCCCGCTCCCAAATCCCTGTAGCACTTCATGACCCAGCTGGGAGCACTCCAAGCCATGTCATTGGTGCCCACATGAATAAGGAGTATGGGATAGTGGTCTCTGAGCTGGAGGAGCTTAGGGATCTTCTCCTTAATGTCTCAGATGCGGGCCCCTGGGAAGCAGCAGACTTCCCGGGGCTAAAGGGCTGGGGCAGCAGATTACCCCCTCAGTCCCCCTCAGGATGGAGTCTCCCACAACAAACACTTTATGTTTTGTCTTAGGGAGAGCAGGGGCGGTACCTGCAGTTGAGCCTGTGTTGCCTGCTGGAGCTGGCAACTTAGCAGGCTCTGCTGGGGCTGCAAGAGGTTCGTACCTGTTGCTAAGCTCCGGCGGGGCAGGGGCCTTGATGCGGCAGGCCTTAGGGCCCTTGACCACCTTGGTCCATCCCCCTAACTGGACAGATTGGGAGGTGCCCGAGTCCTCCCTTGTCCTGGAGGGAGACCGTCTCCTGGGGAGAAGGGCCTGGCAGTAGAAGTCTGTCTCCTGCTCACAGTCCCTGATGTCACGCAGTCTCTGGACTGTGGCCTGAAGCTCCTCCAACTGGCATGCCAGAGACCCCTAAAGGGAGCAGACCTCCTAAGGGGAGGTAGCCATGCTCCCAGGCCCAAGAGCCTGGAAAAGGGACAGACAGCCCCCACAGCCAACTGCGGCAGGGCACTGGTAGATGGGCTGGGCCTGAGTCTGCCTACTGTAGGGGGGGTCGCAGACAGGGCCTCGGGCCTTCCCGCACACCCACCTGCTCAAACTCCACGCTAACTTCGAGATCAACTTTGAGGACCCTTTTGCCCATCTTTGAGAAACCTTGTGAGCTGCTGGCTAAACACTGTTTCAAATTCCCAAGGCTTTGTATTGCTCAATACGTTTGGAATGCACAGGCCTGTAGTCTGGAAAATGTAAACTGAATGTATGAGCTAACATTTGGTGCCTGTTCATCTAATGTGATCTAACACTTTACTGCCTCCTGACTACTGTTCTTGCGTGACATCATGGCATCAGGCAGCAATTGAGCAAAATCAGACGACTCTCTTATCCAGGTTTTTAATGTGTGCTCAGCAAGCTATGCATTACATCATTTTCAAATGGATAGAAGCATGGAAAGTTTTATCTGAAATGCTAAACGTTTCAGAAACGTATGCATGTGTGAAAACAGTGGGTGTTGGAACGAAGATAATTTTACAGCTTTAATTATAGAGGTTGGCTATAAATGGCATAATACATAAAACTACATTGAAGAAAATTGATGACTTTGAATTTGCTGATTTACATGACTGGAAGTTTATATCCAGCTGCCAGTATGAGTGTTGAACCAGTGATGAAATACTGCTTCAAAGGAAATGGCAGCTCACTTGAGTTATATTGTTGTATGCCTAGGATTCAAGCTCTTCCTTGCTGATAAAATTAAATGGGAACTACCATTTTTCAGAGTTCTCTCACCTGAGTCAGTCCAGTTATATGCCTAGGAACTAACTGGAGACTGCATTATTTTAATTCATTTTGATCTTCTGGTGATGAATAAGAACTGCACACACTGATTTCATTGACTGTTAAATATTACTGACCGTTGAATATTACTGCCTCAAATCCCTAATTGGAATGGTTAGAGTTGTGTTTGAATGGTCCTTTCTTGTTGAAGGGCTCTGCATGGTGGTATATGGATGATTTCTCCCCTTGCCTGAAAATTCAGTCATACTGAGTGCTTCAGAGTTCTGTTCTATCACCCTCACTCAATGTGTGTGAAGCAGTTAGGAGAAATAACCAAGATGAGGATGGGGTCAGCATTTCCAGTAAAGGTTACAGTACTCAACTCTGTATGTCACCTCCATCAAATCTGAAAAGTGTAGAATATAAGCCTAGCCCCTAGTCAGAAGCAGTGACTGGGGAGGATGGTAAGTGACAGCAGGACAGTCATAGAAAATTGGGGGAATATTAATAAACTGGGGTAAGTAATTGAAAAATCTGGTGGAGTTGCATAGTTTCTCCTGATTGAGGGAACAGACTCGCATTTGTTATGTAAACTTGTAACGTGAGAACCTTGATGGAACCTTAGTGCTCCTGGATGTCCAGAGCAACTTTTCTTTTTACTATCGACATGTAGTAAAAACAAAAATGGCCTTTTCCTTCAAATGCTAGTGTCAGCATTGGAGCTCTTGGTTCATTACTTGAATTAGAATTCTGTGCCACATTTTGCGTGGATTTGCTACTAGAAGCCTCTTAGAAACCTCAGGTGATGCTAGGGTGACCATCATAGAGGACTTTGCAGTTTTCTGCTACTATGTCCTCTGTTCTCTATTGATATAAAACTAGATGCCAAAAGACAATAGAGGACATAAAGGCGTCCAGTTTCGTATCAATAGAAGACAGAGGACAACTGGACTGTCCTCTATGATGGCCACCCTAGCTGATGCAAAATGCAGTTGTCTTTTTATTAGGCAGTGTTGCTAGTAGAGAGTATATTTACATCTCAGTTATGTGAAGTACCTGGTGTCCAGCTCATTTAGTGTAATTTATGGTGTTGCTTTAACCTATAGAGCCAGAACTGAGTTGGCTCCTGAATACCTCAGATATTGCCTCTCTGCTTATACAGTACCATGACACTGGGATTATCTGAGGCACTTAAATGTACAGCTCTCATATGGGACGGAAAACTAAGCATTTTCTGTGAGGTTTCCCCAGCTGTGGAAATTGCTTCCCATGTTAATTCATTAGTTTGAATTTTGTACCTATCAGGTTATGCAATTTTATAAGCTTTTCAGAGAGAGGTGATGGCCAACAAACATTATCTCATGTCAGTCAGTTGCTATTCCCCTTCAGCATTTATATATATTTTCTAATGTACTGCTGTGATAAGCATTAATATTAGAGCTAGAGAAGAACACACTCTTTTCACCATGTATCCTCTCTAAGAGATGGACCAACTTACCTCTCTTATGTAAAGCAAAGCAAATCTGTGCATGACAAAGGTATTAGCATTGGGTGAACCAAACTCACTAAATGAACTAAACTCTATGGTTTGGTCTAAAAAATGAAACATGGATACATAGTTCCATAAAGAGATGGACAGCACTTCTAGACCCAGCAAGTCTATATCTGAATCCTGATTTTCTTTAAAGTATAGAGAAAGAAGAGAAAGTGTCAACCCAGAACAAGACTTTTCTCCAGTACAAAATACTTCTATACCTCCTATTCCAAGACCCTATCACAAGATTTCCTCTTTGTACTTTAAAATCCTCATGTTCTCCCTAGAAGAAACTTTGTTGAACATAACCCTATCCAATTGTCTCTGACCTTCCCATGTGTCTCTGGGAAAATGACTTGGTCTTTCCTGAACTGCCAAACTTTTTCACTCTCTTGGGACTGTCCCCAGTTGCCAGATCCTACCACATTCTTACAACAGTCCCCTCCATTAGTTTTACTAGTCACCAAGGCCTTGGACACTTACTATACATCTACTCCTCAATATCTGAACCAATGTTTCCAAAACCTAATTATGACTTTGACATGTTTCCATACTTAATGCCTTTTTGCCACTTCCCTCAAGTATTATCACTGAGGGCAATTTTACCCTCTCTTCTTCCTTGAAGATTATTTTTGGATATAGCATCCCTGCCTACATCATGCCATACGTGGTCAAATAACTTAAGAGTTAGATATTTAGAAAGGCAACTCAATTTTTAGTTTTAAAATCTGATCTCCAGAGTAATATGTACAGTTGTAAATGACATTGACATATCTGAAGCATTTTAGTCCAATTAAAATATAGTTGACAGACCAGTTTAGCTAATTACTATGGTGTGATATTTCTACTGTTTCACCTGCATTACATAAATTATCAATGCCTTTTAATTATACTAATTGCCTGCCTCTTAAATATAAGCTGCTGTTCTTACAAGCATTCTGGTTACATTTTTAGAGATGCTTTAAAAACCTTTCTAGTCAAATCTAGTTTTTTCGTTCTTTCATATTTTTTATCCTGAATTCAAGATTCTTACTGATAACAGAAATGCTATGATATCACAGTTTTATCACCAGCACGCATGTTGATTTCCACTCCCTGCTATTTGTTATTGTTTATTATTATATGGTATGAATAAAGGTGAAGCCCTAGCTGGCAGGGTCCCAGGGCGGCAGCCTGCTAGTCTGGAGCTGCTTCCCCTGGTTCAATGTGTTGTGTAGGGTTTGGCTGGGGCACAAGTGTGCTACAATGCCAGGCTAGCTGGCAGGCGGCCCTACACTGTAGCACCCTCATGCCCCAGCCAGCCCCATCACTGTGTTGCAGTGAAGTGAATAACTCTGTCATAGGATAGTTTCCAAATATATATTATTATATATACCTTTATTGTTATTCACATCTTAAACGGCAAACACAGAGGTGATGTTAAAACTATTGTTTATTTCATGTCTTTATGAGAAGATTGTACAGTTCATCAAAAAAAGAAGAAATCCTCATGGCTCTGAGTATGCTTACAGCCAACTCCTACAGTCCACACTTCCTTGCTAAGTTATCTTCTCACTTCTTGAACATTAAAAACATTTGTACCAATTTATAATTTGAAAATGTCCTTCCTTGTGGTACTTTCATTTTGCCCTGAATCAAAGTAGTCACAGCTTGTTCTCAGGGTCCAAATCCAGATACATGCTAATATATATATGCTATATATGCTTATATTCTTGTGTATAATCTCAGTGCAACAAATATATGGGGAAGTTCTCTGAAAATCTTACATTTTTGTGCTAGATTCTTAATGAAATTGTGGTGTTGGGTGGGATACTTTATGGATTCAAAACATTCCCCCAGGATTCTTATATTATAAAAGCCTTAGTCTGTCTGTAATGCTTTATTCACACTCTGATTGGTTCTCTGAACACCCCCATTCTGTCCCCACCATCATGGTGGCCCATGATGGTGGGGACAGAATGGGGGGGTGTGGGCCGGGAGACAGCAGTGACAGTGTGGGGAGGTAAGGCCAGCAGTGCTAGCTCCCCCTTCCCCACCATGCTCCTTGGAGGCAGTGGCAGGTGGAGTGGGCCTGGACCCCAAGCAGTGGCGGGGGGGATCAGCCCTGGGCCCCAGGGCCTAAGTCCAACGGGGAGCGGGGGAGGAGGAACAAGTCTGGGCTCAACCTGGCAGGGGAGAGGGGGTAGTGGGCCTGGTGGGGGCAGAGCGGGAAAGGGGGGGGAAGGCCCAGATGAGGGGTACGGATACAGGGCTCCATCCCCGCTGCCCCTTCCCCTCCCCTCGCCACCAGTTCCTCCCCCTGTCATTCTTGACAGGCAGTTTCCTCCTACCTACATAAATTCTTCATGTCAGAGTTTCATTGCTGGCTTTTGAAGCTGTCTGTTGCTGCAGCTTTGTGGGTCTTCACTTCATTACCTTCCACGGCAAAGCTCGGCAGTGCATCTGGAAGGGGAACTTTGTGGAGGGCAGAATTGCTGAACTAGGGTGTAGTAAGTAGAATACACAGGCACACCATGTACTAGAAGAGTAGAATTAAAAGTAGGTTTCCAGGAAACTGCATTCATAGCTGCTTGAGAAGTTCACTTTATAGATTAAATTGGATGGAATAATTATCATCTGGGTTAGATGCTTTTATTTTTAGGGGGTCATGTCCTCAGTTATGTGGTAGGAAGGAAACTGGAAGGGATAAATCTTTGGTCATTGTATTTAAAAAGGGATAATAGTTAGAATTTTAGCATAAAAGCTGGCTGCTGAGTAATCATGAGAGAATTGCGTAGTATAATCCTCAGAAAAGAATCTTTGTTGATGGTAGAGGATTGTGGGGTATTCATGACCCCACTAGACATTCAGGTAAAGACATGATAGGATTTGATGCATGATCCAGACAATTGTGCCTCCTACCATGCCACACGTTCATGGCAGGAGGCGTGATTGTGGGATCCAGCATCAGATCATATAATTCCTTACTGCCAGTACAGGGGGAGACTGGGATAACCATCCTAGTCTCCTCCTGTACTGGCAAGTATCAAGCTCCCATAGCTGTGAATCCCATAGCTGATGGGGCCATGAGGTGCTGCCAGGACTGAGAGTTCAAGGGGAGGGAGGTGCTGCCAGAGTGTTGCCATGAAGCGCGGCTTCAGCTTAGAGTCCCTTCAGCTGCAGGACTTCCTGGCTGCGCATGGTGCACTGCTGTGGCTGGGAGCCCTGCCAGCTTACGGGGTTCCCAGCTGCAGGGGGAGACCCTGCTACATGTACAAATTAAAGCTGAATAGCAATCAGCTATAAAATTATTTTCCATTATAGCTGGTTGGACCTTTTTTATGTCACTGTAGTTACTTTGCCCATGTAGTCAGTCTAAATGAATTGCTGAATTGTACAGTTAAGCAGTTAATTGCTTAATACATATAACATGTAGAGTGGGGTGCAGTCTTTGGAAGAAAACTTGGGGAGAAGCAAATTTATAGCTGGTAAGCTAAAGAGGCTAGCTACGTTTCCCCCTCAGAACAGTTTTTTGTGGGGGATATGGCTTCCCCATCTTATTCCCCATCATATAAAGTAACTTCTAATGAAATGTAAGTGAAATATGAGGTTTGTGTTTTTTAAATATTTCCAAGGGTACAAATTCTAGAGAGCCTTTAAGGTATCTTTTTCAATCTGAGATAAGGAGGTGGTCTGGCAGCATTAGACTATTATTATTTGCCAATATGTTTATTTTTGGTCGCAACCATCAATCTTCCTGGATCATGGTGTATGCATGAGGGCCACCCAAACCTTCAATGCATGTGCCTGGGCAGGAATTTTTGGAGGAGTGGAGGCTGCCCAGACCTTCCATCTTCCCTTGAGGTCGCTCGGACAGAATCCAAGGACCAGACTCAGTCCAGATGTTTGGTGCCTCCATGACTGCAGTTGTATAAGTGTCTGGGAATTGAACCCTGGTCTCCTGTGTGGTAGACAAGCATTAGACTAAAACACTTCCTCTAAGCAGGTTGGACAGAACAGACACAACATGAGCGATGGTGTTTTAAATCACTGTTCCTGTCCTCCTCTGCCTTCCGAGGTGCCAGAGCTGTGATCTAAATGATTGTTTCTATTGGCAAGATGGTAGTTCAAGTTTCATGTCCAGTTTTTCATTTTTATTTACTGCTGAGAGTTCAGATTGTGTTAAAGGTTTTGTACTGTCAACATACATGTCTGCCAAATACTGAAGTAAGACTGTCAGCTGCTCTCAAATAGGCCATCAAATGGCCATCAGGTGGTGATTACTTGTGGTTGCTGTCATCTTGGGCTCAGTTTAAATCAGCAATTTAGAACTGAAAGATTCAGATTCTCATTATCAGTCTCTTGATCCACCCAGTTCCCTTGGTGCTGTTTTAGGAGCATAATCCCAATTTGTTTTTCAAATCTTTGAAAGCAGTTGATCCTGAGTACCTCCGTTAGAAGATAAGACTTTTCCCACTTGTTAGTTCTGCTATAAAAACAGGTGAACTAGAGACTTTGATCATACTGGTATTCTTTCAAGTCAGATCTAGATGTGTTAGATTTTGTTTCTGCATGTCTGATAATATGCCAGAAAATAATCCAAATGCTAGGTAAAATTAGATTAATGGCTACAAAATGAAATCATAGCCAACTTTGATTGATTTGAACACTTGAAATGGCATTTGTAGAGCTATCCTTTAAAGTACAAAACCATTTTTAATCTGTCATAAAGATATTTCTAGGAACCTTAGCACTAAGGGAAAGGATCACAGACTTGGTAGAATATCAAAACTCTTTTAAACTGCAGTTTAAAAATCAGACAACAAAGCAACAAGACTCTCATTAAAAGTATGAATGTTACCATCTTGCTTCCTTGGAAGTGCTCAGTCATTTTGCCTGGGTATTTGTAGACAACTGCTCAGTTTGCCAGTGTGTATTCTTAAATATTAATGGACTAATATTATTGCATCTCTAATGAGAAGTGTGACCAGGAATTATGCCCCTCCATTGTTTTATCAGCCATTGTCAGGTGCAGCATTGATATATTAACTCCATGCTTATAGCTGAGCCTTAAATACTCATCCTGGGTCCAAAATGTTTTGTTTCGTGTCTCTACAATTTAGAGAGTTTCCTAAGGATAAAGAATGAAAAGCTTTACAAGTGGTGTCCTCCTGGTCTCATTTCCTATGTTAGTATTTAAATTACTAACATAAACAGGCTAAGTGCCTAAATTGCAACTTTTGTTCTGTGGGAACACCCTGTTCATAACAGTTGTGTAATAATGAATACAAACCACTGATGTAATTCACAGCTCAACAAAAATGTCTTTATATGAGTGATTTATTCTGAAGCCTACAAGAAAGGAGGGAAAACAGTATATTAAAATAGTTTATTTGGCATTAGTATGCACTTCTAACTGGCTATTTCCCCTGCTATAAATGTAGTTTGTCTTTATTTTCTATCAATCAAAACTAAATTGAAAAAAAGCACATCATTCACATCTTGACAGTCACATCCAAAAGTGATGCTGCTGGTGTCATCACACTCTACTTTTGTACATGATTAAGTCTGACTTTTTACCTCTGTTCAGTTGGAGCCTAAGACTGGAATAGCAGCAGTTTTGTAAGTTAGGAGTAAAGCTCACTGAGCCACGTAGGAGAGATTTGCCACAGGTCTTACCTGCATTACCACTGGATTATGCCAATCATAATGTTCCTTTCTTTTATGAATCATAAATTGCCTCACAAAATACAAAGCAAAAAGCCCACATTTGCACAAAGTAAGTATTTCTGTTCCTCAATCTATATGAAAGTAATATGCATTTTGAGTCAAACTTTCTCAAAGATAAACCAAACAAAAGTATTAAAGGATAATTTAATATCTACAACTAGATTTGTGTCAAATTTGAATTACGTGATTAACTTGTCTCAGCAAACATTTCAGAGACAAATAAACAGTGGAATACAAAGCCAGCTAACATGACAGATACAGCAGCTTGACTCATATTTTAGAAGGCTTTCTGTGTTAAATTTGCCCACACTTTTGCATAACAGTCATTAATCCTCTAAATCTTTCTCTCTAGACATTGACCTATAGGTTGTTTTTCCATGATAATCATTAAAACAAAGGCATACAGAACAACGTATTTTGTGTCATCAAAATACCAAGTGGGAAAGGAGAAAGGGAAATATAGGTTGTCTTCCTGAAAAGATTTTCCTATCCAACTTAAACATTAACCTTGTATACAGAGGTTTTTCTCCGTTGTCCTAGGAACTTCTGCAGATAACATGATTATCTAAAGACAGTATTTCCTCTTATTGTGGGACAATTTCTGCCTTAAAAGCCTTGTCTTTTGAGCTTCCCTTCTCTGTAACTCAATCCCTTTTCACTGAGAAAAAAATTGTAGATATTTACTTAGATTAGAACTGGATGACATCTAATCAAAAATAATTATAGTAAGCTTTGTGAAAGTTGGGATGCACTGAAAGTACATGTGCCAGCTACATTTGTCTCTGATTATAGCATTTTTTGCTTAAGATGATGACAGCAATCAAATTATGAAAATAATTTGCCTCAAAACCATATATCATAATTTAGCTCAATTTTTTCGAGCTGTGTGTAATAAGACAGTTACCTTAAGCTAGATTACATGGATAGGAAGAACAGTTTAAATAGAAACTTGGGGTATCTACACATACTCTTTACTGCCAAGTTGCCTAATTCACTCTGCAGTAAAGCATCACTGTCTACACGTATGGAGCTATTAGACCAGAGTAAACTAATTAACTCTGCCATAGGTTAGTATTGCCTGACACAAATACTATCCTATGACGGGGTTATTTACTTCACTGCAACACAGTGATGGGGCTGGCTGGGGCATAAGGGTGCTACAGTGTAGGGCCGCCTGCCGGCTAGCCTGGCATTGTAGCACACTTGTGCCCCAGCCAAACCCTACACAACACATTGAACCAGGGGAAGCAGCTCCAGACTAGCAGGCTGCTGCCCTGGGACCCTGCCAGCTAGGGCTTCACCTTTCCAGCTCAATATGATGCAGTTCCGGGCACATGTGTAAATGCTGTGCCTGGAAGCAATAAACTCCAGCACAAACTGCACCAAAGTTTATTGTGTTGCACTAGACGTGTCCACTGTATAGTCTACCATTGTTTCCTGACACCATAAAGATATTCTTTCTTGCCTTGTCCCCTCTGTAGCAGTCAATGGGCTTGTGGCATTATGAGGAATTTGTCTTTCTGGATCCATTAATTATGCAGTAGCACATACACTCCAGCTTCCTCAGGTTATTTGGAGCTCGAGTACAGTGCCCTTCTCTGCATGCCATCCATATGAAATTTCAGGTACTTGACTTTCTCTTTAAACAAAGTGCAGCGTCACTCTTCCAGGCCTTATTTTATTAACAATACACAGCCGATTGCCATTCTTGTCACTGGGAAGTGCCATCACTTTAGTTTCTATAGTCTTTGTATCTTTTTTTTCTGCTGGTTGAAAGAGGAGTGTGGGGTTGGGAGCCCTGACCTTTCTTTCTCCCCATGATGATAAGAGCCCTGCTTGTATATGTTAGAAGTGGCAGGAGATAAGAAAGAATAAAGATGACTATCCTGTACTCATTACTGGCTATGTAAAGAAAAGAGTGTGATTTATGTTATTTCTTTTTATTGTGAGTTCTTGTAAATCATTTAACCTTGTCTTGGAGTCCTTTTGTTTTTGCAGTTGCAGCAAAGAAGCTGCAGTGTTTACAGTCATTTGTGTCTTGAGTATGATTATAAAGGATGATAAAATGGCATTATGTTGGGGACAGCTGCAGGGGTCTCTGTGTCACACTGAGAACTGCCAGGACCTGGAACTCAGCTAATTGATAAAAGCATAGAAAAGCCACTGGTGAGTCTGTTCTTGTCAATCACCCATTGGAACTGTGATAAAATTGACAAAATACAAGTTTGTGAATTGGCAAGGAGTTGGGGGAGAATGGTAGTGGAATCATAAAATTGATATTTGCTGGATGTCACTACAACAGCAAGGCACAGAAATGAGATGCGCTAAGTGGAATGCTGTAATGATGACCTGGAAATTTCGAAGTGACTTTGAGTGAAGGAGAGAGTTAGCTTCTATCTGTGGTCAGGTAGAAAGTAAGGCAGGG
>JAGPOW010000261.1:184856789-184877338 GCA_030014935.1 Caiman crocodilus
GGGTGGCACCTTAGAGACTAACTAATTCGGAAATACAGTACATAAGCATTTGGAGACAATAGCCTTCTTCATCAGATGCATCCCTATCCTGCCTTTTGAATAAGAGATGGTGTGAGATCTCACATGTGGTGAGACCTCTTCACAAAATATATTCACCAAATATTGTGCAAAGTACTAATATTGGGTGTGGGTGTTTATGGTAGGGGCATGAATGATTAAGATGAAGCTTTAGCAATGTGTTTGAAACCTAACCCGTTGCCCTATCCTTTTTGTTGTCCGTGTTACATCAAGTATTCTGATTAGGCAAGTTTGTTTATTTAAATAAATAGTTGATCGCTAAAAATGAATGCATTTCTGCCTATCTGGCTGCCATTTTTTTGTTGTTTGTTTACCAAAGTTTATTGATGGTAAAGGATTCAATGAAGTCTAATGGGTGATGTTAATTTAGGTTCCGGGAAAAATCAAATCAAAGGCACTTTATCCTGGTTTCATAAGGGAGAAAAGGAAGTAAAGACCAGGCTTTATTTCTACTGCTGGAATATTGTAAGTTGATGTTCCAGTAGAGGTTGCTTTCTTTTCCCATTTGTTCAGAATACATTCACTTTCCAGCACCCCTCGAGGAACTGGCACTGTTTTGGCTTTTGAATAATGGGAGCCTGGTGTGATTGTGAGTAAATATGGGAGCTGGTCCACAAAACAGCATTGTTAGCAATGAGAAATATGCTTTCTTTCCATGTGAACAAATGTTTCCCTCCTGGTGGCACAGTGAGACTGTCTGTCTGATTCTGGAACCTAATATTTTGTTTACATTTGATTCATAATTTCAAGTCAATGCAAATCTCTACAATGATCACAATTGTTTTTGTTGTGCAGCAGTTCTTGCCCTAATTCAGTGCTGCTGTGGGAACAAAAGGATTGCCACTTCATTCGGTGTTTCAGTGCACTGTAATTTTACATGGTGCAGTCCTGTTGAGCTTGCCTTGCTGTGTCATTTGTTGTGCCCATCACTATTACTTCCTTTTGACCTCTTCTCTGTAATTGTGCATGCATGACTGACTGGCTGCTGTAAAGGTACCTAAATGCAACCGGGCTCATTAGAGGAAATGTGAATTAACCAAAATGGTTCTCTCAAAGGTCAGTCAAGACCAACTGACTACCTATTTATTCTTTGCCAGGCAGTAAGAGCCATCTGTCACATGACAATAAGCAAGAGTAGATTTCAGGACTCCATTTGTTTTTATGACAGTTTTTACAATTTTATGGAAATTGGCCCATTACATAAAACATAATTTTCCTCAGAAATTGGTATTTTAGAGACTTTATATCCCTCTTTAGTCATTTACATATTTAGCTGCTTTTATATGGAGCCCAACTATAAAGATGTTAAATAAAAAAAAAATCTTTAGACTGAAGTTTTGTCCTTTTAACAAAATCCTTGAAGGACTCTTATCCATGTTTGATACTCAGTGAAAACCTCAAGGGCTCCATTTCTGAGTTTTATGTGCCCTTGGAAATGGGGGAATTTACATATATTTCCTATTGAGCCTAGTAAGAGAAACACGTATAATGCTTTAATATTTAGCCTCAAAATCAGAGCCCACAATAATTTTCTAACAAGATTTTATTGCTCTTTATATACTTTGAATATGTATTTTTCATAATCCTCTGTAATTCTTAACACATCTCATTGTCTTTGTCCTCTCTGCTGGATGGCAAACTTAATATGGTAAATCAGAATACTGCAGACAGTTGTATTTCTGGAGTCCTGGGTTCAAACCCACATGAAAATAAACTTTCTGATTTTTCTTCATCTGTAGTGAACTTTAATCAGTAGCACAAAATTACCACATGCACTGCTTCAGATTAGTACTCTGCTCAAGAAAGTCTATAAGGATTCTCTGTATCAGGGAGGCTTAAAATGCACTGGCAGATCCATTTAAGGAAAGCTTGGACAGCACCTACTTGCACTGTGTCCTGCTAAACCCAGCAGTGTCCTTCATTATCATGGCTGCTAAATAAACATTTAAAAATGAGAGAAATGGAAATACCAACCTGGAGATGGTTTTCATTGGAAACATCAGATCCTTGACACTGCCCTGCAGTTATAGAGATACCCCTGGGTCTCTTCTCTGTGACGGGAATGTCCTCTTTGAGGCTGAAGTCCTTAGGTATTCAAAGGGGGGGCGGCACTCAATTGGGATCACTTGATCATTTTCATGTTTTTGTTGTCTGATGATTACCGTTTAAAAAGTCAGCATTTTTCCAACCACTACTACTGAGTAAAATGCAGTTGCAACCACATTTTCTCCCATTGGAAATAAGCAATAATTGTAGCAGTTGTGTTGTTCTGATGAATGCTGTTATTTCTTTACATATTAATTTGTACTGTGGTAGCACTAATGGATGCTAATCACAGAGCAGGGTTTTCCTGGGCTAGGCATTGTGTAGGTGCGCCAGAAAAAGTCTGTTTCCAGACTAAAGAACTAAGTCTTAAGTATATGAAACAGAGGCACATCAGCTGCCTAACCACTGTCAGTGTTTATAGGCATCAAAGCAAAAGAGAGTTTTGAGAAGGGATTTAAAACATGAAATTGATGTAGCTTTGTGATGTTTCCTTCTCAGTGTTAGGGGCAACAGGGAAGAAAGTACATCTTATTTGAAAACATATTGACATGGGCCATGAAGTTGGACATCTTAGCCATAGTAGATGCAAGGTGTAATGTTAACATTGTATCAAAGATAATTACATAGAGCAGGGATAGGCCATGAACAGTCCTAAAAGAGAAGAATGTGTGTTTAATGCAGTGGATAAGGGGAGGGATACAAGTTAACATGGTCAGATCTGTGAGAGGAGGCTGTTCTTTTTGCAGCAGCTGTGTGAATGGCTGTACAGGAGACAAAGCAGTGAGACCAAAGATGAGCTGATTGCAGTAGGTGAGACATGAGATTGTGAGGTCCTGAATGAACAATTTAGTTGAGAGCAGGAGAGGACAGGCACATTTTACAGGGCTAATTCAGGAAAAGATAAAAAGATACAGACATGGGTTATATCTAAAGAGAAGGCTGGGTTCTGGATAACACGCTGGTTATAGGTATGAGCGAGAAGGATAGTGGTGGCTTTATGATGGACCATGGAATTGTATGGATTCTCACAATGTAATAATAGTATGCCTGTTGTGTCACGGTCAGTGAAAGAAAATTACTCTATAACTGTGTTGGGTTAATAGAATTTCCTGTATAACTTGTCCTAATGGTTTCCAGGGATTTAGGAAGAGTAACACAATAGGTCTAGGTAAAACAGTTGAAAAGGAGGAAAGCTGTTCGTTTCAAGGACCCTGTCTCCAAGGAGGATGCAGCTTGTTCCCAGAAATGAATGCCTGATTTTAAAGAGATGTAAGTGCCAAAAGTAGTAGCTAGGTACATAGGCATTTTTCAAAAACCTGATAATATCCATTAAAATCACAAAAAATTAGGAGCATAGGCACTCTTGAAAAAATCAGTAGGTGCCTGTCTGCATCTTTAGGCATCTAAATACCTTCAAAAGTCTGGCTCTTGGAGATCAAAAGAACATGGAAGAGATTTGGATTGAGGGGGGGGCGTTGTATGAGGGAAGGGAAGGGAAGGGGAGGTTAATGCTTCTCAGGACACGAAGTGGTGGCTGACAGGTTTTGCAGTTTCTATAGAGAAGTCAAAAGAAGTGCGTTGTTCCATATCCAGGGAAAGATGAGACATAGAGGAAAGCTACATGTCCATAGTCTGTTTTATTTCTTTTATATACGTTTCCCCTGAAATGGTTTAGTTTTAAAGAATTGGAGACTAGTGTTCATGTTATTACCGCTGCCTTGCTCTTGGAGAGTACAGAAAATTGTGTGAAAAGACTACTAAATGTTGTTTATAGCCCATGTTTAGCTTAAGGTGAAATTGGGACAGCTACTGGAGATGAAAGAAAGAAAGAAGAAAAGAAGGGCAGGTTAAGGTTTCTGTTCAGACCAAAAGAAAGCTTTCTGAGAGAGAGAGGTACATTTGTGAGTCATCAGCCAGGAGGTGATAGTTGAAATTTAGTTTGTATATATATGATCACCCAGAAATGGGGTGCCAAGGATTTGCCTTTCACTATGACATTGCTCTTGGATATTGGGGAGGGGGAGAGGAGGAGGATGTGTGTGTGCTTGCATACAACTGCACACGCACAGAGCAGAAGTCTGAAACACTATATGAGAACACCTGTAACCCCTTCAAGATGGTCTGTTATACCATACATTTCTTTTTAAAAGCAGGAAATGTCAGACTCTCTTTGCCAGATAATAACTGCAATTCACTTGTACAGAATGCAGTTGTTATGGACAGTTGGTTAGATTGGACATAAAAAGATTTCCCTAACCAACTATATTCAATCAAACACTTTTAACTCACTAGTTATAGTGGACAGAAACTGCCATAATAATGGATATTTTCTGGATAATAAAGACAACCATACTTTCCAAAAGAGAGTAGTGAGAATTATCGGGAGAGAGAGCTTCTGATATTTTTCTTTTGCTCAGTAATTACTCTGAAGCTTTGTAAATGGTCTTTTATACTTCAACAAAAGACCCTTACAGTTAACAATCCTGGAACTTTACAAGATATACAGTAACCATGGAGTTCTCCTGAGTGTGTGTTTATACATGCCGAGGAGAGGATACCTTCAATTTGGAGGGTGCAGAAAGATATCTGAAGTTTGATAGCAACCACAGGTGAGGTGTAGCAGTTACTACCACAAACCCTGAAGCTCCATTGACCACTGGAACATTAGGAGGCTGTTACCTTTGCAAATTAGCACTGAAAATTGTGTTCAACTCATAAGAAAGATGTCCACAAGCATATGCATGTAAATACAAACAAGGAAAAGTAGGATGAAATCTTGGTCCTACTGAGTTCAAAAGGAGTATGCCCTTGACTTCATTGGGCAAGTATGTCTCCCATAAAGAACAAAAAAGACACATGAGCTCTTGAATCCAAGTTGTCTGATGTAGGTTTATCATCGCAGATACCTGCTTGTCTTTACAAGTACTTACAAGATCTGAAGGCCATGAAGTCCATGTAATCTGCATGTGTGAAATACACCTCTATAAAGACGTGTGCCAGAGAACACCTGGAACACTCATACTTTTGTAACTTTTGTTACTTGTTTTTATGGCCCATCAGCATTGCCCAGACCTGTTCAGTTGAGCTGGCAGTTAGCAACATAGATGAAACTTGTTAAACCTGCTTTGCTCTTCCCACATGTCTCCCTCTCCAGCTGAAACATTTGCTGTAATAAGAGTAGCAGGAAAATACAATTGCAATGCATCAGAAATAATTTTACCATTTCAGAATGATCTCTCATATTTTGTATCACCAAGGTGTACATTTGTGAGTCCTATTTGTAAGAGTGCATCCACTGTGTCTGTTCCTTTGTACAATTGTACTAGATTGTAAGAATAGTGATGATTGTTTTTTAAATAAACACTAATTGAGCATACCTGTAAATATCCCCTCTGTAGACCTCTATCAGTTCCTGATGTCTCTACTGTCATGTTACAGGTATCACTGCAAAGTTGTGTTTTCCTGATGATTTAGGTAAATTGAGACTACTGATTTTTATTTTTTTTGACGGCTGTAGTAAGAATGATCACAGTATATGGAGTTCTGTTAATCTCATGGTAGAGAAAATAACGAAATATCTTTTAAAGAAATATCTGTCAATAAATAGACTATCAGTAGAGATATGTGTTAATATTAGACATCATCTCTGTTGCCTTTAATTCTTAGAGCTGTGTGAGGCTGTTGTGGACTTCAGTGCTGGTAGAACTTAAAAAGAGGAGGAATGGTTTAGTTTGTGCCTGCAGTAACAGCTGCCAAGGGGCTATTGTCCTTGTTAGCTATTGCTAAACACAGTGTAACAGTGTGGGAGGCCAGGCAGGGCAGGTATAACAGGTTATGCTGACTCCAGGGTATCTACAGATTCACTATGCATAATACAAAGTTGCCCAGTTCTGGAAATGTTATGGTCCTTTTGCACTACAGATGCAGTACAAAGGGCTGAATGCCTAGCTCTGCATTTCCAAATATTGACTACACGTAGGCTATTCACATAGAAAAAAACTGTACAGTGAAAGGGGACAGAGCCTTATTGCATATCAGCTCCTCTGTGGTAACTGCCCATGTGCACACTCTTATCTTATGGTATGTGAAAGCTAAGCCACAATAGTTTCATCCTTATCAAAACAGAATAAGGCGGCACATAGGAGCTGTTACTTTGGATCAGCAGGCACACACTACAACCCTTCCTCTTTTCCACCACAGTAAGTTCATATCTCCACATTCAAATCACTGTTATCATAACCTCCAAATGCCATCTCTTCCCTGCATGTTTTTTTAATCCATGTTTGTAAATTAACTTTACTTAAGCTAAGTTCATAAGCTGTTGTGGAGCTGGTATTGTGCATTTGTACTGTACATTTGCATGGTGCTAACACACCAATTGATTGGGGCTTTTAGGTAATACTGTAATACAGTTAATAATTATATAAACTTAAGATCTTAAGCTTACATTTGAAGGTGAGCTATACAAGCCTAAAGTTACCAGGCAGGATGAAGCTGAAAACATTTAGAAACCTTTGAAAATCCATGCCTAAAGTGCATGTATACAGAGATTTATTTTGAAAAGGGTATTTTATATGTATACGTAAATAGGGACAAGATCAAGTGGTTTTGACTCTGCTCCATATGCACTGAGTGACATAGTAAATATTACAAATGACATGTTATATAACTTAAAGTAAAGCCTGTGGTGAGTGCAGGACTGAAAAACTTTTATTGAAACTTTGTAATGATAAACATTGTATAGGGCCACAAATATATTCCAGCTATTGTACAGAGAAAAAAAGAAAGCTTTGGATTTGTCTTTGCTCCAGCATTAGCTCGAAGTATGAATTGGGTATTGCTTAACCTCAGCACCCATCCACAAAAATCTCTGCCTCTAGTTAAGTAGAGCCTTGATCGCAAGTTAACTGGGCCATCACAGAACTTGAGTTGACACGGAAATGTTCCTAAAGCTAGACATAGTAATACACTGGTGGCATTCTATCGTGCTGCTAAGGCAATGCAACTAAAGTGTTTTTTGATGCTTTTGCTGCTCTCAGTCAGGCAGGTTAACACATGAAGGCTAATGTGAGAGTAGACAACATGAGCCAACTAATTCTGCAAAGATGACATGGTTTTTGCTCTATCAGATTTTTTTTTACATAGAAAAAATCCATCCCTTTATGGAACTCAAGCATCAGGCCACAGTGGAAAAAGAAAAGTTCAGGGTACATGCACGGAAATTGATGGAAAATGGTACACTTACTCTTTTGTATGCATCTGTACTAATGACTTGTGAAAATCATGCGTTTGATAGCGAAAATGGGTAGACACCAATCCATGTGTGCGGACATTTGTCATACTTGCAAAGGGAATGTTGAGTGGTGCAGTTTAAAATGATCCTGAAGGCCTTTCTTTGAAAAAGAAAATCACAAAATACAAATTTTCAGGATCAGTTGGCCCAATTTGCTTATCCAGTAAAGCATTTTATATTTCCACATTTGGGTATAATTTTCCCACACAGACAGAAACTTCCAGTTCACTTAAACCTTCAACAGGGCAAGAAAAAAGCAAATTCCTTTCTAAATGGAGAGAGAAAATTTCACCCTTCAGTTTAATTGATTTCAAAGTCAGTCATAAATCAAAAATCTACAAGTTGTGACAAATTGAAGACAGCTCAGTGTTGTGAAGCCAGAAACTTTAAAAAAGGAAAATAGCTCCTTATCTTCTCTTCTTGCATAGGGCCAAGCTCAGATTTGAGTCTCAGAAAAAGACGATAGCAAAATCAGACAAAAACAAGTGTGAGTTAAATCAAAAGCCCAACTCCAATAAAGTCATTTATACTATAATAAAGCTGAAGTTACTTTTTCTTTTGATATCTGTTCCTAAATGTTGAATGTACTTACCTGACCAGCTATTGTATCTATTACGAAATAATTAAATTTACATCTCAATTATAATGTTCTCTATTACTCATCTTTGCTTAACAGAGTTAAACAAAGGAAATCTGCTGTGTTGTTATTAGCTTAATAAAGAAAAATCTTTTTGAAATTCTTATTAAATTGCAACGAATATACAACTAAATTGAGATTTAATTTTATTTTTTAATTAAGGGAACAGCCATTGATTGTAAGTCATCGAACATGTGCTGTAATCCACCATAACAAAACATCATTGTGACAACGGATCTCTAAACCATTTGTTAGAAACATAAAGGAACCCTTAAAAACATAACTGGTGAAGGCAAGTCACATGGTGATGTAGGGTAAAAGAAAAATATTAAAATGTTTAAAAATATGTCTAAAATGGTCATGTTTTGATAGTTTTCTATTCTTTGTCTTCCTTATACATGCTATATTATCATGTATAGCCATCTAAAAACCAAACTGAGCAACTAATTCACTATTGTAATTTTGTTATTACTATTACAGTACTAATATTGCTATGACTACAACCACTGATATTATTATTTAAAAATTAAATCGGTCAGCTCGTCAATATTATATGGATATTAGATTTTGCCCTCATTCTTTTAGTTGAAAAGCAATTCCTGAGACTAAGCAGTATTTTTCATAACATTTACATTTGAAAGGGTCTAGTATCTTGTGTGTCAGCAGGCCTTTGACAACTCATGGCACAGTAAGCTTTGTCAAGCAGTTTAATATAAAAAATAGTTTTTGGGGAAGGCAAATATTTAATACTCATGGCAGTAAGTAGCTCATAGTACTGGCAAAAAAATAAGCAGATGCTATTCAAGTTAACCTGCATGGTTTTGCAAAATTGTCCTGCAACTTCTGCTATTACATGTTCTTCTTCAAGCCAGTGTGTCATGTAACCTGGACTAATTTCCTGTATGGCAGATTAACACAGTATTCTGTACGCCATAGATCAAGGTTAGATGTGTGAAACTTTGCAAATTTGGCAAACTGGAATTGTGCATGTGCATATTCTACCATTGGCGTTCACAAGTGGTTTTGCACAAATACTGAGCATGTGTATTTCACAAGGCTCTTTGAAACCTCTTTGAAAATTTGTGTTGCAAATTTTGGTTTAGCCTAGATTGAAATGTTGTCTGCCTTGATACTATTTTTACTACGATATGGAAAAGAAGCTGTGATATGTGTAAGCTTCCTAGGGAAGAAATAGAGGCATTACTGCATGGGACATTTAAAGCAAGATTGAACAAAGCTAAATAAGATTATGTTGTTTTTGTTCCCTTTGTCATCTGTTCTGCAATTCAGAACACACAACACAAAGCTATTTTCTGGCTAATGGAAAACAAAGGAAGGATGGATGTTTGAACTGTAAAATGAGGGGATCTTGCATAAGCTTCAAAAAAGGGAGAAAGGCTGAATGGTCTTAAACAGAATTTGATCACTAACTTGTACTTAGGCAGTGGATTTACTTAGGAGAGTTATTTTTCTTTCTTCTCCTCAATATGTAAGAAAACTTGTTATTTAGTACAAGAAGGGCACTGTTCTTTGTCTTTGGATGTTTTGATTACAGATGCAGTGACACTGTTGTAATAGAGTAGGATCACTGTTGACACAAATTAAGGCATGATGGCAGCAGTAAATATAGCTTTGCTGCAGCTTTAAAGAGATGACTTTGAAGCCAAATCAGTATGCCTGATCAATGTTAATAGGACCAGCTATGAGATCTTATAGTCTATAGTTCCCTGCCAATTTTAGGATTAAAATCTGTGATTTCAAGCATTATCTTCTGAGTCATTTAACTAATCAGGCACGCAATGTTAAATGTTTGTACTTCTTTCCTTTTCTTCTCCTTTCTGGCCAAGATTTTGGTCACCTTTGCAGGTGGCAGTCTATATTTAGATCTCTCTGACACTTTCCTGGGCATTAGAAGGAAACTGGTAGTAGAGCTCCTTAAGAAATTTACCAGATATTCAATGCTTGCCATACAAATTATATAATTCCATGTCACAGTAACCTTGACCTTCCCGCCAGCATGATTGACATGTCAGGAAATGGGCAGCTTCTTGCAGTTACTTTGAATAGAAAAAGTTATACCCTTAAGATGGGAGAAAGAATAAACTGGTCATTCTAGCTTACCGCGATGAAACTGGTAAAGCACTGCAAGGTCAGCTAGTCCAACACAGGAAATGATGCAGACCCTTCTTGTTTTACCTGCCATATAGACAGTAAAGCCCCTTCTACGCATTACAGGTATTGCACAGTTACCTTAAGACCAGTTGCACAGGCAAAGTAGCTATCACACAATACAAAGCTCCAATCAGCTATGAAATTAGACCTCAGAAATGTACTAACTTTATATCTGGTTGCTATCCAGCTTCAATTTGTAAGTGTAGCAGGGTCTAGGGCTTTCATGCATCCCCAAGCCCTAGGGATTGAGGCAGCTGCGATTCTCCAAGCCTGGGAGATCGTGGCTACGATCTGTCCCTCTTTGAGCCTGGGAGATCATGGCTGCTGTAGTTCCCCAGCCCCAGGGGTGTGTGGGGCACCCCTGTGGCTAGGAGCTCCTCAACTGAAGGGGTTTCCAGCTGCAGGAGCTTGTTTCTTGTGCAAGGGGAGTCTCCCAGCACCAGCAATAAAATGCAATGGGATCTATTTAACGCATGATACCACAGTTACACCTCATGTCATGGACATGTGGCATGGCAGGATGAGTGGTTGTATGGACTCTGCATTAAATCCTATCACACCTTTACCTGCACTTGTAGAGGGGGCCTTAGGCAGGCATGTCACTTGTGCACAGCATGCAAAGTTTCCAATGTGTAATAAGTGGTAGTGAGTCCACATGGAAGGAGAACCTTTCCAATAGTTGCCGTGATTTTTAACCAGCTGCCTCTTGCCCATAAGCAAATCCAGCATGTTATAATATAGATAACTAACCTGAATGTGGGCTGACAAGATCAAAATGATTTTGTGCTGAAAACTCCCCTGAAGTTCGAAATAAATGGATATAATATTAGTTGCAGCGATAATAAATATGAAAAGCAATTGCTCAGGGTTGGTAGACTGTAATCTGTGAATGATCTCACACGCAGGGATACCGAACAAAAATAAATCACGTACATGAAGGCAAGCTGCTCTAGACGGTCTGCGCCTAAAATCCAGTCTGGTTCAGCAAGGGGTTTTATCTTGTTGCCTCTTTAAGGTCACATTCCAGTTAACATTGTAACAATTTGCTGTAACTTGTTTGCCTCTCCCCTACCTCACTAAAAATGACACACAAGAATTTCTTCCTAAGCCTTTGAAAACCTTCCTTTCTTTTCATTCCAGATAACTTCAAACGAGAAGCACTGTGAGAGCTTGAAGAATGATGGAGATATTCTTATCCACACTCTCGGGGGACTGGCCCAAACTGCCAGGTGAGTTCCCTCGGGCTTTCAGGAATTTCCAGGGCCGAGATCTCCCCTCCCCTTTCGTCTGAAATGGCCTTCTCATATAATAACCTCATGCACGACAAGCCTCTCGTGTTACCACCCCTCGCCTCTCAGACACTGCTGTCCTAAACACTCCTTTTATTCAAAGCTTTCTAGCTTTTCTGTTGCTGCTGTTGCGGTGTGCTTTGATCCCCAGATGCAGCAGGCCATAGCTATGTGACACAATCTACTGGGCTTTTGGGGTTTTTTTGTTTTTTAATGGCTCACCTCTTCATAACCAGATACTGCTCTATTGTTCCCTGGTACAGTGTGCTAGCAGCAAAACATAACTTTTGTGTCCTGCCTCACAATAATGGGGTCTGTGAAAGCACAAACTTTTTGCATGTGCATTTGAGAAAGATGAGAAATATCCTACTTCTCAGAATGCCTCATGTCTTTTCAGGTAAGGTTACAAAACTGAGGTCCTGACCACTTCTGAGATGCTTGGGCATCAAGTGTGAGAACAGAGCTGTTAATCCCAGTGGCCTGGGTGAATTCCAGCCCGGGTTATGACACTCTCCCTACTTAATTCCCCTTGCACACTCAGCGGATAGTGACTGCTCTGCCATTCTTAAGATATTGTGTCATGGGCTGATAAGCTGTATTTCTGTGCAGAGTGAGATATACTTTGTAGGCAGGTCATAGAGGTCACAAGCCAATTTTTTAATGCTTTGGTTAATCTTTCTAGTGCCCTTTTGCACATGCAAATGTAGGTTTTGTGTGAGTTAATTGCATGGCCTGGTCTAAGCACAAATTCTGAAAATGGTCCCTATGCACTATTGTAGAATGCATTGTATTTTTTGTAGGGGAGGGTTTTGAGAGGGTGTAATAAACAGTGCAGTTATGGAGGAGAAGGTGAAAATCAGTTAGCTGTGAAGTGCAGATGGGCATAGGGTTAGAGATGGTGTGGCAAGGGAAATGGTTGCAAAGAGCTAATGGAGCTTACCTTATATCAGCTTGGAAAAGCCGTTATCCCTCTTTTCCATGCAGCTGCTCTGTTGTAATTTCCTCTATATCAAACTACATTATTAGACCGTAGTAATATATCCTCTTGCAGCTCGCCTTAAGATAGGGAGAAAAATATACACTAACAGATTTTTGTTTCCTCTTGTTCTTCAATTCAGTTCCAGGTTTTGTTGCAGTGCTGATTTTAATTAATTATCTAAGGTACTAAACATCCCTGCATTGTCAATTCTAATCTTTATTTTGTAAGTGTTTACTGTCTAAAAGTACCCACATGCTGCTGCTACTCAGATCCTTATTCCAGGAAAATGATAACTGGGCTACATCCCAAGAAGCTTCCTTCATCAACTTCTGCCCTGCCTGCCTGATCCCAGTGATGATCAAATTGGTATGTTAAGGCCCATGCTATGTTACATATATTATGCAATTAACTGGTTAATTGCACAATAAATTTAGATTGGCCACACACGCCAATCCTGGCCATGCTGCAGGGAGGTGGTGTCATCCCCTCGCACAGATGAGAAAACAAACTCAGAGCGTGAGTGATTTCCTAGCATCTGACAGAAAGTCTGGGACACGGGCAGTAGAACCGAGATCTTCTGTCATGTAGTTAAAAGGTAATTTGCAAAACCAGAGAAAGTAATTAGCACAGGACTCTCCAGCTACAAGTAAAAGAGCCAACCAGTTCTCAAGTTAGTGCTTGAAAATGCGTAACAATTCTAACTGGTTTCTATCCAGCTTTAATCTGAACACGAAGCAGGGCCCTGCGGGTGTGCCGCCTCTTTGGCTGTTTTGTTGCGATTCAACCCTGCAGCAGCTATAGGAATATGAAAGGGCCTCATAAACAGGAGGTCTTACATAAACAGGACCTCATGTTTATGAGGCCCTTTCACTTTCCCTCTATGAGAGCTGTCCCATTTTTCCTGTGCAAGACCTGAAGGCTAATGCCATCCTGGAGATTGTAAGTGGCTACGACTGGGGTGGAGTGACTGTGGGCTGTCAGCCTGTGCAAAAGAAAATGAAGGGTAGGAAGAGACCCCAGGAAGTCATCTAGTCCAGCCCTCTGCTCAAGGCAGGATCGTCCCTAAACCACTCTGGACGAGTGGTTCAGTAACTACAGCCTGTGGGCTGGATCTCTCCTGCAGAGAGATTCTGTGCAGCTCACGTAGCTGGGACAGCAGCAACAATCGGTGACTGAAGAAGTAGTAGCGATGGCTGGGTTTCAAGTGGTGTCCTGCCCTAGGACTGATCTCTGTGAATTCAGCTGGCTGTTGCTAAAAGGTTGCTGGCTGCTGGTCTAACCTATTCTTCAAAACTTCAGAGACTATGAAACAAAAGCTCTGATGTCTGGAACACCCTGACTTGCCACAGGTATAGCAGGGGGCAGGGCACTGCCAGTGTCTAGCCCCTACAAGGAGAAAGGAAGTAGCTGTTAAATACACTCAGGAGAAGCCTGGCAGGTTTAAATAGATTGAAAGCTGAGCTGTACGTGCTTTCCTGTTGCCTTGAAGAAGCTACATGAAGCAGCATTGCTAAACCTTTTCTCTGCTACCCACTCAACCAGTCAGGACAAACCATTTGGGAGCAACATAGAATTCATCATGTGTTAACTGTTCTGAACTAGCTTTGTACTTCCCAATTTGTCCAGTTTGCTGTTTTCCAGTGAAGACAGTGACCAAGACTATGAGCTGAATTAGTTTCAGAAAAGATGTTCAAAAATTTAAGGTTTCTGATTTGCACTGCTGCTCAGTAAAAAAATCCTGGACCAGCATTTTGGACTTTGTGACTGTACACATTGTTCACCAACAACAGAGCATTCAATTGATAAATATCCCACACAGAAGCCAAGGCATCAATGAATCAGTGTGCTAACACACTTTTATAGAGCTAGAATAACTGAAGGGCAGGGTAGTCCATAGTAACAGTTTCACTGGGCCAGCCCTGACATTTCCCAGTTCTGGGAAAAGTAAATGTCACCCAGCATGAAAAACAGGCAAAATAAGTGTGGGGATGCTGGAAGATGTTTAGCATAGACAATAGGGCTAGAGGAGCACCGTACTTGCTGATAAAGGCAATGAATTGGTCTGAAAAACATAACTGCGTGTAGCTGGGGCAGTTAGTCCTTCCCATGGAAGGAAAGAAAATAGACATCAGTAGAGGAGCCTCTGGATGCGAACATACATTTGAAGATGTGTGTAAAGGAATCAAAAGATATGAGACTTTTTTTCCCCAAATAAACTACTGAAATATAATTATTACATTTTCCCTTTTGTCTTGGGCGGCCGGAGCCGTCCAGAGGATTGTTAATTTAATCGGACGTCAGGTGGGCTGGTGATGGAAAAGCGTGCACAGCGTATTGGTTGCAAAAATAACTTTAACTTTCCTTATGCTGCTGGTGGCCGCAATGCAGGTTGCTTATGTAGTTACAGCTAACTGGCAACAGAACGAGCCGGCGAGTTTGTAGACAGAAACGAGCATGCAGGGTGAAGGGTATGTTGGGAGCAAATGGTAACAGGGAGATGTTGGTGGGTGATCAGTCCTCCAGCTTTTCTCTTCCACATGGCAAAGTTCTCCGTGCTCTACCACATGCTCAGAGCGCTCCGACTTGGGCAGAAGCTGCATGGACCTTTATGCGTTTAGAATAGCCAATGACAGGCCGCCAGGTACGTATAGCTAATGAGGTAGAACCTACCAAATTCAGAATAACTGTAGTTGCTTAGGGCGGTTCTATTGTGACAGGGACTGATTTGGTTATGATACCTTTCACAGAGTGGGACTCATCAGGGAAGAAATTATGGTAAACATGAACTCAGGGACTCACATGTGACTTGCTGTACATTGAAAAAAACAGTATAATCTTGCTACTGCGTAGCAGGAAAATGGTGTATAAAGGAGTTATCCAAAGTGGCCGCCCTCCTCAGATGAGTCTCCAGCGTGGAGCAACTGTAGAATTTAGATCCAATGTTTTACCTGAAAGATTTCTAAGAAGTGTTACTGTTTTTCTTTTCTTCCCTAGTTCCCATGCCGATATTGCTGTTGCTTCCCTGGCTTTTGAAATTCTCAGAACAGTTGGACATGAAAAGATCAAGGCTACCAGATCAAACATCACTTCACAGCCCTGACTGAAACCAAAAGACATTTGTGCTGGTCCATTCCTTGCACTTGATTTAGGATGGCTGCAGTGGAGTAGAGTAGTCCTAATTCAATCAGCAAAACTGTGTGAGCCCATGCATACTTATGCTTGCTTTCGTCACTACTTAAAAATAAGGGAGAAGTGGAGAAAAAGCAATAATTTGTCTGTTGCTCTGTTGAACTTAATTCAGTACCTTCTTAGTTTAACCAAAAGTGCTTGGTAGTTGTATTTTGAAAAACACAAATTAGAAAAATGCAGATACGTACAGTAGGGGAGAACTGTTCGTTCCATCCAAACCGTGATACATTTCCGTACAAAATGGTTGATCAGAAATAGAATGTTTTCTCATTAAGAGAAACTGGAGAAATTACATTTTTCTGAGTAGGACAGTGACTTTTGCACATGGAATGATTTCTGAAGCGCTTTGCAAATGTTAATGACACAGTCCTGGCCACGCTGCAGGGAGGTGGCGTCATCCCCTTGCACAGATAAGAAAACAAGCTCAGAGCGTGAGTGATTTCCTAGCGTCTGACAAAGTCTGGGACACGGGCAGTAGAACCGAGATCTTCTGTCATGTAGTTAAAAGGTAATTTGCAAAACCAGAGAAAGCAGTCTAACTGAAGTACAATAAATGCCTTCATTCACACTTTCCTGTTCCAGTGAGTTTTGGTTAACAAAGGCCATATGCACAAACCAACCTGTGGCAATTCTTAGAACAATTTTAACACCCTTCAAAACTTGGCAGTTCTGTTACAAGAACATTTCATCCATGGGAAAAATAAAGCAACTTTGTCAAAGAAGCTTTCAAAGTGGGGCAGAGCAAACAGCCTATTGTAGCTATTGTTTGACCTTTCTCCCTCAACTATGCTCCCCTACATAAATCTGCAGTCATGTTCCACTCAGTGTGGCAGAAAGCAGGGCAGGGTGGCACCTTTTGTAGGCAACAGCCTACTATGTCAGATGCTACTTTATCATAGCTTCTAACAAAGCAGGCTGTTGCCTATACAAGCTTGTGCCTCTGAACCAGCTAGTCTCTAAGGGCACCAGGGTGCTGAGGGGGGTGTTTTAATTAGAGCAGCTGTCGGGAGCCACTCTGATTAAAACACCCACGGCGTCTCGTATTCAGCATCCTCACTCAACGAGCTTTAGTTAAAGCACCCCCCCCGCCACCATTTTGAAACACAGGATGCTGAATACACAAGACGCTGCTGCACACTGGATCGGATGAATCGAGTCTGCGCCAATGCCACCTAACCAGACTGTCAAAGTATTGTAAGGTGCCACCCTGCTCTGCCTTCAAACTAACTGCTTTTGATACTGGCTAGCTAGTTTCATGCTCCTGCCACAGCAGCGGTTGTTCCATTATCTGGTAAGCACTGATATCACAATAAGGTGAAATGCCCAGTCAAACTGCAAAACGAGTCTCAACTGCAGGACAGCTACAGAATTTAGTTGAACCTTTTAAGCTTTCTAGTAACTGCTTATTAGCTCCCATAATGATAATGGACTGAATCTGCAAAAGAAGTTAGGGGCGTAGCTGTTACCTTAAGTCCCAAGGTAAGTCTAACATTTAGGTGCTACTGTCATCTTCACATCCCTCAGTGCTGTCTTGCTCTGTAGGCATGGGAAATCCCTAGGTGTGGAGTTTCTGTCAGTAGATAAGCACAGCTTCTGCCAGCGCATCCTGGTGCCATCAAGTTTTTGGAGCCCTAGTGCACACTTGAGCCTTGGTACCTGGGAACTTGGTGCCTAACTCGAGACTGAGTACCACTAGACAGCAGGCTGCTTAAGTCCCTCTGCGGACATAGCTCATCAATCTTTGGGCTTTGAACATCTCATCAGTCACTGACAGATGAGTGCTAGCAGAACAAGTATTGCCCTCCCTAAAATAACATTTTTTAAACACAGACAAGGCTGGTTAAGATGCATGACATGGATTTATTTGCTAGTTCAGTGACAGGCAGGCTCGCTCGCTCGCAAGGCTTCATAGAGCCTTGTTAGCAGGTCAGCTTAGACTTGCTGGTTTCATTAAATGCAGAGTTTGAAACCCTGGAGCTGCTCAAATGTTACAGGTAGGCGCTTAAGCCAGTGTACATTCCTTTGCCAGATTCCCATTTATATTCAGTCTACTTAGCATCTTGGGTAGAAGTCATTTTTTTTTACCAACTGAACAGAGTAACCTTGTGGTAAAGTATTTGCATGAGCTTTCAACCTTTTAGTATTGCAGTTTTTGAAAGGTCCTAGATAAAGGGTTAGTTTCAAACCATGTAGTGCTATTTTACAGTAGCAGCAAAGGAGGAAAGATGGTCTGGAGGAGGTAAGCTGTTAAGCCATTGGAGTTCTTCCTACACTGTTCTGGCATTATCCTGAAATGATGCAGTACTTTATACAGTTAGCATAAAATGGAGACTCCTTTCTCAGGGCATCTAACTAAAAGTTAACTAGTTCTGTTTCTCAAAATGGCAGCTATATATCCCATTAAGTTGTTTGCATTTCCATAGTGCCTGTAAGTCTACTGATAAAATAATCTGTCATTAAATATGAAAAGCAATGGGTACCCAAGCTTCATAACCCACAGCCTCCACAGCTCAAAGTAATGGAATCTGTGACTTGAGACACACACACACACACACACACACACACACACACACACACACACACACACGCGCGCGCGATGGGTATAAGGTCATTGCTAGGTTGTATATGTTAAAACAAGCTTGAGTGAAATGCTGTGGTATCTGCATTAGATAGGTGAGCCCTAGGGAGTGCTGGAGGTCAGCATCTTAACTGATAAGACTATAAATGTCTGATACCTTAATTCATGTCTATACTTTTAAGTTTTGGATGAAGAGGGCATGTCCTAATCCAGTATTATCAATCAGTGTGTTTCTTTCTTTACTTGCCTAGCCTGGAGGCATATTGTTTTAGCATAGTTCAGTAGTTAACACCCCAAAATAATATGGAATAGCACTTTTCTGGGAAGCAAATGAAGTTATGCTCTTAGTTTTTAAAAGGCTGCACTATGCTTTAATAAAATCCTTTAAAAACTTTTTTTCCTACTTAAAACTTGGAAGTTAAGTTGATCAAGACTTCATATTTACTAGAAGAAAATTGAGTAAGTCATGTCAGTCACTTCCCAATTTGTCATGGAGATGAAAAGCTACAGCAGCTAGGTGTACAGGTACATTTAATCAGGTTTGTCTACTGTGTCCCTTCCTTTCTAGCATAATGGGGCATGTAGAAGTGACAGCAAGCATTTTTGGATACTTCACATTCAATCCCAAGTGTCAGTGGAAGTTACAGGCCCAAACCCTTACAGACTGTCAAATATCTGCCAGAATTGCATCTGTTACAGCCAGGATGCTCCTTCATTGGTCAGGTCATATTTTTGC
Organism: Caiman crocodilus; assembly: GCA_030014935.1. NCBI lineage: Eukaryota > Metazoa > Chordata > Crocodylia > Alligatoridae > Caiman > Caiman crocodilus. The sequence continues at coordinate 184,875,787 of JAGPOW010000261.1, forward strand.
TTGTCAAGAGTGCAAAACATACTGTGGTCTAAATCAAAAAATCTGTAACGTGGCTAATTCTAGCTGCTTTGCTGTGAAGCCAACTCAAGCTAGAGGTGTCATTGCTAGTCAGTTCACATTTCAGGTACCAACACCCTCTTTGCATGTTTAAGTATGCTATTTACAATCAGGAATCCAGTATTTGATCCCTGACTCTGGTTGACAATTGCAATTATTCTTTAGAAACTAGGCAATAGGGTAAATATGGTTTGGGATTGGATATTGTGCAATTACATTTAACTTGCATTTTTCCATAACATGGCTGAAATCAGAGGTAGGAAGAAACATAGAGCAGTCACTATCTTACAACTGGCCTTTCATCACAAAGTTGTAATGAATTTGATAGGCAAGTAGATGCAGATCACAAGAGGTGCAATTCTCAGATGCAATTCCCTCCCCATCCCCCAACTTGCAGCTCAGGGAGTTTTGTTTAGTCTGAAAGTAATTTCAGAAGGGAAGCTTGTTGTAGGTGTTCTGTCCGTCACCCAAAGTACACTCCCATCTCCACGAGGGCTCTAGTATCTGCTTCAAAGCAGTAGGTGGCCTTACAGAGAAGTGATCTCATGTAGAAAGGTGATCTACATATGCCATTTACAGAATCAGCTCATGCAGCACAAGGGGCACAAGACTTGTTTTAGAGTTCTGTACACTCATAGGACAAGGCAAATGGAAAAAAAAAAAAACTCTTGAAAGAAATTTCAGAGCATCTTACTGAACTGTACCTATAAATTCTTTAGTGCATTTGAATTAGAGCCTAAGACCACTCTTATAAAACAAATGCTTTATACTACAGACCAAGTAGGAGGACACATGCTGCCTGAAGTAAGGTGCATAGTTGACTGCCATGCTTGGAACAGAACTGCTTCAGGGATTTGGCCAACAAGGTATGAACAAATTTCAAACTTTTTACACTTTGCTCCAGTACCCAAACAGCAGAAGGGAGGGAACTCAGTACTAAAATACAACCAGCATCTGCAACAGGGAAGACTACCTGCATGCTGCTGTTCTGAGCATGAGTCACTGGATATATTGCTTTTTTGCAGAAGTGAAGATGAGACTACCATTAGGAGGGTTTTTTTCCTTTGCCATTTCAGCTGTTTTGGGAACATTCATATTTCTGACCAACCACTTTAATTGTCAGACAAGAAGGGACTTCTCTCTGCAACTATGCTTTTTGTACATGTAGCTACATGAAGCTGGGTTTGCAAAAATCAGACCACCACTACAGCAGTGAATTAAAAGTTTACTTTAATTCTGAACCATTTTTATAACTGCATTTTTTTCATGAAGCATCTGTATCACAGCAGGCTACAATAACTTTGGGATAAAAGGCAACTGGTAAACTGTCCAATACAAGGTTCCAAATAAACAGTTCTTACTGGCCCCTACCCAGACATATCCCAGTAAAGTTTTTGATCAAAAAACATGAAATAGATCCACCTGCTTATTTTAAGCATATTAAAAAGGAAACTAATTGGACCATTTCTATGTGTCTAATTTTTTTTTTTTTTTT
>JAGPOW010000261.1:184877721-184891648 GCA_030014935.1 Caiman crocodilus
TTTTTTTTTTTTTTTTATACAAAAAGGCTACACAATGTTACACTTTTATTCAGAATACAATTAGAGCGATTATGAATTAGTGTTCTACACCATTACTTGATCCTTAAAAATTAGAAACTGCTGTAGCGTATTCACTATAACTTAACACTACAAGAGACTTAAAAAAAAGAAAAAAGAAACAAAAGAAACAAAAAGCTCCCTAAACAACAATTACTGCAAAAAGAAAGGCTATTCCAAAGCAAGCAAGGTCAGTACCATTACAGAGATTAAAAAAAAAATTATAAAGTTTTTAACAAGCAAGGCTAGGGTTTGATAAATTCCATCTTGCAGTTCATTCTTGTGCATTCCTTGTTTCTTGAGTCACTCCCAAAATCCATTTTGTATTATTACTCCTCGACCAAAAAGGACCAGAACAAAAAGTTTACTTCAATTGTTCCCATAGGAAACTCAGCTTGGTTAGTGTGTCAGGCACTTTCTGAGATACTAGCCCACCCCTCGAGCCCTCTCAGCAACTCTACAGGCCAATCACAATGCAAATTCATTCAGACGATACAGCTGTGTAGAAAGAAAAAAAAGTGTCAGTGTTTTCAAAGTAGGGTGGGTTACTTGAACATGTTAAGGACTACATGAAGCTGGAGCACAAACAGGGCATCATTAATAATTATGTCCACACTTCACATCAGGAGTCACAGAAAGTAGGAGCTTCAGATATTCCATTTGATATTTTGACAGATCCACATTAGCCATTCCCTCCCTGCCACCCAAGTTCTCAATTTGGTAGGTAGATTGCTTTAAGTTTTGAGTGTCTTACCTAAAAGGATGATTTACAGGTCAGTATCGAACCAGGCCAACTGATTACTGTCACCTGGAGGCAGCCCATCCATAAGGTCCTGGGCATGTCCCAGATCCGGCAGCCCATCAACTGGGTAGTCAGCACCAGGGTGGTGGCCACCCATTTCATGCTCCATCATAGGGTCCATACCCAAGGCATCCTGACCATATCCGCCAGAGTGGAAAGAACGGTAGCTAGGATCTAAGAGTTAAGAGTGGCAGAGGAGGGGGAGAAGAAAGGCATAATGTTAACAGATGTTAGATGCATCAAAAGCTGCAAATTATCAATGTGTGAGATTTGAGGGTTTCCTCCTCCCCCAATTTGGCCAAACTAAAGGAAATTAGATGGCTACAAATTGATCTACCATGTAGTGTTACAGCTATTCCACTGTTCTGAATGAGGCAGCCTTTCAGTGGCTCAGCAGAGTACACTGCCACTGGAAGCACAAGCAGATTCCAGCCAAGCCATTTAGTCTGCAGAACAGAACAGTACTAAAACCCCACACACTAATGCTGCAACAGAATGAGACCAGTAACTGCAGTCTGCTTCCAAAACATGCTAGTCAAGAGGCAGCTTGTGCCTAGTTCTCCAAGTCTGGAATGACCCAGGTAATATACACTCAAGTGCTAGGGTTTGTTTTTAAAGGAAAACTGCAGTTTAGAAATACTTTTTAGATGGGTGGAGGTTAAAATGCACATTTAAACTGCCCAGCACAAGAGTTAGACTACCCCCCACTCCCCTGCTTTGCTTGTATGTTCTCTTAGATCCCACTGAAATAGGACCCAAGGTGCTGCAAAGCTTATTAGGCCCAACAACTGAGAATGTTTTCAGATCAATCTAGTCTCCAATGGAGCCTTTCCCTTTTTGCAGTTCTCCTTTAAAGGCTATGAATTTAATGTTTCTAGGCTTAACTTTTAAACTTAGAGGTCAACAGCAATGGACGAGACCTACCATCTGGGCGATATCCAAGAGGTTCTCCCTGGGCACCGATATCAATTCCAAGGTCTGCAGTCTAGAGGGGGGGGTGCATAGGCAGGGTAATGGGAGGAGGGGGGGAAAAAAAAAAAAAAGTGGTAACTTGCATCAACTTCAGGTGACAGATGCATGTCAGGCAGTTCTGCCTTGTGATGTTTAGGTGGTTAGTTGAGCTCCAAGGAATACTTCTGCTAGAAACAAATGCAACTACACAGCCACTGTTCACCAGGACTCAAGAATTTAGTCTGATAACACTATCTGCAAGTACCTGACAGCTGGTGCTGAATAGTTTAACTTTATGTAAGTTTATTTGCACCCGATTACTGTGGTGACTTGTGTTCTCAGAGACAGAAAAGTATATATGTTCCCTAGGAAACAGCCTTAACACTTTTAGCAACATTTTAACTTGGTTTCAATTCAGTGGACACCCAAGACTTCTGGGCAATCATGTAAGATGGGTGTCAAATGTATCCATCCCCATGGGTCTGGGTAAGGGGCACAGGGTCAATCTGCCAGCTGGAACAGGCCCACAGACTACTCCATATGCTGGACTAGTGCACAGGGTGATTCAGCACAGGCATTTCCTGCAGTGGAAAGCAGCCCTAGCTAAAGACTCATTACACAGAGCGTGTGCTGCATGGAGATGCCCACATCAGACTGGCCCTGGCCCTGTGTACCTGACCCAGACCAACCCCAGAACCAAAATCTGGCAGGGTGCCACATGCCCCACACTGGCCTATTCCAGCCACAGGCCAGGGCTCATGCTACATGCAGTGTCTGGGCACCAGGCCAGCATGCTTGTCCTGGCACACAGGTACAATCTGTGGGCCCAAATTTGGACCAGCCCTGCAGCCTATGTGCAGGGCTGGTTCACCAGACACCAAACCACTGCTCATGGCACTAAGTCAAATCCTATATACCACACGCAGTATGCACCAAAACAGCCTCACATGCTACATGCAGTGTAGAAGAGGCTGGGGGTGGCATGTGTTGCATGCCACGTAATGGGAAGAAGGGGTGCCCAAAACCTAGACCAAGTAACAGGTTTTCCATGTGTCAGATTCAGCCCACAGGAATCTTTTACACCCCTGACAAACTCACATTACAGTGTTTGCTTTTGTTCTTCCATGATAATGGGAGGGGGGAGGGAAGGGAAGGCAGCAGCATATGGTAAAAAAGCAGCTGTCTCTACTCAGCCTAGCTTAGTGTTAATGTCCCAGAACTTTTCCCAACATGTTCAAAACAGTTCCTGAAGGTGCACACAATTGTGCTGCCCACATCCCTTTGTCAGTGGTGCCTGGTACCGATAAGTTGCTCCGAGTCTCAACTAAACTAAAGACCCAGGAGGATTTGAAAGTTTTCAGCAACAAAAGCAAATCTGAGGCAGTCTGACCACCCATCCTTTCAGCAGCTGCCATTTACCTTGGGAAAGATACTGAATTAGTCAGCAGGGCTTGTCAATACAGAAAGGGGCTGTCATCTTGCTCATAAGATGGTGCCAAGATTGAATCTGTTCTTGTTTAGAAACTAATACCCAAGTGGAATGAGCAGCATGTCTGCCCCTTCTGAAAGCCAACTCCAGCTTGCCCCAAGAGAGAAAAAAAGAAAACCACCAACCAAAACAGTCCCAATGCTCTACCCCATCCTGCCCAGGATAGCAGAAACATGTTATATCAAACCAACACCTTCTTAGGTGAAAGCAGCTGTGTCCTTACTGTGCCCAGAAAGACTTCATTATGCCAGACTGAGAGCAGCAGTTAAGACAATACAATATACCACCTCCTCTCTCTCTCATGATGGGGGTTGGAGAAAAGGAGGGAGAATCTCATCCTAATGCCTGGAGAATAGTTCAAAGCTTTGCAGACTCCAGGCCTTCTGGAAGTGGCACAAGCCAGCCCCTACCCCTCCATCTCTTCCCAGAGACAGTGAAGGCTTTAAGATTCTTCAATGCTGGAGAGGTCTTTGTGGACCTTGGAAAAAAACCTGCCCTTCTGCAAGTACACCAGCTAAATACCACATGCATAATATACTGCATCCTGATCAGACTACATTAAATGCAACACCACAGATCCAGGTCAGTGCTTAGTGTCTAGGTGGATCAAAAAAAAAAAAAAAGCTAAACACAAACCAATTAAAACAGTTACTGAAGAGCTAAATATTCACTGCAGGTTCATTCAAGGTAAAAATCAGGACAGTTTGTTAGGGTGGGTAGTACTTTAAACAGCAGTATGAAGCACTGACTACACTGGTCATGTATAAAGACTGTTGCAACTCTTGTGTAGAAGATTGAGAAGTAGTTTTTAAAAATGAAACAAAGCTATTTTATCCAGATAAGGAAAGAAAATTAGTTAAAGAGCAGAGTGAGTGCCATGAACAGCAAAGATTTGCATTTAACATCATTAGCTCCAATTAATACCTAGAACTGGAGCTGGGTAAGGGGGAAAGTTTAGGGTTCAGTGCTTCCTTTAAAACTTTCAGAGTCTGACAGTTTTGACCAGTTCCAACTTTTATAGTAAAACCTATCAAATAATTTGGTCTGACATCCCTCCAAGGTAGGCCTAAGGGAGCAAAGAACACAGCTGCTACTTCATTAGCATCTCTCAAAGAAATAAGTTACAATAGTGTCTTTGACAGCTACCAATAGCTGTCAAGTTGTTTCAGAGACCAGCAGAAGTCATCTCTTAACATTCTAGACAATACTTAAATGATTCCAGCTTACAGGAAAAATGTACATCATGCTGAAAGCCCTTTTTCTCCTACTGAAAGAATATGATCCAAAATGGATGGACAATGTACTACAGGGAAAAAAAATAGTATATGGGAATCAAGTCTTAGAGAAAATAAGGTTGGTACAAGAATGTGACCTACCTCATTCCAAGCCATTGGTTCAGTTCTGAACAGGGAGCTTGTCAACTCAACTGAAAGCCGTTTCTTATAATCCTGTGGTTTGTCTTCAGACATTCTGAACAACACTGCTGCTGCGTATGTTGCTATTGAAGAAGAGTAAGAATTTAGCAGAGGCCTTTCACTGAAAAAAGAATTTCATTTTTAAGTCTCAGTTTTAGTTCACTTACCAACACCCTCGTTTCTAGAGTGAAGCAACTCTGTTAGAGGAGCAGTAGCTCCTTCAGCTTCAATGGCTTCAGCTGCTTCCTTATCTTGAGCCAGTTCACACAGTACTCCTGCAGCTACTCTCTGGATATTCTCAATGGGAGAATACAGCAGCTAAAGCCAGAGACAGACATTATCTATCAACAAGGTGCAGGGCACTAAAGAAGCCCACAATTAAGAGCTCCACTGAGCAAGACAACAGGCAACTGCAAGTCTTAGCTATCCTCTAAACAGCCAAATTTCATAGTAGCTAGGGTCAGGAGGGACCTGATCAGATCATCTAGCCTGACCCCCCCCACCACAGGCAGGAATGAATGCTGGGTCCACAGGACCCATGATCATCTAACCTCTTTCTGAATTTGCCCAAAGGTAGGGACAAGGACCACTTCTCTAGGAAGTGGGGTGGCCAAAATCTGGAACCAAACTAAAAATATTGCCTCCTGATCTCCAACCTAAACCTGTTCTCCATCAGCTTATTACCATTGTTCCTCATCACCCCAGGTGGTGCTGGGGAGAATAGGGTCTGCCTATTTGCTGATGATCTCCCCTGATGAGTTTGTAGGCAGCCACCAGGTCCCCCCTCAGCCTTTTCTTGCTGAGGCTGAACAGGTTCAGGTCCCTCAGTCTCTCCTCATAGGGCCTGTCCTGCTGCCCCCTCACCAAACAAGTGGCCCTCCTCCAAATTCTCTCCAAGCTGGCCACATCCCTTTTGAAGGTGTGGAGCCCAGTACTGGATGCAGTACTCCAACTCTGGCCTGACCAAAGTCACATAGAGGGGGAGTCTCACCTCTCCAGACCAGCTTGAGATGCACCTTTGGATGCATGACAAGGTATGACTGGCCTTGCTGGCTGCAGTCTGGCATTGGTGGCTCATGTTCATTGTCAAGTCAATAATGACTCCAAGATCCCTTTCCGCCTCTGCTTTCAAGAGGGGAACTCCCTAGTCTGCATGTACTTTGTGGTTCCTTCTCCCAAGTTGCAGCACCCTGCATTTGTCTACATTGAACCCCATCCTATTCTCATCTGCCCACTTTTGTATTCTAAATCTAGTTGCAGCCTCTCTCTCCCTTCAAGTGTGTCTACCTCACCCCACATCTTTGCATCACCAGCAAACTTGGACAGCATGCTTCCTCCCCACCCCCCAATCTAAGTTGTTAGATGAAGATGTTAAACTGTGCAGACCCAAGTACCCCACTGCTCAAATCACACCAGGTTGGAGTACAACCCATCCACCACTACTTTCTGGGTGCACCCCCATCAGCCAGTTTTTTTACCCATCCAACTGTGCAGGCATCAATGCCACAGTTGCTTAATTTACTGACAAGGATGGGGTGAAAGCCAGTGTCAAAGGCCTTCTTAAAAGTCTAGAAAGACTATGTCCATAGCAACACCATCATCCACAAATTTAGTTACTTGGTCATAAAAGGCAATCAGGTTGGTCAGGCAGGACCTGCCTTTGATGAACCCATGACGATTACTTATCCAAGTTAGTAGCCCTCCTCCCAACTGTAGTGCATAATAGGCTAAATACACACAAATTAATCCTGTGCCTTGTACTTAAACCAAACTGGACTCAAAGGCCACAACAAGGAAGAGATTCCACTAATCAAGCTAGCCCTGGTAGTGACCTATAAGGAGGGCTGGCCCAGGAAGCTCACAGAATGTAAACAGGGATCATGTTACTCCCCGAGGCTTCTATTGGCTTTTGTTGCATTTACAAGCAGAAGAGTAACACTAGTTTACCTGCACAAACAGCGGGATGGTATTTAGACCCCTGATTACAATTCGATTGTGAACATCTCGAGCAAGAATATGAAGAGCTCCAGTACAGCCTTCAACTATTTCCTCCATGCGCACACCTTCCTGTGTAGAGAATGAGAATACTGTAACTCTTGGGAGGGTTGCAGTTTACAAGCCTGCCACAGGCTAGCCAGATTAAAAATCACCAGTGGTCAAGTCCAGCACTCTTATGTAGCACAAGTCTTAACTGATGCAAACTGAAACAGCAAACAACCATCCTTCTAAAAGTTAGATTCAAATGAGGCTTTAAAGGACTAGCTGGTGTTTTCTTCCCCCAACCCATTCGCAAGTGCTCATTAGGATTTGCCTATGAATGGGATAAGCCATATGGAAGAAGTTTAAAAAGAATATCCTGATTTTGCACAGTTCTAACATGACAATTTGATGAGCAAGCATCTATTTAATTCTACAAGGAGGCGAGATAACAGACTGTTAACAGACATTATTCCCACAGTAGACAACTTTGCAAAGGTGTATTTCAGCTTTTAGTGCTTCATTAGTCCGAGCGTCTCCAACAATGGTTTTGCTGCAGAAGGACTCAGTTATAATTGGAACAATTTGCGATTCAAACATTTGTTTAGCACAGCTATGGGCTAAAAGAAAACTACTTACCAAAATGCTGTACTTGGCTCCAGCTGAATTTAAGCCTGAGTTCTTATGCTGCCAAACACCAATTCTACTTGCAAGCAGGCAGGCAGGCGCCTTGGCATACAGCACACTAACTATTGCAAGCTGTGACATTTAAGTAGGCTATATGACCTACACTGTCTGGGGCAAACAAATGCACAGGAGAACCTAGTGCTATAGCATACACACTTAAGAAAAACATTACTACCTCATATAGTGCCCAATCTAAATGGGCACAGTATAAAGAAAATTAAAGTGTCATGTTTCAGATTCACTGAACAATGCAATGTAGCAAACTAAAAGATCTTTAAATAATCACTCAGTAGTGGGGTATCATGCACTTCACACAATTCTATCTAGTTTGTTCTCCCATTGACTCTAGCTTTGCAAACTGCATTCTAAAACAAGACAGCTTGCCTTGACAGAATTATATAGTGTATATGAAAAAACCCCAAACTTGAATACACACATTTTTTGTAGCACCCCATGGCTAATGAAAAGCAGCTCCAGGCATGCAGGTTTGTTCTGTTTTGGAAAAGACTAACAATCTGTATTGTCCACCCTACCTAGACCTTCCAACAGTGTGCTCTAGACTCAATTATGGGGAAAAGCCACTCTACTCATTTGGATCACCTACCACAAACTGCTGTTGTGTTCCACCCATAGAAGTACGACGCTGGGTATCTTGATGGGCTCTGACCAGCAATTGAACTAGCCGTGGAATAGCACCTTGTTCACGCAAAGGGGCATGATTGGCTGGGCAGAGTGCAAGATTGCGGATCAGACCAACAGTAGCCTGCAATTACAGGGGGAAAGAAAGGATTGAGGAGCTTGTATACTTGATACAAATATAGAACCCCCTGCAAAATCTAGCAAGATGCTCACTCTTCCTACCCATTAGTATACATCACTTAACATACACCCCACTGTTTTGCAGCCATATAAAAACAGAAATTATACTGATCTTTGTTAAGTGACAAAAATACAGATAGGTCACATTAAAATGCTAATATAATAAGATATAGGGAAGTAGCACCTGTTTGTACAGCATTTACCTTGATTAGAGGCCAATGAGATGGTGGATGCAAGAGTTTAACAACCACTGGAAGCCCATAGTGCAAACGTACTGCATTCTGAGCCATCTCAGCTTCCTGATGTCTGCTGGTGAGGTGACGAAGCGCACAGATAGCAGGTTCTGTGATATCTTCCCGGTCTCCAGCTCGAAGTACCGTGCGCACAAGAGCTTCAATGCCACCAACTTGGCACACCATCATCTTGTTCTTGTAATTGTTGCAGGTAAGGTTGGAAAGGATGCCAGCAGCACAGGTTACAACATTGATATCATCTGATCCTAAAAGCTGAACAAGGGTTCCTAGAAGGCCTTCCATTCCTTCCTGCAGCAAGGAGGGTGGGGAAAAAAGGATGATGTTTTAAGTCTTAATTTTACAGAGCTGTTGTTGATCCCTAGTAAAGAACACTTACCTGCTTGGTTGCAGCATCTGAAAGATTTCTTAGAGTCCAAAGACAATTCTGGACAAGACGTTGGCTTGGATCTGTAAGGTGAAGTCCCAAGGCCTGCATTCCACCTAGAACAAGATGTGATACCTTAGTATTAAGCCAGCAACCTTCCTTTGGAAAGTAACAGTTGTGCAGATCCTCATCTCACAAGATGTTAAACTACTTCCATGAGCAGGTAAGAATTTTTAAAATTCCCATGGAATTCAAGATCGGATTTAATGCGGTTCGATACCAAACCAGGTCAGTCCCCATCTTTGTCATCAGATTCCTGCTCATCAGGCTTAGGCTGAAGAGTGTTTAAGCAGCAAATTATGCTTCAGTCCAGTGGTTCTCAACCTTTCTAGAGTCACGGCACCCCTCAGATGCAAAATAATCCTTGTTAGCCTAAAGTCATTCCTTGGAAAGCATTAGTTCTTAGTATTCACTTGAGTACATGAAAATAAAACAATTCTTCCACTGCAAAGAACGAAGGCCCCTGGCAGATACTACATTTGAGGCACAATAGCTGCTTACAAAAGTTAAACACCCAGCCATTTACTTTCAGTCTGGCACACCCTCCTGCAGAGTGTAGTGTATCCCCAGAGGAGGCACTGCATTAGTTTGGACCTGGCTTCCTTAACATCTGTAGAGACCAGGTTCTTCAGCAGGGCTTTTTGACTCAATATGCTATTAGATAAAGTACGAAAAAGCCCCAGTGGAGCACCCAGTCTATATAGATATTGGGGAGCAGGGTCAAACTAACAAAACACTTTACCAGAAGAGATCTTTCTTTCTCCCCCTCCCCAGCTGCCGGTCTGTCAGCAGCAAAATAACTCTGTTAACTGCAACTTAAATAGCAACCCACCACACATTTAGGGACTTAATAGCACCACAGTAAGGGAAACTTGACTTTTAACTTGCCAGTGTAGCAGGATCCCAGGCTTTTTTTTTTTTTTTTTTTTTTTTTTTTTTTTTACACACTAAAAATGGAAAAAGTCCAGCCCGTGGGCCAGAATGGGCCCATGATATACTTCATTTCCCAGGAGCCCTTTGCCTACATCCTGAGAAAGCCAGAAGTGGTGGAGCCATGACAGCACAGGGCCTGGGCTTCCCTGAGACCAACCTGGGGCACAAAGACAGCAGATCGCAGCTCTTCTTTGGCTCCATCCTGTGCTGTCCCCATTGCAAAATCCCAGCCCTGGCACAGGTCCACACCCAGCCATTAGCCCTGGCAGTACTGCTCAGGCCAGTCATGGAAACCCTGTGCCCATGATGTTACAGCCCTGCTGCTCCTCAGATCTCCATGGAAGCTGGCCAGAGCAATGCTGGCAAAGGCTATTGGGAAATGGAGTCCAGTCACTGGCCAGACCCACTATTTTGCCCACCCACGCTCTACATGGACAAGCAGGGCACAGTTGGGATCCGATTCTCAAGCAAGGCACAGCTGGGATTGGATCCCTAATCCCAACCATCATGCCTCCTACCATGCACTGTGCATATTAAATCATGCCTCCTGCTGTGCATGTTTGTTGGCATCAGATTTCAATCACTCCTTCAAAATGAGGGTCTGTCAGCAGCCTGAAAGATCACAAGAGGTCAGATTGGTTTTAAATGATATGCATGCTTGGCAGACTAGAAACCTACACTGTAAAGCAAGTTCAACCTAAAGCAGCTAAAGCAGTGATTCTCTGCCAGGGTGCCTTAAAATACTTGAGTGTTATAAGGAGCTGCACAACATTAGCACTACTAGATGTGCAAGCATGCTTGCACAAGAAATACCCACAGATCTTGAAGCAGAATCCACAGTACTGAAAAGTTATACATCTTGGTTCCAGTTACAGCTTAAACAGCTTTAAGATATAGTCTTAAGTCAGCCACTTCTCCAATACATACTGTATCTCAAGGAAGTAGTGACTTAAGAGTGAGGAATTTGAAGCTGTTACTGGATTACCTTATTTCCATAAAGATCAATTCATGCTCTAGCATGCAGTACTTGCTACTTCAGGGGTTCTCAACCTACATGCCATGAAATCTTTTTAAAAAGGATCTTGCAGCTTTTCCACCACTCCTGCTGAGCATGCAGGATGGGACAAGGGCACTCACATTCCAGGGCCCTGAAGGGGACCTTCAACTAAAAATCAGCACATGCTGCCCCCTCCCTTTATTGCAAGGTAGGCTCATAGAAGGCAGCAGAAGACAAGCAGCACTGGAGTTCTGTATTAAGCTAAGCAAACCTGCTGCTTCACAAGTCCCGATTATTATTTAAATAAAAATGTAAGTTCTCTCTGGTGAGCTAAAGAAAAATGCAAATCCAGTTCTTGCATTTTTTGTCCAAAGCTGTTGGGAGAGATGGGGAAGGGCAAAAGAAATCAACACTACACAGTCTAAGTAATCATTACATTTTCTGTATCCAAAGAACTGCCTAATACAGACTGCATTAAATATTCCTGTATTTATTTGGCTTTGATAGTGATATAAAAATTGTAAAAAGGACTCTAATGAAAAGTATTACTTTATTACTCACCATTCCAGAGAAGTACAGTATAACTTCATTGCAACAAACCCCCTGGGATCAAGGGGAAGGAGTTCATTAAAAAAAAAAAGAGTATGCTAAAGTACAGGGAGTCAAGTAACTGCATTATGACGATGAAACAGTCCAAGCAACAGAAAATGATTTAATAGGGGTTTATTATACACAGGGTTTGTGACAAAATTATGCTGCATTACTCTATTTTTCAGGAAGTTTGATTTCTGGTTTACTTCAAAGTTACAGATCTGTATCTTTTCCTTTGGGAGACTACTTCTCTCAAACATCAAGGATTTCCTGCAATCCAGCTTAAAAAGTCTTCCCATTATTGCTACTTGCCTGTTTGTACCACCTTAAATAAATCCATTCCTTTATAAGTATTCACTCCACCTCCCCACTAGACTGAAGGTCTAAATTTAGAACCAAGTTATGGACGATGCCTTGATTCTAAGGCCGAGAACCACTGGGTTACTACACAGTAGTCAAGATTACATGTTCCTATGAAAGATACTTACCAGCTTCAACAATAGCAGGTTTGTTACTAGAGCAAACTGACAGCACCTTCAGCACTCTACTTGTGGTCCACAGTAGTTTCTCATAAGTGTACGTCCTCATAATATTAACTAGAGCCTGGGGTCCACCACTGGCCAGAATAATCAACTGCAAGAAACAAACAAAAAAAAATTGCCAGTGGCAGATTCTCACAGTTCAATGGCTACATAGTGATCTGGGGTGAGAGTTTAGCTCTGACATTTTAGGTGACAATTGGAGATCTTAGTGTAAGGTCGAATACCAACATCTTCCATGTTGTACTGTTATCACAGCAGATTATTCAGCACCATTCAAGAGGCCTAATTAGGGCTCTGAGGCATTAATTTACCTTGCTCTCCTGATTCCCATAAGCTAAAATCTGAAGGCAATCTGTTGTGATGGCCAGGAATTTAACATTTGTCTTGTTGAGCAAGGCAACCATTTTCTGAAGCCCACCAGCAAGACGGACAGCCATCTTGGCACCTTCTTGATGCAAGAGGAGATTGTGCAGAGTGGTAATGGCGTAAAACAGCACAGAGTCCACAGGAGACCTACAGGAAAACAAGCAAAACCTGTTGAGTACTTGCATCTACTTACTGGTAACAACGATAAGATGTTAAGATGGTAGTCCACATACCCAAGCATTTTCACCAGTGCAGGAATGCCTCCCGATTTGAAGATTGCCAACAGTCCTTCACGGTGATGTGAAAGGTTGTGTAGTGTACCTGCAGTACAACGGGCTGTTTCCACATCATTTGTATTCTGCATGGTACGCACAATGGCAGATACCATTTGAGGAGATCTCATTATGGCATGGCGAGAGGCTTCCTTTTTAGATAGCTGGTGAACCATAACTGCAGCCTTATTCACCACCACCTTTAAAAAAAAAAAAAAAATTGAAGTTTGAAACAAGGTTTCAGTTTTCAGGTCTATTAAAAGGAATCCTACAAATCAGCTAAGAAAACAAGCATGTGCATACCTGGTCCTCATCATTCAACAGTTTGGTCAGTTCTGGGATGGCACGAGTTGCCAGTTCTGCATCATCTTGGTAGTTTATCAAATTAACAACAGCATGTTTCAACATTTGGGATGGTTCAGCCAGGCGTTGCACATTAGTTGGATGAGCAGCATCAAACTGTGTGGATGGGATCTGCATACCTTCATCCAGTGTTTCAGGAAACATAGCAGCACGTACTCTCTGAGCTCTAGTCATTGCGTACTGTCCATCAATATCTGAAGAAGGGAATATTAGTTACTAAATGCCTACTCAAAAACTCCCCCCAAAACCAAAAGCCACTGTCTTAAAAGACAGGGTGTCAATTAAGTATTCAGATTTACATACATTGTATGCCAAGCTTGCAAGTCATCTAAAATATAAGACCAACAATACAATGAAGATCCTCCATACCAGCCACTTGCTCCTGGGTGAAAGACTGAGAGAACCCCTGCTCCCACTCATACAGAACTTGTGTTGTATCAACATCTTCTTCTTCAGGGTTCCCTTTGCCGCTCAAAGACGGAGCAGTTGTTGTGGCACCAGAATGGATACCAGAATCCAGATAAGATTGTTGCTGCCAATGACTGACTGCTGCTTTTCTATCTGGCTCCATTGCCATATCCAACTCCATCAAGTCAGCTGCAAAAGAACAAACAAGGCTGCTTCAGACAAACTTCAGATTTCAAATTAGAACAGTTAAAAGATTGTGATCCAGTTGTCTCAGACTGAGGCTCCACCACTCAACCAATTCAGAAACCTGCAAACCTGACCACCTAAGCAAATAGAACTATATGAGCAGCCTAAACCAACCCAAGTACTTGGCACATCAGCAGTAACTTGATTCTGTGACCAAGACATTCAGGCCTTCCATCTTCCTCGCGTATTCCAGGAAAAGGACTGACCTGCTTCTCAGCCTGTGACAGCAGCTTAATACAAGCATGCTTACAAGTTTATGCTCTCTGCCATACCTTTAACTATTTTAGTAAAGGGGATAATGCTACATTCTACATAACCATTTTGAAATAAAAAA
>JAGPOW010000261.1:184891748-184904181 GCA_030014935.1 Caiman crocodilus
TTTTCTTTTTTTTTTTTTTTGCTTACAGAACTGTGGCCTGCTGTATTTCAGAGACCCTAGAAAAAGGGAAAATTAGAAAAAAGGAAATCAGATCTCCAAAGCTGTAGAAAGCTAGTTAAGCTGAAGTTAAACAAGGCTGAAGTTACACAAGGGGATTAGCCCAAGAGGTTAGTAGTCTACTATGGACACACAAAAATCAAGGATTTAGATACTACCCAGGCACTATTAAAAGAGCACACATCCAATGTAGGAGCAGAAACATCTGAAACTATAGCCAGACATACTTTCTGCTGACAGAAGTTCCATGGAGAACATTTACCTCCTAAGAAAGTTGACTACAGAAGAAAGAATGGAAGATTGAAAACAATTAAGTCACTTGCTTATTTCCTTATTTCTCATCCTCTCTACCATGCAAAACTCTCTCAGAGGAACCTTCAACCAAGCATTTAAGCCAAGCTGGGGGCTTTGTACTAACTGGAGTAACACAAACCACACTATTTAATCTGCTTCTGGTGCAGACTTCCCTCCCTACCTCAAGTCAGACAGCTGCTATAGGAATCAATCAGTTAAATAGAAAAAAACAAAACAACAACTGGATGTGGGGGGTGGGGGAAGAGGAGAAAGGAATGGGAAAGTGGGCCATCACCTATGAAAGTGGGCAAGATCAAATTAAAAATTCTCCACTTGGTATAAAAATGAGAATTTAGTCTTTATTGAAGATAAGAAATATGCATTCCTGTGGAATGATTTAAATCAAATCCACAGAACTCTAAAAACAAAAGCCTAAACCACCAAGCTCCTACCATCCTTTTGGACAGAACTGACATGCACTTGAACCGTCAGGGAATAATACAGAAGAGCATCTGAATAGGGATAGTTTCCTTTTTTCCAGACAGTATTTGTGAGGGATATACAAACTTAAGACTGAGGGTCAAAAATCAAAATTCTAACAAGTTAAAACTATTGACTACTCTAGCCCACCTACTCTGAGTGAGACAAAAAAGTCACTTCCCTTTTAGAGCAGATATTTTACCCTTCCAGTTTGCAACAGCATTGTTTAAAATGATCTGCTGAAACCAAACCAAGCCAGTGCTACCTAGAGTACAGAATTTCCATCTAACTTATATTTGTTAGTGTGCTGTGTTTGTATTTCATGTACCTTTACTTCTAAATAATATTTTTAGTCTTAAAAAAGGAGATATCTGACCTTTCCTTCAGGAACTACTAGCCATCAAGCTAAGACTGAAAGGAAGCAGATACTAGTTCTTACAACAGTATTCAGCAGGGCTAAGCAACTCTAGTGCAAGCTTAAATTAGGTATCTGAGGGTCTAAAAAGCAGTTGTTTAGATCAGACTTAAAAGTCCTCCTCTGAACCCACCAGAGATGCATCCATTCCCTGGCCAGGGGTAGGCAGTGCATTATCCCTTAGTGTGGCCAAATAACAGTAATCACTATTCACACAGCAATGCTCTGAACTGACAAGGAGTTGAACTAGTACATTTCCATGCAAGTCAAGTCTTAGAAGCATCACTTTAGAAGTAGCAGTATTTGGGCAGATGGAAAGAAAGGGTTGAACTAGAAGCCCATCACCCATGTCATGTTCTTTAACCTGCCTTCAGCTACAAGTCCCAAATACCCAGCTATGGAATAGTTACAGCCAGCCATGCATCATTTAAAATGAGGCCTAATAGCTTTGTCACATGCCATCCCTCCCCCTCTGACCCAAAGCCAAGAAGCTTGTATACCAACATTGCCACTATGTATAGGTAATATTTTAAGTCCCTTTTGTACAACTAGCTGTATATTCCCTTTTGCATTCAGCTTCTGTTTATGAAGTCACAAGCAAGACCAATTTGCTTGGCTGGATGCAACTACATAGTAAGCATAACTGCTTTGAGGGGTAGTTTGAATTATCAAGCACAGTTACAGAGCAAGTTTAACAGGAAGGATGATTCCTTAAGATACAACTGAAATGCTGCTTTAGACTGTAGGCCAGGTATAGCTTTCTAAATCCAGCATCCAGTATTTGAAAGTTCCAGTTTCAGGTGATTAGTGACAGCTGCTGAATCACCACTACCTCTATTTTGATATTATTCTAAAGGTAGAAAGACTTTGTAGAATTTAAGTAGCTCTAAGAGTCCATAGAGCAACTATTTGCAACCAGATGGGGTTTCCCCCCTGAATTTCTACCATCTAGGAATAGCATGACCACTTGGAACTAGTTACCATGCATACTGCATCCATCTGTGAAGGAACTTTTACAGCAGTTGACTAGCCTGCTAGATTTAAGGGGAAATGAGCTCCTACTCTATAGAGTCCAACACTACTACAGCTAAAAGGAGCCACAATGTCTATTTTGAATGTGTCCATTGTTGCACAGGATCTAAAACAACATCAAAAGCCACTGATAATTTACCTTGGGCAATGATAAGTGGAAACAATTTCAGTACAGGGAAATGGGCAAGTTTTTACAATTGGTCTGAGGGGAAAAGATGCACACACTGTTTTAGTTTGTGAAAAAGGCAGGCTGGAGCCAGGCCTGCTGTGCTTCCTGTTTGCATGGCATATGCTTGCACCAGCTACTTTAGGCCCAGCTCCAATTTAATTTGATGCCATTCAACTAGACATGGACAATTCACTGCCTCATTATTTAAAAAAAACAATAATACAGAAATTTTGGTCACCAATACAAATTTCAGAGATTTTTTTTTTTTTTTTAAATAGCTGTTAATAGGAAAGGTAAATTTAACATTAGCTACACTGGAACAAGCAAGCTCCTTTTAAATACAGCTCCTTGCTAACTGCAGCAGAATTCCATGTCCTAAAGAGATAAAACAAGAACTTAGATTAAAATGATGTTCTATAATTAAGGCCCAGGAGGTTTTACATATGCAACATGCTTATCAGTGATACCCTACCAAAAGCTATGGGACAGACTCAGCAGTTAACAATTTAAGATTGTGAACAGACTTGCAGATCCCTTCTGCAAGTAAGGCCAATTACCATGCTCTCTCCCCCTCCCTACATTTGTACACTAAGAGGACTAGTTAGTAAACTCTGGCATGAGTAAGTGAAGGAACTACTTCATATTTTTCCAGAAAACAGATGTACTTTTAATGTATACCTGGAGATACAAGGTACCATTCAAGTGCAGGTCTTTGTACACAAATCAACTTTAGCTCAAAAGTTGAGTTGCCAAACTCAGAAGGGCTCAGGAGCAAGTTAAAAGCTACACAAGGTAAGGAGTTCAGGTTTAAAAAAAGGGAAAGGGAATTGTTCAGACATTCACCCCCTCTAACTTCAGAGCTCAAAACACTAAGATAACATTGCAGATGCAGTACCCCAGCCTCCCAGCTGAAATGAATACAGCTCTTAAGATCACACTAATATTCCTAATGAAAATCTTCTTGATAAATAAAATTCTACACTGTAAATCAGGGATTGTCCAACTTAAGGCCCTGGGGACCACACCAAGCAAGGAAGAGCCCACGGGGCATGTAGTAGAGCCCAATGAATGTCACCCACCCCTTGCAATGCATGGGCAAGGCCCTCTTCCTTCACAGCCCCAGACTCTCACTGTGTCCCAAACAGCACCATACTGCCCCACCACCCTCCCAGGCAGAGGCAAGTTTCAGCAGCTAAGAGGGTGTGGGAAGTGGCAGCCAGACAGGAGCCCAGAGGACACAACCCCCACCCCCCCACCTCACCTCACCTTCCTCTCTCTCCTTTTCAGTTGTCCAAATTACAGTAGGGCTGTCCAGCTGGCAGCCTGCAGGGTGCCTGCATCCTGTAAAGGGTTCTCTCATCCAAACTATAAATCCTTTCCTTGTTAAGGCACAATCTGCAACAATTTCATCTGTATTCAAACTGAATTGTTTATGTAACTTAAGCTGAAATCTTTTCCCTTTTGTAAAATGTACAGCCTTATTAGCAGCACAAGATAAAAACTGGGACATGCCTGTCTCTGCAAATGACTAATGCAACAAACAGTTTTATGAACATGCTGTTTTAACAAGGAAGGCTAAAAGCAGCAGTACTAGTCTTGTACAACTCAGTTAAACTAAACCAGACAGCAGACAGAGGCCTTTTCCCATTAGAAGTTTTACATGTCAAGCAGTTTTTAAAAAAAAAAAGAAACGCTATGTACTTGAGCTTTGTTTTCTCAATGGTGCACAAATTGTACCACTGTGTCTCAGACCAAAATCCAACCTAACCTGCACAAAACAAGAGTAGCCTGTACCAGATGAAACCAACTGCTACTTCAGGCTGACTGCACTAACATTTTTACAGTTTAAAAAACTGCAGCCTTCACACAAAATCTAGTATACTACAAATAAAATAAGCTTGATTTGCATTGGTACATGTGCAGGCCAGGTCAATGCCCCCTTCTCACCCCCACAGAGCAGGATATACAAAGGGAAGATTGTAGCTTGGCCCAGGCCCTAAGCTGTCACCACCATGTGACCCAACCCAAATGATCCTAGCCTCACCTGCCTGTCCCGCTCCTGAATACCACTCCCCACCCACCCAAAGCCCTATTAGGAGTTTTATGGAGTTGGAGAGTGGGGGTGGAAGGGTGCCAACCTAACCTGTAATCACTCATCAAGAACTCCCTACATGGTCCTCAGGCCCAAATAAAATGCCCACCCCTCCTGTAAACAGTATTGTGACCAAGGAGCAGCTCAATGTCTTAACACTGGTAGGAGCCCTAGAGTAGGTAAAGTATGTAGCCTGAGCTGACTAATGGTTTTAATTAAGCTCATAGAAAGCAAAAAAAAAAAACCACACATGTAAATTCAGATTTACACCTAGGAGGGACATCCCCATGAATGAAGAAAAACAAGTTAAAATGTTGTGCAATTCTAACGAAGCACCTAATTTGTATTACTTCTGAATACGAATAAAATAAAAAAGTCTGCATCACCCAACATTCTTTCAGTTCTTATGTTTAAGCAGCAATTTTGATGTGAGAAATTTATAGAAAAGTGGCATCCCTTCAAGGGAGATGTCCAACTCTGACCATGATTTAAGCTACCATACAACTACAAAGAACACAAACTAGTGTGTACACATGTGTGAATACAGAGACTGCCAATTCTCACACTGTACTCCCTAGCAATGCATTTAAAGTATTTTTAGCCATCACATTCCAGCATTCCAGTAGCCAACACTCTTCTCCCCTGTCCTGTGGGAGAATGCCTAGTGCTCAGGTATGATAAACTTAAGCCTCAAGGTCATGGTGTAGCAAAAAAGAAACCAACCAAAGGTTTGGAGGAACTCTACTTGGAAAGTATTATACACACTAATTAAGAACAAGAAACATATGGGAACAAAACAATGGCACATGCAACCCCTTCCTGCAATAGCTGAAATCAAGAGCAGTCTAGGGCCAAGGTCTCCAAAACTAAAGATTTTTAAAACTGCCAGTTCAGAGTTAATGCAACACTTTTTGCATGCCAGCTTCTAATTCCTAGAGGTGGTCATGGACTAGTAATCTTTACCCAGAGCAGGGGCAGGCAAAACAAAGCCCACAGGCCAGATCTGGCCTGCAAGGCCCCTAAGTTTAGAAAACAAATATTAATCTGCCCCTGGCTGCCTGTCTTGCAGCCCTCGATGGCTTGCCAAAACTCAGCAAGCAGCCTTCCACCAAAAATAATTGCCCGCCCCTGACCTGCAGCCCAGCACAAAACATTTGTACTGCCTCTCAAATTGCTTTTAGAAGTCCCTGGAGCATCATCATGTGTTTCCTGTGATCATGGAAGGCTAGTCTTTTTAGACTAGCATCAATATGAAACAAGTCAAAGTGGAAAATTTTTCTAAAAATCAAGTCCGGACTTAGAAGCAACTTAAGAAAGGTTAACGATTTTGAAGAGAAGGATTTAAAAAGAAACCTCTGAAATACTCAAGTTGCACCACTTAAAATGCTTATGTTGAGAAGGGAGGAGGGAGGGAGGAAGAAGAATTATTCTAGTAGCTCAATGCCCTCCTGGGAGAGCACAAGGTCAAATACAATAGTGATGTAGCAGATCTCAGAAGTAATTTAGGTTAAAAGAATAGTCTAAGCTATTTCCACCAATCTTAGCCAGGAAAAGCATTTTCAGAATGCACACCAGAATCTGGCCTTTCACAGCTGTTTGACTTGTTCTGTATTTACACAGCCTGGTCTGAAAACCCCATCCTTCCCCTAATGTAGAGTTCTATTTTTGGAAATTCTGGCCGGTACAGGAAGAGCTAACCACCATGTTAATGTCTACTATTTATTAATGAAAAGGAGTTAAGTTTTGAAGCAAGGGGTTATCACTATTCAGATCTAGCTCTTGTCATTGCACACACTGAGTACATCCCCCACAAGTGCACGTGTACAGGAGCCCACATATCCCATGGGACAAAAAAGCAGCAGCAGCATAAATGCATGCTACTATTATTTCCCCAGGCACACCCCTGCACATGAGCCTGGAGCTTGGCAAATAGATCCAAGTAGGCAGGGGAGGGTGGGCCAGCACCTGTGCCAGGGTCCTGGGGTAGGCAGCTTTTTTTTTCATTCCAGGATCTCTCCATGTCAAAACGCAACCCAGCACCCCGCAAAATTAACAGCATGCAAATGGGTGCATGTGCACCTTGTGGTACCCATTTATGCAGAAGTTTTCCCTCTGAAGTCAGCAGGGCTGCTCTCACAAAATATCTACCTGCATAAGGAATTTTACTATCAGGTCCTTGATGATCTTTTTGTCTTGGAGCAGCTTTGTGAAGTTTAACTAAGCCCCCTAGTCAAGTGGCATAATAGGTTAAGTCCTATTTTAGTTTTATGAAGCATCACTAGTTCCACCCCACCTTAACTATAAACCCTTCATACCCCACCCCAACCCATCCATCCTGATAATATAAAATGCTTACATTAACTCATGAACTGCATGATTCCCATGCTACCACTTTGACTGCTGAAACATTACATTTTTATAGGCTGATTGCAGCCATTTAAATATTTCTCCTAAACTACCCAAGAAGATTCATTTAGATAACCCCACCAAAAGGCAGGGAGGTTTGACTTTGTACAATCAATAGTAGGATTACAGAGCTAAGTGAAGCTACAGTTCTGAAGCATTTCACTTAGTATTTGATACAGATTGAAAGTGTTGCAGTACACAAGATTTAACTATGTGAAACTGTGCATCTTCTCCCCTTATTGAATAGGTTTGCTTTGGAGGGTGAGTGTAATACAATGGGACCAGGTAATAGACAAAAAGAACTGGTCATCTCCATGTACCCTAAACAGAGGTGAAATGCTCTTCCAATAGAGAAGAGCCTATCAAACTCACAAAATTTTAAGTTTCTGCAAAAATGACAGTTTGTGAAAAATCCCAGTCCCTGCAAAATTGTACAGGGACCATGAAAAAGCAGGAAAACAGCAGCAAGCGAGTGGGGGGGAGGGAGCAGGGCAGGTGCCATATGAGAAATTGGCAGCAGTGCCCCCCACCCCCGAGGGGCCCTCAGAAGTCCCACCCCACCTCAGATTGACAGGTGTCCATTTGTCAATCTCCAGGGAGAGGTGCAACTCCTCCCCCCCACCAGGCTCCACCACAAAAATGGAGCCTGACACTGCACCAGGACCATGAAATCCAGAGGCAGCCCCTATGAATTAGATAGGTCCCTAGCTATAGGCAAAGAGGCCTTAGTCCTATAGCCTCAGATACCCCATTTGTCTAAAGCCCAAGGCTTATGAGTGCTATAAACTGCATCAAAATAAATAAATAAAATAAAAACCTCAAAGTGCAATTGAAGGCTAATGGCCACTTAATTGTAGGTTGCCATCAAGTTAAATGAAGCAGTTAAAAAAGTCAGCATTGAGTTCTAGTTTTAATCCTACTATATTAAAAGAAATGGAAAATTCAGCTTTGTATTATGCAAGCTGGATTACTAGCAAAGTAAAATCAAACTGTTCATTTATGAGTTTCAAGTTGAAGGCAGATTAGTCTGACTACTTCATGTTACCTAGCTGGTAGTTGAAGGTGTTCCACACTGGAGATGATCTTCATTTAAAAAGTGGTCACATGGTAGCCATCAACAGTTTTCCAACTCTATAGAATGCTTTTCAGTTGGATGCTATGGTAGAAGCATTTAGAGGCTGCTGTAAAAAAAAAGGACCTACACACAATGAGCTAGTCCAGGTTACCCAATGTACACAGAAAACAGAGAAGGAGTTTTACGACATTCATAAAAGCCATTTAATAGAGAAAGTGACTAGGAAAAGCAGCAGGTGCACTCTTGAAAAAAATCAAGCTTGAATGCCATTTAGCAAAAATGTCTGACTACTCTATTTTTCAGCCTCCAAGTTTACCTTGCTCATTTCAACACATTTGTGCTACAGGTAACTGACTTCAAACTGAGAAGCGATCTGCTCTCACATTAGCTGTTTTGGCTTCCAAGCCTTGCATGCTATTTGAAATCTGCTAGGGACCTTCACAGACAAGATCACTTAAATCCTTGTTTCAAGAAGGCATTTAGGTCCCGTGTCCTGTACAACTTCAAACCAGTTTGTCTAGAGTCAACCGAAATGACACTTATTGTAGATACACTTTCAATTGATAATTCCAAGTTCTTGTTCACATCGTTAGACACCTGCCCCCCACCCTAACCTATGAACAGTCCTACAGGTTTGTAAGATGCCAGAACATGCAGGGTGGTCCCAGCAACATTCTTCTAAAATTGGATTGGTTGTACTGCAAAGGGGGATTTCTGTACTTTTCTCAAGCAAGGCCACAGGCTAGCAGGCATATGCACTGGGATTACTTTTCATTATCCTATAATTCTGTACCGCAGAGCAATATTGCCCATGAAAGGGCAAAAAGAGCTACTGCATGGTCCTTAGAAAGGTTCATTCAACATTTAAGCTTTCTACAAGGGTCAGAGGCTAAGTGATCCAAGTGAAAAGCAACACATGGTCAAGTCAGAACAGTTTAACATACTTCCTTAATCAAGATAAAAAAGTAATACCAGTAACAGATCTCAAATTTTAAGTGTAATCTGGACTGGATAGAAATAATTCCAGCAGCCTCTATTACTAAAACAGATGCCCTCTTAGGCTTAAGTCTTATTTCTGTTCACAATAAAAGTACCCAAAATATAGATAACATTATTCTGGCACCACATATTTGCACTCACTTTTCACTCAATTTACCAGTTCAAATAAAAGCAAGTGAAGACCTACAGTCACCCTACACACATTTGGGACACCCCATGACATGACTACTATAGAACCACCATCTGCTACTTGATCACCAGTCTCCCCAAAGCCAAACAAAGCACTATTATCCTTGAAAGTCAGAATCCCTCATTTCAGTTTTTAACGCCTGAAACAGCACTCAAACTGTACAACAAACAGAGTCCCTACATACATACATCAAGAACCCATTATGTAGCCTGTTTTGTTTTTAATATAGCAAAATACTTTCCCTGTTATTTACCCAAGGTGGTCAGCAAATTCTGATGCATTTAGTTCCTGCACATAGAAGAAATAAACTTGACTGTATCCTGAGGTACAGAGGTAGAACTCCCCATTTACTCCCACTATCTGTTAGGATACTAAGACCAGCATTGACCCAGCAGCCAAAGCACATTCCACCCATCAGTTAAAATTAGCCTGGGCCCCCAACACTGCCAGATTTACCCAATGATAGGCAATTAAGGGAGTATATCTGAAGTACAGCATGCCAACTCAAGTTCAGATTGCAACAGAAAAGCAGTGTATGAATGCTTTAGAATACAGTAATTGTATAATACTTATGCTACAGAAGCAGAACAAGTAGCAGTTATACAGTTTGTAATAAGCAATAATCCACTCAAGACTTGTAGATTCTTCAACATCAACACTCCAAATTGATAGTTATGCCCAAAAGAATGCTGTTTTGATAAGTGGATATTTGGTATGGCAACTTCATAGCCATCTGGCAGCATTGCACAGGAAGTTTGGGTTGCTTTTTTGTTCACCAAATCATGGATGACTCGGAGAACAAGAATGAGAAGTCGAAGTCCCTTGCCCATATCACTATGGAAGGTAAAGCTGGTATTTGTGCTCTACAGCTCTTTTAAGGGTTTGTGGAATTCGTGTCATTTTAAAAGCTACAACTGTTTTTATCCAAGGAAGTCTTGCTGCACTTATCCAGTTCAAACTTTAGGAGTTACAGGAAGCTGCATGAATTCATTCCTTCCATTCTGAGTGATAGACTGAACCAATAACCCAGAAATTAAGAACAGTGAACAGCTAGTTTACTTGCATACTGTATCAAAAGCTAGTTACAGGACTTGGAAGTTAGACAGCCAATGCAATGGCAGTGAACTCCCCTTCCAAGGAGATATAGTTACCTATATAACACTATGTTTACTTAGTGTACTATCCAACAGTTGCATGCCAAAACTACAACAGTACTCAAACAGTCCAGACTGCAAAGAGCAGCTCATATTTGTAAAATAGTTGGTGTCTGAAGGACAGCTTTCTATTGTCAATTTTACCAAATCTGCAATGTTAAATATACAATGGGCAGTTATATGCCCCAGGAGTACAGCTGCCTAGAATGTGTGACCCAACAATCTAGTCATAACTCATCTGCACACTGGTTAAGACTCTACATCCAAATATACAGAAACATGATAACATGCAAACAGATTTCTAAGCCTTTTGCACCTTGTATCTTTCTGGAGTACTAGTTTATAAACCTGAATTTGGCAACATGCCAACATAAAACACACAGTAACTTGAGAATGCCAAGTTTAATCAACTGCTTTCAGATATTAAATGCATTATTTTTACATTTCCACTTGGATGCATCCACATTTCCAGCTAATGTAACTATACTGCCACAAGGACCACCACTGTTGCTCATTTCCATGATGTTGAAAGCAAGTCTTTTTGTACTAAAGCTCCCATCCAAAATTCTCAACTCTGAGGCCGATTACTTGGTCAATGGCAAACAAGATTCTGGCTTTCAAGGATATAGTGCTCAGGCAATATTAAGTAGTATAGTAATCCCTTAATAAAGTCTGCTTGAATTTGATATTGCATTGGTTGACAGCTGTTGCATGCAAGATAACCAAAAATATAACATTCTTCAGATTTATGACTAACACCTTAAAAGTCCTGCTGAAAGTTGATACTTTAGTAACCACTTAAAATTATTCAGTCACTTTCCAAAGTCTGCAAAACAAGAAGTAAAAGACTGAAGTTGTAACAGGTTAGGAAGCTGTGGAGCCTGTCCTCACATCCCAAACTGCAAAAGGATTCACTGTTCTGTGACACTTCACAAATCACTCTCAAACCCCTATAAATTGCCACAGAAATGAGGGGGATTGGGGAAAAAAAAAAAAAAAAAAAAAAAATCAGAGCTGGACACAAAAATGGACTATTTTAGTCAGCCTTCCATGTAGCTGTTAACCATTAGTCTTTTTGTGGCCTATCACTGTAAAATCTACAATGAAGAGTTATCTACATGAGTTAGATGCTTATTAAAACAGAATTAACAGAGTGAGGCTTGACACCAAGACCAAGCTTAATTTAAGGAGTGCTAGTAAAATAAAGCAAAGAGACTAAGCTACAGTACTTTCTCAATAGCTGCTGGATGTTGAGATTCTTGACCACTGGGGGGCATCTATATTGTTGCCAGGACAGAGCTGGCATTACCCTACAGAGCCCTATACTGTAAGGACTACATATGGCTTGGAATATTTCTAACTAGGTCATACATGCCCTATAACATGGTACTTTATAATCCCCCCAGTTCCAGCCTAGGTATACCTAGCTCAATTTTGATTCTGTCAGGGTATACTTCAGCAGAAACAGGTTTGAGAATTCTGTGATACCAGTTAAAGCTAATGTTGGAGCAGGTTGGTGTAGACTTTATCAGGGAACTGCTTAAGGATTTGATTCAGTGCTACAGAACAGACTAGTGTACTATACTACAAATCATGGTGATTTGGTTTTGTACTACAGACCACTGCTGCAATAATGCTCCATCTA
This sequence comes from Caiman crocodilus, assembly GCA_030014935.1. Classification (NCBI taxonomy): domain Eukaryota; kingdom Metazoa; phylum Chordata; order Crocodylia; family Alligatoridae; genus Caiman; species Caiman crocodilus. The sequence continues at coordinate 184,903,757 of JAGPOW010000261.1, forward strand.
GTTGATGTCATTAGCCCCATCTTATTCACTGCAGCCTCAAACATTACTGTTTTAGCTCTGAACCTCTGAAGATGTGTGGCATACAACCTAGAGTACTTTTTTTTTTTTTAACCTTTACAAAAAAAAAAAACTTATAAAGAGAACTGGAGAAAAGAGTATCTTATCATGGAGCCTGCATTCATCAAAATGATAATGAACTTGATACCTGCTCACACTATACTGTATTAAGCAAGTTTGGTATATTATGCTGACAGTTATCCAAGTAATTATTTCCATCAGCTCCGAAAGCCAGACTATATTAATGCTATAAATTAAATTAATTTAATTTAAGCGTTGTCACCTTGTTGGTCTCAGGACATCTGCTGACAAGGTTCTTTGAGTAGATGCGAGATCTTTTATTAGACCAACTAAATAGTTGAAGAAAA
>JAGPOW010000261.1:184910014-184926921 GCA_030014935.1 Caiman crocodilus
AAAAAAAAAGCAATTAGGCGGAATTTTCCTGTTCAAACCAACCTCTTAAACAATGTGTAATCTGAAAATGCTAAATGTTAAGGCCAGATTTTCCTATGGAGACTATGTAGACTTTTCTAACTAACATGTAATCTGAAAATATTATGCATCAGGATAAAAGTTTAATTTAACAGATTTTTCAGATAGGGTATTTATGGACTAAGACTTCAGATTTGCAACACATAGCTCAGTTGAATCTTGATTTCTTTCCAGCTGAAAAGGCTAAGTAGTTGTAAATGTCTCTTGTCCTCTAGAAAGTTGGCTCCTCTTATACAAGTAATCTCAGAATCCACTGTGCAAATTCAATGAGAATTATTATGAAAAGTTGCATTTGGGTGGTAGTTGGGGCAATTCTGTAATTATATAAAGGAAATGCTGCGTATATCTCAGATCTTGGTTCTTGATTTCTTAGTAGCATGAAACATGGATAGAGCCATAATCTAGAAGTACGTATTTACGGTCACCATGGAAGGAAGTGTATGAGCAATGGAGACAATAACTACAAACGCTAAAAGACAAAGCGCTTACAGTATGTTTTCCCTTCAGTGGTCTTTCAGTGCAGAGTAAATATCATTCCAGCTCTTAGAAATCATCATTCTTTCCCCCTTTTTATTTCAAAATGGTTGCATATTTTTTCACTCACGAAAAGGTTAAAGGCGTTTCCCCATTGCAAGAGGGATTATCTTACCAGAGGATTCTGGGACTGCAGATGTATACTGCGGCAAAATCCCAAATTCATCGGCAAAAAATCATTTCCAGACCCCAGCTGCTAAAAATAATAGAATTATAGTAAATCATTGATAAGATTAAAATATAAAGCCATTTTTACATTCCAAAGTGTTCCAAAACACGAGTCTTTTCTCTTAATTCATTTCTTAAATAATGCAAATTTTAAAGTAGCTTTTCTATCCTGAGCACGCAGCGCCATGAAATCGATAATTTTTGATCTTTTGGTTAGTAGGCAACATGGTGAGCTATTGCAGTGACTGCAGGCAGCAGACATGTTCTTGTCAGCTAAAAATTTTCATATTGTTTTTGAGCCCATTGAGATTTGTAGATGGGGTATAACCAGTTATAGCTTCAGCTCGCACTTTGCTATAGGGGCGTAAAACAGCACAGTTTATCTAGCTACATGTAGACATGTATATAAGATAGATAGATTTTAAACCAAGAAGCATTACTGGATTTTAAACAAAAAATTATGTAAAAAGAATGGCTGGTGTGATTATAATCACATCATGCAGGGTCCACGGTTTCCATTTAGTGAAATTTCGCAGAGGGCAACTTCTTAAGAACATCCCTGCTGTGCAGAGTGAAAAGCATGAACAAACCAAAGACAGAATTCATCTGTGTTTATATTTTACAGACAATGAAAAACCTACTCTTTGTATGCCTTTTTTTTTCCACCTTATTATTTCATGAAAACTGCAGCATTTTCCCCGCCCCCACCCGCACACTCACCACCCCAGCACTGCGGTGTTCGGTGTTTCTTTCTTTCTGTTTTTTTTTTTTCACCTCTTCTTCTTTTTTGCTTTCACAAATTCTGCACGCGCCATCTTTGTCTATTGTTATTCTTTTCTAATTTCAGTTACCCATTCTCTTTCAAATCAGTTAATAACTAGAATGCTAAATGCCTGATCGATGCTTATGTGTTTAGTTTTCCCCCCAAATTTCTCAAGAAAAATTAAATAAAAAACCACCCACCCTAAAAATTTTCTCTATTACCATAACCTGTTGTATACAGTGGTGATAAAAAACATTATTAACATAATAGCAACAGCTGCAGCCTAAATAGAAGCTATGAGATAATTAATGTGCTACAACAAATTAATTTGCTGCAGGTGCTTGTGCTCTGAACTGAGTAACCCAAGCCATTTCAAGTCTGAATACAATTATTATGTCCCCCCACCCCACATGCTAAAACAAAATGCAGAGTACAATGTCCTGTTATTAAAAATATCTTGTGTACCTATTGTCAAAGACTATCCTGTCCCCTGGATGTTTTAGTCATCAGCAGAGAAGACAGGAATAGAGGATTAAAACCCAAACAGAAATCTATCACATGCAAAAATATTTAAAGAGGCTCCATGATGTGTTCAGGATTGAAGATGTCCATCTAGATAATACACTCCACCAATCATCTCTAAATTATATTTAGAGTTTAGCATATGTGATCTGTAGTGAACTAAATGGAGAATTCTCTTCTCTTTTCTGATAAATAGTTTTCATGGAAGTCAGTTCCTAGTTCCCTACAGACAGATGCCACTAACACACTGCAGCACTCCAAAGCTACAAGGACAGGAGGATAACTAAAGGCAAACTCCATTTTTATTTTTGCATTTGAACACAAAAACTATATTCTTGCATGTAAAACTAAAACCACATATGCAGACCTGCCTGTTTGAAGCCTTGTGAAGAGGTTAAATTGAGGGTGAAATTTAGAGTTAAATTGTGCTGATTTTATTAGCTTTCCATTTGCATTGACACAACATAAATTACTTCCCTTTAAAATGTAATCAAAGCAAATTATATCCCGTGTGTTTTAAACAGCTGGTAAAACTCATGACATTTTTTATTCTGGGATATAAACAAGTAGAATCTCCATGTGTGCCTGTATCCTAAAAGAAGCTATAAAACAATTTTCTTGGACACTGCAGAGATTTCATCTCTCTTTTGCCTTAACCTCACAGTAATTAGAAGGATCATTATTGCTGAAACATTACCTGCATGGCATTATGTGAGGGTTGGTGAATGCTTACTCAAAGTAGTCCCATAAAAGTCAAGTAGATTACTTATGAACAAGTGTAAGTTTGCACAATGGGATTCTAAACTAGACTATCAAATATTTGTTCCCTTCATAATAAAAAGCCCCATCATTTTCCAAACCTGTATGCTAAACCAGTCAAATAAGCTTTTTTACATAATAAAATTTTTTATGCAATACACCTATTTTATTTTTGCAGTTGCTTCATAACCACTCCAAGGACCTGATTTTTAAGCCAGATTCAGACCAAACCTCCATTGAAATCCATGCCTATCTTGCTAAGAGCCAGCAACTAGGTCAATCCCTATATTTATGATGTTTCAAATACTCTCCATATTTTGTTATATTCTACTAAAAATATCACCATCCAATTTATTGACATAAAATGCTCCTTGGCCTATGTAGCGGCAGTGGGGGGAACTTTCCCTTGAACTTCTGTACAAACTGGGTGTTTCCACAATCTACAATTTCTCTTTTTCTATGTTATTTGGCACTATAAAATGGATAAAAGTTAGGCTCCAAGCTTTAAACATCACCAGAAAAAGACTGGCAGGCAAGCTGTTCAGGATCGTGCTCCTATCTGAAAAATAAGGAGGAGCAATATTTTTGCACGAAAGAAGTGGCCATATATTGTTCCAGTGAAATTCAGTAAGGACTACTGATTAAAAACTTGGTAGAACACGACTAAAGAAATAAAAGGTAAATGTATTATTCAAGGATGGGCCTGGTAGAGAAGTAATTGGCTCATCAACAATTTGTCACTTTGTTTTTTTATCTATCTGAGATAGTTGCATGGCACTCACTATTAAAGTAGCTGAGCCCTTCACTTGACTCCCCCTCTCTACCCCCCAAACAACATTTCTTGTAGAGTGCATGATTTGGGAGCCATGCCAAGAGATACTTGCACCTAACCACAGCAGTTCTCCATGCATTTTTTCACATACAGGGGAATACAATATGTTCATGCACACCATGGCGTATGCCTCTTCAGCCTGCCAATATATTTCCTGTGCCAAGAGAACTCTGCCTGGTCCTGGCATGTGGGGGCATGGCTGTGGAACTGGCCAACCCCCCAACCCACAACATAGAAGAGGATATCATTAGCATGGACTTCTCTACATATTGCTCAGGCAGGGGACAATCTGATCTTTAGCAGTCAGTAACCACTTCATCCAATGAAGGATTGTATGCTGGTGTTTCAAGTTGACTACAGTGATTCAAGACTTCTGGGCTTTACTCTTGCTTCTACTTCACTTGGTAACCTTGGGCAAGTCAACCTTTTTGGCTTCAAATACCTACTTCAGAGCAGTACTATGAGGCTTGAGTAGCTCATGTTTGCTATACTAGTATTACAGTTTTCTTGTAGCCACGATGGTCCAGGGAATACACGAGAAGTGAGGTTTGTGAGGCAAGGTAATATCTTTTATTAAAAGCTAATATTTGCAAAGCATTTTCAGGTCCTCAAATGAGCTGTGCTATAGAAGTACTATTATCAGCTGAGGATTTGGGCCTTTGGAAATAATATGAAAAATGTTATTGGAGTCAGTTGCTAACAGACAATTTTTTGTACCAAGCCTCTGTACTGGGAGCATCATAGGGAGGACCACACACCAGAGCTCCTCTGGAAGCAGTGCTTAAGAGCCCTGGATGACAGCCATCTCCTCCTACACACCATTTCCTTTATCTTCCAGCTTTGGTGCCTTTTGACATTGCTTTTCTCCTCACTGCTGCTTCAGATTAGGAGCTAGCACACAGCTCATCAAATTAGTTTTGTGATCAGTTAACGCTGTTGGGATGCTGTGCAGGATGCTCTGCAGTTTTGCTGAGTAAATAGCAGCAAGGCAGCAATTTAAGTCTGATATTGCATGTGTAGTGCAAGGAGCCTTGAATATGACTGAGCTCATGCTGAGGAAGGATCAGGGAGCCAATGAGAAGATCTGGGAAAGGGAAGGATACTCAGTGCAAGTGGGGAAAAACCTGAGCAGGAGAAAGGGAAGCCACCTGCCAACTGAGTCTCCTTTGAAGAGCTCTGCAAACAGGATCAGGTTGCCAGTAACCTCGTCTCCTCCCAAATGCAACACCATCCTGAAGATGACTGTTGTGGGAAATGACTCTACCAGAGATGAGGGGCACACAGCACCTCATTTATAACTTACTAGCCCATTTATTTTTCAGCAATAGGAAGCTAAACATTTACTTGCAATGTTGGGAGTGGGACTGCATTTGCATTCACACAAGTTGTATTAGGGCATGTAACACTGAAACACGTATTGACTTTCAATCTCATTATAAATCCCCATTATAAATATCCTCAGCTATACGTATCTAACAGGAACTAAACATTAACACACTTACAATGTACAGATAGCCTCAATTTTTCCCCCCTCTAGCTACCTGAATCTGCACATTTATATCTGGCCGTGTATCCAAAATAAAGTACACATGAAAACCAATCCTGACTTTTAGAAATGTCTCTCAAGACCTTTGCATAATCAGTATTTACCAGCAAAATGGACAAACGGTACTTTTTCTTTCATTCCCTTGTCAATCTATGCTTCACCCATTTAAGTTCTCACTGTCAGACAGTTTAATGGCTTTATATTCTATGGAACTGATCAAATAGTTTAAAAATAAATGTATGTAATATTTTCATGAACAAAAGCACTGCATTTAAGTTGTGATTCCTAGTGTTGTAATTGCAAATATTTAGATGTTTATTGAAACAATAACAATGAGTCCAACAAGCTCTATCTACTTTGGCTCAAGTCTTCATTTGAAAATTTGCTCCACAAATTCATTATTTTTAATAAAAAATATCCCTTGTTTAAACCAACAAACAAAAGCAATACAATAAAATTATGTGAATTAGTCAAACAAAACTTTACCAAGGATCATATAGGCTGAAAATTGTTCATTATTATTCAATTTCTATTTGTTGAAATAATTATCTATCAATTTTATCTATCAATAAATATCAATCAAATATTTTGATAGACAAATAATTTGTCTATCAAAAGAGTAAATTGGTAACATATTCAAAACAAACAGTTCAGCCAGCACTAGTCATCTGAATCATTTCAAGGTACACTTTAGCCTCAGCCACATAGTAACAACACTATCCGGAGTGTCAGCTAGCTTTGGAATTATAAAAAATGTTGCAGAAAAGGTGACAATAATGGATCTTACTGGAGCTGAGATCCAAAGTAAAACCTCTGCACATCAGAGAGAAAAATCTGAGCTAAGACACTGATAATGAGTATGGCGAGTAGTTTTTCTGCTTATGGGTGGAAAAGCCAGAGAAGTCTCTGTTTGAAGACAAAACACATAGTAATGTGGTCATAAAAATCTCCTAATGGGAACTATGTGATGTACAGTAAATATATTCCTTTCAATACATCATTTCTTATACCTACCTTCTTTTAAGATGACTCTACACTTTAGTGTGTATGTTACAGCAAATGGCAGGCAGAGATGTTTCACCTGTTTTATTATTATTACTATTATTTATGTTGTTAATATTTAATATTTATATTGCAGCAGCTCCCAAGATATCTAATCAGATGTGGGGCTCAATTTTTCTCAGCAATTCTAGGCTGGTCTGAGGAGCTTACAATCTACAGAAACTAGTGACATAGAAAGGGCAGGGAGGGAAGTACAGTAATTATAGGTGGGGATATTAACACTGCCTGTTATTAAGCTTGTCTGACACTACCCACGTAAGACCAGTTCTCAGTTGCTTATAACTTTATTAGCTCTCCTTGTGTGCCATGGTTATCTAGCCATTCCAGATCAGTTGATTTGTGTTTCATTTAAGCATCATAGCAGGTACACGTGCACATGCATGCGCACATGAATGTGTGAAAGAGGGGGGCCTCACTGGCCATTTCTTTTATTTCCCTTTAAACGGCCTTTTATCACAATTGAAATAAGGAATTGAAAATATATATATATAATTTGCTTTTTAAAATAAACACAGGATTGGTCAAATGTCTCCTAAATGATTAACATTGAAATTGTATCGGTCTCATTGGAAAGGGCATGTCCCCTAGATTTTCAGTAATAGCTTCTATTCGTCTTACTTTACTCTATCCATCCTGCAGTATTGTTAGCAATTAAACTGTACGGTTGGTCATCCTAGGACTCATCTTAAACCAGTGGTTTTCAACCTGTGTTTGCAGACCCTTGGGGATCCACAGGCTACATCTAAGGGGTCCGCGAAAATTGACTATGATCAATCAAAAGTATGTAAATAGCCATACTTACAATTCAAGTTGTCCACACCTTCATTTGAAATTTCCAAAGGGGTCCGCACCTCCAGTCAACTGAAAAAAGGCTGAAAACTACTGTGTTAGACCCTTAAACACTACACAGTCAAAGGCTAGAGACAGAAATTATACATAGATCAATATAAATGATTAGAAACAGGTTCAAATCTGTAACACAACAGAAGTTCAGTGCACATAAACCACTTTCAAAATGGCCAAAATTGGTTTAAAATGAACCTGGATGGATGCAGTATTATTAACTGTTTTATGCTAAATTGGTTTATGGAACTTCTGTCCCAGTTCCCCTCCAGAATCAAGTTAACTCACAGTCCCCCAGCATCCCAGGATACTTTGCATTTCCCCCACAAACCCTCCTTTGCAGGGTGGGCAGGCTAGCCTTGGGGCAAGCTGTCTGCTCCAGCCAAGTAGGGAGGCATATTCTATTGCAGGGATGAGCAAAATATGCCCCATGGGCTGGATACAGCCCACCTGGTCATTCTATCTGGCCCATGGGGTCCTTTTAAAAAACAATTATTACTGGCCTGGGGAGGAGAGCTCATGCCTGCAGTGCCAGGAGCACCACATGCTGGCACAGAGCCAGCCCAGCCAGCCTGATGTCGCATGGCATGGACCCTGCCTGGCCCAACGGTGCACAGACCAGAAGCCACAGGGAGTCACACATCATCAGGCTCTGTGGGCTCCATGCTGCCGCATGTGGCTCTTGGCACTCCTTTCAGGAGCCATAAAGCATTGAGCCAGCGGGGTTCCATGCCAACATGTGGGGCTTTTAGCACTGCAGCTAGGAGTGTATGCCACTGGGCCAGGTCTGGCTGGCTCCATGCGGAGCTTCTGACCCTGAAGGCAGGAGCTGCACGCTATCTAGCTTCATGCCTCCATGTATGGCTCCCTGCTGGAATGCTAGAAGCCCCACATGGAGGCACAGCTGGCCTGGCCTGATGGCATGCGGCTTCTGCCACCATTGCTAGGAGTCCCACATGCTGGCATGCAGCCAGCCTGGTTTGGTCCAAAGGCCCATGCCAGTGGGCTGGGCGAGGCCAGCTCCATTTGCTACGTGCAGCCTCTTGGACTCAGCCAGAGCTGTGAGCCATGGGGGGCTCTACCTGCCATGGGCCAAGAGCACCATGAAGGCCTGCCACCTGCTGCTGCCAGCAGCAAGGGCTGTGCACCTTGGGAGGGCATATGGCAGGCAGGGGAGAGCCCCCCCACACACACACACACCTCCCCACAAACCCCCCCACACACTTACCCCTCCATACCCCCCACCCCTTCACAACCCCCCACTGACAGCCATATTCCCCATACCTGTTCAGACACCCCTTCACCACCCCCACAAATCCCACCCCCACATCCACCTCCCCAACCCCCCCATAATATATAAGAGTTAGACTTTATTTTGCGCTATTATGCAATAGTTTCTGTATATACTATGCAAACGTAATAAATCAGGACAAAAATATTTTTTGAAAGAAAATCAAAATATGTTATAGTATTTTGATTTTTATATATGATTTGGTTTTTTTCTGGTTCCAAGATGGCAACCCATTCCCCCAAAAAAGGTGTACTTCCAGGGGCAAAAGGATGGACTTCTGGTGGCAAAGGTCAGGGGTTAGGGAGTGGGACTTCCGGTCCAAAGATGGTGATTAGAGGGTGGAGCACCTATCAAGGGACAAGGCTACCCTTGTGGCTCTCAACAGCTCACCAAAAGTTGTTAAGTGGCTCTCAAGCCAAAATAATTGCCCAGCCCTGCTCTAGTGTACCCTGGCTTCTGGCCCGGGCCACAGCAGGCATATGGCTGAATCAAAAGTGAATGTCTGTTCACGTGCTTATTGATGCAAGCTACACAGTTCAGACTAACCTGAAAAGGTTGAATTGATTCAGTCTTGGGCTTTTTGGCTGTCTGTACTTAGCTTATGAGTACAATCACGCACGATGCTGAATGTTTACTTTGAGGTTCTATGCAGCCTCACTTCCCAATAAAGCAAATGAAAGTTGAGGATGTTGGAGGTACCTCAGAGAAAGTCCTGAACATTTTGCAGGACAATCCCTCAGCTTGGAACCAGTCGAAATAGTAAACATGCTTTACCCATTGGTTGCTGTGACAGCTTCCTTGATGTCTGTGGACATGGATTCTTTTTCTATAACCCAGTAAGGTCTGTGTAATAAATGGGACAGTCTGATAGTATAATTATATGAAAAAAATCAATTAATTCAAAATGGACAAGTAAATCATGCGGTCACTGTGTTAGCTACTACAAAAAATCATATTTAACCTGAACTCTTTGTATTACTCTACTTCCTGCATTTTTAATTTGTTCTTTCCTTGAACATTTGCCTCCACAAGTGTTTTATTATGTAGCAAAGGCTTGCAGCTTTTAAACAGCCACCTACAGTCCCTTCTGTGGCCCACAGGCCTGACCGTTAAAAACTGAAACTAATTTTTATGTTAGCACTGTGCTCTGTGCATATATGCAACGCATGCTGATGTCAATGGGAATTTTATGCAGAGATCAAAAGAAGACTATGACCCTGACTTGCTGAATTTTTTCCTGTAGTCAGGTGAAAAGATGGTGTTTGCAGGACACTGTTAGCTGGCACAAAGCCAGTCTCATGCCAGCTGCTGCAAATTCATGGTAATAAGCCTATTTCTATGCGAAAGAGCTTATTGCTAATAATTTTTTGTCTGCTTCCAACCTATCAGTGTTTTTTTGAATTAGATGTTTACAAGTTTTTTTTTTATGAAGGCAGAGTTGATAATTACCAGACCTGTTTGATGAATCTGGCCCAGAGTTTATTTTCATTCTTAATGATAAGAAAAAATCCCCAACAATCTTCTTTTTCTTTTTATTTAGAATTAATTTAAACAAATTTTACAATAAAGTCTATGCTCCACAGATAACCAGCACTGATGAATAACCTAGTTTTCAGGCATTTGCGTGCTTAAATTAATGCAGTTTTGGAAGAGAGAAGGAATATAGGCGCTGAATATAACTGCTAGGGGTCTATAAGATGTAAATAGAATTATTCAGGAAATGATAGTCTAAAAAAAAGTAATCTCACCTTTTGATGCATAAATGCATTATAACAAGAGCCATTTTTTCCCAAAGCATTCGTTTTGAGCATTGTTGTACAACAATTTCATAAATAAAAGGCAACAGCAAAAAGGCACCATTCATGAAGACAGTGTAAATTCCACCGTAAGAATCAGACCACCTCCTTCTATGCCAACATACTTATCCCCCCAACCAATGAAAAAGGAAAAGATCTATTTATGGATGAAAAAAAGTTGATGAGGTAATGGTACATGTATCCATATCCCCCCAAAAAGAAAAACCACAACTGCCCCTGGGGGTGATATCCCTGTCAGAGAGCTCAAAGACTGAACAGGTTCTGAAAATGAAGGTTAAGGACAGAAGTTACACTGGTTTAAGTCATCAGAATCTAGTTTAAATAATCAAAAACTGGTTTAAACCTATAACAGAACAGAAGTTCAGTGCACATAAACCAGTTTCAAAATGGCTGAAACTAGTTTAAGACAAACCTAGTTGAATGTAGTATCAGACTGATTTGGGTCAAACTGGTTTATGAAACTTCTGTCCCAGGCTTCTAAGTCATCCAAGAGTTGGTATTTCCTTCCTGTCAGGACTAAGGTACTCTTGTCAGGTGCTGTAGGGAAGCTTGACTTATTGTTCCTGTGCCATGGATATACAGGACATTACCTTCAGTGACTAACAATGAATCTTGCAACTTTATTGTGCATTAAATTCATATTGAAGTATTAAAAAATAATGAGTGGAATAAGTTAGGGTTTTTTTCTGTGTAGTAAGTTTATAACCTTTCCAAGAGCCTGCTTAAACCCATCTATTATATCCATGCATGTTTCTACAAGAGAATTCCTATGCACATGGACTCCTCAACCAACATTGATGGGCAAACACAACTTGTACCCCAATCCCTAAACTATCTTTAAATTGATACATAACCCTGTTATCTGGCCTTGTTAAAAACAAGTTTTACAACAAACAAAACCCCAGCACCTAAACTGGGCAGCTCATTACTGAAAGCTTTAGGAAGTAGTTTTTCTTGAGCTTACATAGTCCTAAATATTTGTTATGCTGCTCCTCTGTTTCGGTCTTCAAAACAGTGGCGTGCTAAACTTAGCAAACTTTCTGATCTCCAAACCACCCCAACCCCTGGGAAGTTTTTTTCCAAAGGTTAGGTGCTCTCACAGTTAAAAAAAAAATCAGGAATTTATTTCTCATCTGAAATAATGCTTTGATTTCCAAATGCTGGACCTCGTTACATATTTGCCCGCTGACTGAAAAGCCCCTTTATCAAAGTTTTGTTTCCAATGCAGGTCTTTTATAGATGATGCTCAAGTCACCCCTTAACATTTCCTTTGATAAATTAGATTGCACTTCTTATGTAAGTTTTCTGATCCTTTAGTTATCCTTGTGGCTTTTCTTTGAACCCACTCCACATTATTAGTATGCTTCTAGAACTGAACAGCACTGGACTCAGTATACCTGTGGCAACTGCACTCAAGCCTAGTATAGAAGTAATATAACCTCCTCACTGCTATGCATGTTTCCTGTTTACAGAAGTCAAGGATTGCATTAGTCCTTTGCACCATGGTGTTGCACTGGGAGTTCAAGTTCAGCTGCTCCTCCACCATGACTCCCCAATCTTTTTCAGAGTAACTGCTTCCCAAGGTAAAGCCCCCCCAACCTGTAACTGTGGCCTCCTTTATTCTTAGACGTATGACTTTCCATGTGGCTGTATCAAAGTATGTATTGTTAGGTTGCCATGTGACCCAGATTGCTTTGTATCAGTGACCTGTCCTCTTGATTATTTATTGCTTCCCCATCTCTGTGTCATCTCTTAACTTTATCTCTGAGGATTTTACACTTTCTTCAAGGTCACTGATAAAACTTTTAATTACCTGTGCTGGGTTAGCTGGCAGAAAGGGGCCAGACTACAGTAGTGAATTCCCCTATGATTTTAGATTTTGAGGAAATTTGGGATTCTTTGTATGTCAACCACAACCTCCCCTAGAAGGCACACTGCCTAGGAAACAATTCCTATCAATATCCCACTGGTATTCCAGAGCACAACTGTATTGCACAGGGAGAAGAGATTTACACATACTGAATTCACTGTTATTACTTTGACAAATAGCATAATCCCTCAGAGCTAGTTCCTGCATAATCACTTCTGTATATTTTTACTGACCTTAGAAACAGAAGTAGAGATAACAGTAGTTCAGAAGATGGAAAACAACTTACCAGACCCTCCTTTGCTCTGGACTGATAGACGGCTTCTGGCACAGATAAAAAACCAGCATACCAAATGCGGTTGTTTTCTTCAGTTTTTTAGTGATCAAGACACACACTTACAGAGTAGAGTTAAAGTAGGGGTGTATTTCTGAGAGGGGGTTACAGAGCAAGAAAATATATTTCCATCTTATATAAGTCAAAACTTTTTAAGTTGAGCCCCAGGCAGCATGTGGTTCTGCAATGCTTTCAGTCATCAGAGGTTATTCAAAAGGAGGCAGCTGGGGCTGTAACCCCAAACAGATGGAATAAGTTTACTGATCAACTGGAACAAGAACCAACATTATCTGATTTTAAGAAATGTTTCGTGATTTATTTTATAAAGTCTGACCTGAAATGGTGAGTGTTCAGTGTTCATTGCTCTCTCAGACTGAGTATCTTGCACTGCATTGTTTGTGTTGTGATTAGGTATGCTGGATAGGGTGACCATATGACCCATTTTAGCAAGGACAGTCCTGGATTTCAGAGGCTGATCCCAGCCAATTGTTGGGAATTATAATGGGCATCCTGGAAACAGAGGGGCAGTCTGGCTAGGAGTTATAGCGGCATGGAGGGCAGGCACTGCTGCCTGCCCAGCACACACCCCTGCTCTCACCCACTTCTGAGAATGCAAGGGGGAGAGGACTGTCCTTGATTTCCTAGATGATGTCCTGGATTTCTGGGATTTTCATCTGGACAGCCTAATACTGGAGTAACTGTGACATTTGTCCCCTTGGAATATTCATAAGAACAAGATGCCTCTCTACCTTTGCGAGTGCCCGTAACATTGTGCTATCAGCTATCTGAATGCATCACAAATCATAGGATTTTTAAAAAAACTTTTTCTATCTTTTAAGTTTTCTTCCTTCTCTTCCTGTTGAATTTGATTTTTTGTTTGTTTGTCTTTGTTGTACTGGTCATCAGAAAGCAAGTTCAACAGGTGAGTTTGTATTTTGCTCTGAAGGTCATAAGCTTACAGGTCAGTCATTCTGTTGTACCGCACTTGGGCTATCCAGGGAAGCAACATTTTAGCTATTTAAACTGTGATACAGCCACACACATCCTCTTATTCAAGATGAATATAACAGATCTGGTCATAACCAACCCTGATGTTCAGCCATTTCATGTGTAAGCCAACAACCTCTTCTGCTTTCCGTGCACAGCCTTGTGGTTGAAAGATGGATCTGGAGCTCAGGAGATCTATTATCCCTGGTACTGCCATTGAATTGCAATGTGAAAATGGGCAAACCATGTAATCTCTATGTGCCTCGGTTTCCCCATTTGTAAAACGAGAGTGATGATAATTGCATCATGAGGGTGCTGTAAGGCTTACTTTGTTAATGTTTATGCAATGCAATGCAATGCCAATTGGAACATATTACGGATCCACAGTATTGCATTTTCATGCAATTTTCTCTGTTAGGAGCTTTTGTAACATTTTTAGAGGTTGTAGCACTAAGAAATCTGAGTGATTGCATATTCCAGAGTCTGTCAACATGTTAGCTGAAAACAAGAACGATGTACTTAGATTGATTTATGTTCTTAACAATATTCTATTACAGGGCGCACACGCAAGTGTTAAAAAAAAAAAAAAAAGAGAAATCAGATGAAAATGTTTGACTTTTGTTTAATTTCTGAAATGTCTATATTTGCTTTTTCTCTCAGCAGGTGGATTGTCTTTTATCCACTCTAATAGGTATGTATTAGCAAAAATGCTACAGCTTTGTGAAACAGCTGAAAAGTATTGTGTCAGTATTACAGCAAATACTTTGCTAAACAGCTCTTTACTAATCTGCACACTTTACAGACCTCACCAAGGATGGCTACATTGAGCTGTGTACTAAGAGTTGTGACAAAATAGGTAGAAACACATCAAAATAAGTAAAACTGAACTATAACTTAAAAGCAAAGAATCCAAATACATTTGGGTACATGCTGTTCTTGTTTTCTTTTGTTTATTCGCTCAAAGCTAAGCCCAGCTTAACTCACCATTACTTTACATTGGGTTTCCTATAATTAGTGCAAATAGGTTAGGCTCTCTCGTAATTTAATTTATTATAAGCAATGTTATTTTATCAGTAACATGCCATATGTATTACCAGCACATTTTCTTACAATATAATTAACCTTCAATAGTGTATGGGTTAGGTAATGTTGAAAGTTTGGGTCGTTGCAGTTGATTTAGCTTTTGCTTTTTAATTTTTTTTTAATGCTGACCTTTTCAAACTCTTTTCTGGATAATGGGATATGACTTTTAAGTGGATGACATAGCTTTCAAAATGTTTTAACACAGTAAGAGGTAAAACACCAACAGAAACTGAAAAGGCAAATATTGTCTTTGTCTTAGAAGGAAAACAACCATAAATGCCCCTAGCTAGTATCTACGTGGAAACATTTGGGAGAAAAAACAGATCTTATTTTTTTAAAACTACGCATTTGGATTTACGAAATTTCAAAAATGTTAGCCCCCTTTTTGTCAAATGTTATTGTGGAAAAAATACCAACTGTCTAAAATAAAATTTAAAAGAACATTTTTGGTATGTTATAAATATTGTTTGGGAAGATTGGACTGCAAATTATAGTGAGTTAACCTGTTTATTTAGCATATGAGGAATGAGAAACTCCTCTTTTTTGAAGGAGAAAATCATTGCAATTCTGTATAAAGAAATCAATGATGGGTAAGTATAGGTTTGTGGCTTAAGAGACAGATCCTGCAATAGATCCACATACAGGAATATTTGTCTTCTCAGAGATTCTATTTGCAAGATGACAGTTTTATGTCTTAGTGACATAAATGGTATAGTTTGAGGGGAGAACATTTTTTTCAGTCACAAAGAAAGCTGTTTATTTTTCATTCTTATTGTGTGTTGTTTGGCCTGGGTGTGGTACATAAAGGTCTCTTTCTCACTACAACATGGAGTAGCATCCAAAACACTGTATTGTGTTGCTGTTTGTAAGCCTCTAGGACTGGCTCCACACAAATGTTGATGTCATCCAAAAGCTGTTAGATAAAAAGAGAATGCTCCACTAAAAACTTCTTCACAAGCCTGATTCCCTTGTCCACCCAATTACAAATAGATGGATTACAAATAGATTTGTCATGTGTGTTTGATTCCATCAAGGATTCCAGGACAGCTGGGAGGGTGCCAAAGCAGCTGAACTGCAACAGCCTGAAGATGCTCATGACATGACATGCTTTTACTTGAGGCCAAGGCTGCACATGGCCCTGCCTGTTATATATACAGCAAAAGCTTTGTTATCTGGCACCCCTGGGGAATGGGGGGTGTTGGATAACCAAATATACCGGTTACCTGAGAGGCCTGAACAGGCAGCTTTGCCTGTTCCAGTCACTGCCTCTCTCGCTGCATCGGTGTGCCAGGGGACAGGAAGGGGCCCCACACAGACTGCTTTGCCCTGGGCCGTGGAGGCTCGGCAAAACCGGAAGTGCCATGGTGGGCACTTCCTGTTTCACTTTTACCTTACAAGCTGGCATGCCGGTTAATAGAGCATGCTGGTTTGTAAGGTGCTGGATAGCACGGCTTTTACTGGCAGTGATGGTCAAGTGGTGATTACGAGGGTTCGTGATTTTTTTAAACAGAAAAAACCAGAAGTTCTCTGATAAAAATTGTAAATTCTCTGATTAGAACTTCCCAAATCCATGCTTTTTCTATGATTAAAATGAAATGCCACTGTATATAGGTATCAGTGGAACACAATGTTTTATTGACATATTTACAATTTTAAAGCAATTTGGAAGCCTGCCAATGCCTCAGTCACTATAATAAAATATATTCTGAATACCTATAAATGTTGGCATTTGATTTCAGGCTTTTCAACGTGGAAAATCAAAGCTCCCTCTACCCCCTTCACTCACCAGGGTGCAGGTCAAGCTCTGGCTGTTCCCCCTCACTGCTTTGTAGCACTGAGTAGCCTTAATATGCCAGTGCCCTGCTCATGCCATTGTCCCTCACTCCCAACCCACGCTCCATCACCCCTGCTCGTGCCTCTCATTCCCAACCCACAGCCCCCCACCCATGCTGGTGCCCCTTGCTCCCCCAGCTGCCAGGGCTATGGGGCCAGGGACCAAGGTCTCCAGCCTTCTGCCCCTTGCAGTAGCACCCAAGCCCCAGCTGCTGCCCGCAGGAGGTGATGGCTGCTGCAGCGGAGTGGAGCATGGAGTCTGGCTCTCCCTCCTCCATGGGCAGCATAGCTGGAGTGGACCCTGTGGGTGTGTTTAGCAGGGTGAGGTTCCTAGGGGTGGCCTTGTTACCCCAGGCTCCTTAACCATGCCAGTCTTGCCCTACAGCACTCTCTATCTCACCTGCCACGTCTTGTTGGTATAACTGATATACGGAGGCTGACCTTGATCTTTGGGTTTAGACATAGTCTGGCTAGATCTTATTGAGCACTGTGATTCATACACCCCTTTGCATCCCATTTTACGGTGGATGGTTCCTGAGTCTCTCAGCCTTATGGGCTAGCTGTGTGGCTCCAACCACTCCTTTACTA
>JAGPOW010000261.1:184927021-184938170 GCA_030014935.1 Caiman crocodilus
ACGACATTGTCTTGTCTAGGTCGTGCTGTGATTTGGCCCCCTTGTCCTCTTTGGGCTCTTGGCAGCTGTTGTCTCTGCACCTCACTGGTTGTCTCTGCACCTCACCGCAGCCCTCGTCTTTGTGCCCATACTGTCACTGGGGTCCCCACGCTGTAGTGGGCCCCCAATGAGGCCTCCTTCTTCCCCAAATATCCTCACCCCAACCACCGGTATTATCAGACAGCAAACAAACAACAGCAATTAAACATGAGCCCCTTGGCTATAACGTAACACAAAGTGCAGGGCATGTTCTGCCCCTTTAAAAGAGTAAAACATCTTCTCTACTACTAGGTGTCTAGTAGGCAAGGGTGCCTTATGGGCGCCTGGTGCCCCATTAGTCCTAAGGGTAGCGTATCTGATGGCTGTAGCATCTCTGGGCCCTTCCTTCCTGAAAGCGCCTTCTCCTTTGGCTGCTGGCAAGGAACTAACCTGCATGGTCCTAGCCCTAAGGTGTATATGGGCCTAGGGCCCGCCTCTTCAGGCCAGCTGACCAGGTGCAGGTGCAGCCAATTCCCTCACTAGCCAGTTGTCATGGCAACCTGCACCTGGGCTTTTATCTGGCTTTTTGTGTTCACTCCCCAGGCAACCTCTGCTCTAAGAGGAGCAGGCACCTTAGTGCCCTGTGACTGTGGGCTCTCCACCTACCTTGCTGCCTCTGTGGCCCAGTAAACAGGACCTGGCGCTTTGCTATAGGGCAGAACAGGGCCTGCTGGAGCCAGGCAGGGAAGCTCAGTGCTGCTGCCTTGAGCCTCACACCGCCATAGTGAAGCATCCCCTGTCTGCCTGGCTGCAGTGGGGGTGCCAGTACCAAGTTATGTCCCCCACTGTTGCTGGGCAGGCAGGGGGCCTCGCCATGGCAGCACAGAGCTCATGGCAACAGCAGCAAGCTTCCCTGCTCTGCCCTGCTGTGCTGGGCCCCATCTGCTGGGCCATGAAGCCCCCAGGGAGCCCAAGCCCACGGTGGGCAGCCCACCCCTTCCCCATGCACAAATCTGGGGGCCATGTGCCTCCCATGCCACCCTGAAAGTGTGCACAGTGGTGGGGAGCCAGCCCCTCCCATCCTCCAAACAAGCTGCCCATGGCCCCATCCTGCTCCCCACTCAGGCCCTTTGGCTGCACATGGCCCTTGGGCCTAAGCCCCATGTACCACCCAGGCTGAACAGCAGCCCAACTCCCCATCCCTGCCCAACTCCCCCTGTCCTTTACTATGGGGGCCTCAATCCCCACAGTTTATCTGTGGGAGCCGATCTCCAAGCTGCCTGTAAGCCATGTGCATGTGTGAGTGAGCATATGCCCATGGCACCTGCTGCCTGACTGCCATTCTGGAACTTTGCCAGCCTACAAGGGAAAACCCACTGTTTCCCATGGTTTTTCCCTCCTTTAAAGGAGAAAAGCCTGGGTTTCTCCTTAAAATAAGGAAATCCACATTCTACCACGTTTATCACAAATGGAAAACCCAGATCCCTACTACTGAAGCCATCAGCATCCAACTGCAATGGCAGCAGCATATCTAGGACTTGCTGAATACTTGGTCTAATGATGCTAATGATATCCCAGGCAAGATCTAGCAACATCTTACATCATGTACCTACTCTGGAAGAAGTTCTGGATGCTGTGCAGATGCTAAAAACTGGCAAAGCTCCAGGTCCTAATGGCACTCCACATCTATAAGGAATGCATATGCATATAGCTCTGGATGAGCATGTGAATTGAATAAGCTCTTCTGCTGCCTTTGGGAGTAAGGAGTTGTATCTTACAAACAAAAAGATGCAATCTTAATTAAGATCTAGACCGGGGTGGGCAAAATATGGCCCACAAGCCGGATTCGACTTGCCAGCTCATTCTATCTGGCCCGTGGTGCCATGAAAAAGTTTAGAAAATTAATTTATATCTGTCCGTGGCTGCCTGTCAAAGATGACATGCAGTCAGAAGCAGCAGGACCCAGTGGGAGCCTGTGGCTGAGCAACAAGGCTAGCCCAGCTCCACCTAGCCCCTCACCGCCTTCCTGCCTTCAGCCCCCAACCAGAAGCCTCTGCAGCTTCTGGCCTTGTGCCCCTGGAGCTGTTCCCCCTTTCTCTGTCTGAGTGGAAAATAAGGTAAGATTGGATGGAGGTGGTGGTTGTGGGGACTGGTGGGGGCTGCATGGAGTGCCGTGGTGGCAGGGGGACTGTGGGGAGCAGTGTGGGAAGTGGCAGCTGCCGGGACTGGCAGGACCCACGTGGTGCACAGCAGGCAGTGGAGCCACAGTGGGCAGCAGAGCCACGGTGGTTCCCAGTGAGTAGTGGGGTCACAGCATGCCCCAGCAGGCAGCACAGTGGAACCCAGTGGGTGGTAGATCTGTGGCTGGGCCCCAGCAGGCAGCACAGTGGGCTCCAACAGGTGGCAGAGCTGTAGCTGGGTCCCAGCGAGTGGCGGGAGCCAGTGGGTGGCAGAGCCTCAGAGGGACCCGATAGGTGGTGGAGCCTCAGTGGGCAGTGGGGCCACAGCAGACCCCTGCAGGCAGCAGAGCCACAGCCAGGCCCCAGTGGGCAGTGGGGAGGCAGCAGGCCCCAGGAGGCAGCAGAATCACAGCAGGATGCGGGCCCTAGTGCGTGGCAGAGCCGTGGTTGGGCTGAGGCGGGACCTAGCAGACAGCAGAGCCCCAATGGGTGGTGGTGCAGGCACTGTGGGCCCCAGTGAGCAGCACAGCCTTGGGGGGCTCTTGCAGATGGTGGAGTCACGGTGAGTGGCGGGGTTGTGGCAGGCAGTGGATTCACAGTGGGACTGCAGCAGGTGGTGGGCCCTGGTGGGGACCACGGGGAGCACTGCAGGAAGCAGGGGGCTACAGGGAGCAGCGGGCAAGCCTGCGGGAGGGAATGCAGGGAAAGGTGGTAGCAGACAGAAACACGGAACTTGTGGAAGTGCCCTGGGACTGGCAGAGACCCAGGGCGGGGTTGTGGGAGCACAGAGCCTGGGCATGGGCTCTGCCTGAGTGCATCTTGTGAGGCTCACATGCAGTGTGTTAGAGCTGCACGCTATAGAGCTGGCAGCCCGACCCTGGCTCTCTCAGCACACACCCAACCACCATACCCACACCCCACCGCTCACACACACACACATGTGCACGCGCACACTCTTTCCAACCACACCGCCACTTATACCCGCTTGCTGCCCATAGAAAACACACAGTAGGATTGTATTTTAAGCTATTATGCAGCCACCTCTAGATACACTTTTTATAAATGCAGAAATCAGTAGACAAATATTTTTAAATAAAATTAAAATAGTAGATGTTGTGTGTGGGGGGGTGTATACATGTATATACATTTTTCACCGTTTCCAGATCACAGCACTTTTCCTCCCAAAAGAAGTACTTCCAGGGCAAGGGGAGGGACTTCCAGTGGCAAAGGTCAGGGGCTAGGAGGTTGGATTTCCGGTCCCAATATGGAGACCAGGGGCAGGGCAGCTGTCAAGGGGTGGGGCTACCCATGCAACCCTCAACAGCTTTCCAAAACTTGGTAAGTGGCCCTCCGCCCAAAATAATTGCTTGCCTTTGATCTAGACACTACTGCCTTGGATATTCCTTAACCAGCACACATTGGCTGGCAAACTTCTTTGGTCCTAGTGGGGCTTTAGGGTGAGGTAGCAGAAGGTAGACATGGTTACTACTTTGTGAAAGAGCCAAGATAACAGTTATGAACAGAACTGCACTTTCTATGTGGTTTTCACTGACATCCAGAAACCTTTTGATATGCTTAAGCAATTTGGTTCTGAAGTCTACCAGACAGATTTGGGTGTCCTGACAATCAATCCTGTGAAGGATTGGCAGAGCAGGGACTGGCACTGACCTCTCTAAGCTTTTCCCATCTCCAATGGACTAAAACAAGACTGTTTTCTTGGATCAGTTTTGTTCCCTCTGTTCTGTGCCGCACTTATGAAGAAGATGGTTGGTAACGTTTCAATTGTTATGATATCAAGATTCTGCACTTCTGGCATGATGTTCAATCATGTAACAGTGCAAGCAAGATAACAAGTCACCACTCAAGTGTTCTGCAGGTTGCTTTATGCAGACGGCTGTGCATTAGTGGCACATTCCAGATGGGACCTGTAGATACAAATTAGCCACTTTGCAGCAGCCCTGCACACATTCAATTTTACAGTTTGTTTAACACAGACTGAGGTCATGTGTTGTCCTATATCTGGCAAGAATTACATGAAGTGCACATAACACATTGGTGAAGAGAGGCTTCCCGTGGCTGAGTTTCACTTCCTGGCAGTGTGTTATTTATTTATTTAGCGAATGCAAATCTGTGAAGCCAAGCAATAGCTTCCCCATTAACTGATTTCAAAGTTATTAATCCACCTCTTATTCTGTAGAGGGGACACTCCTCGGTGATGTGCAGCATCGTTTGTATCTTTCCACAAGTGCACAATGAGTTACCACTGAGATCCCATCGGTGAAGATTGGCTATGCAGGGGCTTTGGCGTGTCTTGAACCTGTTTAGTAGACCACTCTTGCTGTAATAGTTTAAAGCCAGCAGATTGATGAGTGGGGTTTGTCACAAGGAACTTGTTTGTGGCTTTGCATGAATCCCATTCCTTGATCCATTGGGCTTCTGCAAACAGATCCTGGTCAGGGAGGTTGCTCCATAAGCAGCATTGCAAAGGAAGGTGAGCCTTGGGTGGATTAAACAGCAATGTGTTGACTGATGGAGTTACTATCAATAAAGAAGTTGTTTCCTGCATCCTGAAACCATATACAACTACTGGTGAACTGACCAAGTGAATATGGAGGGAAAGAGGCCTCCACAAAGATAAAAGGCTAGAAATCTCTTGTTCTTACTTTTTTGCTTGATGAGCGTGAAGCCTGGAAACTGTACAGCCAGCACTTCCAGCAGCTGGAGAAAATCCATCAACACTTCTTATGCCTCCTTCAGAGGGTCAGGCAGTTTGACTGACTATCTGAGGTGCTGCAATAGGTTGGTTGTTACAGCACTGAGGCATGGATAATGAAGGTACAGGTCCATTGGGTGGACCATGTTGCACTCATGAGTGATAAGTACATGCCAAATAGCTGTAGAAAACAAACGATGAAAGTGAGATGGCCACAAAAGCATTGAGGGGACCTAATCAAGTTCCATCTTGTTCAGACCAGGATTTCACTTGGGACTCCTGGGAATCCTTGGCTGCAGACAGCAATATTCTCTTTGGGCAGTGAAGCAGTGCTGATCTGCAAGAAAACTGTTGTGGTCTTAAGGTCTTAAGGAGTGACAATGGCCAGTGCCCTAAACCACACATCTGCCGCATGCTTGTGGGTGGCACTGCCATTGGCAATGTGTAAGGGGTGTATGTGGGTGCACATGCACCCCCTGAGATTGGCAGTGCATTCCCTGCAATTGGCTGCTGACAGCACCTGTGGGCTGTTTGCCTCCCCGACCTCGCTGACACTGCCGGCGGCATCTGTGGGTGGTAATTGCCACCCACAGCCAGCGGTGTCTGAGGGTGGTCGCTCCCCCTACCCCCCCCCGCTTCCCACTGCCACATCCCAACTGTTGCTACTGCCTGTGGGCGGTCACCATGCCCCACCAGCCTCTGGGGACATGTGTCGTTCATGGGCACTGCAGTTCCAAATGGACCAATTTTTGAAAAGGCTAAGTGTCTGTCAACTCCACTGAGTACACTCGGATCAGATGCTGGTGTTGATCCTCTCTGAAAGTGAGACCCGTTTTCTCAGGAAGAACGCTAAAATGTGCTGAAGTATGTCTGTTTGTGGCTGTGTTTCCAACCCTTACTATTTTTGTGTGACTTACAGTATTTTTTTTCTAAATATACTGTTTCTGGAATTGTGAGAATTCCAGCTTTCATTTAAAAGACGATGATCCCTCAAAGTCATGGATAAAAGCTGTGAAGCGTTATTTTACTGAACTCTAAATAATCAGATACCAAAAGGCAACAAAAACAATTGGCAGCGCTCTTACAGCATGTGTGCTGAAGAGCTTCAAATGAAATGCTGTGGCTCACTCTCACTCTTCTATTCACTCTCAGGAGATAGTTCTACTTAGGTGACACGGTTTGCGTTCATTTACCTTGTGTGACCTTAGGTCATAATTTAAACTGTCTGTTCTTTGTTTCTCCAGTGGTAGAACAAAGATAGCGATTCTTACTGATTCCTGTATTTTGAAACGTATGAATGAAAATATTATTTATGTTAAAGATGATCCTAGCAAAAGACTTCCATAAACATGATCTATTTCTCTCCCATGTCATTCAGTTCTGGAATGCCATAACTAATTTACGGTACTTAAATGCTATGATGATGGGTGTGAGACAGATCTATGTATACACATTATATATACATGTATTCTCTCTACACAGTGTGTGTATAATTATATATTTATTGGAAACCATTAGAAGCTGCTGTAGACCTTTCTCATCTCACATTTGTAGGGCTGACAGCCTTTGTAGCATTCTCAGATAACAAAGCTGGTAAATATTTTGTGTCACTTGAAAAGGTCAAAAATTCTATCAGTGTGTTGCCTAGTGAAATATGTATGTTCAAAACATTACCGGTTAAAAGGGTGACCTAATGTTTGCCACAAGGCACACACCTTACATGAGATATTACATCAAGGTCCATTCTACAGCTGCTTAGTGTCTGTCCAAATGGTAATTAAAGGTTAATCTGTGAACTAATGCCTACTGAATTCCATCGAAAAGCTTCCATTTTAATGGGTAACCTAGTATCTTGGCCAACATTTTCTCTATAAAATCGATTCTTTTGTCCAAGACAGTGAATTACTGTTGTCTGCAAAATGGGCACTGCACTTACCTACACAGTGACAGAATTAATAGATTGAACTGTTTAATACTCCTATCATGTTTTCCAAAACTTAAAAAGAGACTATATTAAATTCAATTCTATTTTGCTTTCTTCTAGTTCTCTTTAATTTTCTGTGGCTGTGGCAATGCCATTGATTCAGTATGCCAAAGAATTTTTATAACAGATGATACGGGTTTTTTTAACTTCCTTTTCCTCTGTATCTTTCCCATGCTTCTCCTGTTTTCTTTTTATAATCTTAGCTGGCATCAGTCATCTGCCAGTGAATGATATACTGGCAATGGAACAATAAAGAAAGAAAAAAAAGCAGGGGATATTAAAAAGAAGAGGAAACAAGCATAAGGGTTAAATTGGTCAGGGCCAGGATTTTTATTTCATCCCTGTTGGTAAAGTATCTTGCATATTCATGGTTGTAACTATGTTCTACCCGAGGGGTGGCTGCAGTGCCCCTAGAATACCCTCTCAGCCCTTGTCCTCTCTGCTTCCTTTGGACAATCTCCACTTCAGCTTTTCTGCCATGCCTTGATGTTATTATATCTTAGAAAAGGAGGCTGCCCCAGGGCTCCCCAAGCAAAATCTCACTTATGAGTGCTAGTGTCACTGCTCATCACCTTATGGGCTAGTTATGACCTCCAAACCTCCCCATCAGCTGTGCCCATGCCTCGCAAGTGTTTGCAATGATCACTTAAGTGGGAACTTCATCCAAACCAACAGGACTCCACTTCCTTGTTGGGGCCTTGGTATTCCCAGCCCCTGCCTCTCTGCTCTGGCTATTCCCTTTAGCCTAGACCCACTGCACCAGGCATGGCTTCTTGGACTGCAGCCCCATTTTCCCCTCTGTAGGCTTTGGGCTCTCTAGCCTGGTGTCTGCCCTCTCTGGGCTCTGGACTCTCCATCTCCACATCTGCCCCTAACTGGGCTCTGGGCTCCCTAGTCCCGTATCTGCTCCTCACTAAGCTATGAGCCCACTCTGGCTCTAACTTCATGTCTCTTTGGCACTGCTGGGACCTCCTCTCAGCCCTTTCTAGTCCCACCCAAACGTCCAGTCAAACTCAAACAAAACACATAAGCACTCAGGCTCTAGCAAAGCTCCAAGCCAACTGGCTGTCTGACAAGTTTCCAAGCTTCTCCCTGTTTTGAGGCCTATCCCCACTGCAGCAAGCATTCAGTATTTTATCGGCATTGTCAGGCATTCCAACATTCAGCAGCCCCCACTGCAGCTTTCCAGGGCAAGAGCTCTTCATTCTGAGGCTATCAAGGACAGATTCACTGCCTGCTTCCAGGTCCAGGCTTTAAGAGTTTCCTAAGCCCCGCCCCATCTGGTTATGTGACTCTGCAGGCACTCACAGGAGTTTCCGATCTGTGCCTGATGGCCTGCCTGCTCTCCCTGCTACAACTGAGCTCATCTGTCTGCAGCCCCTTGTTTCTGGGCTGATCCCAGATTGCCTTTGCTGCATTTTACTGCTCTACCCCTCTCCCCAGGGTGAGTTACCTTCCCATAGTTAGCCTCTCCCTGTGCCTTGCACCCCGATCTGTTTACTGGCAGCCATTTCATTAGCAGCTAGCTTGTTCTCTAGTTGCCAGTTCTCTCTGGTTCAGTTCAGCCTGGTACTCAGAGATTCATAAATTCTAGGGTCGGAAAGGACCTCAGTGGGCCATCTAGTCTGACCCTCTGCCCCTGGCAGGCAGGAAAAGGGTCTCCAAACCTGGGATCATGTGATCTCAGCCAGATGCCCATCCAGTCTCCTCTTGAAGACCCCCAAGGATGGGGTAATCACCGCCTTTGGAAGCCCATACCAGATCCTGACAACCCTAACCATGAAGAACTTTTTTCTAATGTCCAGTCTAAACCTACTCTCCAGTAGCTTATAGCCATTGTTCCTTGTTGTTCCAGGGGGTGCCCTGGTAAACAGATCATCACCTACTTTGTGTTGCTCTCCCATTATGAATTTGTACGCCACCACAAGGCTCCCTTTCAGCCTTCTCTTGGAGAGGCTGGAAAGATTAAGATCCCTTAGCCTTTCCTTGTAGGGCCTTCCTTGCAGGCCTCCAGTCAGAGGAGTGGCTCTTCTTTGGACCCTCTCGAGGTTGTCCGCATCCTGCTTGAACTGCGGCATCCAGAACTGGACACAGTACTCCAGCTGTGGCCTGACCTGTACCATGTAGAGAGGGAGAATCACCTCCCTAGACCTGTTTGTGAAGCACCTACGGATGCATGACAAGGTGCGATTGGCTGTGCCGACTACTTCATCACACTGATGACTCATGTTCATTCTGGAGTCAACAGTGACTTCAAGATCTTTTTCTGCCTCAGTGGTACTGAGAAGGTTGCCCTCCAGCCTATAGGTATGATGGCAGTTTTTCTCTCTAGATGCAGCACCTTGCACTTGTTCTTATTGAATTGCATCCTATTGCTCTCTGTCCACTTCCCCAACCTGTCAAGGTCAGCCTGGATCTGGTTCCTCCTATCCAGGGTGTTAGCTGCACCCCATATCGTTGTGTCCTCCGTGAATTTGGACAGGGTGCTTCCCACCCCCTTGTCCAGATCACTGATGAAGATGTTGAACAGCATCAGCCCCAGAACTGAGCCTGGAGGGACTCCACCGCACACATCTTTCCAGGATGACACTAACCCATCCAGCACCACCCTCTGCATGCAATCCTTGAGCCAGTTTACTAACCAGTCTACTGTATAATCATCCAAGGCAAATCTCCTCAGTTTATTAATAAGGATGATATGGGATACCTTGACAAAGGCCTTCTTGAAGTCCAGATAGATAACATCCACCTTGACTCCTGCATCTAATCATTTGGTGGCCTTGTTGTAAAAAGAAACTAGGTTAGTCAGGCAGGATCTGCCTGCTATAAACCCACGTTGGTTACCCCTCTGCATCATGTTAGCCAGTGGGCTCCCACAGATGTGTTCCTTGATAATTTTTTCTAAGATTTTCCCAGGGGTAGATGTAAGGCTGACTGGTCTATAGTTCCCCAGATCTTCCTTCCTCCCGTTCTTAAAGATTGGGATGACACTGGCCCTCTTCCAATCCTCCAGGACCTGACCCAAGCACTCTGAGTACTAATATATCCTTGCTAGTGGATTGGCTACAACACTCACTAATTCCTTCATTACCTGTGAGTGGAGTCCCTCCAGTCCTGGTGATTTGAACATGTCCAGTCCCTCCAAGTGTCCTTTTACAATATCAGCACTGACCATTGGTCGGCTGATGTTCCCCTTGTTGATGTCCGTGATGCATATTGAGGGTTCGTCTAAATTCCTATTTAAGAAGACAGAGGCAAAAAATTCACTGAAGAGCTTTGCCTTGTCACTGCTATCCATCACTAAGCCCCGCTTCCTGTCCTATAGGGATCCTATGCTACCCTGCACCCTCTTTTTGCTCCCAACATACCTAAAGAAGGACTTTTTATTGTCTGAATCCCTGCCACCAGCCTGCGTTCTAGAGCTGCTTTCGTCTTCCTGACTGACTATCTGCAGGTGCAGGCCAAAGAAATGTACTCCTCCTCACTAGGTACTCCCTGCTTCCACTTCCTGTATGCTACTTTTTTGCTTTTCAGGTATCCTGGATGACCCTGGTTAGCCAAAGGGGCTTCCTGGCCCCTTTGCCCCCTTTTCTCTGGCATGGCATTGTCTTGCTCTGAGCACAAAGAATGGTATCCTTAAGGAATGGCCACCCCTCCTGAAACCCCAAAGCATTTAGGGTCTTGGTTCATAGTACCCTGCTAACCAATCCTCTGAGTCTATTAAAGTCAGCCTTTTTAAAGTTTAGCACCTGCATCCTGCTAGGTGCTCTTTCCTGTGAAAGTAATGGGAGCCTCTTGGCTTACTGTTACAGTGGTATTGAACAAATAATTAATAATAATATTTATATTGGGAAGAGAATGACAGATAAAAGAGAGTGAAGAGGGAAGGTAAGAGAAATTCATGAGGAGGACAACTGGAATATCTGCTACATTCTCTCCCTGAATAGAATATGCAAAAACAGGAAATTTAAAAATTGACATATTACCTTAAACATGGATACCGGGAGCTCTTATTTTTTTGAGTTCATTGCAAATGTGCCTGACCAACAGAGTTCTGATCCAGACTTTCTAAAGTCTGAACTATCTGGATCTCTGGCTTTGGGTTAGATCCATGTCTTCAGTTATTCTTTTGCTATAAAAAAATGAAGACTAGTGGCAGCAGGGCTTGACACCAATTAGATAATACATCCTTTGGAGTGGTTCCATTAAAGTTCTGTAAATAAGATGTAAGAATACATCATCTGACCCCGGTGC
>JAGPOW010000261.1:184938270-184959553 GCA_030014935.1 Caiman crocodilus
CTTTCCTGCCAAGGCAGGGGGTCGGACTAGATGATCTGCCCAGGTCCCTTCCGACTCTAGACACTATGACCCTATGACCCTAATAGGCCAAAGGGAAATAAACATACTACATTTATTTCATTCAGAAAGAAGACTTTTACTGTTCTCTATGGACTTAAAGGTTTCCTACATAGACAACTTCAGCAAATTGGGACCATCAATATAGTGCCTGAAAGTGTTAAAAGAAGAAGTAGAAGGATCTATCTCATCCTCTCCCACCCTATGTTGGGGGGATTGATTTATTATAATTATGTTTTTCTGAGGTCAGGATTTGCTTAGTATGGGAAAACTAAATCAAAAGAATGAGTTTTGCCCTTTGTTCTGAATATGCTGCTGAGTGTTATAGTTATTTCTGTTACTCTTTACAGGGACTAACCCAAACCTCACAGGTCAAGATTGATAAAGCTGAGTATTTTTCTTAAAGTGAATTCCTTAATTTTTCAATCAGATTTTTGTTATTTTGTTGTTTAGACCTTTCTAACCTTACTTAATAAAACTAAACCTGTTTAAAATGAAATTCACATTTAATAAAAAATAAACCTCCAATAATTAGATTATATACCTGGAAAATTAGAACAAATTTTTAAACTTCCCATATATGGAATCAAATTATTCTGGGGGCATCATTTTATATTCAAGTAACTATAGTATTACAGGGAGTCCTCGACTTACAACATTTTGAGTTACAACGTTTCGCATTTACAACACATAAATTGACACCATGTTTCAACTTTCTGACATCAGTTTCTACTTTACAGTGCTTGATCCGATGCAACACCCTCCCAGCAAACAAGTTCGCTGCATTGCCCATCTCCCTGGAGAACATCTGTCCAAACTTCCTTGGACGCTTTCTTTAAGAAAATAGACAAGACTCCAGAAAAACCTCTAGCCAAGACTCCTGAGAAGACTCCAGCCAAGAACCCTTCAAAAACTCCAGCAAAGTCACCTCAAAGAAGTCCTCCCAAAATCAATATGATTGCTATTTACAATATAAATACATTAATGTAGCTTTGTTACTCATCTATAATTGAGTGAGTACAAAATTCTGGGTTATTTTTTGGTGAAAATAGGGTATCAGGCCTTGGTTCAGGAACCAATCCCCCCTTTATATCATCGTTTCCTATGGGAACATCAGTTCCAAGTTGCAATGTTTTGACTTAAGACGTGGTTTTCAGGAACCCGTTGTGCTGTAAGTCTGAGGACTGCCTGTATTTAAGGTCAAGCTTTAAGTTTTATATGCTGTTTTGGGTGTTTTATTAAATTCCAGTTACAGACCTATGCAGCTGCTTGACATAAATCACAGGCAAAAAGTTAATGATCTAGTAAATAAGCAATACATCAGTGACAATTTTCTAATATACTAAAATATACAATTAGTAAGAATCTGAATATATTAAACTATATAATCACTTAAATAAATATACAGAGCTATAGTTTATTTTCTAGATGCCAAAAATTTTAACATATCTGTGAAGGATACACTGACTTGTCAATCTACAGTTGGGTTGTATATTGTGCTTTTTTGGGGGTGGGGTTTTTTTATGTGGGCAAGATGGCCCCTGTGTTTTGGCCATGTGCTCATCACATGGCAAGCTGGGGCCTGTATCTGGGAAAAATGTGTAAAACCCTCTGGCCTCATTGGCCAGGGGAAGCACAGGATCCTTTAGGCCAGTGCTTCTCAAAATGGTGGTCCACGGACCGGTGCTGGTCCACGAGCCACCGGTTGCCGGTCCGCAGCAAGTTGCCAGGAAAGAAAGAAATATATTTTCAGAAGCATACCACTGATATGTCGTAGCGCCACAGTTTGTACGTTCCAACGCTCCAGGTGACGTCGCATCGTGCGAGGTGAGGAAAGAGAAAGAAACAACTAGTCACACATTTGTGTAGCGCTGTTACACACAGTTGCTGCCACCGGCTGAACCAGGCACTGTTCCCTGGCCCACTGGAAAAAAAAATTGCTGGTCCGCCACATCAGATAGTTTAAGAAGCACTGCTTTAGACCAATTGGTTGGCAGAGGAATGAGTTTGGCACTCCTTGACTGGACAAGGCCAGGGTGATGTCATGCAAAGGGATATAAGGTAAGCTAGGCTGATTTGGGAGGGGAAAAGATGCTAGGGGCTGCTGAAAAGTGAAGTCTCCTCCAAGGGAAAAGGAATTTGCAGATAGTGAAAAGAGAAGCTCAGGTAGAGGAGAGAGAGAGGGAGAGGATTGCCAAAGTGTCTAGGAACTCCTTTCTCCTCCTCTTCTTCTCCTTTTTCTTCTTTTGAGGTTTTAAGGGATTAATACTGGGGAAAAGAACATTGGTTCTTTGGGTTTGCTGGCCAGGAGTTAGGCCTATCAGTTTAAACAGGGTTGAAACCTGGGAGTTTCTAATCCTGCCAGTTTTGGGCCAGGGTTGAGATTTGCAACTTTCTGCTCCCAATGGAGCTATGACCCAAACTGCCTGCAGCCCAGGTCTGGAGGGTAGGCTTGGTCTTTTCCCTTGTTTCTTTTGGCCCTTTGCTCTAGTCAGGCTGTGTGGTTGGGTTGGCTGTAGCCATTAATCAACCTGGCTCCTTTTGGAGTTTTTTCCTGCAGTTGCGTTTCAGCATGCCATGTGTTTCATTTCAGCAGGCCATATAATCTTCCCCAGAAGTTTTGTGGTGCGTCCATGCTGTTTGGAGCTGCAGTCACTCCCCACACACATACAGCTTGTCTGTGAGAGCAAAGATTTGCATGCTACCATTCCTCCAAGAGCAATAAATGTAGGGCCCCTTGCACCACAGAAGGACCCACACTCTCTAGCAGCTTCCCCTGGTACAGCACAACTTATAGACTATGTCTTGTAGTTAGTAATGTTTTATATTATATTTCTGTCTTTTGTGTTTACACTGCTTGTGAGGAGGGCTTTTTTGTTTACAGGGGACACCCCAGTAATTCACATAGTGTTTCTCAGGTGGTCTGGGTGGGGGCTCAAGCCAAGATAAAATATATTTAGCACACCAAAATTGAACCCAGCCCTTGTTGCTGATGCCCGTTGCCTGGCAGAAGGGTTAAATGGTTAAAACAACCCAAATATGGGTACACCTTTCTCTATGAAATAATTGAAGTAGAAATAGAAAAGTCTTTAAATTAATGTGATTTAAACCAATTCATTCTTCTAATGACATCCATGGGTGTCTTCATTAACTTTAATGGGCTTTGGATAAAGCCCTTGGGGCCCCTATTGAGAAAGATGTCTATCTTGTGCTCAGAAATCTCTTCCCTAGTAGCTGACAGCTTCATTGAGGAAGGGGCTTGTAGCTGTAATAGAAGGAAACAGTCATGGATGTGGAAGGAAACATGGACTCACATCTTGTGCCATTCCTGTAGACCCTGGAATACAAAACTCAAGACCTAGAGTTTGTCTGGAAGCACTAGTGTGCTGCATTGCGTTGTTAGAAAATATACAGCTGTTTTTTTCATACAATCATGAGGTTTTTCAAAGCAGGTGGCTCCTACATTCCTACAAGTATTAAGCATTTAGCAAAAGTAATAAAGTAAGGACAAAGTTGATCAACTCAGAATGCAATAGGACGGGGCACAATCTTCTAATGTGAGAGCCTGTTTTTATGCCTGTGGTTTTGCATCTTCAGCATCAGAAAGCAATTTGGGGTACAGAAAGACTCCAAGGCTGAGGACTCTGACCAAACATTCAATAATGTGCTGCATAGGCCGGGGGAATACCCTTTTCTGAGTTTGCGGAGATTTGTCATTCTCAGCTAAAATGAAGAAAGGCTTGTTCATGTCATTATTCCTTTATTCCTTAGCAGAGAGAACAGTGAATAAACAAACACAAAATTAAATGTATCCAATGACTTTTTCTAGGGAATCTGGATTAGACATACTATACAGGCAAGAGCTTGAAGATGTCTGAAGTTACTGCTGAGAAAGCTAATCATCTTCCACTTGCGACCAAGATGAATACACCACAAAAGACGTATTTGGAGGAGATGAACTCAAAATTCAACAATTTACAAGGTACAGTTAAGGGCATTTGATGGGAAGTTGAATAAGCTTACATCACGCGTCAGTAATTTATAACAATGTCGAGAGAGTGTGGAAAACCAATTGCTTGAAATCAATAGAGACTTAACGATCTATGAGGGGAAAATAAAACATTCTGCCAAAATGCTGAAGGTGCTAATGAAGTATAATAGGACACTGGACCAAAGCGTGGTATTATGGGAGAACCAATAAGCTCCTGTCATAGGTATAATGGACTCTATGGTTTCAGGGGAGAACCTATTCTGGACTAGTCATCCCAGAGCATGTCCATAATAGAGGTGCCTGATTCTCCTATCACAGGATCTGAACGCCTTCCACTGATGGGAGTGATAGTTAGTCATTTCTTGCAGGCACATGCTAGAACTGGGGGCCTGCCTAAATGGGAAGCACCGAAACTACAAATTGGATCCAGAAGGAAAATGTTATATAACCAAATATTCCTAAAATGTTAAACTGGATCGAGACACAATGTTTCTTCGCATGTAGTTGCAATGGAAAATATTTTGAGAAAACGCTACCTGCCCTTCTGACAAAGCCGTTTTTAGAGACTGTGGTTTAGAATTATTGATTTGATTCTTATTTATCTTGTGTAATGTTTCACTGGCCTGCCAGGCAGAGGCGGGACTGTAAGATGTTTAATGCTGGAGTTGTTATGAGACCCTGAGGTGTACTTTAGGAATTATCTGGGCTTTAGCCAAAAATAGATGAGATGCTGGTGCATATTTATTGCCAGGTTTTCTTGTAACTTTCTATGTCTCATTAAAGTTTCAAAGTCAGAGAAAGTAGAAACATGAGAGATCCACTAAGTCATCTAGTCAATCTCCCTGCTAATGTGGAATTGCTCCCTTGAGCACATTTGTGTGTTGTCCAGTGTTGTTTTAAACATACCAACTGAGCATTCACTTCTTCAGTTGGGAAATAAATCAACAGGCTAATTGATCTGCCAGAGAGATTTTTTTCTTTTAATGTCATCCCATTGTTAGTTATACCCATTTGGTGTTAATAACCTTTTTACCATACATAGGTCATTAGGTTTCTTCCCATATTATTTTTTAGCTTATCCAGATGTACTTAGGGCCACATGTTAACACTCTTGCCCATCTCACCTTACTCCCTAAATAGTCCTATTAAAGTAAAGGGTTTTGGGATGACACTTAGAGTCAAGTGCTACCCAATAGAAATAAAAGATGTCAAAATTCAGGCCTTAGCTATGCTAATTTATCCTTAGAAGTCAATCTGGTCAACCCCCTAGACAGTTTTGTTGCTCTTCACCGAACTTTCTCTTTCAAATGGTAATGAGATGCCCAGAAGTGAACTTAATATCCCAAGTGTAGTCACACCAAAGCCATGCAAAGAAGAGGTTTTTCTTTCCTTCTCTATGATGCAATGTTTTTGAATATATGGCTCAAATTTTCACTGTTTTTTGTTCAGTCATGTTTAATTTGCTCTCTACTATCTCCCTCAGGCTTCTTTTGGCATTATTTTCCTCATTTTCCCTTCTGAGAAGTAGCTGGGCTTTGGATTACTTTCCCTAGATGTCTTGATTTGAATGTCTTTGGGTTGAGACTCCTTTTGTTATTTTCCTCCCATAGGCCATATCATGTAATCACTTATTAAGCTGAACTCTAAGTGTGGATCATGAGTTATGGATTTCATTTTTATTGCTTTACAGGGAGGAAGAAATTGGCAGTTACTAACATTTCCAAATTCAAATGTCATTCTTGTGCTACCAACAGTAGCAAAAGTAGAGGATTTCTAAAATTCTTTTTAAAAAATGCGTTAGTCTTTTAGTTTCTACAGCTTAAAATAAATGTGGTATGTCAAGACAAATATTTTCCTTGGTATTTACAAATCAGAAATTGGTTGTCTTCCATTGAAAGCCTTCACTTTATGTATCCAGGAATATACCCATCTTGAAATATTTATTCATAGTAATAAAATATTGATAAATTCACCTTTAGAATATAGAGGAGTTAATTCAACAGTAAAAGAGTTGTGGGAGTCCTGTATGCATATCTATGCATATCACCATGATGACTGGGGAGAATCATATTTTTGTAGATATGGTGGATCTTTATTTACAACCTAAGATATATTTTTATCTGTTCTATTATCTGTATTTAAAAATGTATGGGCTAGATTTACCACTGACATATGTGCATGGGCCTTCAATGAAGCCAATGGCATTACACATGCTTAAGTGTGAATGACTTAGCTTCGTTCCTGTAAAATTGAAACAAAAGCGACAGATATTGCTTGGAGATACTAATGAGAACATAAGAATTGCCATTTACTGGGTCAGACCATAGGTCCATCTTGCTTGCTATCCAGTCACACAGTGGCAAAGAGTGAATACTGAAAGCGAGACTGAACTGGGTATGACCAGGATTTTTTCCACTCTTCCTCTCTCACTTGCAGCCTGTAGCATTCAATGTCTAGGAATTTCTAACTCAGAGGCGCTACCCCTAATTCCTGTGCTCAAAAACTACTGCTATCCTTTTCCTCCAAGAATTTATCCAATCCATTCTTGAATCTGGTTAAACTATCAGCTTCCACAACAGCTGGTGGGTATGAGTTCCACATTTTAATTGCATGCTGTTTCATGACATCCTTTCAATTAGTTTTACTTCCTATGGGAACATCTACATGAGATGTTTATTGTGCAAGAGACTAATTAGCTGTGCAGTAAACGTTGCGTGTCTATACAGGTGCCCCTATTAGGTTGGAGTAAACTAATATACTCGGCAGCAGATAGAGTACTTGTAAATACTCTACTGAGCCTGGCTCCAGAGACCGTGCAGGTACTCAAAGTTGCACCACCAGAACAGTTTGATTTTCAGTCCCCTGGAATGTGGCCTCAGTGGATCAGGCATTTGAATCACATCAGGAAAGTATTGGCTCTGGACAAACAGAAGCTTACCAAGTCACTACTCATATAGAATCATAGAAAATTAGGATTGGAAGCGACCTCAGGAGGTCATGTAGTCCAACCCTCTGCTCAGAGCAGGACCATCCTCCAGCCAAAGCTTTGTGTAGCCAGGTCTTAAAACCTCTAAAGATGGATAGTCCACAACTTCTCTGGGTATGTGCGTAACCTGTTTCAGTGTTTTACTACGCTTCTAGTGAGAAAACATTTCCTAATATCTAACCAAAACTTCTCTTACTGCAACTTGAGACTTGCTCTTTGTTCTGTCACCTGCCAGCACTGAGAACAGTCTAGCTCCATCCTCTTTTGAACCTCCCTTCTGGTAGTTGAAGGTTGCTATTAAATCACCTCTCAGTCTCCTCTTCTCTAGACTAAATAAGCCCAGTTCCCTTAGCCTCTCCTTATAAATCATGTACTTCAGGCCCCTAACCATTTTTGTTGCCCTCTTTTGGACTCTCTTCAATTTGTCCACATCCTTTTTGTAGTGGGTGGCCCAAAACTGAACCCAGTACCCAAAATGTGGTCTCACCAATATTGAATAGAGGGGAGTAATAAATTCCCTTGAACTACTAGCAACACTCCTACCAATTCAGCCCAGTATGCCATTAGCCTTCTTGGCAACAAGAGCACACTGTTGGCCCATATTCAGATTATTGTCCACTGTAAACCCCAGGTCCTTTTCTACAGAGCTGCTGCCCAGCCAGTCAGCCCTTAGCCTGTACTGGTACATGGGATTGTTCAGTCCTAAGTGCAGGACTTTGCACTTGTCCTTGTTGAACTGAACGAGATTCCCTTTGGCCCAATCCTCCAGTTTATCTAGGTCACTCTGAATCCTAGCCCTACCCTCCAGTGTATCTACTACTCCCCCCAGCTTGGTGTCATCTGCAAACTTGCTGAGGGTGCAATCTATGCCATCTTCCAAGTCGCTGATGAAGACATTGAACAAAACTGGCCCCAGGTCCAACCCCTGGGGCACTGCACTTGATACTGGCTGCCAACTAGACATCAAGCCATTGATTACTACCCTCTGAGCCCAATGCTCCAGGCAGTTTTCTATTCACTCTACAGTCCATTCATCCAGCATGTACGTCCTTAGCTTGCCTGCAGGAATATTGTGGGAGACTATATGAAAAGCCTTGCTAAAATCAAGGTGTACCACATCCACTATTCTCCCTGTATCCACAGAGCCTGTCATAGAAGACAACCAGGTTGGTCAGGCGTGATTTGCCCTTGGTGAATCCATGCTGACTGTTCCTAATCACCCTTTTCTCCTCCATGTGCTTAGAAATGGATTCCTTGAGGACCTGCTCCATGATTTTTCCAAGGGCTGAGGTGAGGCTAACTGATCTGTCATTCCCTGGATCCTCCTTTTTCCATTTCTTAAATATGGGCACTACGTTTGCCCTTTTCCAATCATCTAGGACCTCTCCTGATCATCATGAGTTTTCAAAGATGATGGTCAGTGGCTCTGTAATTTCATCAGCCAATTCCCCCAGCACCCTTGAGTTTACCCTATATAGCCCCATGGACTTGTACACATCCAGCTTTTCTGAATATTTCCTAACCTGTTCTTTTACCACTGTTCGATGCTTACCTCCCCAAACTGTGCTGCCTGGTGCAGTAGTTTAGAAGCTGACCTTGCCTGTGAAGACTGAGGTGAAAAAGGCATTGAACACTTCAGCCTTTTCTGCATCCTCATCACTAGGTTGCCTCACTCGTTCAGGAAGGGACCAACACTTTCCCTGATCTTCCTTTTGCTACCAACATACCTATAGAAACCCTTCTTGTTACCCTTCACATTCCTTGCTAGCTGCAACTCCAATGGGGCTTTAGCCTTCCTGACTTCATCCCTGCATGCCCAAGCAATGCTCTTATACTCCTCCCTAGTTTTTTGTCCACGTTTCCACTTCTTATAAGCTTCCTTTTTGTGATTCAGTTTACTGAAAAGTTTATCACCTGTATGGGAGATCTGACAGATGAAATTCTACTCTCACTGCCCCTTACAAATGCAGAGAAAAAGCAATATGCTGCAGTGATAGAAGCAGTTACTGATCATTTTCTGGGCAAGATAAATGTGATGTATGAATGAACTAGTTTCAATCTCTGTAAACAGGACCCTTCAGAACCTGTGGACAGCTTCATTACACCTTTGTACATACCAGCTGAATCCTGCCAATGTAGAGAGCTTAAGGAAGAGCTCATTAGGGACTGCTTAGTTGCGGGGCTTCGTGAAACAATGCTCTCACAAAGATTACAGTTGAACCCTGATTTAACACTCCAGAAGACTATCACACAGGCTGTCCAATCAGACCTAGTTAAACAGCAACAAGAGAAATCAGGAGTGATTCTCAGTCCTGTCAGACATAGTTAATATGGATGCGATGCACACTATAAAGAAACTACAAACAAATACAAATAGACTTGACAGGCACAACGAACACAGGGAGTGGTCCCACCAGCTCCCACAGTGACAAACAAGTGGAAAAGGA
The DNA here is from genome assembly GCA_030014935.1 of Caiman crocodilus. Classification (NCBI taxonomy): domain Eukaryota; kingdom Metazoa; phylum Chordata; order Crocodylia; family Alligatoridae; genus Caiman; species Caiman crocodilus. The sequence goes on from JAGPOW010000261.1 coordinate 184,947,752, forward strand.
GGCCAATGCTACAGGTGTGGTCAAACCCCAGGCCACAGTCATGCTTGGTATCCTACTACAGAGATATGTCAGTGATGTAAAAAGAAAGGTCACCATGCTTCAGTTTATTGCTCCACCACCAGAGTATTTGAAGTCACAGAACAGAATGCAGAGGATTGCACAGTACTTTTAGAGGAAGTTATGGAGTCTTCATCAGATACGAGAGTCTGGATGACAGAAATTGAGCTCGGTGGACGGTCAATGCCATTTAAAATAGATACAGGAGCAGCAGTCTCAGCTATCCTTGATTCTTACTACAGACCACATAGGGATGGAATTCTTCTTCCCCCTACTAAGCAGCTACAGGGACCAGGTGACACTACCCTCAAAGTCCTGGGATCCTTTAATGCAAAGATGACATTGAAGTGGAGATATATAGAGCAGGAAGTCTATGTGATTGGTAATCTTGCTGTACCTTTACTTCACTTACTGGCCATACAAGCACTGCAACTTGAGAGAGTTATAATGGTGCTGAAGAGTGTCATTGCATGCCATGACATAACCTCATTTTTAAGAACTGATATTGGCCCACAATTTTTGGGAGCCACATTTAAGTAGTTTGCAGCCCAGTATGACCTTTAGCATGCCACCAGCAGCCTACATTTCTCCCCCAGTAATGGAGAGGCAGAATGAGTGTTGCGGACTGTGAGGAATTTGCTCCAGAAGAATGAAGAACTCTATAAGGCATTCTTGATCTACTGGTCAGTGCCACTGAAACATGTGTGGAGTCCAGCTGAGTTGTTTACGAATTGTTAACTCCATACAATGCTATCAAGTATGAGAAATTACTTGGTTCCAAAACTTGTCAATCCACAGGAATTTTGTGAGAAAGACAAACAGATAAAGGATCATCAGAGACAGAACTATAACACCAGGCATGCTTCAAGACACCCACAGCAGAAAGTTTGGATCCCAGATCTAGGGTTTCAAGGCACCGTCCAGGCTAGAACATTTACCACTCATTCATATTGGGTCGAGATGCCTAGTGGTCTTTTCCATAGGAATTGAGAACACCTCTGTCATATTCCACCTATTTCCCACACTAGGTCTGGACGTGCCTCAGTTCCACCGAAGAGATTAAACCTGTGAATTAGTCTGCTCTAAATGAATAGACTTATCAATATTTTTGCTTTGCTTAGTTTCCTTTTGTAACTAAGTGTGTATCAGGTTTTCCCCTGAGAAAGGGGAGCGTAGTAGGAAGGATTAACTCACTCACTAAAAAATGATGTCATCCACAGGAAGTGTTTGGTGGCCCACTTTGGGTTCAGCAGTTAGTTGTTACAATAAAGGCTTAATGAGAACAAGCCTGTCTCTTCCTAATATCTAGAATAACACAGTAACAGCTAATGCAGAGCCCATCATAGTGTAGGTATAGTTTGGGTTATTTTTGCCCATATGCATCACTGTATACTTTCTATATTGAATTTCATCTGTCATTTAGTTGCCCATTCACTCATTAGTGCCAAATCCTTCTGTACTTCCTCACAGTCTGCCTTGATCTTTACCACTTTGAATAATTTTGTGCCATCCTCAGATCTGTCCATTTTGCTACTCCCCTTCCTTTCCACTCCCAACCCCACCCTTTTTCCATGTTATATATGAATATATTAAACAGCATTGGTTTCAGCACAAATCCCCCAGCGGACCCTGCTGTTTACTTCTTTCTGTCCTGAAAACTGACCATTTATACACAGTCTTTCCTTTCTATCTTTAAGCCAATTTCTAATCCATAAGTCGATATTCCATTATCCTGCGACTACCTAATTTAGTTAAGAGGTCTGATGGTGTACCTTGTCAGAGGCTTTTTAGAAGTCCAAATATACTGTGTCAACTAGATCAGCCTGATCCACCCACTTATTGACACCCTCAAAGAACCCTAGTAGCTTGGTGAGGCATGATTTCCCTTTGACAAAGCCATATTGATTCCTCCCCAGAAAGTCATGATCATCCATGACTTTTTTTTATTATTGTTTCTACCAGCTTTCCAAGAACAGAAGTTAGGCTTACTGGCCTGTGTCTCCTCCAGAGATTTTTAAAATATTGGAGTCACCTTGGCAACCTTCCAGTCCTCTGTTTTTAGCGATAGGTTGTATACTACAGTTAGGAGGTCAGCAATATCTGATCTGAGCTACTTCAGAACCCTAGGGTGAATGCACTCATTTACAGCTGTAGTGCTTCAGGGAAGTCTGTAAGTTTGCTGAGGTGAAATCTAACAAAGTTTGGGCTTACAATATACTCAACTATACCAACACACAAAACTACTGTAGGACATAAATCAACAATTCTATATGAGAATGGGTACAAATGGTTTCTTGGCATCACAAGCTTCCCTACTTGAAATTAGTCTAAAGCAGTGGTGCTCATCCTCCAGCCTGCAAAGCTGTGTCATCCAGCCTACATGTCTCTCCAGATGCCCGGAAAATTTGTCAGCAGGGGCACAGTGGCTGCGTTAATTGCTGCTCCCTACTACAAAATTTCCAAACCTATAGAGAGCCTTGCAAGCTGGGTAATGTGGCTCTATGTGCTAGATCCCACTGGTGTGAGGTCAGGCAAGTGTATGGGTCACTCCACAGTCAGATCCGGACACCTGGGGCTGGGCAGTGCATGGCTAAATATGGGCGCAGTGGATTGGGCTGGCCCAGGACTGAGTTGGCATTTTGCCAGATCAGAGTATGTAGGGACAGTCTGGCATGCTGGATTGCACCCATGGACTGACCACACATGCTGACCCTGTGCTGGATCCAGTTCACCGACCTGTGCTCTGCCACTTATCCAGCCCAAGAGGTCAGAAGTTTGAGCACTACTGTTCTAGAGGACTAAGCTACATGTTCTCATATGGTCAAACAGATTCATGTCCTAATCTTCTATGCAGGGACAGGCATTGCATGGAGACAGAAATCCTCAAATCCACCAGTGGTACATAGAATCATAGAAAATGAGGGTTGGACAGGACCTCAGGAGGTCATCTAGTCCAACCCCCTGCTCAAAACAGGACCATCCCCAACTAGATCATTCCAGCCAAGGATTTGTCAATCGAGGCCTTAAAAACCTCCAAGGACGGAGATGCCACAATCTCGCTAGGTAACCTGTTCCAGTCCTTCACCATACCTACAGAAAGGATATGGACAATTGGAGAAAGTGGGGGCTCCAGGACTATAATGGGAGGCTCAAAACTTACATGATTTAATTAGCAGTGTTTCAGACTATAACCACAGTGAAAAATGAGTCTATATAATTGTCTGTATTCCTTTATGTGAAGACATCATCTAGCTAGCCTATTGCTGTAATCAGCAGTAACAGTCAAAATACAAAACTGGAAATAGCATTAATACTTACGAGAAAATAAGGGAATCTTAGAATAATCTCAAATGTTCATCTATTTCAAGAGCCATATACTCACTAAACTCATGATAGCCACTTACTAAAACCCCAGAGCTGTATTAGACTCATCTGGTGTATATTAGTATAGGTTAGGATGGTCAAATGCAGGGCCAGTAGGCCAGGTTCAGCCTGTAGAACCACTTCTGGCAGGCCAGGGATTTGGGGGTGGGGTTTACTGCAGAAACCTGGGCTCTATTGGATATGTCCATTAGCAGCAGGCGGGGGTGCAAAGTCTGTGCTGACTAAGCCTTGCTCACCCCATGGCTGCTTGGGACCATTGCTGTTTGTCCTGATGCTGTTCACCTCACAGTTGCATGCCCTGCTCTCACCACTGCTTACACTGCCACTGCCTCCGCAGATGCTGCTGCAGTCACTGGCCCCACCACCATTTGCTCCATAGATTCAGCCTGTGAGGAGTCCCATGATCTGGATTGGGCCTGAGGCATGGCATAAGTTTGATACCTCTGATATAAATCTATGAACTGTTATGGAATTTTGCCAGATAACACGGCCAGGGGATCAGACCCTCAGGTCGCATCCGGATGTGCAGGGGCATGCGTTCGCAGCAGCAAAAAATATTAGCAGCACAAATAGTTTTTGCCACAGTGCACAGCCCTGTACATGTGTTTTATTGAGGGACAAACTGTTCCACTTTAGGCAAACTGCCCTTGCCCAGTTCCTCCCTGCTCCCAGTATGCTGTAAGAGCTGGGGCACAACAGAAAGGGTGGGGATGCTCTGGCCAGCAGCCTGGAGGACTAAGCCTCCATGTCTGCCAATACATACTTCTGTTGTATGTGCTACGCTGCATTTTTCCTGGTGCTTTTTTTTGCTACTGGAACTTGCCTATATGGAATAGATTTAGTGTTTTCAGTTTTCCAAAAAGGATTTAATATTTCTTATTTGACTTACAGTTTCCTAGTAGGAACTTAACCGGAGATGCTGAAATACTCTAGAAAATGCATTTGGGGAAATAAACTCTTGTCCTTTTCCTCCGAAAACAGCAGTTCCTGGTCTAATTAGCTCAAATGACATGAGAGATCAGCTACTGACTATTATGGGTATCCTGATAAGAAAGGGGAGTGATACAATACAAAACTTTAAATGTAATATAACTAATGCCAAGATAATGCAGAAGCAGGTTCACAGAAATGTCATTTCTCCTTTCCAGAGAACTCTCAGCACTGGTAGGTCCTAGAATTTGGCCTTTAATTTGCCTCAGTCTGTTTGGGTCCACATCTTCTTGAGCTAGATGTCGCAACATAGCAATCTTATAAATCTACACATAATTGGCAGCTATATCACCATGGACGCATGTTCCCCCACTTTAGTGCACCATTACACTGATGCAATGGCAAAATCTAACCATGTGCCATGCTTTAGTACTTCCAATGTTGCCGTACAGTGATGTGTAGACATGCCCTTTGGGTAGTTATGCAATCCAAAGCTAAACTGAATCTCCTGAGCAGAGATGGACTCATTAAAAATATATAGAGGATTGGGGAAATGGAGAGAGGTTTCTCAATCCAAATATCACTTCCCATGCTAACTATATAATGCATTCTTCAAAAGATACCATACTGTTCTATAGCAATGGTCCCAAACACTGCATTAGCACTGTTATAACAAGTAATTTCAGACCATTAGTGTGGAATACTGAGCCTGATCTTGTACTCTTTGAAGTCAATGGCAAAAACTCCCATCAAAGAGTAAGATTGGGGCTTGGAATCTTAATAACTAATTCCATCAGCAAAGTGTTAATTGGTTGTCCAATTGGAGTGATAACAAAGCTAATTCCTACATATTACAGTACACCCTAAGTGACATTCACTTTTATTCATTGCTGAGTTGCACTGGCTGAATGCAGAATGTTATACAGTTGTGTACTTACACCTCAGGTTTATTTTCTTGCATAAAAAAGCAAGGGGTTTTAGTTTTATGTGTTTTCTTATTTAGTGTTTCAGCATGTATTCTGTTCTCTGGACAATCTGTCCTTATGAAGCCCATTATCATTAGTGGAAGGACTTCCATATGTACAGTGGAAAGAGACAATGTCACTCTTTGTTTATTAAGCTTTTCTTTATACTACTTTTTTATAATAAGATAGCTGAATTACACAGGCAAGTGACCAAAGGAGAATGGTGGAGTGGAGGAGCATTGGGAAGAATCTCTTTAATTGTATAGCTTTAATTAATCATAACTGGTCACATACTAGCATACTTTTAGCTTCTCTCATTCCTCGGAGTCTCAGACCAGCACAGACTCCCTATGCCTGAAGAAGGGTGATTGCACCCGAAAGCTTGCTAAGAACTTTTTTTCAACTACTTAGTTGGTCTAATAAAAGATATCACATCTACTCAAAGAACCTTTCCTGCCTAATTAATCTTGAAGTGTTTATGTTAAAAGACTAAGTTATGGTTTGCATGGGCTCCAGGGTATGTAGAGCCCCTTGTTTCCACAATCTAGGTTTCCCAGTTTTGATTGATTCACTGAGCCAAATCTTTAATTATAGTTTTTCCTCATCTGTAACTTGGTCTTAATGTTGCCTAACTCAGAGGAGATCTGTAGCACTCAGTTAGAGAAAATAAAGTGCTCTGTGATCTGCAGCCATTTATATTACAATATATGAGACACCTTAGTTCTGTAGCTTTCCCTTATACTAGCTAGTTGCTCCATTCTTAGAGTGTCTAGAAGAGCTTTGGGAAGAAAGAAGTATTGGATTTTCACTCATCTAGGGATAGCAGTTGTTGGAATGAACTTACCACAAAACTATGTGTCCTTGCCTATCTGTTCAGATCAAAGGTAATATACACTCCTGTAAAAGTTCAAAACTTAAGTTTTCATCTTTAGTTCTGAAATGTCAGAAACAGTGAATGGTAAAGCAGACCTTTAAAAAGTTTTTCTTCACTAGCATGAACATCTGGGCACTATAGGTCAGCACAACACTTAAGCAAGTGCAATTAGGCAGGTGCATAAATGGTTTGCTGACTAAAGGCTATATACACAAATGCATGAAAATTTGAAATCACCAGCATTAGTTTTGTTCACATAGCATGAAAGATGGCATTTTCCTAGCCTCCTTTTTTTTTGTTGTTCCTTAAGGGTTGTGGAATAAATTACTAATTCTGAAGATAAGACTGTTAGCAATTCTGATGAAGCCCTCAAAGTATTTGGGGAGATGTACTTACAAGAGAATACATTATATATTTTCTGTGACAATCAATATCACTTCAGATTGAAAAGCTCAGTCATTGGCTAGATGACATGTTAACTAGAGGTAACATAGTAAAGCAGCTGTGTAATATGGATATGGGCCTGAGCTTCCATGATAACATATTAGATTCTCCAAAATTTCAGTGTGCTCAAATAGGAGGCTTTGCTTTGGGTTCTCCTCTACAGAGAGGGTCCAGGAAGTTCAGGTACACAAGTAAATTCAAACTTCTCTAAATTTCTGAAATACTTGAAATTTGGCTGAAATTCAGGCCAAATTATTTCAAAGATGGGCAAGAGGCTATTCTACCTGTATACTCAGGATGGTTTGGAAAGATCAAATGACTTTATAGAATGTCCATTGAAGTGAATGGAAGAGAGCTATAAGGGTGAACGGGTGCGAGAGATGGAAAGAAATACACTAGTTACGTAAGATACACTCGAGGATTTTCTGTGATAACTGTTCTTGCAAATGTCTGGTTCTACTAGGGTAGACCAATCACACAAGCGGTTGCTGAACATTTCAGTGCCTCTATTATTTTGTCATCCTAGATAATCACTTGTTCTGTAATCCCTATAGATAAAGGTCGAAGACATTCCAAATCAAGAGAGTTTGTATATCTCCACTCAAATTTGTAAGGCTACTGCAGGTCTGACATTTTGACCTCTTATCATGTTCTCAAGCTAGTAGCTACTGACATACTGAGATATTCCTAAAAGAATAGCTTTCCCCGCCAAGAGAAAAGTCATTGGTTATACTCGTAAAATCGGTCAAAGTTTCTTAGCAAATTGCCTAACATTATAACTCCAAGAAAAAGCCAAGAGGGGACATTTAGGCATGAGTATCAACATAAAGTATTTTATTTTAGAGACCACTTCTGAATGCTTTTAACATAATCTCTAAATGTGCTCCAAATTCCTCCCACATGTATCTACATTTCAATAAGTAGAATTACTCCAGGTTTGGAAATGGCTTATGTGCACATCTTTCATTTGTTGGGCTTGCTATACGAAGTGTTTACAGTGAAGTAACATCATAGTAAGATTTCCTTTATGTTTTGTTAAAAGCTCACGTTAACCTTATTACATGATCTGTGTGTATGTACCAGAGCCATTTTAAAGATTTTGACCAATAGACTATGAAAATCTTAGTTTTATTTAATTACAGTGCATAGCCATGGGAATTGGAAAGGTATTGAAAAAGTTTTATGCAGAGATTTGGGATTCTGGAGGCTTTGCGGGCTTGAAAACTCAAAGTACATACCTAATGGGCAGATTCTGCAGGAGCTTGGAATAAGCCTTCCATATATGGAAGTAACTACAGAATCAGGCCCATATATCCCATTAGCCCATATAGCTCCAAACCAATGAAAATGTCCACACAAATACTTGTGAATCAAAATGAGAGTTCTGGTATAACGCTACATGGTAACCTACTTGACTGCTAGTGTGGAAGAACAGACTGGGGGCCCAGACATGTGACATACATCTAAGACCACAACTTAGGTAGAACACATGTGGGACTGTCATGACAGACATGAAAAATTCTGAAGTTTAATGAATGGTCTTCAGTTCCATATTGAAACAATACTGTCACTCTGTGGCAGGGCACCTTTGGTGCCTGCCACTTTAAGAGCAGCAAACAGGCAGCAGCCAGGTGCCTGCTGAGGGAAGCCATTTTGGCTCAGGGATATAAGCTAGGCTGCAGTTTGCTGCGGGAAGGAAGGCGGAAACATCAAGCTGAGAGACTCCTTTGGCCAGAATTAGGAGGTAAGGGCAGGTGATGGGGAAGAGGTGACTCCTTGTTCTGGGTAAGATGCAAAACTGCACCCTGCCAAGGAAGGGTGGTCTGGGGGTTGGTCCTAGTGGCATGGGAGCCCCCAGGAAATGGTAGGCCAGTTACCTCCTCAGTGAAAGGCAGATTGGGGTGCCTTATGACCCCAGCTCCACATCCCTGGTGGTGTTCTAGCAAGCAGGGGAGCTCAGGGCCCAGTTAAGGAGCTCTGAGGCAGAGCTCAGGCCAGAGGAGGGACCTGGGACTGTGCTGAAGTGGTAAAGGAAAGCCCAGGGGTGCGAGTGAGACCCTGTGTGATAGGGGCGATGAGCAAAGCAACCCATGAATGTAGGAAAGTGAGAAGGCCCGGTGTGGGCATAGTGGTCTGGTGAGGGGCCAGGAGCAAAATAGGCCTACAGTTATAGAATTGCTATCAATACTCAGGTGAGGGTAGCGGGAGATACCCAACAGACTGTGCTGGGGCTGACTGAGGCGAGGAAAGCTAAGCCTGAAGCCGTGTGAGGCTGGGCGGCATGAGTGTGACTCCTGACAGAGGGCAGTGTGAAAGAGGCTGGGTGAGAGCCGGCGGAGTGAGTGGGACTGTGATGCGAGAGGGGTGGCATGTGAGTAGTAGAAAAGAGCTACAACTGTGTGCCCAGTTTGCTATAGCCATAGACTGGAGAAGTAACACCTGACTAACATCTGTGAAGCATCATGTACGGGTGATGAGAGATGGTGCTAGGCCCTTGTCAGCAAGGCGAGTAATGGGTAGCTTCCTACCTTTGTAACAGCTCTCGTATTTTTCCATCAAGGCACGGCAGGAGAGCAAAGTGGGTGGTTACCCTAGGAGTAGGGCAGCTGGTAAACACCAGATGAGGAGGCCACCATGTTACACACTCACACACACACAGAGTATGAAATCCTTGTTCACTGATGTTAATGGGGAATTTTGCATTGACGATAATGGAATCATGATTTTATCTCTTGTGCTTAGAAGTGTAGATTCCATGATTTTGATATGTTGGGAAAATCTACAGTATTCAGTGTGCCTTGGGATTCACATTGCCACATGTCCTCATTCTACCTGTCCTTCTATGCTCTGTGGTAGACTAGAATTTGCCATGCTTGGCTGGAGTTTATACAATGTGCTGTACCAAACACTAAAGCTGTACTTACTTTTCCTTCTGGGTGGGTTGAGTATTTCAGTCCTAAACTATCCGTAACAGTAGTAGTAGATTTGTATAGTCTACACTTCGCTCAGAGGAGAGCTATGTTTTCTACTTTACAGGAGCTGGAAGGAATGAATCTAATTCATATGAAATTGAACAGGTTGCAGCTGGTCTCATCTGTGATACAAAGGTGCCGCCCACAGGTACAAAGTACATTAGCTGTCTTCTCAGTTTAATCACGATAGCTTATTTCATGCTATGCCCTGTAATTAACTGGGATATGGGGTATACTTGTTAACTAAAGGTGATCCACACAAAAGAAGAAAAAAAAAAGAATAAGCTGCAACCCTTTTTTTGCAATATACAATTGGTTCACAAGAGACTGTTGTTGCTTTGCTTAAAATATTCTTGATTCTATATTCAAAATATCTGGACAAGCAAATCCTGTCTTTCTTACTGTGTTTTGGTTTTCTTGTTTTGCATAGTTTTGCTCATATTCTTGCATCTACATTAAGCATCTTGGTCTATATGGCCAAGTCAGTCAGAGTCACCTCTGACAAACACAGCTCAGCCACCAAATAATTCTTTCATGTATACCTGGTCAAAGATTTCTCTCTTCCCTCCTGTTTGTAAGGCATTTGAGTTAGACGTGTTAATAAAAACAACAAACAAACAAACAAACTAGAAATGCAACGAATTATGAACAGGCTGACTGAAAATCTCTAGTCTTCACTCAGGCTTCTCTTCGTTTGTTCCTGTGAAGTTATAATAAGTTTTCAGTAGTCCAAAGAGTATTCTAAAAACAAGAGAAATAAGACCTGAATTTCTAACATAAAAACAAAGCACATTAAAGGAGGAAAGAAAGGAAGAAAAGCATGTTAAAAAAATCATTTTAGTCCTTTATGGATCACACAGAAGGGAAAAGTCCATAGTAATGTCTGACCTGCTGATATATAGAGATTATTACGAAGAAAAACATGGCAGAGTCATAGCTATCTCTTCATGCTGCTAGTGCCTGCCACAGAAGAAAGAGAAAATGAGACATGACATGGCAATGAATTTTCTTTTGTCTTAGTATAGGATTAACTACATCTATTTGAAAGGCTTGTATTGTATCACTGCTCTTTGTTATCGGGTTTCCCAAGGTAGTCAGTGTTGCATATCTTACATTGTCTAAGATAATTAAAACGGGGAATCAGGAAAAACACATTTCTGGGTATGGAGCGAAATTATTGCCAAAAGATATTCCAACCAAACAAAATGGAAATTTCAATCTGTGTCAAGTGTGCTACACCTATTTCATAATGTCCAGCATTCATTTTGATTGAAATAAACTGAAGACAGTGTTAAGAACTGCCAACTTTCTGTGAATTTTGGAAGTTTTCCTCTATTTTGTTAGATTTACAAGTGTAATAAAAAGAGAAGGAAACTACAAAAGGATGTGTGTGGTCACTGAAAAAAATATTTACCAGCAAACTGATTGTGTTTAAGTCCCATTATTCTCTTTGGTAAGCAGTAGAAATAGAGTTAGGGATCAATAGATAATTTGCACTGCAAAGGGGCCTTAAAATGGAACTATTTCCAGTCACTTCAGAGTTTCTACATGTTACTGGAGTAATGGAAAGTGGTGATAGGGTATGTACCTGGTCAAAGCAGTGAGGTGAGTAATGTGACTGTTAGGGTTACTCAGTACATGTGTGGTGACCTACACATACCCTCTTTGGGCTCAGGAGTTTTCCCCCATGAGGGAGATCCCTCTTTAAATCACCTGCCATGACTTGGTTGAAAAAAGAAACTTGAGGGAAGTTGGCTCCAATAGTGGGAGGTGTCCTTCACTTAAGGAGGCTCTCCAAAGCATGCTTCATGGGGTTCCACCTTCCCTACACTCAATCCATACACCCACTGAGATGTTGTCAAAATGGTGCTTTATGATCCTGGGTTGTTGCAGCTGTACATACACTTGGGTCATTTTTGGTGCAAATGGTTCTCAGTTCTAGTATCATAGTATCTAGGGTCAGAAGGGGCCTAGAGCAGGCCATCCAGTCTGACCCCCCACCAATGGCAGGAATGAGTGCCAAGGTCACAGGACCCCAGCCAAGTACCCATCTAATCTATTCTTAAAGATGCCCAAAGTAGGAGCAAGAACAACTTCCCTAGGAAACTGGTTCCACATCCTAGCCACCCTAACTGTGAAGTAGTGCCTCCTAATGTCCAACCTAAACCTGCTCTCC
>JAGPOW010000261.1:184971818-185009579 GCA_030014935.1 Caiman crocodilus
GATAAGCATCTAGCTGAGGTCATCTAGACCCAGCACTCTTTCCTGCCTATGCAGGGGGTCGGACTCAATGATCTATTGAGGTCCCTTCCGACCCTAACAGGTATGAATCCTTGCAGCAGCCTCTTCCTCTATTTGGGGCAGTCCTGGGCAACAGTCTCCCACAAGTTGACACTGATGTTGCATTTTTTAATTTAGCACTTCAGGAGTGTCCTGAAGGCTTTCTCTGCCCTCCTTTTGGGCATACACTTTGGCTAACCTAGGAGAATAAAATTTGCTTCAGGCATCCGGAGTTGGACATCCGACATGGCTGACCTAATGAAGTTGATGTCAGATGATCATTGCCTCAAATACTCATGGTGTCTGCTTGCAGAGGAATGCTTATGTTGGTGCATCTATCTTGCCATTGGATTTGGGGGATCTTCTGCAGGCAATGCCAATGGTACTTGGACAATGTACAGGAGACATCCAGTGTTGTCAATGTCTCAGCTCCATATAGCAAGGTGGGGATTATGACTGCTTGATAAACCATGAGCTTGGTTTCAGATTAATGTCACAACACTCCAACACCCAATTTCTTCAGACATCCAAAGGCTGCACTTGCACATTCGAGGCGAAGTTGAATTTCTTCATTGATGTCAGACTTCTGCAAGAAATGGCTTCTGAAGTACAGGAAATATTCGACATTCTCTAGAGTTTCACTGCAGACCTGGATTACCAGAGCTGGGAACTGTTCATTAGGAACTTGTTGGTACAGGATCTTAATCTTCTGAATGTTAAGTGTCAGTCCCATTTTCTTGTATGCCTTGGTAAAGACATTGATGATTGCCTGAAGGTCTGCTTCTGAGTGAGCACACACTACAGCATCAGTAGCATACTGGAGCTCAATAACTGAGGTTAGAGTGGTCTTGGTTTTGGCTCAGAGTCAGCTGTGGTTAAAAAGCTTATCATCTATGTGGTAGTTTAACTCCTCTCCAGATGGAAGCTTGTTGGTGGTTAGATGTAGCATCGTGGCAAGGAATATTGAGAAGAGTGCTGGGGTAATGACTCAGCCTTTCTTAACTCCTGTTTTAACTTCAAAGGGATCTGTGATACATTCATTACTGAGAACCACTGCTTGCATACTATTATGGAGCAGGCAGAGAATGCTGAAAAATTTCAATGGGCATCCATACTTCAGAAGGATCCTCCACAACATTTCTTAGCTAATGGAGTTGAAAGTTTTCATGAGGTCAAAGAATGTCATGTAGAGAGTTTTACATTGTTCCTGGCATTTTTCCTGCAGCTGGTAAGCTATAAGGTCATGTCATTTGTGCCTTTTAATGCCCTAAATTGACACTGAGATTCTTGGAGGAGCTCTTCAGTATGTGGAAGGAAGGTTCTCACAAAGATCTTTTCTGTGGTAGACAGCAAGGCAATACCTTTGTAGTTTCTGTAGTCAGATTTGTCTCCTTTCTTGAAGATTGGAACATGAGGTAGCCTGGGATTTCCTGGTCATTCCAGATCCTTGAGATGAGGACATGAAGCTGTGATTTGAGCCCCTCTGCTCACTGCTTGAAAATTTCCAAGGGGATTTCATCCACTCCAGGTGCCTGGTTGTTCTTCATCTGCTTGATGGTTTTCCTCACCTTGTCAAGGGCTGGAGGGATTATGAGATCATCTCTGACTGAGTGTTGCATGATGGAGTTGAGAACACTCAACAACAGCATCTTGATTGAGGAGGTCTTCAAAATGCTCCTTCTAATGGGCACTGATGGCTCCTCTTTCTTTAATCAGGTCTCTTCCATGCTTAGGTTGCAAGGGGGTTGGTATTGAATGCTTGGGCCATAGATAGCTTTGGTGGCACTGAAGAAATTGCTTGCATCATGGAGGTCAGTGAGATGTTGAATCTCCTTAGCCTTGTCTTTCCACAATTTGTTCTTCATATCATGGGTCCTTCTTTGAAGCTCTGCCTTGGCTTGTTGGAGATTCATTTTTTTTTGCTTGGAGTTGGTGTCATTTTGCCAAGCACAAAAGGCCTTGCACTTGATCAACTCTTGGATCTACCAGTTATTCTCATCACACCAGTCTTGATATTTCCTGGTAGAGAATCTAAGGGTCTCTTCATAAGCTGTGATGATGGTGGCCTTGAGGGCACCCCACATAGTACTGACAGTCTCCCATTGCTGTTGATTGGAATTCACCAGTTTTTTGTTGAGGCACTAGTGGAAGAGATCTTGTTTGCTTGTGTCTGAGTCCTTCAATGTTCAATATCTTTCTGGGTAACAGAGGGGCTATATCCTAGGTTTCTGGCTTCCCAGGAGAGCGTCCTCATCATTTAGCTATTGGAGGCAAAAGACAAGAAGGTGGGTGTCCTCCTCACAGCTCCACATCATGTGTTTCAGCTGACTACTTTTTTAGGCCTTAGATGCTATTGAACTTCCATAAAGGGTACATGCATATAATCAGACTTATACATTACCAATGTACAGCCTAATCATTAGGGCTGTGTGAAGCTTCGGTCCCTGATTCAGTTCAGCAGAGATTCAAACCGATTTGGTGGCCGAATCCGAATCAAATCAGGAGACCTTTTAATCTCTCTGAATCGAATCAGAACCCTTCAAATTGATTCAGAGAGATTCAGAGATGCGGACATAGACACAGATTTAAATGTTTTTTCTATATACCTCAAGGTACTAGGCAGCTCATAAATGCTGTGATGCTGGGGCAGATGGAGCATCCCACAGGAGCATGAGGGGCTCCCTAGCATGCTTGGCAGCAGACCCAGAGGTGGACCAGAAGCACTTCTGGTCCGCTTCCAGGTCCACTGGGGAGTGTGCAGGGGGGCCTCCCCCACGCCCCCCTGGATCAGCAACTGGTGCCTCCTGGGTCTGGGGGGCACCCAGGGTCTACCCGTGACTGATCACTGAGCCAGTGGGGTGCAGGGGAGTATGGGAGGGCCCCCATGTGCTCACCAGTGGACCTGGAAGTGGACCAGAAGTACTTCTGGTCCACTTCTGGGTCTGCTGCCAAGCGTACTGGGGACCCCCCCACCCTCCTGTGGTCCACTTCCGGGTTCATCGCCGAGCACATGGGGGGGCCCCCTCATGCTCCTGTGGGATGCTCCATCTGCCGCAGCATCGTAGCATTTATGAGCTGCACCTAGTACCTTGAGGTACGTAGAAAAAACATTTAAAACTGTGTCTATGGCCAAATTGCTGATTCTCTGAATCAGCATCAAATCTTCAGATTTGAATTTGGTTGAATTGAATCAGGGACAGTAATCCAAAAATCAATTAATCAAATCACTGTCTCTGATTCGGGCCAAATCCAAATTGAATACAGCCTGTTTCGCACACCCCTACCAATCATGTAGGCCAGAAACAGAATTCCTACCTGTGTGTAACTGCAAAAAAAAGTATTGTGGATAACCATAAAATGGTTACCAATGTACCTGGAAAGGGAAAAGAATGCACCCTAAACTTTTAGAAGGTGATACACACCATATGCGATATATAGATAAAATAGTATTACAGTTGTAGCTCTGTTTTACAACACTGATTTCATCTTCTGAAGTTAACACTGACTCTCTAATGAACAGCAGCATTTGACTGGGGCTTTGTAGGTTGGTTTTTCCGTGGAGGAGAAATCAGCGATACAGAGTCAGAGTACATTCTAAGTGTAGAATATGTCCCCAACACTCAGACTCTCTGATTTAAAAACTCTAAATCTGTTTTTCTGTAATTAAAATGAAACACCACTATATATAAAGGTATCAGTTGAATACAGTGTTCTACTGATATATTTACAATTTTAAAGCAATTTGGAAGCCTACCAGTGCCTCAATCATTATAATAAAATAAATTATAAATACCTATATATTTTGGACCCTGCATTCCTGTCCCAGCCCTGTGCCCCAGGCCCCTTATATTGCCCCAGCTGGGTAGCACCCCCAGCCCTGCCTCACTCTCTCCCTCCGTTCCTTCCTCCCTCACTGTGGGGGCCTCAATCTGCCCTCTTCCCCATCTTCTCCCCCATAGACTTACCTGGAGGCAGCTGTGGCAGCTGCTCGCCACACTGTCTGGCTACTATGCACACGTGCATTGTAGCAGAATGCCATCTCTGTCTCTCCCCAAACTTTGCTATCAGGTGGGTGACCAATATGATAATTTGGTTACCCTGGTCACTGCAGAGGGAAAACACCCCTTGCCCCATTGGCTTCAGATAACCCTGAGTTGTAACCTGAGCTGGATACATTCCTGAGGGAAGAGAAAACCTCCTCCCTTTGCTTATGTGACTGGCCTCACACACCTGGGTGGGGGCTTAAACTCCCTATTGTTCTAAGCAATGTCATCATGACTGGGAGGGGGCTAGAGACCCTGCTAGTATACCTGGCAACTAGTGATGCATTTCAAATTGGTTGGCTAGCAGCCAACAATTGCTGGCCTTCATTGGATCAGGTAAATGAAGTCATACAGTCTATATAAGTTAAGGACTGCTCAGGAGGTGGGGCAGGAGCCATGATGAGAACTCTCAGAGAAGCTGGACTATCTGAAACTTGCTCTCTTTCTTGAAATTCATGGTCAATGAATTGTATGCCTCCACAGGAAATATCCACCTGCCTCTGGATGATACTTGTGAGTAAGCTACTTGAGATCTAACTAGATATACAGCTTGCAGTAACACAGATGCATAATTAAAGGTTACCATGCCACTGTGTGCTCTAAGGAATTTCTCTGATATTGCTCTACCCTGTACCCTATAGCAAACCTACTCCTTGTAACAAATAAAGTTCTCCTTTGTACGTAGCATGGGAGACTTATTGGGAGAGGGCCTAGATTATGCCTTGAGGTCTCCTTGGTTCAGCTGACTAAGGGAGAATACTATTTATGCTTCACACTGAGGGAGGCACCCCAAGTTCTTGCAGTGGGTCAAGTACTCTCAAGGACTACTAGGCCTGTGTTTCCCAGGAGGCACAGAACCAAGGTCAGTCCAGACCATGGGCAGTGGTGGTATTACCCCCAGGCTTGAGGGTGTGCTCCAGGAAGGGGGTCAGCTGGACATGAGGCACCCCCAGGGAGGCATTCAGAGCCTAGAAGGTGGTCAGGTGCAGTGGGGCAGGTAGCTCAATGCAGGAGCACCCCCTACTGGCCCGCCACATGCACATGACATTCCTGCCTGATCGCGCTCCTCCTGCTCCCCACAGTCCCAAGCAGGCTGGACTCTGCCAGCCTGCAAGGGGAATCCCACCATTTCTTGTGTTTTTCTCCATAAAAGGAGAAAATCTGTGTTCTTATGCATTTTTCCATGGTGAATAAAAAACCTGGATCCCTGCTTATAGATTCAATTAACACAGCTTAGACTAACCTGCAAAGAGTGAAGCAGTTCAGCTTTAGGCTTTCTGACTGGCTGTACTTAACCTAGATAAGGCCTCAACAGTGCTGAATAGAGCAGAAGAATCACTTTCCTAGGTTTGCAAGTGTCTCACCAGTTAATACTGCCTAGTATGCTGTTGGCTTTTTTTTTTGACAGGAACAAAATATCAGTTCATAGTTTATGGTCCATTGTAACCTCCAGTCTTTCTCTGTAGTACTACAGCAGTGGTCACCAACCTGGAGCTTCTTCAAATCGATCCTGGGCTGGAGGGGCTGAGTGTGCATGTGCACATACCCACCCACCTCCAGGTCAGTCAGTGGTGGAGGGAAAGGCTGGAGGCCTGGGGGGCATGTGCAGCAGGGCTTGGGGTGCAAAACCCAGCCCACAGCTGCAGTCGTCTCTGCAGCACACAGATCAGGGACACGTGCCCCCCACCAAACATGCGACAGTGCCTGCAGCTGCAGCTAGGGAAAGGGGGCACAGCCTGGGTGGAGGATGGAGCCACAAGTGGCTCATCCAGGGGGTGTGGGAGGGGAGGCATGCAGCCCGGGGGGGGAGCAGGGGACACACATGCCCCCAGATCTGCATGCAGGGCAGGGTGGAACAGGCTGGGCCAGGGCAGCGCCAGGCTCTTTCTGGCCGGGCTGCGCTCAGGCTGGATGGATTCAGTAGTGGGAGTGGGGTCATGGGGGGGAGGCCATAGCCTCCCAACCCTCCCTCCCAGTGCCACCACTAAGTGCAGTACAGGCCAGGCCCAGTGGGAGCAGCCTGGCATGGCCATTTCCTCCCCCTGAGGACATGGGGTCCAGGGGCTAGCGGGCACAGGGGAGGGTAGGCTGCAGCTGTAGGCTGGAAGGCTGCACCAGACTGTTCCCATTGGACCTGGTCCATGCTGTGCTCAGTGCAGACAGTGGCGGCACTGGGAATGGGGACACCACCCCACCATGGACCTGCTCCTCCCCTCTCCCCTCCCCACAGACTTACCTGCTGGGTGGGGGAAGTGGGGGAGGGTAGATCTTTGGTTCCTCTGAAATTCCAAAAGTGATCTCTGACCTAAAAAAGTTGCAGATCACTGTACTAGAGCCTAGCCGATAACGCACCAGACTTGTTACCAGTTTACTGTAAGGGAAAGATCTCACCTTGACTTCCAGTTAGAGATTTCTTTCAAAGTGGTACCTTCTTAGATCCTTAATGCTCTGCCTTCTGGACATACAAACGCTCAGCACAATGCCATCCACATTTGCAGATGCCAGAAAATTTAGTATTTCTCCTCCACTTCCTCATATTCTTCTTTATATCACCAGATAAAGGAGGTGAAGTCCCCTAAGCCTAATGAAAATTATATTCCTTGCTCTAAGACAGTGGTTCTCAACAAGATTCTTTCAAGGTTGTCATGGTGCAGGTGTTAGAGCTGCTGCTGCTGCCAAAGCCAGGTGAAATTGCCTTGGACATGTCTGTTTCCAGGAAAATTGTGCAGGGTGAGACCAGGCAGTAACTGCAGCTGGTGGGGGCACTCCTGTCTGCGTTAGGTTATCTAATATCTTTATCTGAATTTAAGCAACAGTTCCCCCTCTTGCCATAGCCTCTTCCAGGTCTGGCCCCATGTGCTTCTAGAAAGTTTTATCTGGTCATGACTGTGACATGGCAGGACATAAACATGAAGATGGACACACACGATACCTTTATCTCAGTTACAGTGCAAGTAACTTAAAGGGCCAGGCCCTGCATTGCTGGGAATCGGCACTTTAATCTATTGCAATCAGCAAAAGTTGATATGATTTACGCTACCAAAGGTTCCTACCCACAGTAATTCTGTTGAAATGCAGCACTGTGTCTTGTGTAAGTGAGATGAGAGGCCTGCATTATGGGCATATACACAAGTTACATTTTTTGTATGATGAGGCTCCTGAAAGTGTTCTGCAGCTCTAGTGTTCCCAGCTGCAGAGCACTTTTAAAATGGCTGATTGCATGAAAATTTAACCCTTGTCTGACAGATAAGGTGCACTATAAGGCAGAGTGCTTTAAGGTACCTGTATATAGATTCTCTGAAACTGTTAATTTTGGGTGATTCTGCCTACATCCCATGCAGGCTTGTGGGCTGGACTGGTGCTTACATGGGCAAGCACCACCTCAGTCCCACCCTTGGGACTGTCACAGAGAGGAAACAGAAAACTTCTGTCTCTTCCCTGTGCAGCTGGGGAGGGGAACAGTGGGGGAAGGGAGCCTGCCCCAACCTTATGGATCCAGCCCAGCTCCCCCCAGGACCAGAGCAGGAGCAGTTTGGCAGGGGAGGGGGGGTTGCATGGTGAGGTAGCTCCCTTCCCCCACCTTCCTCCCTCCCCTGCAGGACAGGGAGGAGACAGAGTTTTATTGTCTCCTCTCTGTGACAGCCCCAGGGATGGGGCTGGGCTGGTGCTCACCCACACAAGCACCAATCCAGCCTGCAAAACCACCTGGGATGTGGGCAGATCAAATGCCTGTTGGATCCAATGGTGCTCTAACTTGTGGCACTTTGTACAAAATCCAGTTAGATTGCCTCCCTGACAGGCTGCCTACACTTGTGTACATGCCCTGTATCGCAAACTAGGCCATAGTTTCTCTCATGGCTTCCCTAAGGTACCAGTCATTAGTTACCTATTCCAGTATTATGAAGCAGAAGATGAGTTCAGCCAGCCCACTTACTTTCTGTGGCAGTAAGACTTAATGCAGTGATTCTAAACTGGGGAACCACTTAGAAAAGTTACGGAGGGGTGCCTTAAGTCTAACAAGGGGTGAGTCTTAACGAGGGATGGCTTGGGTTTAAAACATTTGAGACCATGGGTCTAGATATTTTATGATCCCTTGGATTTTCAAGATAGGCTCTGTTGCTGTGAAGCAGCTCTCCCAATGTTTCTTACAGTAACCTTTATAAAATGTAGTAAACAAGAATATTGATCCCATTTACTGGGCAAAGAACAACTGCCTTATAAACTTAGGCCAATAAAGTGGAAGAAGTGAGTTTTGTGGAAGAATCTGAAGAAAAAATTTGCTCTCTGACCCTGGCTTTCCTAAATTAGAGGTATTAACAAAGAATTTCTCTCTCCGCTGCCTATTCCTGAAGTCCCCAGCTTTTCTCAAAAAGCCTCTTTGAATATATTTGCAGACTTTGCAAGGGTTATCATAAGGTTTTAAGGCAATATACATCATATGATGTATGGTTATATAAAGTTCCTTTGGAAGCAAAGGGAAATGGAGATGGGGCTGTGTTTTGATTTGAGATATTACACACTGGCTGATCATATTTATTGCTTCACAACACAGCTGAAATGTTAATAG
Source organism: Caiman crocodilus (assembly GCA_030014935.1). NCBI lineage: Eukaryota > Metazoa > Chordata > Crocodylia > Alligatoridae > Caiman > Caiman crocodilus. Next base: position 184,980,486 of record JAGPOW010000261.1, read on the forward strand.
GACTTTAAAGAAAAGGAGAGAAGCTGTAATGTCCCTTTTTTGGGGGCCTTCAATCTAATAATATAGCACTGGCAGCTTACTCTTGGCAATAAAACCCTGCACTGAAACATCATTTTTATAGCCTTGTAACTTTTTTTAAAGATGTGGGCTAAGCCAGCTATTGAATCAGCCTGAGGTTTGTGGTCTTCAACCCTGTGATCCTTTCAAGTGCATCACAAGATATAGTTCTCAGGCCTGGACTCATCCTAAACGGGAACAACTTGAGCCGTAGGAAGAAATCTAACCCACCAGTAAAGACTCACTCTGGGAGCTTGTGAACCTTCTCTTCTAATTTCAGAGGCTGTACTATCTTTTCTCAATGCAGGTTTTGAATTCTGCTTTGAAGCAATTACCAAATTCACATGAAGCACTTTATGTCCCATTTAATACTGTATAGCAAAAAAGACTGAGAATTCATGTCTTTGAGGCATGGGGTAAACAAGTACAAATAAAATACCTCAGCACCACCCCTATAAATGCATATATTTATTTTCATGTAAGTGGAGTGTCCTATAATTTTTTAGAATGCCTTTATTTTGCAGGAATATTGTGTATAAAATACAGAAAGGCTTTTGCACAGGCCTGGATCCCATCCTTATACCATAGTAAACCAGTGGCTCACTCATCACAGAAGACTTGATGGATATTTAGAATAAATATATAAACTTGGAGGGGGAGGGGAGGTACTCAACCAAGGAATCAATATAACAAACTCATTACAAATGAGGTCAGTTTATGAAATTAACAGGGTCTGCTAATTAGGCCTGTGTGAAACGGCTAGTATTTGCTTCCAATTCGGCTGATTCAGGGGACAGCGATTTGATTCAGTGATTTGAATCACTGTCCCAAATTGATTTGGCCAAATCTGATTTGGCAGCAATGAAATCTCCAAATCAGCCAGGCCAGGCCCATCCTCTACCTGCTCTCCCAGCCCAGGAATAGCTGCCTTGCCTGCCCCAGTTCCCAGCACTTCAGAAAAAAATAGCCCTGGCTCACTGGGTTGTGCTGGGTAGGGGTTGATCCTCGCTGTCTGGGGGGCTCTGCACGAACCCCCAACCCTCCCCCCGCTGCCCTGCCTGCCCCAGCTCCAGCCCTTTAAGGGGAAAAAACCCCGAGAAAACCCCTGGACTCATCATTCCTGCCTGGCAGGGGGTGATCCCTGCTGCCCCCTGTCATTTGGGGGGCTCTGCACGAGCCTCCCGAAGCCACAGTAGGAGCAGAGAGTCCCAGGTTTTTTCTTTTTTTACTTAAAGAGCCAGTGCCATGGCGGGTGGGGCAGCCATATGGGGGCTGGGGGAGCAAGGAGAGAGTCAGGGGGCTTGTGGCAGAGCCCCCCCATGCAGTGTGGGGCAGTGGGGGGGCTGTGGGGATCGCCCCCCTGCCCAGCAGCACCTGGTGAGTTGGGGCTTTTTTTAAAGCACAGGAAGGTGGGGCAGGAGGTGGGGCACCACCATGGGGGTGGTGAGGGAGTGGACAGAGGTTCAGAGAGGCTGGAGGAGCAGACAGGGGCTGGGTGCTGGCAAGGGTCCCACCATGGTCCCCTCCCCACTCCTGCAGCCCCCTCTCCCCACCCCCTTACTTACCAGCTCGGAGTCCAGCTCCAGCTTCCTGCTGCAGCCACCAGGGACTGTCTGAATCATCAGAGCTCTCCGAATCTTTTCCAAAGATTTGGAGAGCTTTGAATTGATTCAGAGCTTTTTATTGGTCCTTTGATTTGATTCAGATTTGGACATTCAGCTATCAAATCAGGCCGAAGCTCCTCCAAATCGAATCACCACCCAAAGCTTTGCACAGCCCTACTGCTAATTGAGTTTATACCTAATAATATGCAAAGGTGATGAAATAGGCAACACTTAATGCAGTGGGCTTGAAGGCTTCTTTTGCTTTCCTCCTATCCTGAGCTGGCTGCACGGTAAGCCAACCTCCTGCTACAAGTTAGTGCATCCAGAAGGCTCACTGCTGGTGGTCTAGAATACTGATGGTCCGCGTGTCTTATGTGATGCCTTCTGCGTTGAAGGGTAGAGGGAGGCCCTAGCTACATGCCCATTCCAATAGCTATACCCCTTTTACTGAATGTACATACTATTATGTTGGCTGTGCCCCACTAATGTTGGTGCTGACTTTCTGGATGAGTTGCACAGGTGATGCAGCACCAAGTTGCTTTAGTGAAAGTGGGCCAAGGAATGGCAGAAGGTAAGTCAGGGTGGCACCTTAGAGGCTAGTTGGTACAGAAAGTCAGGAGCTTTCATAAGCAGCAGTCTACTTTGTCAGCCTCCATTCAGAGCATCTAATGAAGTAGGCTGTTGCTTATGAAAGCTAAAGACTCTGAACCAGCTAGCCTCTAAGGTGCCACCTTGCCCTAGCTTCTGCCTGACTTCAGGCTAACATGGCAAACCACCTCCTTGAGTAAGGAATGTAGCTTATACCAGTCTTGACTGTCTCTAAGACTGAAGTCCAAGGGGTAATATGAAACACCTCTGCATAATTGTCTTGATATTGGCTCTGGGTGTGGATGAGTATGTTTGTTTGTGCTGCGCACCTGCTGCTTTCTTCCTAGAGCAGATGAATGAGAAGTAGATGGAACCAGAGCTCGGCTGCTTCCAACACAGCAGCAGCCATTATACTTAAGCAGTTAAAGAGACTGCAGAGAAAACAGCCCCCTCCCATGCTTTGTACAGACAAGGAAGTGGCAGGGGGAAGTGGGACTTCCTGAGACATAATTCTTTCCCTGGGATGCTCCTATGAATGGGCTGTATCCTGATGGCATAACCTACCCCCTAGAATTTAGCTAATGAAATTAGAGAAAAAATATAATATTATGTGGTAAAAACAAGTGAATATTTTGAGGGATTTTGCAAAATTTGGTTCTCCTTTTGCACCAAGGGGCTGATCAATGTTGGAATGTGAAGCTGAAAACGAAAAGTGGTATGCTTTACCCTGCCCTTCCCATCTACTCTGTGTTAGGAGAAAAATATTTTTCAAATCTTGCCATTTTAAATCAGCATGAAATGTAGAATAAATTAGATCAAATAATCTTCTCAGCTCATAAATGGTTATGGTTAAAGGTTGTACAATGTAGCATGACTGTCATCCATGGCAGATAATGAGAAAGCTTCACATTCCAACATTGATCAGCCTCAAACTAAGTAAAATATTGGCTGGAGGACTTCTTGCCCCTTACTTAGTTTGAGGCTGTGGCATTTTATTTTTGGTCATGATGCTGGCTTTTGGCTATTGTGATTACAGTCTCTTGGAGCATTCCTTCTGGTGATGTTTGGTTAGACAATGTTAAAACACAGAGGAAATATAAAAGCAGCAGGTACAAGATATTTTTCACCCAAAAGTACACCTGGAAGTCTGAAGTCAGGCAGAACTCAGAACCATGAGCAGGAGTCAACGGGGAGGGGAGGACTTACCAATTGTCATGGGTTGATTGTAGCATCAAGTTCTAATTCCACTGTCATTTCTTGGTCACTCCAACCCTCAGTGCTGATTGGTGGAGAAGATCTATGGGCAAGGAGGAATAAGGAGCCAGCTGCCATCTTCATTGCTGGCTGCCTTTTATGTGGCCCTGCCCCTGCTGATTGGCAGAGAGGCTGGGGGTGGGGAAAGGAGGGACCATGGGGTGACCCCATCTTGATTGCTGGTTTCCCCTCTTGCAGCCACCTCCCTTAGTGCTGACTGGTGAAGAAGCTATGCTAGGGGGAACAGGGATGCGGGGGCAGCCACCTCTTGTCTGCTGCCCTCTGTACCACCCTACCAACTGGCTTCTCATCCTCCTGGCAGCAAGGACCACTGCCTCCCATTGGCAAGCCAGCGTTTGATCTTTATTAAGGTTTGTTTTTGTTGATTTCATGGATTTCGCAGACAATCCACAAAGTCACAAATTAAAAAGGTCCTTAATTATGAGGGTTCAGTTGAGGATACAGTGAAGCTTTCATCAAGTTACCCTAAATCCCACAGACAGATAGATCTATGCAATGGGACACTCTTTAAAAACATAGAATTAGTCCTGATCTGTTATCTCAACAATGGATTTGGAATTGGAACAACTTTCCTCTGCTCCTGACAATGGACTCAGATTCACCTCTAATTTACTCTCAGTATGGGAAAGAGGAGGGGCACAAATAAAAGTCACTTTTAGAGTGCATTTGTATCTGCCATAATGCTAGCCTAAACCCAGCATAAGTCTGAGCAGCTTTAATGCTACTGTAATTTACACTTAGTTGCAACATCCTCTTAGGGTCCTTTCAGAGCTAAGGATATCCATATCACAGCATGATGTGGCCTTGTTTCTCCATCTCTCATATGGTACTTAATGTGCTCTTTAATCTGAGTGCTAGGTTGGGAAGGATAGCACAATACTGTGTCATTTGGGAGTCTCCTTACATGAACAATATTTCTCAGGGGGGGCTTTTCTTACTTACCAGCCACCAAAGAACCCATTATTAGCTGTCCCTGCCAGAAGTTGAAATCTAGTCTTCTTCAACCATACAGAACTACCCCTATATAAGGGTGGACAAAATCAGCTATGTTTATTAGTCCTAAGAAAGAAGAGTGAATGGTTCAGGGGGAAATACTGATGTTATCAAATCAAACTTGTTGATTCTGTTTGGTGAAAGTTGGCTTCAACATTTTTGTGTGTCCCCTATATGCTGTTGTAGTTGCTTGTGAACCTGTCGTGCTGCGATTAAAATCAGGAAAGCCAAATCCAATGGTGATATAGATGGGTACAATCCAAATGTCATTACAGCTATGGCCCTACAAAGATAGTTTGTATGCCAACATGCTCCTAGGAAGTCCTACCTACTAGGGGTGTGTGAAACGGGCCCTATTCGATTTGGATTCGGCCCGAATCAGGGACAGCGATTTGATCCATTGATTCAGATCACTGTCCCTGATTCAATTCAGCCAAATCTGAATCTGACGATTTGATGCAGGCACAGCTTTAACAGTTTTTTCTATATACTTCGGGGTAGCAGCACAGCTCCTGATTGGTGCAGTGCTGGGGCAGATGGAGCGGTCCACAGCAGTGCAGGGGGTTCTCCGGTGTGCTCGGCAGTGAACCCAGAAGTGTACCGGAAGTACTTCTGGGTAACATGTAGGGAAGCACCAGTGCCCCCCCCCCCTCGGCCTAGCAATTGGCCACAGGGGGACCCCAGGTGCCCCCCCAGACCTAGGAGGCACCAGTCACCAAGCTGGGGGAACACAGGGGCAGGGGGGCAGCACACTCCCTGGTGGACCCAGAAGTGCTTCTGGTCCACTTCTGGGTCTGCTGCCATGCATGCTGGGGAGCCCCCTGTGCTTCTTTGGGATGCTCCATTTGCCTCAGCACCAGTGATCATAAGCCCCTGCTACATAGAGGTATGTAGATAAAACATTTAAAGCTGTGTCTATGTCCGAATCAGTTTGGAAGGTTCCAAATCGATTTGGAGAGATTAAAGGGTCCTCTGATTTGATTCAGATTTGGAGATTTGGCCCAAATCGAATCGGGGACCAAAGCTTCACACAGCCCTACTAACCAACCACCAGCCATCACCACTGGAGGGCATGTGCTTTAAAGTACAAGTTAGTTCACACCTCAGGCTCATGCAAAATTCACATTGATGGTAAAGACTCCAACAAAATCATTAAAGCTAGTGCAGCCTCTGGAAGTCTAAGTGAAAGTCTTTGGAAAGGCATAACTTTTCAGACAAAATTGAAAACCTACAAGGCAATAATTATGACCTCCTTTATGCCCGTAAGCCGTGGACAACCTGCAGCATCGTGTCAAGAAGCTGAACCATTTCCATTTAAAATTCATGAGGAAGCTAATGAAAATAAGATGGCAAACTAATATCCCAAATACTGCAGTTCCCCAGTAGGCAAATATTCAAAGCACAGGAGCTATAATTATGCAGGCACAACTAAGATGTTTTGGGTATCTGATAGTCAAGGTGTCTGATAACTGGCTCTTTCCTTTACAGAGAACTCTGCTCTAATAGATGGCAGGCCACAGAAAAGATATAAGGATTGTCTAAAAATAACTTTGAATCAATGAAGGATTGATAAGCGCAGCAGGGAACTAAGAGCTCAAAAACACAAAACTTGGTGTAAATTGGTCCATAATGGTGTGACTCTGACTTTGAAAAACAACTCAGCAAGGATGTAGAGTCCAGGTGTCTGACAAATATTTCAGGCTCTGGATCAGTTGTCACAATTCACAATGTCTATCATCACCAGTCCAGTCTATTAGCAGGTGAAAATCAGACTGTCTGATTCAGAGAAGTCTTTACTGAATATTTCTGCCACATGGTCCTGTTCACCTGCATAGAACAATAATTATATCTACAGCCACTTATCCCTGTCTGAATTTGAGCTTACATAGGGCAGGGAACTGGGAGAGTTGTACCTCAGTCCTACCACGTGAGCTTCAATGAGTCACTTTAGATATGGTTGTAAAATGTGAAACTAAATGATGAGGTCAGGGATTACATTCATTAACACTGTAGAACAATTGTGATCTCTGAAATTCATGCAAGTCCTTCCATCTGTTTCACTTGTCTTTGGAACCATTGCATTGACAGTTCTATATTAACATAAATGAATGTATCATCATCATCATCATCCAAAATCTGGAGTTTGTACTTGTCCCAGATGAAGGAAGGGAGATGGCATTGGCACCTTGTTGAAACTGCAATCTTCTGAGTGTTACAAATACTTCACCCTGCAAATAGTGGGCTTGCAGTGTCCCCTGAAAACCTAAGCAGACTGTGCCTTTAGGGTAAAAGAAACACATTTGGAGAAAAACAAACATCCAACCTATAAAAGTAACAGGAGTATAGTTTTCCCAGGTGTGGACTCCATGCATGAAAGTACAAAAAAAAAGCACTCATTCTAGCTGAATAAGCCTTTCTATAGAAAGAGATGGATCCTGTTATTTTATTCCCTTTTCAAATCGAGGACCCAGCAATAGGGCACCACTTGCCTGTTTTGGGACCCCAAGTTCTCCAAGAGAAAGAGAGAGACTGTCTGATCAGACCAGCATGGGCTTTCTGTTGCATTCCAGTTTTGACTATGAAAAGTAGAGTGACTGAAGTTTTTGCTTTGATTGAATGAACTTTACCATAACAGTTATCATTCTGAAAAGTGAAGAGATACCTACCACATCTCCTGGGAAAGAAAGCAGCAGCTTGCTTTGTTAGACATTCCTCCTGTACGTAAGCTCCCAGCATATCTGTGCATTTGAGGCTTTAAGACATTCATGGCAGCTTAAACTGTACTGCAAGATTAGTTTTGTAATTAAATCAGTAGAATAGATGATTTCTGAGCATATGGATATGGGCAACAATTTAATTGTTGATTTAATTATAGAAAGCAATGAAGTTATTGATTTATACAAGTTACTAAGTGCTATGGCATAGCAGGGTATAATATTACTTAGATTTAGAGAGAAAATACTGTCACTTTGCCTTCTACTTTTAAGCACCTGTGTGGAGAATTCTTCTCTGCTAATGACAGGATATTTGAGTGCTCTGAATTATTTAGGGAGCTCCAGTCTGGACTGCTGTTTTGATGCAAACTAAAAGCTTTCCTCAGATAAATCAAAACAGTTTAGAAAACCTACATGCTCTTCCTTATGGTCCTTTATCCTTAATTAACTATTTGCCCTCACAAAACATGGCTGATCAATGAGTTCCATTAAGGGATTTATTATTTATTGCCACCTGCGATACATGCATAATCTTTATTGCAAGCAGCATTAGGGCTCTCATAAGCACCCCACTGCAAATGGAACATATCATTATTTCTCCTATAGGGGAAGTGAGTTTGGTAAAATAATGTGAATAAAAGGGATAATCTGGTGAATAAAACATGAAGTGAAAAATCAATATCTTGTGAACTGTGAGCGCAGGATCAGCTTTCACCTGCTCTTTTAGAGAATCAGGAGTAGCTCTGCTCTACCAGACCTTGCCCCTGAAACTCATCGACATGTTGCCTCTCTCCTTTCTGCTGATGGTTGGGGCTTGACTAGCAGAGAAGCTAGTGCAGCTGTCTCCATCATCTTTCTGTGGAAGAAGCATACTGTGCTAGCTGCATCCATCCACCCCTTGCCCAAGTCCCTTGTGAAACAACCTTAGCGAACTGAAGAATCTCATCACATAACTTTATATTTATGCTGTTTTTTTCTAGTTTCTCAGGTGGAAAAAAAAACCCTGTATTTTGGGATGAGTGGCTGCATGCAGAATTTCAGGCAGATCATTTTTTGGGGAGGTAAATGGGTTATGAAAAAAAATAAATAAAAATCAGGTTTATAATAGGAAGCTAGTTCCCACCTTAACTATACAGGAGTTTCATAGTATTTACACCTATTGTTACAGCTGGGTAGACCAAGCCACAGAAAGGCTACAACAGCATCTTTGTACACACTTTGTGAACCAGGAGGAGGCAGAAATTAAAGTTAGGGAACTCTAACAGCCACTTTTCACTAGCTCACATTCTCTAAAATTGCTGATTCAATGACCTCAGTAACCTCTGGTTCATGTTCATCCAGCTACATGTCCCTGGGATGTTTATTTGTTGAGTTATCAGTAGCTTTTTTGGCAGGGATTTTCCTCTTTAATTTATTTTCTTCTATTAGATTTCCATCTTTTTCACATCTTCTACACACCAGTTACAGTTCAACACAGAGGTTGTTTTGTTGGAAAAATTTTGCCATATTTTCTTTGTTGTTGTTGCAAAACAATTTTTTTCCCCACATTTGTGATCCCCAGGGACTAGAGTGTTGGTGTGAGAGTCAGCAAACCCATCACCAACACGTTTTGAAGTGTAACAGGTGACATTTCCCTTAATGTGATTTTGGCAAATTATAATCCCCAGGTTAGGCCTGTAACTACTGGCTGGATTTACAGTGCCAGGGTTTTCCTCAATGCCAGCATCGGTGTGCCTACCTTGGTCCCTTTGAATGATCTCTTCAGGTCTTTAATTAGGGCTGGTCAAAAACCTGTTTTTTTAAAATGGAAATAGAGTTTCCCAGCTACAGGAAATGATCCTCTTCAGCACTGAAGTGAAAGGGTTGTTACAAATCGAGTTAAACTTTGCTGACATGGGTAGGTTTAACAGGTAGAGTCATAGCAAGCTGGCTCCATGCCTGGGGCAACTGCAAGGCACAGAGCAGCACTGGCTGCCACAGCCTCAGTGCTGGAGCCGCTTGGTCAGCCGCTGTTCATGTGAGAAGGTGTAACAGAGTAATTCTTTCTAAAGCCTGATATGTTGATGGAACAGCTGCAGTCTTCTTGCAGCACAATCCCAAGCAGCAGGGCTATGCGAAGCTTCGGGTGCTGATTCAATTCAGAGGACATTTGGCTCAATTCGGCAGCTGAATCTCTGAATCTGAACTGAATTAGGGGACCAATTATAAGGTTCAAATTGATTTGAAGCTCTCCAAATTGATTCAGAAAAGATTCAGAGAGCTTAAGGAGATATGGGCAGTCTCTGCTCACTGAGCTGGACCCAGACTCCAAACTGGTAAGTAGGAGGCAGGGGAAGAGGGGCTGGAGGAAGGGGGAGGAGACCATGGGGGGACCCCTGCCAGGCCCTATCCCCTGCCTGCTCCCCTAGCCCTCCCCTGAGCACCCCTCAACCCCTGCCCACTCTCCCAGCACCCCCATGGCTGCTCCACCTGGCCCTAGCTCCCAGGAGTTTGAAAAAAAGCCCCCACTCACAGGCTGCTGCCCCATCCACCACAGCTCCCAGCACTCAAAAAAAAAAAATAGAAAACCCCAAAAGCCCCCATTCACTGCTGCTGCAGCAGCCCCAGGGCTTCTGGGGGCTCTGCCACACAGCGTAGGGCGATGGGGCAGCGAGGGTCACCCTCTGCCTGGCAGGAGCTGGTGAGTGTAGGCTTTCCCCACCCCGCCCAAAACGGCCAGGAGCTGGGGCAGGCAAGGCAGCTATGAGTGGGGCTAGGAGAGTGGGCAGGGATTGAGGGGGCTCATGGCAGAGTCCTCCATGCAGCATGAGACGGTGGGGATCGCCCCCCTGCTTGGCAGCAGCTGATGAGTTGGGGCTTTTTTTGTTTGTGTTTTTTTTAAAAGGCCAGATCTGGGGTGGGAAGGGCAGCCCGGGTGGGGGGGGGAGTGGGAGACCGGGGGAAGGGTTGGAGGCTCATGGCAGAGCCCCCCATGCAACATGGGGCAGTGGGGATTGCCTCCCCCCTGCCTGGCAGCCGTCTACGAGGGGGAGGTTCTTTATTTTATTCTCAAAGTCCTGGGAGCTGGGGTGGGTGGGGCAGCCATTGCCAGGGCTGGGAGAGCAGGTGGGGAATGGGGCCTGCGTGAGTCAAAGATTCGGCTGTGTGATGGGGGCACCTCTTGGGGCTGGGTCTCATGTCAGCCTGCCCACCTGTTGCTACAGGGCCTGGTCTCACCCGCCATGACTTTGCTGTTCCTACAAACAGACGGTACTTATAGGAGACTACCTATTATATGCCCCAGTGCCAGGGGTACTATCTGCAGCTCTAAACCTCCCCTCCATTGCAGCCCATGCTTTGCAGATGGCATCCAGCTTAACATTACTTTCAGTCTGAGACCGGAGCAAACCAAGTCCAGATTTGGACTCCACACACACACCACCACCATTCTCACAGGAGGCCTCTTCCACTCTGCCCCTCTCTCGCAAAGGCCTCTGGCATACTGCATGTTACTGGGCCACACTCCACTGCCCTGCTCCACCTTGAGCAGCCCCTCTTGGGCCATCAGGCTTTGCTATTCTTATACTGGCCTTGCCACACAGAGCCTTCAGTTCCCATGAGTTCCCCTACTCTATGTGGGTCAGCCTTATGCCAAACCCTGGGCTAATTCTGCCCCAAGCCTCTCATCCAGCACAACTTCTCATGGGGCTGGCCCTTGCCCTGTCCTTCAAATTTACTTCCATTTGACCCTACTCGGTATGCTCCTTGAACAGTCCTTCAGGCCTACTCCAACTTTAACCTTACTCAGGCCCCTCACATGCACAGCCCTTCAGGTCAACCTTCCTCTGTGCATGTTCTCTACACTACCCCCTCTGGGGTCTCTGGGACCTCATATCCCTGGTGGGCTCAGGCACCTACACATGGGCATACCTGGCCCCCACTAGTCCCACAACTCTCCACTACCCACTTTGGGGTCTCCAGTATCTCTCATCCCTGTTGTGCTCAGGTACCACACATGAGCATATCTGGCCCCACTACTCCCCCAGCTGCCTCCAAAACCCACCCAAAGATGGGGACTGGGGTTAAGGCACCTCCCCAGTGAAGGGCAAAGAGAGGCAACTGACCTGGCATTTCCTGGGGACTCTCATGCCACCAGGAGCCCTGGTAGGGCAAAGTTTTAGGTCATGCCAAGGACCAAGAGCCTCCAAACCATCCCCATAAGCTCCTGCCCGTATCTCCAATGTTGCTCCTGGTGCAGCTCAACTAGGCAATGTTTCTGCCTCCACTGGCAGCAGCAAATTGCAGCCTTTATACGTCTTGTGTTCAAAATGACTGCCCTCATCAGGCACCTTGTAGCTGCCGGCCAGTGCCCTGCCACAGGCTAATTTGGCAGCAGCCGAATCTCCAAATCAGATTCAGCCAAATGGATTTGGAACAGTGATTCAAATCACCTAATCAAATCAGAAGTTTGGTGAATCTGAATCCAAAATGAATACTAGCTGCTTTGCACAGGCCTACTAAGCAGTTGCACTGAATGGGGGGAACCGGTCTCTTATTTCTTCATCTCCAGATCAGTATCCAAAATCCCAGGGTTGAATGGGAAATCTACCATATTGTACAGTCAGCACCAGAAGGTTAAACTTGGAAAGACTTCAAATTTTGGGAGGCAAGCACTGAGAAACTGAATGCATGTATTTTTAAAGATGACTCTCCTGACTGCAAATCAGCCTCAAGTCAATTTTGAAACACTGGAGGCAAGTCTTAATTCTTGTCATTATCTTAGGCATCATACTTTATTCAGGCCAGGTTTGCTGGGTATCCCTAATTCTGCAGTTACAACTCTGGTTTCAGAACTGCCACATCAGCCCCTTGATTTTTTTTAACAAGTGTAAGGAAACCACAGTGCAGCCTGCATAAACCAAAGATCATGTCAAATACACAGGCTAGACAGAGGTTGCTTAAAAGAGGTAACCCCTGGAAAAGCAGCAATTCAACAGCTCAACCATCTGAGTCATTTTTTTTCTGCAAAAAATTGAAAAAAATAAACGTGCCTTTAAAACTGAAGCAAAATCACTGCATTTCTATACTTCTGGGCTTTTCTTTTTAGTATGTAATAGGAAAGCATGATATGCCCAAAGTCAAGACATAGGAGTTTGTAGGAGAATGGCAGCTCCCAGACTGTAAGAAGAGGTGATAAGTTCCTAGCAATATTAAGGATTAACGCTGAATATTTTGTTGGTATTTAACTTGAGGACTTTTCATGCTACGAAGCAGAAACAGAACATCCCCCCCCAATCCTGCCCCCCACCGCTATTTTGTTCTTAATTCCTCTATTCTGTGCATTCAGAAGCCAGGGATGTGAGCTGCCAACTCCTTGAGGGCTGAAATGGCTTTATATAAACTAACAGACAGGGTGAGCTTATGATATGAAGATAGAATCTAATTTGGTGCTCAGCTGAGAGTGTGAACTGACTATGGGGGATTTTTTTATTATTATTTTTAGAAAGCAGCTTGCACAAGGAAAAGTACCATTCATCTAGCAAGGGTAGGGCAGTAGCAAGGAGCTGAGAGAAGCAAACACACAATTTTTTTTTTATTTTTTTTTTTTAAGTATTAAAGGTGGTGGGAAATATACAACTGAATGACATCTGGCTGGCTAATGTGGTACTGAATTGTATGAGCAGACAAATCTAGGGAACTACCAGGTGCCTGGCACTTTATGATCCTGCAGGACAGGTTTTCAATTTATTTCTGCCACGCGAGTTACACCTGAAATCAAGATGGAGATATATGTTAATGTCAGAAGCCTGAAATACTCCAGCTTTATTCCAATATAAACAAAATCTGAATCTGTTCTGTCTGCCGGCATGCAGCCCTGCTTACCATGCGTTTAGCCAGTCTGTGATTGTGGTCTTGGGAAAAGAGAAATAAAAACTCAGATGGCTTTATACACTGGTTCAATGTGTAATTTAGAGTGACTGATACATTTCAGGAATACACAGTACCAGGGTGTAATTGTAGCTGTGACTTGGAGCCAAGTTAGACCACAAAGAGATGGCTCCTTCCAATGCTGCAGAGGCCTAGTGGATGGGTGTGGTCCGTCAGTAGCATGAATACAATACGTGAGCCATTTCCTGCTTCCCTTCTTTTTCTTGTCCCCCTGCTGTGAAAATCCCATATTATACTGTAACTGCAAAATGTTCTGAAAGGAAATGACAGAATTAACAATCCCCTTCTGTAACAGGAAATGTAAACAAGGGTGCATTTACTAATACTGCGGTCTCATAGGAAAAATAGGAGCTGTATGGTACAACTGCTTTTCTGAGAAAAAATAACGTATGGGGTTAGATTTTTTTTACTGGTGAAAACAGATGTAGTTCCGTTGACTTCTACTGATTTATACCTGCTGATGTTAATCAGTTGTGTTTTTAGATGGAAAGGAGACGCCCATGCCAACACAATGTGCACACCTCTATGATAGTATTTCCAAGCTGTGATTGGAAAAACTGATCATTTTGCAAGAACCCAAGTGAAAGCCCATAATAAAAAGCAGATTTTCTGTCTCACTAAGAATTACTTCCTAACTGATTTTGCTCAAGACTGAAGTCAGAGGCTACTCTAAATGGTAGTAACTACCACTGTTTCCTGAGGAACCACTTGACAATGGGGATTGAAAGCAAACAGGGGCAGTAAACAGGGCAAGCAGTTTGCTGTTCAGGTTGCAGGTCACCTCGCCTCCTCCTCTCCCATTTGAGGGGAGAGCCTTTCAGTCTGGTGTGAAGAAGCAAAGAAGAGGAAAATGAACAGTTTAGGAACCCTTTAGGACCAAGGAACAGTAAACAGGCCAGCTTTCACTAGGGAAAGTGTGCATGGCAGAAGGGCAGTAGGAGAGAAGAGGCAGATTTAGAGACACAGGGAAATGGCTGGAGGACGTCACAATGCCAGAGCCACTGCCACTGCCTCTGCTTGCACCTGTGAGGTTTCTGTCCAGGCAGAAACGCTCACCATCGAGGCTTCCACCCAGGTCTGGGTTTGGCGCAGTGGGCACTGCAGCTTGCAGGTTCCTTCCAGTGACACACAGGTCAAGGAGTGCCTGCAGTGTGAGCAGTGCCTCCTGGTGTTGTCTCTCAGGGAACAGGCAAGAGAAGTACAGAAAGAGGTGGTGAAGCTTCAAAATATCCTATGCCAAGCGGAGTTCATTGATTTGATGCTGGAGGAGACCTCCGGGACTATGGAGGAAGAACTGCCAGACGCAGCGCTCTGGCAGAGAGTCCATGTCCTCTCTCTTCTTAGAGAGAGGACATGGACTCACAGGAAGGTGGAAGCTGGAAGCTTATGACCTCTGACAGCAAGCAGAAATCATCTCCACCTATAGCAGTTCGTGAGGAGAATAGATGTGGAGCAACAGAGGGTGAGGAGCATGTTCCATTGGTGAAGGAAGACAGGCCAGGTCTCCCCAAGGTGAGAAGGATCAAGATCACTGCCACTGACAGGTGGTGTTGGTTGGAGACTCCCTTCTGCAGGGGATGGAGGGATCCATCTGCTGACCTGACCTGCTGTCTTGGGAAGTCTGCTGCTTGCCTGGAGCCTGGATCCAAGATGTCATGGAGGGATTATTGAGACTCATCCAGCCCTCTGACTACTACCCCATGTTGCTCATCCATGTAGGCACAAATGATATTGCAAGGGGAGACCTTGAAGAGATCAAAAGTGACTACAGGTCTCTGGGTGAAAGGCTGAAGAGAACAAGAGCTGAGGTCTTGTTCTCATCAATCCTTTCAGTCAAGGGAAAGGGCTTGGGCAGGAGCAGGTACATCCTGCAGATGAATCCCTGGCTGTGCAGGTGGTGACACCAACAGTGCATTAGCTTTTTTGACCACGGGATGATGTTCCAAGAAGGATTGCTACAAAGAGACGGCAATCACCTGACAAAGAGAAGGAAGAGCATCTTCCCTGACAGGCTCACTAACCTAGTGAGGAGGGCTTTAAACTAGGTTTGCTGGGGGATGGAGACCAAAGCCCTGAGGTAAGTGGGGAAGTCAGTGACCTGGAGGAAAGACAAGCAGAAGGTGTTCTTCTTCCTGAGAAATCAGGGCAATCAACTAGTTACTTCAAGTGCCTGTACATGAATACACACAACCTGGGAAACAAGCAGGAAGCATTTGGACAAACAACTACAGAGGAGTATAAGAGTATTGTTCAGGCATGCAGGGATGAAGTCAGGAAGGCCAAAGTGCAATTGGAGTTGCAGCTAGCAAGGGATGTGAAGGGTAACAAGAGGGGTTTCTATAAGCATGTCAGTAAGAAGAGGAGAATCAGGAAAAGTGTGGGTCCCTTACTGAATGAGGCTACTTAGTGACGGAGGATGCAGAAGAGGCTGAAGTACTCAATGTCTTTTTCACCTCAGTCTTCACAGGCAAGGTCAGCTCCCAGACTACTGGCAGCATAGTTTGGGGAGTAGGTGAGCAGCCAACAGTGGAGGAAGAACAGGTTAGAGACTATTAAGAAAAGCTGGACATGTCCATGGGGCCAGATGGGATGCCCCTGAGCGTGCTGAGGGAGTTGGCTGATGTGATTGCAGAGCCATTGGCCATCATCTTTGAAAACTCATGGTGATCAGGAGAGGTCCCAGATGATTGGAAAAGGGCAAACATAGTGCCCATATCTAAGAAAGGGGAAAAGGAGGATCCGGGGAACTATAGACCATTCAGCCTCACCTTAGTCCCTAGAAAAACCATGAAGTAGATCCTAAAGAAATTCATGTTTAAGCACTTGGAGGAGAAGGTGATTATTCACAGTCGGCATGGATTCACCAAGGGTAAGTCATGCCTGACCAATCTGACTGCTTTCTATAATGAAATGACTGGATCTGTGGATGTGGGGAGATTAGTAGATGTGGTATACCTTGATTTTTAGCAAGGCTTTTGATACAGTCTCCACAACCTTTTCTCAGGCAAGCTAAGGAAGTACGGGCTAGTTGAATGGACTGTGTAAGGTGGATACAAAACTGCCTGGAGCATTGGGCTCAGAGGGTAGTAATCAATGGCTTGATGTCTAGTTGGCAGCCAGTATCAAGTAGCATGCCCCAGGGGTCAGGTTCTGGTGCCGGTTGTGTTCAATATCTCTATCAATGACGTGGAAGATGGCATAGATTGCACCCTCAGCAAGTCTGCAGATGACACCAAGGCTAATGGCATACTGGAATGCATTGGTAGGAGTGTTGCCAGCATTTTAAGGGAAGTGATTATTTCCCTTTATTCAGCACTGGTGAGGCCACATCTGAAGTCCTGGGTTCAGTTTGGCTTCCCCACTACAAAAAGAATGTGGATAAATTGGAGAGAGTCCAGTGGAGAGCAACGAAAATGGTGAGGGGCCTGGTGCACATGACTTTTGAGGAGAGGCTGAGGGAACTGGGCTTATTCAGTTTAGAGAAGAGGACACTGAGAGGGAATTTAATAGCAGCCTTCAACTACCTGAAGGGAGGTTCAAAAGAGGATGTTCTCAGTGATAACAGATTACAGAACAAGGAGCAATGGTCTCAAGTTGCAGCAAGGGAAGTTTAGGTTTGATATTAGGAAGAAATTTTCTCACTAGGAGGATAGTAAAATACCATGAGATGTTACCCAGAGAGGTGGTGGAATCTCCATCCTTGGAGGTTTTTAAGACCCAGCTAGATGAAGCCTTGGCTGGGATGATCTAGTTGGGGGTGGTCCTGGTTTGAGCAGGGGTTTGGACTAGACTTCCTGAGGTCCCTTCCAACCCTAATTTTCTATGATTATATGATGACTACAGCACTCAACACATTAGCTATGCCTCCTCCTGGTACCTTATTACTAGAGACTTACTAAAATCAAGGAGGCAGGCAGCTGATCTCATGGGCAAATCACGTGGTCAGCTGCCATTTTTGCGGTGTTATCACAGAGATAACACAAGTATGCCCACATACTTGATTGATCAAAGGGCACCAGTGGTCTTTCCCCCCACTGCTGTTTGGTCAAGAGGGCTGTCCATCATGTGTCCCTGCCCCTCACCACTGACTGGCTAAGAGGGCTGTCCATCTTGTAGCTTCACCCCTTTTCACTGATTTGGTGGAGAGGGGTAGAGCCACATGACAGGCAGCCCTGTCTACCAATCAGCAGTGAAGGGTGGGGACAGCTGCTATCTTGGCTTCTCCCCTTCATGCCATTGACAGCCCCACCATGGGCTACATGGCCAGGCTGCAGCAGCCATGACGACTACTGGCTCCCAGATTTTTTTTACTGATTTTGCAGACAATGCTTGATTTCATGATTTCCAGAAAATTGTGAACTGAGTAGGTCCCTACTCATTGCCTTTTTATATACCCATTTTAGGGACTGAGAAAGAGAGTATCTTTTGGGTCTATGGGAAGCTCTGTGCTATTTTATTACTCCCATGTGCCAAAGCAATCCCCAGTCAGGAAAAACAAGTCAATTTCTACTTCCTTTGCATCATCAAAGTAGTACAAGGGAATCAAATGTTGGAGAAAATCTGTACTGAACCTTCACTCAATGTTTTAGGACTTGTATATACTACAGATTTTATTGGTTGACTTCAAATCCAGTTTTAAATTGATTGATTTAGTTTAAACTGGAATTAATTTCAGCTGAATTGATAGAAGTTGGATTTAAATTGATTTAAAAGTGTCCAGGTGGGAGTTGCACCAGTTTAGCTAAACTGGGATAAAACACACCTAGATAAGCCTCAGCTTGGTTCTTCTCCTAAAGGCTGAATCATCTCATATGCACACAATGTATACCCATAGGACTTTGTGTATGCTGCCTGTAGGCAAAGTGTAGAGCATGTCATTAAGGTCCCTTTAGATCCAGGCAGTGTACAAGGAAAATGCTTGTTTGCTTCTGAGTTTTCAAAAGCATTCAGCCCCAACAAGGGTAGAGAGAATGAGAAGTGTGCCAACATGGACTATTCTGTATAATATACATATTTATTAAACAAAACTCACCAAATACAGGCAGCTTAACTCTCCTTCACCTTGGTCTAAGACAGAGTAGCTCCATTTATCTCTGCGGAGTCGCTCCTGATTTACATCCACAGTAGTGAAATCAGAATCTGGCACACAATGTACAGATCAGTGCTCTGGAGCAGTAGCCCCTGTGCCTTTTGTGATCTTGACTGTCCTTTGTCTTTATGTTGTTGTAAATCAGGATTAACCCTATTAAGCCAATGGGGATACACTGCTTTTACATTATTGTAAGTGGGAGGTGAATCGGATTCTCTTACTTTATGTGGATTTTATCTGGTCATTTACTATGCTGTTAAGTGACAAGCTATCTGTAACAAATTTAATAGCAATCTGTAATGTGGTGCTTCTGAGATGCAGAGCAATTTGCTGTTATTATTTATACATTTTACAACATATTAAGGGAACAATTTTGTTTTTTAAGTAAGGAAGTGCCTGTTGTCTCTAGAATACAAAAAATCTATTGAAATGCCACCTGGTTTCACACAGATTTTATTTTTCTTGTGGATTCTTTAAGGGAGCTCTGTTTTTAAAGTCAACATATTTTATGAGAAGGGAAACACTCAGGTTTACATCTGAAGGCATGCTAAATAGTGATGGCACCAGATGATATTTATGATGCACTTGAAGCGACATTCCTTCAGTGGTAAATTTCTGCTGTTAAGCATCTGCCTAATTCTGCAGTGGTGAAAGTTACTGCTCTCCAGCTAAGACCCAAATGTAAATGCCTGGCCTCCAGCTACACAAGAAAGACCTAATGACCCCACAGAACAGAACAAAAGACTCAGGCTTTCATCTTGCACACCCCTAATATGCGCTCTAAGGTCTTGTCTGTATGGGGAAAGTGAACCAACAGGTGAATTTCCAACAAATCAGCTACTCCACATTAACTCCCCTTGTGGACATCCCTAAGGCAATGTCGGTACTGACTCTCTGCTGAGCCCAAGGCCAGGGCTGAGAAATAAGCCCTGCCCCCTGCTTTCTACTCTGCATATGCTCAAGCCTGGCAATTAGGCAGCAGAAACAGATCAGAAGAGCCCTGAGTTTTCATACCAGTACAAGTCTCAGGCTCTCCCACAACTTTTCTTGGAGCATGCACTCAGGACCCTTCTGAACCATCTGAGAGGGCTAACTGCTGGGTGTGGGCACATGCAGCGAGACAGAGAGTAGGCAAAGATTGTTTCTCAGAAGTGGTCTCAGGTTTGGCAGAGAGGTGGTACAGACTTGGTCCCACTGTGGACTAAGAATGTCTTTGTGCAAGATAACTTAGTCCAGTCTAGATGTTCACTGAAAATGTCCACGTAGGGAGTTAGTGCAAGGTAGCTACTGCACTGTAAATTCATACTTTTTTGTACAGCTTATGAGCTTCCTTTGTCAGTAAGCTCTCATTCCCAGCTGTGAAGCAAAATGTGGCAGGAGATGGAGGATCTCCTCAGCTCTGGCAGCACAGGCCAGCAGCTCCTGTGCCAGCACCTTCTTGGCTGCCTTGAAGGTAGCATAACCAAGGAAAAGAGTAGCAGTTGAGGCACCTCTATGCTACCATGATTTCTGACTGCTGGTGGAAGATTACAGCATTGCTGAGATTAGAGAAGCACTTAAATTTCTCTGATCCCTTCTAGAGTCTGGTTTGGTAGCCAAGCACCCTTTAAATTGTGGGTACTGAAGACTTTGTGCTGTTGTTAACAGTAGAGATGTTTCTGGGTTATTAGGTCATGCACAGCCTTTTCACTAGCCAGTAGTGGCAAGGAAGCAAATGCCCCCTCCAAAACACAGTCTGCCTTAACCTAGGATCCTACAGCAGACTTTCTAGTTGGATTATAGTGGTCTTCTCCCCTTATGGTGTTGGGGAAGGGAGCAAAAGAGCAGACTAATGAGTGTTATAGAGAAACCATCCTCTTTCGGACCCACTGGATTTCTACAATGAGATCCACTCAGGCATTATGAAAGCTTGGATCTGTATTAACTTCCCCTGGGTTACTTTCCTGCCTCTAAGAAGCCATCTCTTGCAGAAGACTAAGATCAACAAAGAAATCCAATATTGCTTCAGATGGGCTAGTGCAACCTTTGGATGCCTGAAGAAGTGCATGTTCAAAGCATTGTGCCATCAGATCGGAAACCAAGCTCATTGTTTTTATCAAGCAGTTGTGATCCCCACAATGTACAGGAGACCTCTGAAGTCACTGAAGATGTATCATCAATGCTACCTGCATAAGATCCTTAGAATCCGGTGGGAAGAAAAATGCACCAACATTAGTGTCCTCTTGCAAGTAAGCACTTCAAGTATTGAGGCAATGATCATTTGATATCAACTTCACTGGGCTTGCCATGTAACCCAAATGTCTGACTCCAGACTCCTGAAGCATATCTTATTCTCCCAGCCCAGTCAAGGCATATGCTCAAAAGGAAGGCAGAGAAAGTGCTTCAGCAATGTCTTCAAGGCCAATTTGAAAAAAAAATGCAACATTGTCATCAACACATGGGAGACTATTTCCAGGACCACCCCAAATGGAGGAAGAGCCTGCTGCAAGGATCTCAGTACTATGACAACAACAGGAGATGAAAAAATGAGTGCAGCAGAAACAGCGTGTCACAGACTGAATCAAGAATATGAAGCCACCCACACAACATAAAATCTTTGGACCCACATATAGGACCATCATGGAAGACAATCATCCTCAGCCATGAGGGAGTGCCAAAGAAGACATGGGCTGCAGCTGAAGGGTTAAAGAAAAGGTAGTAAGGTACAGCACAGTTCTTTCTGTAGTCCACACAGAGGGAAGGATTCTCTAATCGTCCTGGCTATGCCAGGATAGGAGTGGAAGTTTTTCTGCCATTCATTCCTCATTAGCTGAAGAACTCCTCCTCCTGTCTCAGTCTGTGTTAACTGCTGGACCAGGCCAACAGCTGGGCTAAAGGGTGGGAGGGGTGAGGAACCAGGCAAGGATGCTGTCCATACACAGCTGTTATCTTTGCAGATTGGGTGATCTGTTCTGGGGAGTGTCACCCATTCTGACTCCATGACTCACCAAACTTCCTTATCAAGAATACTTTGCAGGAAACAAAAGAATACCAAGCTCATGAAGTTTCCCAGTCTCTTTATTCCCTAGCCCACCATAAAAAAAAATTCTTTATAGAGGGTTGTCCATTACTTCTGGCAAAATATGATACAGAATTGTTGATGGACCTTTGCCATAGTCAGCTTTCAGAAGTTGTCATTTTAAAAACAAGAGGAGAAACCCTGAACCAAGCTTCTGTGTTGCCATTCACATTCAGCGTCCTCAGATTCATTGCACTAAGCTAACTGGGTCATTTGCTTTTGGTAGCAAGGTTGTTTTCCTTTCCCCCTCAAGTAAAACTAGCTTTTATGTAAATAGTTTTTGGACCAACTGCACTGAACTAATTATCTGGGTCATTCAAATTTCTGTTTCTGGAAGTAATTATGGCCTTTGGGAGTATACTGTAAAACACTGGTTTATGATTGGAGACTAAGTGAGACGCTTCCTTATCTGCATGAAGAGTATAAAGCAAAGTTAGCAAATTTTCCTTACATCCTCAGGGCCATATAGTACTCTTATTCCATGCACAAAACTCCCATCGATTTTAATAGGCATCCTACATGTACACTGAGGACTTATTCTGGCTATATAAGCTTTCTCACTAGGCCCTAATGCTTGCCTAATGGAGCATTCTTATCTATCTCGTTATCTCTCTAGATATTTCTACCCCATTATCTTTCACTAGTGGCATTACTGACAAATAAGGAGGAACATAACAGAAAAGTAGTAACTGATGAAACAAGATTGAGAGCAGACGAAGAAGCCTGAGCCTAGTGAACACTTGATATCAGTACTGAATGGAATGGATGCATAGCCATGCAGAAATATTAGATTAAGACAACAATATTCTACATAATTAAGAAATGCAGTGCCAGATGCTGTTTTGTCTGTCCCTGAAAATGCAAAGGGGGTCCATAAAACTACCCAGCCATGCTGGGTAAAGAGATCTTTTCTATATTGAATAAAGAAATATAACGGATGGGCAGGGTACAGTTCATCTCTGGTGATCCCTGGCTGATATAATGGACAGTAGGAGACAATAACAAGCAGCAAAAGTTATAATAACTGCAAGACTCTTCTAAATCTTGACCCTTATTAGTCCTAGGTATTATGGGAAACATGAAGAATTAAATCATAATTTGAGGGTGGCGGGTGGTGAGAGATTATAATGTAAAAGCCAGGTGGTCAACCTGCAGCATGAGTGCCTCCAGTGGCACAGGCAGCCTCTTTGTGTGGCACATGTCAAATCAGGGAAGGGACAGAGAGTACAGTAGCAGATGGAGTAGGAAGCAGAAGACAGAGCAGGAAATCAGGCAGGAAGCACAGGACAGGAAACAGAAAGCAGAGCAGTAGATCAGTCGGAGGAAGGGGATCAGAATGGCTCTCAGGGAGAGTGTAGGGCTAATTTGTGGTATTCCTGACAAAAAAGATGACAGAACCGTAAATCACTAGAGGGTGACAGAACCGTAAGTAATAAATAGTATAAACAGAAAGTAAATAAATAAATCACTTTTTATTACAAAACAAAAGTAGTAGATGAAATAGTGTATCTTCACATTAGTAAAGCAATTAACATGTTGATTCAAATTCCCTCATTCCCCTCACCTCAGCTTAATTTCCTCCTCTTCTCCCTTGCCTTAGGCCACTCATCCCTTTCTCTTCCTTTTTTTTTGTTTGTTTAATGTATCACCTTCTAACTAAATCCATTAAAAAAGTAACATTAACATGTTGCATTCTCCTACTTTGATCTACTTCAGGTCCTATCACTTTCACCCTGTATTTCTTGTCTATTAAGACTGAGAAGTCTTGGGATAGTGACTATGTCATGCTTTATGTTTGTGTGCTATCTAGGACAATGAGTCCTCAATCCTGGTTAACCTCTAGAAACAACCATAATGAATGTGATTAACAGCAGGAACAAAAGCAAACTACATGCTTACTCAGAAAAAAATCATTATAATTGGATGGGCTATGAGCACATTGGGCATACTAGAAAGGAGTCAGCAGATCATGGTAAAAGTGACACTGGATGGAATTTTTCATCCCAAACTTTTATTTTGGTAAAAAATGCATGCTTGTCCATCCCTAAATATTTAGGGTAGAATCTGTTCCACTTTACATGCTTAAATGGCACTTACCCAGATGCGTAACTGCCATTTTCAGGTCTTACACATAGTTTGTGACTCTATTCCATATGTTGTCAATGCACAAATATCCACATGGCTACCAAGCGTATGAAAGAAGCTACATATTGGTTGGTCAGATATGCAACTCCATGTGCACTTCTTCATGAAATTAGCTTTTTGCCCGTCTATACATTTCTCTGACTTCCCAGTACAGTTTCCTCCAAGCCACTGGTTAGGCATCATCTAGTCCTCCTCTTCAAGTTGGCCATCACAGCATCCAAGAAAAGGAGTTGTAGTCAGCCAGAAGGAAGAGAACAAACTGGAGCAAAGATTCTCAACCAGGGTGCCACAGCACTCTAGGGTGTCTTGAGGATGCCATGGGGTGCCACACAATGTTAGCACTGTTAAGTGTGCAAGCATGATTCACAAGAGATACCCAGAGATTTCAAACAGAAATCCATAGTTGTGGTCTTTCTGAGTTCAACAGAAAAGCTGCTCTGTTATTTTTCTGTAGGCAAAAAAAGAGTAAAACCAAGAGCTGGCATTTTGCAAGGGCTGCCTGCAGTCTATCAAGGGGGACCTGGAGTCAAAAAAAAGTTTGAGATCTGCTGAACTAGAGGGTATGTGACTCAGTGAGAGCTCTGGATGGGAGTGAGCTCTGAATTTAGCCTGGCTTCTCGCTTCCAGTGGGGCAGAAACATCCCCACTGCCAGTGACAACATGTAGGGGGTGCATGGGGGTACATGTGCACCCTCTGAGAGAGCTGGTGCACTGCCTGACAGTAGTGTTCCCTGCTTAGGTGATGGGCAGGGAGGGAAGGCGAGAGTGCTGGTGCCCCCTCTGAGAACACCGGCTGGGGAGTGGGGGCACCAGGAGTAGTGATCCCCGCAGTCCCCCCGCAGCTGATTACGCTGACCGGGGGCCAGGGTGAGCTCCCCCACGGCCAATTGCACTGGCCTGGAAGTGCCAGCGGTGCACTTCTGTGTCAGTACGATCAGCTTTGCTCCTCCCCAAATCGTTGACTGGCTGCTGGAGGGGGGAAGTGTACCCCCTGACTCAGGAGATACCAGTCACCCATGCCCACTGCTCTCCATCCACTTTATCCAATAAATATTAAATACACGGTTCAGTGACTCACCTACAAAAGGAGGGTTAGAGGGGGACCTAGATAATTCCTGACCTGTGTTCTGAGTGTCAAAAATTAGGTTTGTATGCTCAGTCCCCACCTAAGAAATTCAGGATTTAGGTTGGTGCCTTTCTTACTGGTTTAGAACATAATGGAACTTGGGCAGAAGAAGGGTCTCTGATTTTGGTCACTTCTGAGCATGTGCAACAGACCAAGTCTTGGTCCTTAAGGTTCTTTTTAGACCAAAATGGAAGTGCCTAATAAATCTAGGTGCCTAAGTGGTTTGAGGCCAATTGGACCAGTTCTGGGCCTAGATTCTGCCAAAGTCTTGTTTAAGTACATACAAGATTTGTTTGGTTCTGACCCCTGCGCTTATTAACATTTTCATTAACATTTGAAAGCAGGAGTAAACATTACATTAATTATATGCATAGATGACACGTGGTGAGAAGGACTGTGAACAGCAATGGGAAGAAAGGAAAACTGGATTAAAAGGACAGGGAATTAAAAATGATATTCTTCTTGGCAAGATGCAAGCTGAGAGCGCTCTGGGAAACAGTTCAAAATGCAGATGTTCAACAAGAGGGAAATACTTATATAGCAATAATGTTCAGAAAGACCTTGGATGGCAGAGGACAGTGCATTAGAAATGGGCTTGCAATACAGTATAATGACAAAAAGTATAGGCTGTTTTAAGCCACGTACATAGAGGCAGCATTTCATGTAACAGAAAGGTAATTCTGCCTCGCTTTAGGGGATTGGTAAAAATCACTCCTTGACTACTATACTGGGCAACTCAATCCCAGAAAAAGACCACAGAGGGAGATGAACATGGGAGATTAGATGAAATCAACAATAACCAGTATTAGCCTGAGTACAAAAAGAAACTTTCCAGCACCGAGGGCTATTAGTTTACAAAAAAACACCTATCTAGGAAAGTGCTGGGAAACTATCACTTGAGTCATTTAAAAGCAGGCCAGATACAGCATTTAATACTGCACAGGAACGAAATCTTATACTGATGCAGGAGATAGCCAAGTGGACATAGTATGTCTTTTCCTCATCTATTTTTGACAGCCTATATACTATCTTTGATCTGGGTATAGGAGTCAACAGGTTCATCTAATCAATGAAGAGCACTGTATATAAAATCCAGGGTATAATATAGTCCTATTGTTCTGTATGATTCTTATGAAGCTTCCCAAAATTTCTAAAAATGTCTTCCAGTGTACATATTGTCTCTTCATTCATAATGATGTGTGTACAGAGAGTAAAAGATACAGATAGTCATATCTGTAAACAGATACAGAACTGTGGTATTTACATGCACTGTGTGGGAAGTCAGCAGTACATATTAATTACTGAATGATACTGAAAATAAATGACAGCTGAGAACAAATTGTAAATCTTCTAGTGAGCACAAAAGAGTGTTTGCCCACACACTTTGCATTTTCACGGATGCCTATGCACACTTCAGTCTGCTGCTTTGCACAAACAGAAATACATTCTAGTCTATGTTTTTCTTTTTTGAGTTAGGTGCTGGAAACCCCACAATTTTCTCAGCTGACATTCTGCCAGTTGAAAAGTCTTCATCCTAACTAGAGTTGTGAGTTCTCTTTTCAACTGTGACTGACTCTGGAGAGCTCACTTAAGTTACCAGGACCATTTTGTAACAGTTTCCTGTCAACAAACAAGTGCACTAACAGCAACCTTCACCTCTATAATTAATATATGAGTTCCTTTACAAAGGTACTAGATGTTATTGCCATGTGAATTTGCCTCCAAAATATTGTGGACCAGATCCTGAGCTCAGGAAATGGTCTGGAAGTCCTCTGTAAAACATTTGGGTTCCATATTCACAGAAGATGGGCAGGAGCCATCCTGCCCAGAACCAGCCTCATCAGCTTTCTGAGGCTATCCAGCTGCCTTCCCTTTCTGAAGGGTGAAGTCCCAAACTGGATGTTGCCTACTTGCCATAGAATATCTCACAGAGAGCTGCTGGAGAGTGGTGTCAGAGGAGATGCAGAGCATGGGGTGATACAGTCCCTCTGTATCACAGAGCATAGGGTGATACACAGTGCCTCTGCAACCTCCCTGCAGAGGCTGGCTCACTGACGGGTTATTAAAAGGAACCTTAAAATAGGGATACAGCCTAAAACAGCACTATTAGGGAAAGGAGGTATAGCAATTAGAAAGGTGAAGTGAGCTCTCTATTTCCCAGCCAATATGTCACTCCTTTATTTTTCAAAAACCCTTCTGAAATATCTTCCCCATCCTGCCAGAGCTCTGACAACTGCTGCATGCCACAGATGCACAGGGTAGCACCTGGATTCATGAACAGTGCTGCCAGATATGTGGCCAGGCAGTAGCTTAGGCACATGCATCCTGAACTGCCCCATAAGATGGCTAAGTTCATGAGACTGATTTCTTCTTGCCAGGGACAAAGAAGCCAATACAAATTTCACAGTGACAAACAAGACAAAGTAGGCATTAAAAAAAGGAAGATGTATTTAGGCTTAGTTCATACACAATTTTTTTGTACTAATCTGAGCACACATGTATGTGGTTTTTCTATCACTTTTTAAAATGAGTACAGTCCTATGTGTGAAAACAATTATAATGATATGAAGGTGTTTTTAATGGTACAGTTTATTATAAGTGCTTTATACTGGTAAAACTGAAATCCTCCTAGAGGATTGGCTGCCTTAACTGTATTTGTTTCAGGTCAACACAATTAACCAATACAAAAGCTGCATGAAGGCAAGCTGTACTAGTATCTTTGGTTAGAGGGCATCTGAATGAAGGGAGCATATGCATTGTAGTTCTTAGGACTTGTGGTAGGCTCACTCCATACTCACTGTGGTGCCAGCATCCCAGGGGCTGCTCTGCAGGAGCATTGGCTGTCACCACACAGCTGGAAGGAGCCCTCTGAATGGGTCTGGTTTGAAGGCTGTAGGCATAAAAGGAACCCAGAAGCCAGACTGCAGAGGAGAGCACTGGTGGCAAAACTGGAGGATCTCCCTGCTGGTGATAGGAAGCTGGCATGTCCCTGCTCAAGGGGTTTTCCTACTGAAACAGTTCCAGCTCTGCCCACTGAGGTATAGCCTGAGCACGGGCCTCCTACCACCCAGGAGTTGGAGACTCTCCCTGGAGCAGAGCACACCCCAGCAAGTATGAAGCCCGAGGACTGTGTGACCACTCAGGTACTTGGGGGAGATAATCCAGGCAGTGCTGAGGGAGCAGCAACTGGTGGGCCAAGAAACCCAGGTCAGGCCCTACATGCAGGAATTCACAGGTCAGCTGGGGTTGGGAGAGGGCAGCATGGTGGGCATCACCAGAACCTACAGAGGGCAAGACCCCATTTGGGAACTCACCAATCCCTGTTCCTCCTCCTGGGCAGTCGTGGACACAGAGCTTCCCAGCTGGGAGGTATCCCAGTCATGAGTGCTGTGTAGACATGAAGGAATGCTCTGCAGAACACTATGGTATGTGACCAGATAGCCAGCTCAAGGCACAGGGTCAACCCTGAGGCACCCGCAACGTGGGACCATGTGGGAACTGGGTGAATCATGCCTCTGAAAGCCCCAAGTGCTGAGGCAGAGTGCTGGGTGTGGTGGGCATTGCTGCCCTGCTCACCACATCATTTGAGCTGTTTTCATTGAAATACTGTTTATTTACTACATTGGTTAATTATTCAAGCTGCAGCCATAATCCTGCAGGTAACCTCAAAGGTGGGCACCACTGCAGGGGTGAACAGCACCCTCATCACACCAAGACATCACTGAGACTGATCGGTACCCCTTGAGTGGAAAGGGGTGGGGTATAGGGGAGGAGAAGCCCCACAGAAGAAGCACAAGCAGAGATGCCTGTGGTCTGAGGGAGACCACTGAACAACTCCTCCAGGTAAAACTTCATGTAACAGCAAGTTGTGGGAGGTGAGTAGCCTCCAATGTGGCAAAGTTTGGACAGGCAGGACACACCATTGGCAGCCCAGTGACTGTAGCCTGTCACAGGGCTAAATCCTCTTTTCTAATCTAAGCACATAACTGCTTTCATCCTCTGCACAAAACTGCTGCAGCTATAATAGAGGCTTCTTGTGAAGAGGGAGCGCCAGAGAGACAATAGAGAAGATCCAAAGAGCTAACCTGAGAGAATAATTTTGCCCTTAATATAAGTTTCCTGCTATGCTGAATCAGTTGCTCTAGTTTGTCCTATTCTCCTGTAATGATCACTCTGAAGAATCCATGAATGTGAATAAATCCCAGGATTACTCAAAACTAGCATTAGATTTTTATCGTTGTTAATCTTGCATAAACCATAAGCCTAAAATGAATGGTATGATACAGCTGAATTTTAGAAATCACAGATTGTGGCAATTTTGTGCACAAACATCATGTATGTGCATGTAAGAATGTAGTTGGCAGACCTCCTTTATTTCTTATATGAGCTACACATTGTTTATACTTGTCTACATGTTTTTGAACACAGAAATTACTGTCTCAGTTGCTACATAAAATACTTCTTGTATAAAAGAAAGTGCTGCTTGAAAATAAACACTTGCACCTGCCTGGAGCGAA
>JAGPOW010000261.1:185011043-185032999 GCA_030014935.1 Caiman crocodilus
TAAAGTGAACAGAACAACCAGTGAGTTGGCTGCATATGTGAACATGAGCTAGAAACCTGTTGGATGTATACTGTTGTGGGAGCAGGCTGAGAGCCAGAAGTATAAAGACTGGCTGACAGACCAATGCCACAGTGACAGAGCCAAGCTGACAGGAGATGAGGTATCTCCACATAAGGTATAAAAAGCTTTAGTTCTTTACATCCAATCCATTTAAACTGCATTTACAAAGGTGCTCCATATCACTGCACCTACTTTACATTTGGGAAACATAGAGGCATAGGGAAATTAGGTGACTTACCCAACAGATCCTCAGACTCGTGTCCCAGCCCAGGCCTACAACCATTAGGCCACATTATAGATATGTATTTCATTTTTTGTGTGCTATTTTCTGATTGTTTTACCATGTGTACGTTTAGAGTGCAGATTAAATAAGAACACTTAGGTTGGAATTACTGTGCACTACCATTATGGTTACTGTAAGACCACATCATCAAGGATAGAAAATCTTTAGCTCCTAGAGGTGACCAGCTGAGTGACTGAGCAGAAGACACTGATCAAATGTCCTTATATTATTTGAAACATCTCATCAATCTGCTACAAATTAACCCCAAACCTATGGATCCAAACTACCTGTTTTACATTTATCTTTCCTTTCCTCTACAGACTTGACTTTTAACTGCCGTCATTATTGTTATTGTCTAGGACAGGGCTGTCCAACTGGTGGCCTGCAGGGCTCCCCTGCCCTCCTCCAGCTTCTGCTTCCCAGCTTCTACTTCCTGTCCTTGCTTCTGGGGGCAGGGCAGTGCAGTGGAGGGGTTCAGGGCAGCAGAAGCTGGGCTGCCTGTGCTGCAGGTGGGTAGCATGCACGTCCAGGAATGTATTCAGTGGAGGGGAGCTGGGTTGCCTAGACAGATGCAGGGGGTAACCGAGATGCCCATGCAGCCAGTTGGGCAGGTGGTTTGGTTTTCATGTGTGATGCACGTGGCTGGGAAGGGGGAGAAGACAGGAGGGAACCAGAACAGAGTTGCCAGGTGTTAAATATGAAATTATCATATTGGAAGCTCAAAATGATCATATTTGCTGAAAAACTATTCTACATTGACCCCCTGTATGCAAAACAATATGCAAATTAAATCTTCTTAGTTACTTTATGTTGCTCACTGTAACTAGGCAGTGAGTGAATGAGAATTGGGTCGTCAAAGTTGAACCATTTCTTTATTTTGAAGTAAGCAGTCTTAAGAAATTACTAATAGCCAATCCAAAAATCAATTAAAAGTTTCTGTGACTTGTGTTTTGCATATGCTACATCAATTACCTGCCTAAAATTATTGTACATTTTAAACACTTTTGCTATTATCTATAGTACATTGTGTAAGGGTTGAAAGTATCATACAAATACAATAATTATTGTACACTTGGCAATACAATCAAAAAAATGAGCTTCCCACCTAACACATATAGCGATGGGAAAGCCAGGCTGCCAGCACTGTGCCTATGGTGGGGGAGGCATGCTAGGCTACTTGCACAGCAGGGAAGGGCCCAGGGTGATGGAACAGGAGTACCTGTATGGTGAGCAGCCCTCAGAATTGCAGTCTTTACCTGGTGTGGCCCTGGGACTGTGGCTGGCACCATGTGTGGACCCAGCTGCCTGGAAGTTGGACAGCCCTTGTCTATGACAAACTGACTGAGAAAATAATGGCCACATTTCTGTTTCCCAGTAGGTTTTACTCAGTGCAGATGCCCCTAGAAGAGACACTAAAAGCCACACCATTTTAGAGTGGTTTTTTTTAAAGACTTAAATACTTAAAGCCAAAGAGCCACATCTATTGCATTGTACACCACAACACTAGCAAGTGAATAACAAAGCTGTACAGTAAACCTAAACAAATACATAGTGCGGATCAAGGTTCATGTTTTATGCAATGTCACTTCAGTCTCATGTCATGGAGGTGAATCTCATGGAGAATCTTGTTTCTCTATCTTTAGACCTGGGTTTCAAAGCACTGCATTTCTTTCCTTCCTGACATCCATTAAGAGACATTTTCATCCACTATGGAAAAGTATCTTTATAGCTGTTAAATCAAGCATATTCAACCAGACCATTATAAGATGTACATTGTTGTTGCTCCATTTAAGCTAAAAGACTACATTGATTTATATCAGCTGAAAATTTGGCTCATCATATTCAATTTTACTAGGGTAATTTCTGCCTGTGATCATAGTTGATGGGCAAATGTTAACCCCTGTGAATCTCTCATTACTCAGTGGGTACCTTGAACTCTCTTTGTTCAGCTGAGATGGATGGAGTCTGTAAGGATACCAAATTATATTCTGCAACCTCCCCACCCAACGTAAATTATGGGATCTAAATGAAAACTTAAAACATATTTGCCATCAGGATATATATATATATTCTTTCCTCTCAGGTACTAGGAGAAGGATACCACATGACATTAAAATATTCTGACTTTGAATTTTGTTAGCAATTTCCTAGGGTTCTCACCCAACCAGGAACTCCATGAAGGCTCATCAGGATGCAACACAGCAATGTTCCGAACTTGCAACGCTTCTGCAGTATAAAACCATGATGTTTTATTAACCCTTTTTCTCATTCCATACTGATAGCTGAGAATTAAAATCTAAGTGCTCCAAATGCAGCAAGTCTCAGTGGCTTGTAGAAGCATAGTACCACAGGACAGGAAGGGGCCTGGGACGTTGAATCCAGTCCCCTGCATTCACAGGCAAACCTTTACCCAGGAAATCTTCAAAATTGCCACTCTGAATCCTCTCACATAACTACAAGGCGCAATACTAAAAATACCAAGAATACCCTATAATGAATATTAACACCAAGAAAACCACTAGAACAGGGGTGACTGGCCTGTGACACATGCCACAAGTGGTATGGGCAGCCTCTGTGTGTGGCATATGGCAAATAAGTAGGGAGTACAGGGCAGGGAGAGGGGGACAGACTCAATTTGTGGTAAATATTGCCTCCCTCCCTCCAACTGCCCTATAACATGCTGTATGTAAAAGCAAAGGAGACAAGGGACCTTCTCCTCCTCAAATGCATTCAGAGGTCAAAAGAAAGGAAGCACATAGTCCCGAAACTACTTGAAGTGACAGAAGTTAATGTTCAGGAATAAGCTCCTCCTAAAGATGCAGCAAGCTCTGAAGAGGCAGACTAGGCTTCAGAGAGCAGATACTGGTTTTGAAAAGACAGAAATACACTGGAACATGAGAGGTTGCAGAAAAGAATAAAAGACGGAGCATGTTTTCAGAAAGGCAGGCCCCACACTGAGACTGAAATAGGAAAGAAAGCCCAAAGACTGAGCCTTACATGGAAGAAGAGGGCTACAGACAGAGGCTGCAGATGGAGGACAAAGACCAAAGCCACTGGGAATATGAGAGGCAGAACTATTGTGATTGGCTTTCAGTGTGAGAAAGGCTCCTAGGTTACTTAAGCATTTGAGGAACATGGGGATGATCTGTAATAATTTATGAATATCTAATGTGACCTAGTTATTGGGATAGCTGTTGTATTGACAATAGTGTATTACTGTGATATTTATCATACAGTTATGCTGGATCAGCAGCATATTTTCTGTACGCCTATGTATTCCAGGGTTCCTAGAATGTGACACAGTAGCTCCATGTAAGCAACCTCCTGGTATATGGACTGGGGCTCTTTAAGAGAAAATACCAAAACTGTTAGTTATGCAGATCCTATTTCATTGGCTTGTTACAAAGGTTGTTTTGCCAGTGCTGGGAATGAATAAGTCGATAGGACTATAGGGTGTTTATATCCATACTCTGGGGGGTGGAGGGGACACTTTAATTAGAATGGATCCGAGAGCTGCTCTAATTAAAGTGCCTGGAGCATCATGCGTATCAGCATCCCTGTGCTGAAAAATGGCTTGTGTGACAAGCTTTAGTTAAAGCACCCTGCCACTATTTTTCAGTGCAGGGACACTAATGCACATGATGCTGGAGTCTGCTGAAGTGCTGTAATTCCCACACTCCAGCAGACTTACTTAATCAAATCTGCGCCAATGTGCTGTAATTACAGGGTGTCAGAGCAGCTTCAATGCACATATATAGGCACCCATAAAAAGTTAAAAGGTCTCTCACTGGACAGAGTTGTTTGGGAGCTGTTTTCAAAAGACAAAGACCCAGCTGGATGTCATATGAAGCAGCATGGTCTTTTTCATTCTTCTGTCACATGAGGGTAAAGCTGGAGTGTAACTAGGAGTTGTGGTGCCCACAACAGGTGGAAAAGGGGACTGTCCTAAGCACCCAAACATGGACCACTGTAGTAGCGTGGGCTGCCATTCTGCACCCACTCTAAATCGGCATCCAGGATTGGTGCCTTACACTACTGCGTAAGGCTTAAGTTAAGACAGACATGTTCAAACAGCACTCTTTTGGTTTGAAATCCTTTCCCCTCCCTTATGTCATGTTCCATTTGCTATGATTAAATAATGCTTTGTTTTGAGAAGGCCATTGGGGTGATGTGTGTTTATCATGGTCACAGGAGAGGAATCTTGCCATTGGACCTACTGGATAAGCCTAGAAGTTAGTCAGCCTGCCATAGCATATGCCTGGGTGTAAGCAGAAGAGCTGTGGGATTCTACCCCAAGAAAGGTAAGGGCATAGGCTCTGCTACCTGAGGGGAACATTCAGTGAGTCAGAGTCCTGTACCATCGACAAGGCAATTTTGAAAATCTTATAAACAACTAACACTAGATGTATGTTTCTATAGAAAATGCTCACTAAGGTTACAAGGAGGTAGTAGCTTAACTAAGGGACAGGGCGATTGGGGCATCAGCCCCAGGGTGCTGACTTGCAGGGAAGGAGAAGAACACAAAAATAGCAACCACCACCATTTACCTCCTCTACTCTGTGCACCACTGCTGCCCAGGGTACGCAGTTGCCCAGCTACCTTTCTTCAAGGAGGCACAGTGCTCCCCTTTATTTACATCTGAACTCTCACACCATGCCATGAAGCTAATCCTGTATTTGCTTCTAAATTTCTATCGCACCCAACAGGTTTTTTTTGTTATTTGTTGCTGCAGTAAATGACTAATACCAGGAGGATGAAAAAAAATCTTTTAATTTTTGCTTCTTGGGAAACTTGCTGAAAAACAATTCCTTCTGTTTCCCTGTAGAGTTTGACACAGGTTTTATATTTAAGATGTTGTCCATTTAAGAGGCATTAGTTTGGCCTCCTCCATTTCAGGCTTCAATTTTGCATTAACCAAAACTGGAGCCTATCGACTTTAATGGAAACACTCCATTGATTTCAAAGGCCTTTGCGTTCAGTTCCACATATTAGTCTAAACATTGGCCATGTCTGAGAAACCAGAGGTAACCATTACTTAACAATGCAGTGTGCTGGCATACTGATAGCCCCCAGGAGACAGGTTACACACGTGTCTAATGCATTTGTGCTCAGGCATTCAAAATGGGACATGGTTTCATTTGAATGGGAAGCTTTTAGGCCTTGACAATAGTTAAGTGTACGTTCTTATCTGAATCGTTTCTACCAGAAGCACATTTTATGAGCACAGACTATCCCAGGTATTCACTAGTATAAATAATCCTCAAGAACCTCTCTGATAGCATTGCCAACAAGGAGTTGTCTGCCCACTTGTGCATCTGTCATTAAGTTTGTGTTCAGAATACCCTGTGGATTCCTGAGATCATGACATATCTGAGGTCCATGAACTAATTTCTGTATATTGTTACATGCACACAGGGTTTTTTTAATCTATGGGAAATGTGGCCAGGGGTGTCAAACTCACCCTGTGCCCCAGGCCACATCAAGACTGCAGGGTTCCTTGTGGGCCAGATGCGCAAGACAAGCAGTGGCTGTAGTGTGCCCAGTGGCAGCGACAGCAGTAGCACTAGTACAGCCAGAAGTGGTAGAAAGGGAGACAGCAGTAGCACAAGTGGTGAGGCAGTGGGCCATTCACTCTGGGCCAAGCAGCCAGTTGCTGCAGCAGAGGCAATGCAAGCAGTGGTGGCTGTGGCCCACGGGTCCATGGGCTAAGCAGCCACAGAGCAAGCAGAACCGTGTCAGCACAAACCTTGCTCACCCCCTGATGCTGATGGTCATATCCAGTGGGCCCCCAGGGCCCTGGATTTTATGGCAGGCCCTGTCTCCATAGGGATGCCCCTCAAATCCCCCGGCCTGCCTATAGCCCAGTATAAACCCCAGTTTATGACTTCTGTTGAATACATAACCAAAATATATCTCTATAGATGAAGTGACTCTGACACTATGGCTAAGTACAGACAGTCAAAAAGCCCAAGACAGAATTGATTCAATCTAGGCAGCTTCCTCTAAGCTGTATAGGATGAACAGATACAAACTAACCTTACATTCAGTTTCCAATTGAGAGAGGCAGGGGGAGGCCTGCACTGACCCAGATCAGTAGGTGGGGGGGTGCTAGAGCACATCTCCCAGCCTGATGGCCACTGCCAGCCCAGCCAAGTGTCCCCAAACCCTTGCTGTCCCCACACAGAGGTTAGTTGAGGAGCCCTCAGTCTGGGTGCTGGCCCACCTTGGGGTACCCTCCCCTTCAGGGAGCCCTGGGGAGTGGAAGGGAATCCCCCACTCCTTCCCAGCTGCTGATGGCTTTAGCAGCCAGCACAGCAGGGAGGGAGAAGTCCTCTCAGCTGGGTGCCTGCCCATGCAGCCCAGCATGGGAGCATTGGGGAACCCCTGCCTCGAAGGGCTTCTTCCTCCCCACAGCCCAGGGTCTCCCAGCCCGGGGCAGCCCCAGGGACTGAGGGGAATTCTTCCCCTCCCAAACCCCAGAGTTGCTTGTCCTAGCTGCTGCGAGTCTCAGGGACAGCCTGGGACAGTCTCAGGGAATGCAGAGATATTCTTCCACTCCCCTGTGCTAGTTTTGCTTCAGACTTGCAGCAGCTAAGGTAAAACCAGCTGTGGAGGAGGAGGAGGAGGAGGAGCATTTCCCTGCACTTCCTGAGCCTGCCTGAGACTCACAGGGGCTGAGGCAAGCAGCTCTGGGGTTTGGGAGGGAAGAATTCCCCTCAGCAACCTGGGGCTGCCTGGGGTTGGGGGGGCAGGGAAGCCCCCGCAAGGGAAAGGCTCACAGGTGTCCCCATGCTGGGCTGCATAGGCAGGCACCTGGCCTGAAGGACTTCTTTTCCCTCCCTCCCGTGGCAGCTGCTAAAGCAATCAGCAGCTGGGAAGGGGAGGGCTGCCAAGGGTCAGAACGCCCCCACCATAGGCGCTTTCCCTCCCCTCATGTGCCGTGTAGACCCGGGCTTGGGGAGTCTGAGGGTCTGTTCCCCTACCCCCCCGATCCCTGTGGGCTGAGGGATGCAGGAAGGAAGCAGCCTAAGGAGCAGAGGGGCAAGGCAGTCCCTGCTCCACTGGAGCAGACAGCATAACCAAAAACTGCAAAGGATCTTGGGATGATGGAGGACTGTGAGTTAACTTGAACCAAAAAGTGGATCTGGGACAGAGGTTCCATAAACTGGTTTGACCTAAATCAGTTAAATCTGATACTATATCTAACCAGGTTTGTCTTAAACTGGTTTTGGCCATTTTGAAAACAGTTTCCGTGCACTGAACTTTTGTTCTGTTACAAGCTTGAACCAGTTTCCGATCATTTAACTCGGTTTATGTGCAACTTCTGTCCCTAGCCTGTTAGAAATAGTCTTCATATCATTTAACTATTTCAGAATGCTGCTTTATAGATAATCCAATTGAATTAAATCTTCCTACATAAAATCTATGAATGGACTATAACATTTTGTGACATGTGGGACCAGATCCTTAAATAGCATGCATCAGCACAGATCCATACTGAAGTCAATGGAACCATTTTATACGAGCTGGGGATTTGCTTTGTGATGTGCAGTGAAGTGAAAAATACGTGACTGTTCTTTTGACTTGGTATAAGACAGCCTCAGAAGTATATTATATGTATAAAGCTATCTCGGCATGTACTGAAATACTGAGAGGCATTGCATAGTACATACTGAAATACCTTATTACAAATTGTAGCAGTGCATATTAGTCAAATATGTAATGTTGCTGGACTAGATATAATTCGTGATTGTAAGAGATACAAGTAGGGGAATAAGGAATTACAGTAAACCTGTGTATATATGTGTTCTATCTATTTTATACAAGTGATGATAGCAGTTCTGTAGTTAAGATTGCAGCAGGACTTAGGCTTTGATGCCTTAAGGATTTTGCCATAAAATCGCTTCTGGAGCTGAAACACAGTGGGTTGCTTTTTTAAAAAAAAATGAAGTGGAGCATTTTCTTTGAGGTATCTGAATTTTTGAGGGTTTTTTGGTTGCTGGCAAATGTAAGAAATACAAACAGTAAAAAAGTTACTCTTTTCAGTGTTGCACTGTGACGTAAAACCTCAGGAATATCAACATACACGTCTGGTTGACATCCGTGTACCAGTGAGCTGTATGCAGACTTATTCTCCCATGGGGAAAACATGAGGTCGAGGGTTAGGTTTTACATTATAGTGCAATCATGAGGAATGTGATGTGAATATTGCATAAATGTCCCTTTGGAAGGGTTTGGGGCTAATGTGGAGAGAGCAAATGAAACTGGGGGACATGATATATGGGGAGGAAGGTATGCTAATTCTTTAATGAAATGTTGTTCTTGATGGTGTGCACTTATCTATTAGTAGTTCATTGTGTGCGAGTGCTACTACATGCTACAGTCAAAGTTGCAAAACAGTTTCCATTGCAGCCTTTTGTTGTCAAAGACAAATAGTCCTCTAGCTGGAATTTTCCATGCTCTGTCTCTCTGTGATTTTTTTTTAAGTATGATGAAAATCCCTTCAGCCATTATATAAGTGTTATTTATTACCTATAAATTTTTTAGTTTAGAATTAGTTCTAACATTCTAGGTGGAAAGGACTTTAGGTGTAGGTAGTGTTATCTTCCTGGTTGGTAATAACCTTGTTGGTTGGTAATAACCTTCTACAAACAGACCAAGCCTTGTTTATGGAAATAAAGCAAGGTAGTTAGAAGTGTAGTTATGTTTAAAAACACGTTAGCAAACATGGTTTAACTCATGTGTTTCTTAAATCTGGCACAGACAGGTTAAAGCTTTTAACTGGAAAGGATGAGTATACTATACAGTGATGAAAGACAGAAGCTGGAAAATCATGAGATTTAGGGTCTGTTTAACATCCTTATCTGTAAAATGTTGATGTCATGTATGGAGCCTAATCTGAAGGCCAGAACAATCGAAAGAAAGACGACTGTCCATTTCAATGTGTTTTGGATTAGGCTTCTAAGGAAATGTCTGTGTTGTAGTGGCAGTGTGTCTTAGCATGAAATAGCCAGAGTTCACTCCACCCAGATCCATCAACCTGTGCTAGCTGACCAACTCCTATACTGGGAGTTTACCAGTGAGGCTATTCCAGGCTCATCCCCAGCAGCCACTCTTGGGCCTGCCAAAGACTGAGGGCCTGAGCAGATGCAAAGGAACTTGAATGGAGTGGCCTCACTGAATATTTGGGGTTTGGAGAATGCCTGAGGACTCATGGGCAGGGTGTAGGCATGGCATGCTTGGGTTTTTCTGGGCCAGGACTTGTTGCTACAGTATTGTAGACAAGCCCTATCTTACAGTAATTAATGTTGTAAAACTTTTATTTGAAGCCCTTACATGGAAGGTGATATGGTCATGTAAAAAAGTACAACAACACCTAACAAATGCATAGTTATTATTTCTGCTCCCCTCCGTTCAATTTTCATTTCATATTAGCAAAAAGAATTAAATTTAAAGCATTTATTAAGTGGTTGAATCACTCAACCTTTGACTCTGTGCCTTACAGCATTGCCTGGGGTGTGCAGTAATTGTGCAGCGAGGCACTGCTAGCATTTCTTATTATTGCTTAAGAAATGCACTTTTCCAATTTGCTTTGTTTGCTGGATTGCTATACTAGACTGTAGATTCATAACTGTATATACAATGAGCTACATGTAAATACACATATACACAAAACACAATACGACTCTGATATGTAACTGATTCATATTGCAGCCAGTTTTCCACTTCAGTAGGAGAAAAAAAGAGGTTAATTTTTTATGAATGTAGGGCCTGATCCTGTAAACACTTACACAAGTGACTAACACTACTCTTATGAGTAATCCCCAGTGTTTTTATCAAGCGCACATTCTACAGAAGGGAATATATTAGTGATATATGAGGATATAGATATAAAAAACTAATATATATATGATAACATACAGTTAAATGTCTCTGCATGTAATACTTGCAATTGTTAAAGTTAAAAAACGCACTGATATCATAGGAAGGATATTTACTGGTACCTGGTAGGTAACTCATGCCAAGTAATTAATTCAGTGAGTTTTGCCTCTTTTCTATGCTTGCAAATTAACCAGGAACAACTATAGTTTTCTGAAGTGGTACTTATTATGAGTGAAATTCCACTTTGTGCAGAGGCCTGACCTAAGGGCCGTGCCCCACATCAATCCTTGTGAAATCTTCAGACTGGGATGCAAATTATACATAGGGTTCATGCTGGCACTCCACACAAGGAAGAATTTCACAGTGTTTGACATCAATGCACAAAGGATTTTCAATCTGTGCCTCATTAGCAAATTGTTCATTATTAATACTGATTTTTGAAATTCATGCTTAGATAGAACATATAGATTATGTATGTTTCCATATTTTTACTACTTTAGTGTAATTCTTATAATTATAGGTCATGGGTGTATATTTGTGAAAATGAATTAAATTATTTTCATAAAATATTATCCAATAATGACTAAAATTCATCACTTCTATCCACAGTAAAATTTTCTGTCAGTAAAATTCCTATGCTAGAATGTTGGTCAAAACAGACACACTGGGTTATGAACATAGTGAAAACAATTTAAAAATACGAAGGAATTTTTCAGACATATTTTTGCTGTATTAACTCAGACCTAGTAGTTAAGCTGTCGCCAAAAATATGACTCATGTCCAGGATTTTACTTGTTTTCTATAAAACATTTTTACAACACTCAATTGACTTTTTAACTGGAAAGCAGGTGTATAGCTGCTGGGTTCTGTCCTCAAAATGCTGTTTATGAGAAACAGAACTTAACATACTATATGAATGACCAGAGAGGAAATCAATCAATAATACTTTTCAGTGTTCCAGTTTACGAGTCCTCAGATACATGTTGTCAATGAAAGTTACACATAGATCTATCTGAGGGCAAATTTGGGGCTTAAAGTATAGTTATAGGTCCAAATTCTATTCTTAGTTTTACTAGTGCTAATCAGAAATAAGTTCATTTACTATACAAAACATGAAGACATTAAGATGAACAGATTTACTTCAGGTTTACTTAAGCATGACAGAATTTAGAATTCTGATCAATATGGATTCCATGTTATACTTTCTTTCCTCAGCAACAAAAATATGCTGTTATTGCCTTTGAACTATTGCTTGCACTGCAGAACCCATTCAGCTTTGGGAGTGTGAGCTGGAATATTTTCTCATATACCATCATGAAAAGAACAGCTAACTAAAGGACATGTGCCGTGTTCCAGTTGTTTGAGCAGAGGGTTGCAGAACCTGTCTGGCGGACAGTGGCAATATAGTGGGGCAGCTCTGTGCCCAGGCAGCCACAATGCAGAGGGCAGTGCCAGCTGCTGTACTACCAATGGGGGTGGCTATTTTTGCACCCTCCCACAAAGGCAGTGCCTCAAGGTCACCCACCTCATTAACACTACAGGATTATGGAGAAGATTTAAGAGGCACAGAAAGGAGATGGTATAAAAAAGTAGAGAAAGTGGGTGAATCCACAAGTTGTGTTGTCCATTATCACCTCCCAGGAAAGAGTTGATGCTGGTACAGCATCACTGTTTGTTTGTTTTTGATACACCCTATAAACCTATGCAGGTTTCTGATACTTTCAGCTTTGCTGTCACAAATCCTAAACTGTCTATGGACAGTAGATCTATGGGTAGATCTACAAGATGTAGAGCATTCCATGATAACCCACATTAGAAAGTAACAATCTCCTTGGTTGTTCTTGCTGTTGCAGTGGCCATGGGCCAAGCAATGAGGCAGCTGTAAGGCCTGATTGATTCAGTTTGGCTA
Organism: Caiman crocodilus; assembly: GCA_030014935.1. Taxonomy (NCBI): domain Eukaryota; kingdom Metazoa; phylum Chordata; order Crocodylia; family Alligatoridae; genus Caiman; species Caiman crocodilus. The sequence goes on from JAGPOW010000261.1 coordinate 185,023,178, forward strand.
TCCAGACTGAACTGACTGCCAGTTTTGTCTGTCCATTTTTAAACATCTTAGAGAACAACTCCATGCGGAGGATAGCATATTTCTGTTTTTCATCCCTAAGTCGTATCACGCAGCTCCCTGTGAAGGGAACCTAGGAATATAAAACAATAAGTTGTGAACCAGGCTTATAATATATTGGCTATGATTGTGGGTAAATGTCATATTTTGATAATAACTCGTCTTTGAGAGCAAATTTTGGGCCTTGGTTTGATTAGAATTTAGTTTGAATTCTAGGATCTGCCGCTATTCTGAGGGAAAAACTAAGAATAGTATATAGTTTAGTTGGAGTGAAACAAGTGATATGCTATAATCTGATAGATATATTAGAAAAGGTGAATCTCTCTCTATTTTTTTCTCACTTTTTCTATCTTGACAAACTCATGGAGGAAAAGAATCTATGTTGCTTAGCAACCCCTAGGATGAAATCAGTCAATACAGTTCTGAATTAAAGCTGCAACAATCCACAAAAATCCTCCTAGAGGATTTATAGGAAAACCAAGAATAGTTACACTTTTCCTAGTTTGTTTCAAAGTGATATTAGCCCTGTATATCAGACTGTCTGAAACAAACTACTAAGGAAGTGGATGTGTTTTTCCTGATGCGGAGAAGGGGTTAATTTATATCAGGACTATGAAAATCAATTGCCCACTTTGGCATCCACTGGAATCAATACAAAGTAATATTTATTTTTGTTTAGCAAGTCATTTGCAGATCAGTCTTGATTTCTGATGTATTTATTGGTTCAGTCAGATCCTCAACTTGTGTAAATAAGTGCAGTTCCATAGATTCCAAAGGTGCTACTCTAATTTACACCACCTGAAGAACAGACCTGTTATTTGTAAGTTATGGTAAATAACAGATCTTCATCTTAGGCGTTACTGTTTGCTTTGAATATCTGGTATCTGTTCTTCATGGTGTGTGACTGGACATGTAAATCACATGATATGATTAATGATCCCTGTCTGGACTTGAACAAAAAAAAAAAAATGTTACTTAGGCCACTTCCAACCTACAAGCTCAGGAATATACTACCTGAAGCTTGCCCCACCCACTTACTCCCCCACAGGGCATGCCAGAGCCCAGAAATGAAGTAGTATAGCCATCTTAGAGGAGCCCTGAGCCTGCCTCAGACACAAAGCCTAAAAGTACTGCTGAGGCACATATGCAGGACTGCACTTAGCTAACTACTCTTGCCTACACTTCTGGGCTTTGGTGCATATGAAGTAAGAACAAGTGGGCAGGGCTTGCTTCTTGGCAGGAGCCCCAGTCCCATTAAGGAAGCAGTGTAGACATGGTGTCTGTGATGAATTTGTGAACAATTAATGATTTGTGCAATAATGCATGAAAAGTTCCAGATACATAAATACCAGTTGGTTTTCTAAATGCTCAGACATCGTGATTAAATCAAAGCAAGCTGAACTTGATGCTTTCATACAAAATATTTGCATGCCATTTATTCTTTCCAGCTATGATAACTAGTGGTCTAATGGTTATATGACAATGCAGAAAATATAGCACTGGTTTATTACCTCAACGAACCCCAATATATTTCTGGCTTTGTTTAACATTGTAAAATACACTAGATGGGATGAGTCAGTCTCAGTGGACATATCTACACATGCATTAATGCGCCATATTTATGGTGCTTTTAGTTATTATCTGTTACCATTAATTATCTGTTAAATTAGTTATTATCTGTTAACATTAATAACATTCCTGGACCTTTGTACATTGTTCTAGATAGTCAAAAATGCTTGGATCTGTGGGTTTTTGTGTTCATGGAAAGCCCCACTGGTTTTAATGAGACTCCCCTTAAATGCAGGACCCCAATTCTGAGTGTTGAATCATGCTCCAAATTTGATCCCAGTTCTGCAGCTGGGTCTAGGTGGATGGACTCTTTGGCCCATACAGAGTTCTACTGAAACTAGTAGGGCCTGACATGTGCAAAAGGATCTGCCCTTTAGGGTCAGACAGCAGGATCAGGGCCTTAAGATGCCACTAGCAATAGCTTCCTCCAAACCAGTATCTTGTAATTACCTACTTTTTCCTATTATATTTGTCCCGTATTTTAAGATGTCACATGTACAAAAGCCACAAGTCAGGTGTCTCCTCCAGAGGGATCTCTTCATGACTTTGCATTCTGGCATTCATGTTGCTTTCTTTCCATTCATCATTTTCTCCTTTATCATTTCTATTTTGATCAGCCTGGGAAGAGAGTGCCTTACTATACCAAGTATATTATTTCATGCATTGTTTATTATACCACTGTTATATAATTTTATAATATAATATCATATACAATATCTATACATATCCAATATTGTGTGTCATGTTTTATAATGCACATTGTTACAAAATAGAATATTATTATTATACTAAACTAGAAAAAGGAATATGACTTCCTGATTCCCCTTAGTCTCAAAATAGGTATTGGATAAATTTACCTAAACTAAAATTGAATTGTTTAGTATTTGTTTTCCTGTTCTGTAAATCTCCTTAATCCCATCAACATAAAAGAGATCTTTCTTGCTGATCCTTGAGACACAAGTTAACCGTAGAAAGCATCTTTTATAAAATAATGAAAACCCCAAGGAACAAAACCTAGCTTTATTTTAATTTTTTCTTCTATTTCTAATAAAACCATCAGCAAGGGACTCCAGCCTTACATTCTATTCTCTTGTAGTTATGCAATTATTTTCCCCCTTTTTTTTAATTAAAAAAGCCCCCCAAACACTAAGATTAGCTATAAAACTAAAGGTTTTGTCAGTACAACTTCATGAGGTTTCCCCCCTTTAGGACTTTAAAGCAATTTACTGTTCATGGTAATTGTGGCATGTAAACTTTTTCCCCATTTGTGTTTAATGTGGAGCAATCCATCATGCAGCACTCTAAGGAATTTATGCCTGCTGCTTCCAAAAAAATGGCAGCTTCCACTTTATTCATACTCTAAGCACCATGAAAAGATGGAACTCTCTACACACGGTGCTGGAGCAATAATGGTCAACCAGAGAGTGAGGATCTTCAGACGGTGCAATATAATTGACCCCAAAGCCCATCAGCAGTACTATTAAAATTGATGTTGCATGACAGCAGTGTATTTAAAATTCTGCAAAATTTTAATTAGAAGTTAAAATGAGCTAAGGTCCTTCCCAGTCACACTCCAAAACAATTGAATCAGGAGAACCACTTACAACGTACTGCAAGTACTTAGCCATAACTGGGTATGTCTACATATGCATTAATGCGCCATAATTATGACACAGTATGTTTAGTACCTGTAATAACTTGTACTAACTTAACGTGTTGTAATTACCACTACTGTGCAGTAGCGCCAGCCTGCATCTTTTATTCATGTTTCTCCACAATTAAAACAAAAGACCACTAGAGAGTGAGAGTGAGAGACAGAGACAGCGATCCGTTGGGCAATGCTTTATTGATATATCTACAGTGTTAAAGCAATTTGTTAGACTACCAGCATCTCTATCATAATAATGAAGTGAATTCTAAATACATGTTTCATGAATTCATCAACACATGAATGTATGTTTTGCTGCCCCCCACAGGGGCTACAGCCCTCAACATGGGCTACAGCCCCCCTCAGGGGCCACGGCACCCCCACTGGGGTTACAGCCCCCCCCCACAGGGGCTATGGCCACCCGCTAAAAGGCCCATGTGCCCCACTCCTGCTTGCTCCCCCAGCCCCCTGGATTGCTGCCTCGCCTGGCCCCACCCCCCACCTGCTCCTGCAGACCCCCCCAGTGGCTACCCCAACCGGCCCCATCCCCCCTTGTACCCCAGCCTCCAGTAGCTGTCCCCCTAGCCTCTGGCACTTAAAAAAAAAAAAAAAAGCCTCTACTCACTGAGCAGGGGCTGTGGTGGCTCTGGGGCCTCCTGGCAGAGCACCCCAGGCAGCAGCGGGCAGCAGGGCATGGGCTGGGGCTGCTGGGGCTGTCACCCTGCCTCACACTGTGCGGAGGGGGCCCCAGTGACCCCAGCAGCAGCTGGAACTGCTGGTAAGTGCCAAGATTTTTTGGGGAGGAGGAGGTTTCCCTCCCCGGGATCCTGGGGTGGAAGGGCAGGGATTGGGGGGGCTGGGGGAGAAGGCAGGGCTGCGGGGTCCCCGCCATGGTCCCATCCCCCCTACTCGAGCCCCCTGACCCCTTACTTGCCTGCAGTGGAACCTGGGTCCAGCTCCCTGTGGCTGGCGGTGTGCTTTAGCACCACAGGCCTCATGGGCAGGCAGCATGCTTTGGCACCAGGACGAGGGCTAACCATAGAGATGCTCTGGCAGTGGCTATGCAGGACCCTTGCTCCATGGAGGACCCAGCCTCTGGCTGCTCAGGGCATGGTCCAGGACAGTGCCCTGCTCCGCTTTTCTTCTTAGCGGGGTTTTTTGACCCCTGGGTAGCCAGGGGTCTAATTTTGCCCCCGTGCTGCAAATTTGCAGCATGGGGAACACTTTCTCATTCCTGCACATGCCCCTTGCAGCCTCTCAAAGGGGTTTGAGATGTTGCAAGAGGCACATGTGGCCTTGTCCGGATGTGCTCACTGTGTCCCATTTCAGGAATAAGGTCTAGGCCATGCCTGCAGTTCAAGCCTATTCATGCAATCCAGTTACATCACAAATAGGTACTGCAGTTTTGTGAAGCAAAATGCAAGACTGGTGATTAAGTTTGTGAGAATTAGGAGGAGGGAACTGAACATGTACTCTTACTGATCTGTCTGCAGACTGAAAATGTTACTGACTGGTCTGCCTGCAATTTGCAAGCAAACAAAATTGTGACAATCAGGATTCTGAGGAACAGACCAGAAGAGGAGGTGAGTATCCTAGGAGGGGGGTTACACAGTTGTTTGGGATTCACTTTAGATAAAGACTCTCACCTGCATCCTCTCATTCAACTGACCAGAAGGCCCAGCCCCTTCTCAGCTCCTCCCTCTCTCTCACCTCTGACCTCTTTGCCTGCATTTCTCTGCCTCTTCACTGTGAGCTAGAGCAAAGGGAGTAAGGATGGAGAGAAGTAGCTTGAGAGCCGCTGGCATCGATTCCAAGGAAGTTCTGTCCTTGAAAACTTCCTCTCTCTCCACTCCCCATACTTCCCGTGGTAAAACCTTGCTACTTTTGGCTTCCATCCAGCACCTGTGCTTTGTAACCCCTCCGGCGACATGCCCAGAATATATACAGTGAGCACACTTGCTTCAGGCACCACTAACTAAGCTGGGACTTTCACATGGATAGGTGGGAAGGTAGTGTGCCACACAGAGAGACTATTCCACAGCTCCTCCAGGGTTGCACACAGCTGTATGGGGGGACACTGGCAGTTACATACCAGAAGGAGGAAACATTACATGAAGCCATTTCTCACCCCCCTCCTCCACCCTCCCTATGTTCCCCTGTGTCTTTCCCTTTCATATCACGCAGCAAGGGCCAGGGGGGAGGAAGTACAGAGGCCATGTGAATGAGAAAGTGCCCTAAGGCTTAGTGTCCTTTCGAGGGGGTGAAACAAACTGTGCTCAGTCTTCTGTTCTTTTAGCTAATCAGACTAGGTCAAACCACTGGGCTTAACACAATTTCCAGTTCAGTGGGAGTTTGCCTGAGCAAGGGCTTCAAGATGTGGCCCATAGGGAATGCGTACTGCCTAGCTCATTAGAAGCCTAATCTCTCTATCCCGAGTATTATGCAAATATATATTAAAATCAATGTACGGATTTGACAGACAGCAGCTAACAGAGGCGTGAAGGTGGTTATAAAATATACACCAGTAAAACAACATTACATTATCAACAATGTGAAAACAACAGAGACTGGAGTTTGCTTAGATGGGTTTTAGCCACTTGCAGCTGTGGAGACGTGGGAATTTCTGCGCTGGGAGAAAAGGAATGTTAAGGGTGTCAGCTGAAGGACTGATGAAAATATCTCACAGTTAAGTGACAAGAAGCCAGTGGCACATCAAATAGCAAAAGAGGGCTATGCAGATAACAGCTGGCTGACAAGAGAGCAGCTTCCTCTGATTGGATGCTGTCTCCAAGGAACGTGGACTGACTCTTTGCTTACTGACCTTGAAAATGGAAATAATTTTGGAGGCAGCCTTCCCCGATTTGCAGAAGTTTAAACACGTTTATTTCTATCACATGAATTTGACTCTGTACTACAGTGCGCATTAGCAGGAAAGGGTTGCTCCCTTTTTATCACAGAGGTGTACTGTCACTATAGGGGGGAACTACAGTTTTTACAGAAATGAGATCAATGCTTTTTAAATGTTTCCTTCTGTTCTGCACAGATGAGTGGAAGGTTGCACACACAGCTCAGTCCACGTGAAAAGGAGGAAGGGGTCATTTTCTGAACAATTTTCCACATGTTTCATGACCACTTCATATGAATATTGGAGTCTAAAGAGAAGGAAAAGGGGAGTGGCAAGTTGGGGAAGATGAGGCAGGGTTGATGTGGAGGATGTGTCCCAAGGGAAAAAAGATGAGGGTGTGTGAAAATAAAATACCATCTTTTGGCTGGCATTCTTTCATCTTATGAGAGCAGACTGGATGGAAATATGAGTACCAGAATGTGATGACTGCAACTATCACTATCCTCTATTCTCCTATTTACAAAGTCTCAAGAAAGCAAACCCCATGCAGAAAGAATTGCTATCTTCCTGAACAATTAACTATTTCTTTCCTTATTGCCCAAGAGAACAGGATTCAGCAGGAATTCTGGCCATCTCTCTGGGTATTTCTCCCCACCTAATGACTAGGACTTGTCAGGAACTCAGCATTTCTTAGATACCAAGTGTTCTCAAATCCTACTGAAGTCCCTATGAATTCAAGACACTCAGTGTCTTCCACGATCACAGCTTAAATATGCGAACTCTCTGAACATTGTTAGGCCAGGCCCTTTTAATTTGCTATTCTGCTTCCCATATTAACTCTAATCTATACCTGCAAAATGAAAGAAAGGTAGCACTCAGAAATATCCACAGTTATTTATTAAAGTGAACTCCCCCTGCAGTAACCTATAATCTATCCTTACCTCACTTACTGTCCTGTCCAGCCAGAATGAGTGTGTGGTTATATCTATTTCACATCAGTGCTTCCACTGGATTGAATGCAGTGCAGCTCACTGTGGGAAAGCAAAGGTGACTTTGGCATTTCTGCAGTGCCAAAGCCAAGGTGAATCCACAGCACACTTAGGGCAGGCCTATGGGTGGCTGTAAATAAATTACACTGTGGTTCATCCCAGGTTATGTCTTCACTGCCAGTTTAGCCTGGCTTGAGGCTTAAGTATGGTTTACTGGGCACAGGCTTGAGCAGTGGCCAGTTGCAGTAAGAACATAGGCTTATTAAGTTTGGTGCTGTTAGTCCTCCACACTTACTAGGCCTGTGCGAAGCAGTTGGTATTAGATTTGGATTCAGCTGATTTGGGGGACAGCGATTCAATTGGTGATTCAAATCACTGTCCTAAATCTATTCGGCCAAATCCGATTCACACAGGCCCATCCCGTGCCTGCTTTCTTAGCCTCTCCAATGGCTGCCTCCCCGGCCCAGGTCCTGGAACTTTGAAAAAAAAAGTCCCGACTCACTGGGTGCTGCCGGGTGGGAGGTGATCCCTGCTGCCCCTCACTGCCCCCACTGTATGGGGAGCTCTGCTCCTCCAGGCCTCCCCACCCACCTCTCACTTTAAGAAAAAAACCCACAAAACCTCCAGGCTCATCGGTTCCTGCCCAGCAAGGGTCAGTGAGCCTGGTTTCTTTTTTAGTTTTTATTCCCCTCTATTTGACACTGGTGATGCCACAACTGGAGAACTGTGTCCAGTTTTGGGCCACCCATTATAGAAAGAAAGTAGACAAGTTGAAGAGAGTACAGTGGAGGGCAACAAAAATAGTTTGGGGGCTGGGGCACATGATTTATGAGTACAGGCTGAGAGAACTGGCTTTATTTAGACTGGAGAAGAGGAGCTGGAGTGGGAATTTCATAGCAGCTTTTAACTACCTGAAGGGAGGTTCCAAAGAAGACGGAGCTAGACTGTTCTCAGTGGTGACAGATGACAGAACATGGAACAATGGTCTCAAGTTGAAGCAAGGGAAGTTTAAGTTGGATATTAGGAAAAGCTCTCTGACCAGGAGGGTGGTGAAGCACTGAAACAGGCTACCTAGAGAGGTGGTAAACCTCCATCCTTGGAGGTTTTTAAGACCCAGATAGACAAAGCCCTGACTAGAATGTTCTAGTTGGGGACTGTCCTGCTTCCATAGATTTCATAGACATGAGGGCTGGAAGGGACCTTGGAAGATCCTTGGGTCCAGCCGCAAGGGCAGGAAGTCAGCTAGGGTCAAAGGATCCCAGGAAGAGAAACATAAAAATGCTTCTTAAAAGAATCCAGAGTAGGTGCTTGGGACCTCTGGAGGGAGTCTATTCCAGGCCCTGGGGGCTCAGACAGTAAAGAAGTTTTTCCTTATGTTCAGCCTAAAATGATTTTGGAGGAGTTTGTGACTGTTGGACTTTGTCATCCGTTGAGGTGCCCTGGTGAACAGGTGTTCCCCCAGATCCTGATGCACACTCCTTATGTACTTACAGGCAGCCACCAGGTCACCCCTGAGCCTGCACTTTTCCAGGCTGAGGAGTCCCATGGCTCTCAGCCTTTCTTCATAAGGCTTATTCTCTTGCATTCTGATCATGCGTGTGGCTTTCCTCTGGACTCTCTCAAGCTTCTCCACATCCTTCTTGAATTGAGGAGCCCAGAATTGGATGTAGTACTCCAGCTGCGGCCTCACTAAGGCTGAATGCGGCAGGAGGATGACATCCTGGGATTTACTTGAGAAGCATCTATGGATGCAAGCCAGAGTTTGGTTTGCTTTACCAGCTACGACATCACATTGCAGGCTCATATTCATCTCGTGGTCAATCATGACCCCCATGTCTCTTTTAGCATTGGTGAGCATAGCACTGCTGAGCCTATAAGCGTCCTGTGGAGTTTTTTTATCCAAGGTGGAGTACCTTGCATTTGTCAGTATTGAATGCCATCACATTTGTATTTGCCCACTTTTTGAGCCTATCCAAGTCAGCCTGGATCACTAGCCTATCCTCAGGTGTGGACACTCTACCCCAAAGTTCAGTGTCATCGGCAAACTTGGCCAATCCATTTCTGTCACCAGTATCCGCATCACTGATAAAGATGTTGAAGAGAACAAATCCAAAGATGAACCCTTGGGGACATCACTGGTCACAGAGTGCCATGATGACTCACTTCCATCAACCACCACTCTTTGGGTCTGGTCTCAGAGCCAATTCCCCAGCCATTGAACTGTGATGTAGCCAAGGCCATCATTGGCCAATTTTTCCAAGAGGAGATCATGGGACACCAGATCAAAGACTTTTAAAAAGTCCAGATACATGATGTCAATCTCTTCTCCCTTGTCCAGGTGATATGTCACTTAGTCATAGAAGGTGGTGAGATTGCTCAGTGTAACAGGTCGACACTCGGATCCACCCTCCATGCGGCCCATACACCTGTCTCTGGGCAACCGCCTGCCTTGTCTCTCCTGCCATGTCTTTGATGATAATTAATTAATTGATGTTAATTAGCGGGAGGCTGCCATTGTATGGCCCCATTGCCAGGGGGTGCTATCTGCGGCTCCTTCCTCCCCAATACCGCAGCCCAAGCCTTGCAGATATCAACTTGGCCTTCGTGAGTGTTACCACACTCCTTTTTGGGCTCCCTGTACCCACCCTGGGACTCCTGTTAATGCTGCCCCCTCTCTGGGGCTCACTGTGCCCACGCTGGGCTCCTCCTAATAA
>JAGPOW010000261.1:185033099-185053749 GCA_030014935.1 Caiman crocodilus
GGCCCTGGCCCTGGGCTTTTTATAAGAGTCAGGCCCTGCCCCTTAGGGTCAGCTGACTTCATTGGTTGCCCCGGTAGCCTGCAGCTGTGCTGCCTAATCGGTGCTAGGGTTCCCTCTCTGACAGTTCTTCTCATATTCAGGCACAGGGCACTGGGGTGGTCTGTGACAGTCAGGCAAGACCTACCCACAACAAATCCATGGTCCCTCAGGATGTTGCCATCAGCCAGCTTTCAAGAATGTCTCTTTGGCATTCTTTCCCAGAATCTTTCCAGGGATTGAGGTCAACCTGATTGGCCTGTAGTTCCCCAGATCTACTTTCCTCCCTTTCTTGAAGATGGGTACCCCATTGATCAGGAGTTGGATTAGATGGCCTCCTGAGGTCCCTCCGAATCCTAATGTTCTATGATTCTAATACTGGGGGTGAAGGGCTCAGGTGATGGAGTAGCTGATTAAAAGGACTTGTAATAATGCCAGCTGTGATTCCAGCCCCTGCCCTACCCTGTATCAGGGGCTCTCTACCATATCACATCATGCAGCCTGCCCACAAGCCTGGGTGGCTGCTGAAACACTCAATACAGTATATGGAAGGAGATATATGTGGTGTACACAGTGCACATGGCCAGAGGTACCCAATTCACCTTAGTCCAATGCAGCAAAGTGGGAAGGAAAACAAGTGTTATTTTGCAGACAAATTGCATCCTCTTATGAGATGTTATATTTTTCTTCCTTTTTAGGGGAGATCTTTGTTTCTTCCTGGACCTTTTTCATTTTGCTTGTTCATGTTTCCACAATGCTCCTTCACACTGTACCTTCACATGGCTCACTATTCATTATTTTTCACTGCTTGACCAATACCTTGGTGTATCATTGTTTTGCAAACCATAAAGGTCAACCTCCTCTCCTCTAAAAAAGCTATTAATAAAGTCTCAGATTAAACATATACCTAGTGGGATTCTAAACTGGTAAAAATCAAGCCACATATTGATCCACATGGGTACACTGATACTACACACCAAAGCTGTGGTCAAGTTCTTCTGCCAACATTTTCCACCATTTAATGCCATGCTGATAATTTCCCTGGCAAAGCAAGGATCTGAGCACATAAGGTGCCCCTTACTTCTCTTGCTGTCTTGGAGTCAAACCCAGTTATCACAGGTGTACTTTCTGGCTGCCAGCTCTTCTGACCATAAACCAGTACTGGCATCAACCCCCTTCTGGAATACATGGGTTGCATTAGATACACTGACATCTAAACAAATTTATAGGCAGTGCCATTTTACTTTTACTGCATATGCAGGCACATACAGTGTGTACGCAGTTTTGGTGAGCAGTTAAGGGCTGCAAGGGTAGTCCTGCTCCTTGAGAGGTATCCTGCCCCCTTGCTGCTATCTTGGGACTGGAAGTCCCACCCCTAACCCCTGACTTTTGCTACCAAAGTCCTGCCCATTTCCCCTGGAAGTACTACTTTTGGAAAGGGAGTGGGAGGAACCACCTTGGAACTGGAAAAAAACTAAAACATATGCTGAAAGTCAAAGATGTACTATTAAATAATTGTATTTAAAAATATTGTTGTCCTTATTTATATGTGTTTGCATAGTGTATATAGAGGTGATTGCATAATAGCTCATAAATAAAGTTTTACTCTTGTATATTGTGTGTGGGGGAGCGTGTGAGTTGTGGTTGAGGAGTGGGGGTGATGTATGGTGGGGATGTGTGGGTACGTGTATGTGTAGGGTTTGTGAGGGGAATATAGGGGATGTTGGGGGTGTATATGTGGAGGGGATTGTGTGGGGGTGGTATGTGGGGTTAGTGGGGTGTAAGGGAGGATGGAAGGGTGTGGGGACCTCCTCACCCCGCCCCTTGTCCCATGGTGCACAGCTCTTGCCACCAGCAGCAGCAGCAGCAACAGATAGTGGGTCCTCAGGGTGCTCATTGCCTGCCACCCAGTGGCACACATTTCCAGCCAACTCCCAGAGCTGTAATGGCAGCAAGAAGTGGAGCCAGGCCAGCCTGCCTCTATCATGTGGGGCTCCCCGCAGGTCACATGGGGTGTAAGGGATGGAGCTTCCGCGAGGAAGCCCTGCAAGATGGAGCCGGTGGCCTGTCCCCACTTCCTGCTGCCATGTGCAGCTTCTAGTACTCTTCTGGGATGCATTGGGTAGGGCTCCCTGTCACCTCTGGCAGAGTCCCAGGAGTCACACATGGTGGCCAGGTCACCAGCTTTATCAGGCAGGGCTTCCCCCTGATGGTGCCTGAGTCCTGGGAGCTCCATGTGAGCTGCAGGGAGCACCATGCAATAGAGGCAGGTTGGCTTGGCTCCACTCCTTGCTACCATGTGCAGCTCCCAGAGCTCACTGAAGCTGCATGCCACCAGGCGGCTGGGTCTACAAGGGCCATGAGCAGCCCAAGGACCTGCTGCTTAGGTTGTTGGTGGCAAGAGTTGTGCACCATGGGGAAGTATGTAGGGGGTGCCCACACCCCCTACCCTCCCTCCCTCACACCCCACAAACCCTGCACACACTCACATCCACACCCTGCCTACTAGAACTCTGTGCTCTCACCATCCTGCTGGGTTCAGAGCCCAAGCTTCACACTCCTGCCAGGCCCAGCCATATACTCCCACCCAGCTGCATCTTTCCCTCACCCACTGCCACTTCCCTACCTGCTGCCTGGAACAAGTGCTGCAGTAGGGAGATGAGTTGTTGGCCGGGGAAGCCTAGCAGATTTTATAGTGGCTGCAACAGCAGTCCTGCCCCGAAGCTGGCATGCTAGCCCGGGCCCGCGCACCAGGGCCCTCCTGTGCACGAGGGCGGGAGTGAAGTACACAGGCTGGAAAGCCCTTTCTTCAGTCCTGTATGCATGTGAGTCACCAAGTAAGCCTCATTACTCAGACCAGCTGAAATTCAGACTCCTGAAGGGGGCCAATACCAGGTCTATACTCCATCTCAATCTGGCTCAAGCCCTCTGAGCGGACTCTGTATCAGAATGCAGTTTCCCCCACTGGATGTCCTTTCAAGAATGCACTCAAAGCCAGTTATACTTTCTGATTTGCTGCCTCTTAATTGTTCTCCTCTCCCTTTCCTCAAACTTTCTGAAATCAGAATGTTTTTTAAAATCAGATGACGCAGAACAAAGGCACATGGTCTAAACAAAGCGGTGTCAGGCAGAGAAAAATAATCGCCTTAGGAAGGCTGTACAAGAGCTGGAAAGTAAGTAGAACATGCACATTACTCTTACTCTGCTTTTTCACATGGCTGCAATAAAGCAGGCATTTTCCCAACTTCTCTGTGGGGCTGACAGCATGTTATCAGGATAGGGCTGTGTCCTAAATAGACCCTCTATGAGTTTGTAGAGCTCTCTTAGCCTAATTGGAACTGACGGGCTGAGAGGAAGAAAAGCTACAAAATTGTTTTAAGCTATGAGCAATTATAACAACCCTTACAGTGCCAGCGAAATTAACAGGATTTGTACTGGATTATATCTAATATTAACATGATCTAATGCTGCATGAATATCACAGCTCACAGCAGGCCTGCCTCTCAAAAGCAGCCTTCTTACTTTTCAAAATTGTCTGGATTTGGGGGAAAGAGGAAATAAAAAAGGATGGGAGAAGTTTAGCTGCAACATCATATTTCTTGAACTTTTTTTTAAAGCTAGGCACATTGGAGATGTCAAAATAATGGTGAAAGTTAGATGAGAAATTAAGAAAAGCAAGAGAAACTCAATGCTTTGCAGCTGCCACTTCATTCTCAGCACACGCTGTTGTGCAGCGGTTCACAATAATGTATGATCTTGTACATCTTATCAGCTGCAGGCTAAGGCACAACAGGTGCCTGAAGGATGGAGTTCTGAAGCCCTTTGTATCTCTGGGCTTAAGTGAGACTTTTAGTGCTGTCTTCAAGAATGTTTTAAAATACTCCTTTCTTTCATGATGAGAAGATAAACTCCAATTTCCACAGGGTAAGGATTCAAGATCTGTTTCTAAATAAGGGATTAACAGATGTCTGGCCTGGATGCAAGGATTTCAAAGAAGCCTAGCTCTATGAAGTGGGGCAGTGGTCATTTGTGGAGAGTTACATTATATAAGGCAAGGAGGAAGACTAGGCTTGCTGTGGTTAAGATTGTGGACCGAGACTTCAGAGACATGCCTTAATATCCCACTTTGCCACTGATGTTTTCCATGGCATGGGGTAACACACTTCATCTTTCTCTACCTTGGTTTCATGACTCTTATAACACTTTTCTAATCTCCCAGGGAGATTGTGAAGATAAATAAATTAATATTTGTAAAGCACTAAGACACTACAGTAATAGTAGACCGCATGAGCATCATAAGTAGCAGGTATAAAGAAAAATGGAAATTGCAGGTTGGGACTAGGAAATTGTTGAGCCACAGAAAGTGTACACTAAATTTAAAGTCTTTGCTCCCAATCTTGGATTTTGCTACTGAAGCCCTGAAAAGGCTCCAGGGCCCTGAACTTCAACCATGCCTGGTGGGCCCACAGTGCAATTCAGAAGGTGATGTTAATGTACTTTACCTGCACCAAAACTTGAGGTAATTGTGTGCTAAGCTGATAAATTCGCATGGGTCAAGACAGTCCGAGGTCTACACTGTGGCAGCCAGGGGGCACCCCCTTAAAAGGAAGCAACAGCCCTTTGTCCAATCCTTGCTTCTTGGAAGAGGTACACAGATAGCTAAAACAGTCCTATGTCTGTAATGGGAAGGTTCTCTGTTGACTGGCTACACCGGGTATATGGCAGCTTTGCAAAGTGGCTCTGCCAGTGACAGACTACTAACCATCTGGGTACATTGGAACAGGACTGGAAGAGTTTTCCTAGAGCATCAAGCCTAGATTGCCTTCATAAACTTATCAAGCTCCATCCTAAGCATATTTAGGCTGTTTTGGACCTCTACTCTGAGTGGAAGGCTGTTACAAAACCTCACTATTCTTTGGTCAAGAGACTTAATTTCTAGCCTAAATTTATTCATGGCTGGTTTATGCCTACGTATTCTTGGGGCAACATTGTCCTTTAGCTTAATTGCTCCATTTTTTCCCTGATGTTTATTCTTATGAGGTACTGGTAGGTACGTACCCTTATGAGGTACATACTCACTCAAACTTTGTTTTGCAAGACAAAACAAGCCAAACCATTCCAGTCTCCTTTCTGAGGACAGTCTCTCCATTCCTCTGCCCCAGTCTGCACTCATCTTTTTTGATCATATATGTTACCAGAACTACACAATATATTCCAGATGAGGTCTCACCAGCACCTTGAACAATGGCACTTAATGCTTCTCCCTCTCTGATGGAAATAGCTTTTCTGAAAGGAAACATCTCAGGACTGCATCTGCCTTTTCATTGGCTAAGTTAGACCATAGGCTCAAGGTCATCCTGTGATTATCTAGTAAATTGAAGTCCTTTTCCTCCTCAGTTGTTTCTACCTGATGAACTCTTAAATTACAATGAAAGCTTCTGTTAACAAGTGAGACAAGGATTTTTTAGGGTGATCTCTTTTATTGAGCCAACTGCATTGCTGGGATAGAGTTAGATAAGCTGTTGAATGTAAGACGCGATGAAGATTGTCTTGCATCTGAAAACCTATCTAACTGTATCCCAACTATGCAGTTGGTCAAATAAAAGTGATCACCCTAAGAAATCCTTGCCTCTCACATAATTCCTGGCTACCTCATCACTCTTAACACTATCTTTGTCAACAAGCACATGACCTTGCATTTTGTACTACTGAATTCCATCTCATTTGTATTATTCCAGCCATCAAGATCGTCCAGGTCTTCCTTTATAATATTATGATTCTCTACTTTTGGTAATACCTCCAAACTGTGTATCATCAGCAAGCTTAATGAGCGTTCTTTTTGTGGGAATGTCAATAATGAAAATGTTAAACAGAATCGATACCAAAACTAATCCTAAAGGAGCTCACCCTGTAGCAACTACTCCCTAACTTATTACTTCCCCTTTCAACACTACTCATTGTCATTTCCTTTTAGACATTTCCTTATCCATGCTACAATTCCTCATCTTCACTAATACTTCATACATGGAACCATATCAAATGCTTTACTGAAGATAGAAGAGTTGCACTGCATTTCATTTTTCTAGAAAATTGGTTCTTTTATCAAAGATAACTTTTATGCTAGCCTAGCACGGTATACCTTTGTACAACTATGTTGCATTTTATTCCATTTTCTTCCATATCTTAAATTATTCTTTCTTTCAAAATTTTTTCTAAATCCTTGCATATTTTACAGGTCAGACTAATAGATTTAGAGTTGCCTAAATCTCTTCTTGCCCTCTTAAATATTCTCCAGTTAAAGGGCACCACCCCTGACTGGACGGATTTATTAAAAATGCTTCCCAATAGAACTGGAGTTTTATGTGCCTATTCTTTCTGAATTAATGAGTGGAGATTATCTAGTCTCCCCAGCTTGAGTGCTTTGAGCTCTATGATTTCTGCTTTCATTGCAGCCTAGTAACATCCATTTCCATACCATCATTCCCATTATTCATCTTGCATTCTCCCCTATGTTTAGAATCATCCTCTTTATTGAAAACTATGGTAAAATACTTATTTAGTTTTGAGCCATACTTAACTTATCCTTAATCTTTATTCCATCCTCATTGCATAGTGGCCTCATTTCTTCTTATTTATATGGCTGAAGAACAAGGTAGAGAAATAAGATAGAGGTGAATAATGAGGCCAAGATGTCTAAATTGCACTGCTAAACATATCACCTCTGAATTTGGCCTTGACAGAAGGTTAGGTTGGTCATACTCTTCTAAGAAGTATAGTCTGATGGATGATTGAGACAGTTTCATATTGGCCCCTTGGTAGACTTTATATTGTTAATATATTATATTTATTTTGCAGAGACATGGCAAATAAAATTACACCTATTGTGATGTTGAAGTCTAATCTATCCCATTGAAAACTACCCAGGGAATAAATTTAGACCTCCAAATACATCAGATAAGGATATGATGAATATCCATACTATTAACCTCAAGGACTATAGCTCAGATTTCATATTGCATTCAGTTTCAGCTGCAAAAAGTTAATGCAAAGTCCATGAGTCACCTAAGTCTTAATTAAACCTTCTCTTAAGGGCATATGCACAATATTATCAAACTCAAATGGTCAAAATTCCTAAGTCAGACTCCCAAATGTCACAAGATGCTTTTTAAACCATAATAAATGGAGATTTCTATTTCTGAGAGACTAGTTTCTCCAAAACAATGAGAGTTAGAAATGTATTTTTTATTTTTTTAAATCAAAGCAGAGACTCCCATGTAGGTACAAGTATTTAGGAGCTATGGCCTTAAGATATTGTTACCATATCTACACAAGATGCTGACGGTGCAGTTGTTACTGTGAAGTTATTTAGTACTTGCATACACAAATATAAATGACCACACAGTTGTCAGCATCTTGTATACTAAATGACTGTTCAGTAGCGTCCCTGAACAGCTTTTAGGTGACACTGACTGCTCAGTAGCTCATTACTACTGTGCAGTAGCTCATTACTACTGTGCAGTAGCATCATATCACACTTCCTGCCATGCAACAGTACTGTGCAATAGTAATGAGCTACTGCGCAGTCAGCATCTTGTGTAGACGCAACTTGTGAGACTTAGAATAAAATCATGAGACATACTAATGTAGTAAGCTTGACTTAAAAGACACACTACAGTGCAGGTTGGAAAATATTTTTTTTCCCCCACAAAAACGCTAATTGAAATGAAAAAAAATTTCCATGGAAAATTTTGAATTTGGATGAGAACTTGAAATTCAAAATATTTCAGCCAACAAATACATGTTTTGATTTTGAAATGTCTTGTGGGATCTGTAATTTGGATACTTCACATTTCCTTTTATGCTCAGGCTCCTAGGTAGGTTCCCTATTGAAGAGCGAGGTAGTCAATGATGGGAGCCACATGGCAGCAATGAATCATAGGAGATAAATTCAGACTAGTGAGCTCAGCCAATTTAAGAAAATAGATGCACAAAGCAAGGAAACTGTGGTTCTCATCATAACACACTTGAGCAGATATTAGGAGGAGGGGTTTGCTGTTTTCCCAGAAAGAAAAGTACAAAACTTCTATGGAATGCAAGTATTTTTTACAAGATGCCTTTCTTTCTGTCTTCCTTTCTTTCTTGCCTTCTGTTTGTCTGTCTGTCTTTTAAATCAAACCCCAATTTCAGTCAAAAAACATTTAGGTTTGCATAGGGGTGAATTTGGCACAGAGAGAGGTCTCACGCTAGTGCCAATATCCTTGGCTGGAGCAATTATGCAGCAATTATCACTTATAAAACAGGTGCTAATGTGGATTTTTGCATTCAAAGAGTGGGTGCTCTAAAGGTTTATACTGGTGTAGCTCCATTGACTTCAACAGAGCGAATGTGATCTATGATCCATTCCAGAATGTATTAGATTCTAGTTTCTCTTGAAAATAGAATAAGGAGAAGGAGGATTTACATCTATCTATTCACTCACTTCAACACAAAATCATTTAGGTAGAAAAATAGGTGTAGTTCTAACTAATCAGTGGTTAATTCATAACAGTTTAGCAGCAGGCAGGATCACATACTGTTCCTTTTATAATTATTTAAGGGAGGCGTTTCTGGAAGGGAAGTAACAGCCAATATGGTGGCTGGATTTAATATAGCAATAGGCTTTGACCTGTTGTCCCTTTAGCTTAGCAAAGGGCTAATGGCTCTCCTTCTGTAAAATAAACAGTTTGTTCTGCTAAACTTTAAAAAAATGGAGTCACAAGGACAAGATGGCAGGGTGTCTAGAAAAAAAATACGAATTTGTAGTTGCAAAATGTCAGAGATTTCTGTGAAGGAAGATACAGATATCATGTCAAAGTGCTACCTAGCTGCAAGTCTAGTACAGCATAAATTTTCCCAGTTTAACACACTGCCTGTTACGTTGTACCTCATAGCCCAGAATCAATAAAGTCAAGGCAATTTTCTTAACATATCATCTACAAGAGATTATGGAAGTCTGGGGGGAGGAAAGGGTTTTCCTCAGTGGCTAATGCCTTACTAAAGTTCAAATGAGGCAATATATAGTAAAATAAATTCAATCTCTATTTTCAATCCTTGCAATTTTAGTGGGGACTAAATGAAATGGAACTGTGTTGATTCTAACAAGTTCAATATATCTTCATTTTCTAAAAACCAAGGTCATTTTTACCTTCATGGAAAGAAAAGCCAAATATAAAATACTTACCCAGACTGAACAAAAACATATTTGCACTTTTTCAAAAGGCAGGTAGATGACTGATATATTATGTAATTCATTTCATGGTACACAGCTGAATGTTTTTTATAGATAGTGTTTAACCTTGCCAATTTTCTCTGAGATAATCACCCCTTTGAGGATAAAATCATAGTTAACATGAAAAGAAAAGAGAACTCCCACCTACCCAAACCTGCAGCATACAGCAAATAATAGGAAAGTCACCTATCCAGAAAGATAATGATTAGAACAGTTTTCACTACTGACTCTGTTATTAGCCAGTGTTAAACTATTAGTCAGAAATACAATGATAACTGCTCAGACTATATTTTGGTACAACTATTCAGGGATGACAAAATGCTTAGAGATCTTACAATTATGTATTTCTACCCTGACTAATAGGACTGGCAAATAGATTCATAAAATGTCCTTATATTTATTATCTGAGCTATTATAAGACTAAAGGAGTTTCTCTTGTGATTCTCTTAGCTTATGATCAGAGATATTAATGGTGTTGATTTTTTGGTATATGATTAAGGAAAAAGAGAGGGAATCCTAAAGCTGGGAAACTCCTCTGGGCCAGAGAAAGGGAGGAAGAGCATCAAGGGTAAACATTCACAGCTGTGCAGGTGGTCAGGAAAAAGCCCAGTGCTTGAGATTTTTTATGGGAATGAGTTGGTGCAGAGGGCCAGCATGAGGCTTAATTACATCCTAAAAAATGTTACTAAAATATGGACCTAATATGTAAAGATGGACAAATCAATGGTGATTAAAAACCTATGCTCCCCCTCGCTTCTTGCCCAGAGTACCAAATCCAAATTACAAAATGAAACAGGATATTTTAATGGGTTTTTTTTCATGCTACTTCTGCACCTTATTTTATGAGGCCTTCATACTGGGCTACTAGTGAAAGGCCTTCTGTATTTTAAAGGAACCTATATTGTAAGAGAGTGCCATGAATCATGATAAAAGCCAACATCCTTCTTTGGCTCATGGCAATTCTCATGTTCTTATGGCATTCCTGTCTTAACCAGAAGCAGGAAGGACTGGAGAACTCATGATAGCTTTTTCCTCTCTAGATTTTTGCAGTCTGTCTCTTTTTTTTTTGTAGACTCAGAAGTTTGAATAGTTTAGGAAGGTATTCAAACTTTGGCATTTTAAGCTAAATGGTGTGAAAGCCAAATTAACCAATTGAGGATTCTTTCTGTGGAGGGACTCTTCTGTTGCTTGTCCAGCTGATGATTCTTGCTACTGAAATGCCCCATGTGAAATAGGGAAACATAACCTGTAAAACATTCTCTCTTTCAAAGTTGCATTGCCTGCTCTGAAGGGAATTTCAACTTCATAGTGGACCTCCATTCAGGTTACATCAGTTTTGAATTCTGAAGCATCTAAGGTGGGGTCTGCAATGTTTCTGGGGAGAGTGCCAAAAACACTCCAACCTCAACTTGTGAGATGTTGGCATGCGGAGGCCAGATGGCAATGAGGGGTGTCATCCTTGTGGAAGCACAGCCCTGCCCCCTTCCTTGCCATCTGGCCAGACGTGTGCACACACCTACCACTGACAACAACTGGGATTGGGGCTCTGCAGACCTCAATGCAACTGCCTGCAGCCTCCCCGCCAGCTGCTATGAGCAGCCTGGGCTCTGTGGCCAGCAGCAAGGGCCTGCCCAGAGCCCAGGCTGGCTGTAGCAGGTGGCCAGGAGGCTGCAAGTGACTGCACCAGGGTCTATAGAGCCCTGGCCTGGCTTGTTGCTGGCAGCAGGTACATGCATGTCTCCAGGCAGACGATGGGAGAGGGACTGGGATTGTGCTGCCACAATAAGGATCAGGCCTTTCACAGCTCCCCTGCAGTCTGCCCCGAGGTACACATGCACCCATCACTGGCAGTGAGCTGGACCAGGGCCCCCTGTAGACTCTGGTGCAGCCACTTGCAGCCTCCTAGCTGCCTGCCACAGCTGGCCTGGGCTCTGGGCAGGCTCTGGGCGGGACCATAGAGCCCAAGGAGGGTGGCCGCTATGAAGCCTGAAATGGATGTACCAAGAAAATGCCTTCACATGCCAGGGGATGCCAGCCCCTGATCTAAGGCAATTTTCCCCCCAAGTGGCTGAACTGTACTAACTTTGAATCAGATCAAGGCTTTTACAAGCCAACTAAACCTTGACCTCATGGCATGGTTTTGTTTTTATTAGGTAAAAATTACCCTTATACAGAGCACATCAAGTAAAAATATACTTTGGGCAAATGTTATTCATAAAAACAAAAACAATTCTTTGGGACCCCAATTTTTCCATTAAAAACTCTTCTAAAATAGAAGTATCCATTTAAAACAAAAAATTGCCATTTAAAAGTAACAATTGACAGGGTTTTAAAAATACGTGAAGGTGTCTGCTAATGACCATCTCCAGTACAGAAACTTGTTTGAAGAGATCAATTTACTGTCTTCTTAAGTTCTCTGGTACTATTTTTTCTTTGACTTTTCATTAAGGGGTACATTTAGTAGACAAAACATTTTTGATTGCTTCTCAACATTTATTTTACTATCTGTAAGAAATTTGGAATCACCTTCATATTTAATATGTTCCTTCCTTTCTGCTATCGAAATTGGGCAGTTTAACTGTACTTTCCTTAAAATTACTAACCAAAATAGTGAAGCACTAGATTATTCTGGAACTACTCATGTAGAATTAATTATTAGGCCAAGTCTAGTGCTTAACCACCTGCTTAATTTTGCACTCATGAGTACTTTCAGTGGAGTCATTGGGAATATCCATACGCTTAAAGACGTGTTTAAGTGTGCTGCTGAATTATCCTCAGTCCCCTGCATTTGAGGATGGTTATCTTCCATGATTGTCTTATCTGTGGGTCTGAAGATGGCTGATAAGGCCTATCCAGGATTGGCAGACTCTGTTGCAGCTCAGGCACGCATTTCCATGCAGGGTGGGTGGCTCTGGGTTCTTGGCTTGGTCTGCAATATGTTTTCTGCCACTTTTGTTTTTCTATCTCCTAGTTCAATAAGACCTTGCTTCATAAACTGTTTCACTGATTTCAGTGGGCCTCCTTGTAGACTGAGGTATTCAAAAGCCTAAAAGTAGAAGAACTTGGCCCATAATTTGCTGAAATTAAATAACTGTTACGCTTCAAAAATCCCATGTGCAGTTCTACAGATGCTTACTTGCGTGACTGAATAGTCTCATTGACACAAGTATGACTAAAAACAGACTACACTTGATCTGAGCCTTCAAAAATACCTAGGGTTTATCTAGTTCTGGGAATTGAATTGCAGCAGAACAGGGCAGGGCACTCATTTACACATGCAGTTTGAATGACAATTAACTCAAATATGTCCCCAGTTGTTTGTGTGGAGGTGTGGTATCCCTGTACTTCACAGGTACTTTAAAGTGAGACAATGAGCTTGTACTTCTGTAGGATGCCAGAATAAAAAGTTTTGTTCCGAGAGGAATCTGACCTCTGTTTTTAGCAGTATGTCTCATCAATTTAAATAGTGAGATCAGTTCTGGATAAGCTCCCTCTCTCTCTCTAACTGATGTAGTATTCTGATGTAGAAGTTTACTTTAAGATATGGATGGCAGAGTTGAAGTAGTTTAGGACAGAAATAAGTTGAGATACCAACACTTACTAGCACTTCGAAAGCTTCAGCAATCCATATCTTTAATCAAAAGTGATTCCTTACTAAAAAAGCAAGTGGAACAATAATTAAGCATGATCAAAAGCATTTGTGACTACCTGTGATCGCAGGGGCTTGGACTTGATGATCCAGGAAGTTGCTCTCAGGCCTCAATTCTTTCCTTCCTTCCATTTTACTGAATCCACAGAAAAATCACTGTGGTCATTTGGAATCCAGAATGTTCAACCTATCATGTACACTCTCAGAAACTCTGGCAAAGCCTAATTAGAAAACCATCAGCAGATAAAGAGCCAAATCTTGCAAATCTCTATTCTCATGATGAATGCTGTGAGGAGAGCAATTAAGGTCAATAGCACTATTAATTTAAGTAAAGATTGGTGTAATTCACCACTGGTGCAGACACCCAACATATGACCTCCACCCAGGGCTTACACAGGTCTAATATAGAGCATGGATCTTTTCTGCCCCTCTGCCCTGGGCTGAATTTCATTTCATGTGAGAAAGTGTTGGCAGGATCAGGCTCAAGGGCATCATGTTAACAACAGCAATCAACTTGCCTTCATAAGAATAGCCTAGTTTGCCTTATTTCTTCACAGATATACTAGCAGAAAAGCAGATCAGTGAAATAAGGCTTATTTTTTAAAGGTAGACTGTAAAGCTTACATACTGTTAAAACTGCTTCCTTCTTTTGTGAACTTGTTATGATGCTTATTAGACTTGGTTTTACCACAATCCTTGGGAACATTAAATGCCAAATGAGAAAGAGATTTACAGGTACAATTTTTCAGTGTAAGAGCAGCTTGGAATTATTGAGTTTCTCCATTCAGGCAAGTGCAGGAGGCCACAGTAAGTCTCATGCAATTTAAACTCCTTCATAGATCATACTGGACATCCCCTAATATGTATTATTACAGCCTTAGTGACTCTGAAAGATGTTAGCAAAGGAGAAGACCTTGATGTATTCCATTAAATGTACTATGATTCTATCCTTTTTTCATGGGGCTAGCTGCTTAGTAGGAAACTAATATAGCTTTACTAGAATGAATTTGCCTTAGCCAGTTTACACTAACTGAGGATCTGGTCCACCATTTGCTGTAGGTATCTGGCAATTTAATATTTAGCTTTTAACAATTCCCATTAGGTTTAATTCCCAGATCCTGATTTTCTGTGTGACTATGGGCAAATCACTGGCTTTTTCTATTTCTCAGTTCATCATCCTAAAAAATAGTGCTAATGATACTTCCCTGCCTTACAAGAGTGCTATGAGAACAAACTCATTAAGGATTCAGTGTAATAATGAGATACTAAAGTGATAAGCAGGAATCCAATTTTTCTGTTTCCCACAGAAAAACAGAGAAAACCATGTATTTCCCCCTTTTATCAGAAAAACCACAGATTTCTCCTTTTAATAGAGAAACCCATGTATTCCCTGCTTTTGAAACGAGCTCTTCAGGCTGGTTGAGCTCCAGCCGGCAAGAACTGTTTGCAAACAGGGTGGGAAACCCCCAGCTCTGCCTGGAGGGAAGAGTGGGGCTGAGGCACTCAGTCATCCACAGCTCTGGGCTTAGCTCAGCTTTACTCATGCTGCCTGGAGTCTGAGGTAAGTGGTGTTTGCAGGGGGCTGGGGGCCCCTCTGGCTGGGTTGGGGGTTGTGGGTCATGGCAGGGGGCACTGGCAGGGCTGGGGGGGAACCAGAAGCTGGCCCCACCCCCACTCCACCCCAAGCAGGCAGAAGCAGTGAGGGAGCTGGCTCCCGCTGGTTCTGCTGCAGCTGCTTGCTGTTGGGGACAGGGAGCTGCAGACTTGGGTCCCTGACCCCATAGCTCTGAGAGCTGGGGGCCCCCTCCAGTACAGCTGGGGGCAGGGGCTGTGGGTGGGGGCAAGAGACATGAGTAGGGTGGGGGGGCTGTTGTGGGGGCAGTGAGGGGCACCAGCAGAGCTGGGGGAGGCATTGGGATGAGTGAGGGGTACCAGCCAGCTGGGGGGGGTTGGGGTTAGTGAGAGGCACCAGGAGGACTAGGGAAGACATTAGGGGTGAGTGAGGGGCACCATCAGTGATGGGGGGGTCTTTGGGGGTGAGTGAGAGGCACCAGCTGGGATGCAGGGTCTTTGGGGGCAGTGAGGGACACCAGTCAGGCTGGGGGAGGCACTGGGGACAAGTGAGGGGCACCAGCAGGGCTGGGGGAAGCATTGGGGCGATGGGGTGGCGAGGGGCACAAGCAGGGCTAGGTGGGGCTGCAGGGGGCTTTTAATTTTAATAATGGATTTGGGGGGGGTTATCAGAGTATTTGTGACCTTTTTATCGAGAAAGCCAGGATCCCTGGTGATGCGGACCATGTAGATACATGATGGATACAATGCCTTACATGCAAGATACTTGCAAGGTTAATTGTCAGCTTTTGACATAGCATAGGTGGGCAGACCCACACAATTAGTGAAAACAAAACCAGCTGAACAGACAAATGGTGTCAATACTGCTTGTCCTGTGAGTCCAAAAAAAGCCTTTTAATTCAAAGATCTTGAGTTTTAAATTAAATTTGAATTCTGAAATTTAAATTCTAGAACATAGTAAATATATTTGTGGCTCAATCAACTACTTCCTTCTGGAATCTGCCAATTTCATTCAGTACATTTTGTTTGGTTGTTTGTCTCTAAAGTTTGCATATCTAAAACTACAGCAACCAAAGAAATAACCTTTTCACAATAAGATATATATTTAATGAAAAGTATACTCATTTTAGCTGC
The DNA here is from genome assembly GCA_030014935.1 of Caiman crocodilus. Classification (NCBI taxonomy): domain Eukaryota; kingdom Metazoa; phylum Chordata; order Crocodylia; family Alligatoridae; genus Caiman; species Caiman crocodilus. The sequence continues at coordinate 185,048,759 of JAGPOW010000261.1, forward strand.
CACTGCTATATATATTTTTAACATCTACTTTTCATTCCTGCTTCTTTATCTATTCAGGGACCTCAGTGATGATATTTATCTTCGAACCAGGGAAGATGGAAGCTTGTTCAACATCACAAGCTTTAGAGTGAAAACCAAGGTGAAAGAACTGGTTCTGAAAGATTTCCTGTTTGTGGATGACACAGCTATGGTTACCCACAGTGAATCTTCCAAGCAAAATCTTGTGGGCAGATTTTCTGAATCATGCAAAAAGATTCAGGATGGCAATTAGTCTCAAGAAGATTGGGATCATGTACCACAGGTGAAAGAACCAATACCTGGCATCACTCTGGAGGATAAATCTCTTGGTGTTATTGGCAGTTTTTGCTACTTGGGATCTATGGGTACAGACAGAAGTGCAGCTCCCTGCTTTTACTTGAGAATGCTTTGCAGAAAGTGTTCTAAGTTACAACGATCCCCTGAACCAAACAGAAGTTCACTGTTGGTTCCAGGGGGGTGCAGAATCTAGCTGCTGGCTGAGATCCTGCAGCCAGTTTCCCTTAGTGACACCTTCCACCCCTCTCAGCCTGTCCCAATTTCAGAATGGGAGAGGGGAAAGGGAAAGAGATGGAGCATGTTCTAGGGATTCCCCAGCGCGTTTCCCTTCCCCACCCCTCACCCCCAGCCTGAACCAGGGGCTGAAAAAACTCCAAACCAAACTCCCTCTGCTCCCTTTCCCTCTCGTTCTGAAAACAGCAATAGACAGGGAGGTAGTGCAGGCAGAAGTTACAGAAGACTCCACTTTGAAACATCTTCATACAACTCCTCATGCAATGAGGCTTCAGATTTTTGCCCAATTGGCCATTTTTAAGTAGTATGCAGTTATGCACTTGTGTTTGGTCACAGCTATAGACCACTTTATGTGGTCAGATAAAGCAAAAATTGTCACTTCTGTCTACACTCTATGATCAGCAGGAATCTTGAACTTCAGACTGAACTGACTAACAAAATTGGAAAAACAGCTAGGAATTTCGGGCTATTAAAGATATATGCTTGGAATAACAGCAAACTATCAGCTAAGGTGAAGATACAAATGTATGGGACTTGTCTGCTGTCATCTCTGCTTTATGGTTCAGAAATGCGGGCTACATACGCTAGGCATACCAAGAGACTGAACAGCTTCTACATGAGATGTCTGAGTAAGATCCTGAAAATAAAGTGGGGAGACAGAATGCCAAACACAGAGGTACTGGAGCACACAGGACTGACACACTTAGAAACCACTATCAAGAAGAAAAAGTGACAGATTGGCCATGTCAGGAGAATGGGAGAAGACCACATCCCCCAGAGTATCTTGTACAGTGAGCTTCGAGATGGCTCTAGAAAGTGGAGTCACCCTCTATGGCAATACCACAATGTGTGCAAAAATTATATGAAGTCATTCAACATCAGCGTAGAAAGGTGGGAGGTGTGTGTAGAATCTCGTCTGATTTGGAAGGAACATCTGGCACTGGGTACAGCTCTACTTGAAGCAGCTTTGATCCATAGGATAGAAGCCAAGTGAGAAAGAAGAAATCGGTATGCTGTAAATTTGGACTCCAATCCAGCCAACATATGAATCTGTGAAACTTGTAACTAGTGGTGTTGCTCTTGAATTCGGCTTGTCAGCCACAAACGGAGTCATTAAGCAACTGACTAGATTGCTTATGTGTATACCATGATCCAGGGGATTAACAGTTGTCTACTACTATGTATATTTGAAAAGCCTAAATAAAAACAGGCTTCAGTTCACATAAAAAGTAAAAATAAAGCCAAAAAAGTAACAAAAACCATACTACATGAAGGCCTAACAATCAACATGTGTCATGCATACTTTATGTATATATGTACATATGTTTTACAGTATATTATATATCTAAGCACCCAATATTTGGTGTCATTTTAGTTCTTGAATTGTAAAGCATTGGGATACAAACTTATGAACTTAAAATATGTACCTTTCAGTCTAATGCATGAAAGAGTAACTGTTAGCATTGTAAGATCTCAGAGAAAAGTGAGACAAGTCACTATAGGAGAACCTACTAAAATACAGCATTGCCAACAGGAGAGAATTAAACTGGAGCAAGTCCATGGGTATACATTATTGTTATTTATTATTTTCAGTATGACAGTGCCTAGAGGCCTCAACAAGGGGCTAAGATGCCTTTGCTGTAGGCAATGTACACATGCATTAATATAAAATATGTATGTCTAAAAAGACACAAAGGGCTATACCTGCAAGATTATTTAGATGTCAGTGATTTCAGTGGGAGATAGGGGACTACATATCTTTGAGAATCTGGGAAAAAGAGCTTAAACTCTGTGGCCAGTTCGAGAGCCTAGGTTCTAGCATTATAGGGTTCTTATGGAAGAATTTTGACATGGGGATTAAAAGAGGAGGAACAAAGCTGAAATCATTTGTATTGCACCAAACTTCATTTTTGTTTTTAAACTGAAAACCTAAAGATTTCCTTTGGGGATCATGACCCTACACCCCAAACACTTATTTATATTAGATATTGGATTTATATTAGAAATCCAACTCCACACCCAATTATGCAAGTTTATAGCAATTATCTAAAGGTACATCCAGATGTTACACTTAGATCAATCTAAGGTTAGGTCAATCTAAGTGCCAAGTATATATATGTTCAGGGAGTTTAGACTGGGCAAAAACTGGGTGGCCTCATCTAACTTATTTCACCTGAGGAAGTACACTATATAGATAGATTGAGTTAACCTAATATACACTAGGAGCACAGTCTGAGGTTGGGACAGTCCAGCCACTCACTCCAGCCTTGCGGCTCTGTTTCGCCTACACCCTGCATCATGACCAGGCTATTTTTTTAGCCCTCTGACCCCTCCACACCTGGATCTGACAACCCCCATGCAGACCCAACAACCTCCCCAAAGACCAGCCAGGACCTGCCCCTAACTAACTTAGATTGCATTTATGGCATGGCTTCTGGCACTGGTGAATGTGTGTACAAGTGGGAACCCGATCTACAATAACACCGCTTAAAGTAAGGTGAATGGTCATAGTTTCATAATGCTTAGGATCGGAAGGGACCTAAACAGATCATCAGGTCTAACCCCCTACCCCGGGCAGGAATGAGTGCCGGGGTCATAACACTCTAGTCAAATATCTATCCAGCATCCTCTTGAAGACCCCTAAGGTAGCAGAGAGCACCCCCTCCCTTGGGAGCCCATTCCAGAGCCTGGCAGCCCTTACCATAAAGTAATGTCTCCGGATGTCCAGCCTGAACCTTCTCTCTAACAATTTATGGCCATTATTCCTAGTAAACCCTGGTGGTGCCCAGGGGAACAGAGCCTCCCCCACTTCTCACTGATCCCCCCTGGTGAGTTTGTAAATGGTCACCAGGTCCCCTCTCAGCTTTCTCTTGTGGAGGCTGAATAGGTTCAGGTCCTTTAGCCTCTCTTTGTAGGGTCTGCCCCGCTGCCCCTTGACCATGCGAGTGGCCCTCCTCTGGACCCTCGCAGTGCTAGCCACATCCCTCTTGAATAGTCACAGATCAGGCTTTGTGACTGTGCATATACCCTGTTACAGCCCACTAGGGCCAGGTTCTGGCAATCCAAATTCAAGGACTCGAGACGAGAGGATTCTATACTAAGTTTTTATTACAGGGATTGTACACAAAACCTTGATCAATATTGTTAGTATGTATAACTTATTCTACAGTTAGTATAATTAAAGCTTTGCCATAGTAAAATTACAGATTTAATCTAAGAAAGAAACAGGAGGGAAGAAAGCAAAGGTTAAAACAGAAAGAGAAATCAAAACAACAACGACGTCAGGCTTAAACTCTATGTCAGTTTCAATTGTGATCATGCACACTTAAGCATATGGGTTTGATTCTTACCCCTGGATCTCGATGCAGCAGAGTGCTTGACCAGCTCTGTCCGTCACGGTGCGGGCGTCCCGTCACACCGGGTAGGCTGCGAGAGTCTCCAGGCCAGCTAGGACTGTCTCCGCACTACAAATTGCTAACTAAACTGAAGGACTTCTATGCCTAGTTTGTTAACAAGGTGTTTTTTTGTCGATACCATCACTGATTAGTTTTTCTCAGTCTGGCAATACGAGGCAGCGTCACTCCTATCTCCGGGGAGATTGTTCAATCATCTTGTATCTCACACCTTGAGACATCCCTGTGCCTTTCTGTAAACAATCAGTGTACGTGACCCTCTCGCTTAGGACTGATGGTGCTGCTCCCAGCATGCCACTGTCCCAAACTCCATTTTGCAGGGGGGGGGTCTTAGCATAACTTGGAACTAGAGTGGGCAGTCACAATACCCTCACTGTCTGACAGTTGTTAAGTTAAAAGCTTTCCCAAAGCCTGAGGTAATTCATCTTTTAGTCACCTTGAGTAAAATCCTAGTTGTACTGCAGCCAATGGGAGTTTCCTATTTACTTCAATGGAGACAGTCCTTCACTCCCCTTTGCTTCTTACCTTCTCTTCCTCTGCATCCCATGTACATATACACATACCAGCCTTCCTCAGTGTATGATTGGACCCACACACATCAGTCGCTGCATCCTTTGTTGACCTGCCACTGTTCTCTCAAATTCCAATGAATGCTAACACAAAACAGAAGGAGAACTAGGTGGTATTTGCTGAAGTGGTTTGTCACAGGGCACTCCGGTGGCCCTGTGCCTGCATAGGGGAAGAACTGCCAGAGGGGGAGCCCTAGCAGTGATTAGGCAGCACAGCTGCAGGTTACCGGGGCAACCAATGAAGTCAGCTGACCCTAGGGGGCAGGGCCTGGCTCCGATAAAGCCTAGAGCCAAGGCCAAGCAGGCAGTTCTCTGAGAGAGATACAGTAATGTGAGTGCAGCTCACAAGAGCTCCAGAGGTTGGAGCAATGATGCTGTGGGATAGCTGGGAGGCTTATGCTGTTATGGCCAGGTGCCTTATGTTTATGTTATAGCCAGAGGCTTGTGTTTGTGTTCTGTT
>JAGPOW010000261.1:185053849-185081277 GCA_030014935.1 Caiman crocodilus
ATAAGGGGGCTGCATGCATTTGGAGTCCCAAGTTGGGCACAGCCCCAGAAGGGGAGCCATTTTAAGGAGAAGCCCAAGTCCGGGCATTGGGAATCCCTGAAAGGGGACCACACACATTAAGGAGCTCAAGTTGGGCACAGTCAGTCCCAGGAGGGGGCAGTACTGAGGCCCTTGGCAGGGGGCAATGTATGGAGAAGCCCAGCATGGGTGAGGCGAACCCAAAGGAGGGGAGTGCCGTATTGAGAAGCCCTGCGGGGGCGCGGTGAGTCCAGAGAGGGGTGCTATTTTGAGAAGCCAGGTTGGGCACAGCCAGCCCCAGGGAGAGGGGCCACACTGGAAGCCCAGGTTGAGCCTAACTAGCCCCAGGAAGGGGCCATTTTATTAAGGAGCCCAAGGTCGGGCTTTGGGAGTCCCCGACAGGGGGCCGCAGTTACTAGGGAGCCCAAGTTGGGCACAGTCAGCCCCAGGAAGGGGACAACATTGAGAAGCCCCAGAGGGGCCGTGACAAGCACCCGAAGGAGGGGTGCCAAATATTGAGAGGCGAGCCCCAAGAGGGGGCCTCAGGATTGAGGAGCCCGAGTAGGGCAAGGACTAGGAAGCCGGGTGGGGGCACAGCAAGCCCCAGAGAGGGGGCAAGAGATGTAAGGAGTCCAAGTTGGACGCAGTGAACCCCAGGAAGGGGGGGGCAGCACTTGAGAGGGACCAGAGAGAACGGGAAGGGGCCAAGATAGGAAGGACCGAGTTGATATCTGCGAGGCTTGGGCTGCGGTATTGGGGAGGAAGGAGCCGCAGACAGCGCCCCCAGTGGAGGGGGCAGTACAAATAGAAGGGCAGCCTCCCGCTAAGGAGCCAACTAACATCAAAGACGTGGTAGCCGAGTAGGCGGGTGGTTGCCCAGAGACAGGTGTGGGGGCCATATTGAGGGCGGCCCTGAGTGACGCCCTGTCACGTGGCTACACGGTGTTTTCTGCCCCTTTCCCTTCCCTCTTCTCCTGCCAATAATTGCATCCAGCACCTCCCTTCCTGAATTTAAATGAAAACCCTTTCACATCCACACTTAATAAAACAGGCAACAAAAATTCCACGATGCACAAATCTTATCTTCAGCTACACTTTGAAAACTTGTAGGCTGGATGGAGGGAGAGGACGCTACAGAGTTGTTATCCTTCATTTTAAATTAACTCAGTCAAACGGCAATCAACATTTTATTCTCTCATATACCTGGAGTCCCAGGATGTCTTTAGATGCTTATTTTCCTTTGCAAATAGCAATGGCCAGAGTTCACCACAAATTCTCTCCTCCAAAAAGGTCATTTTATCAGAATATCTGAGCCTTCTCTTGAGCAACCAAACAGCTCAGTCCTCTGACCCTCATCCATGACTAGCTTTTACATTGGGAATATTACTTGGAAAAAATATGACTCGGGTAAATAACAATTTCACCACTGTATCCTAAAAGCCTGTTTTTTAGTGCTCAGCAGCATTTACTATTTGGACCAGATTTTCAAATGCTCTTGACATGCAGCAGTTACCATTGCGACACCTGTGTTGAGCGTTTCTGAAAATGTGGTCACTTGCTTTGGTGTCTAATTGGGATCTCTCAGCTCCTTTGAAAAAACTGGCTGTGACTGCAGGGGCTGAGTTAGGTGACTACCAAGGGCAGTGCCAGCACATATGCTGGCACATTCTAGAGCCAATCCTTTTTGCCATATGCAAGCCAGGAGCCCCTTTAAAATGAAAGGAACAGACTCTCTCTACATGTATTATCCTCTTTTGATCGACTGTCTCTTGGCAGATAGAGTGTTTGAAATCCCAATCAGTGTGAGAGGTCCATGATAAAAGCCAATGCCCTTCTTTGGCCCATGGTAATTTTTCATGTTTATTTGCTTATTTATTTCAGTAAAGTGCAACACACTAGTTGATGTGTAACGTCCATGTGCTGCAATACGGTTCTAGGTTGCCTTGGCAACCAGTGGAAAGGGTTTTGAAGAGCCAGAGAGGCCCATGCTAATGAAAACAAGCATTCAGGGAGCCTCTTTTCCAGGTGGGTGAGAAGAGGATCCCTGCTGGGCTTCCTCACCCAGCCTGCTTTTAAACAGTCAGTTGCTTTAAAAAAAAAAAAGAAAAGGCGAAAAAAACCAAACCCCAAACCAAAAAACAGAAGCACACATAATGCAGCCCTCCACTTCTTTCCATTGCAAAATGCAACTACCGATTAAAAGTTCTGAGACAATTCTTTGAAGCTTCTGATTAATAGGTTTGCTTTATGAATCCAAATGAGACGGTCAACGTATTTTGCTTAAAAAAAAGATGACTATTATGGAAATGTTTGTTGTTGTTGCTGCTGCCGCCACCGCCACTGCCACCGCTGCTGCTGTTTTTTACATGTTTAATCTCCCACATGCACATCTGTACCATATGGCACTGTGAGTAATAGTGAAGATAATCTTTGAATGCTGTCTTCATTAGGTTGAACTGAAGCCTCAGGCTCCTGCCTCTCTCACCGCTTTCATTTGGCCATGTTGGAAGCCTGGTAGTGAAATCTTTGTAGTCATGACCCCAGGTAAGAAGCCTGATCTTGCACACGCTCTGACCTTAGAAGTCTAACCACAGTGCATAGAGGGTTTATGTGCATACCTCTTGTGGAAGTGATTGTATGGATGATGAATTTAAGAGTTCTGCCCATTTGTCAAACTGGGTTGTCAAAAAGGGGCATCATATCATATGCAGTTTTTTTGCGGTTAATTTTAGTTCAGCTTACTGCTCCTCAATGTATGTGTGCAGAAGCATCCTTATGTGAGATGTCTCTTCTGCTTCTTTATGAAGGTAAAGTTGAGATGAGAGGAGGTTGGAAAGGCTCTAAGCAAACCTGATAGAAAGAGGGGATAATACTGTCTTCCTTTTCCTAATGAAGTTTCTGGCCTACTGCTTCATTACCAACCCACAATTATAACTCAGACTGCCCAAAATGATGAGACACCTCTTGAGGTTTGAAAAAAAAATAACCTAGTTTAAGATTTTGTTTTATCTTCTGGGTTTTGAACATTTGCTCACAAGAATGGTGTATGAGACAACTTAAGGGTCAAAATTCCTTTGCAAAATTAAAGACTTCCCTTTGAATGATCAAATGGGACTTCCCCTTGTCCTCTCTCAGCATCTGGAAATAGGGGAGCAGCCTTTCTATCTCCTTGTTTCCTTCCATGATTGCTGTTTCCTTCCTCTTTTTAACCCAACTGGGTGTTCTTACAAGTTGCATAGCCATTCCATGCTCTCCTAAACACCCTTCCATGCACTCATTCTTTTCAATACCACATACTCCCAAATAAGACAAACACCTTGAATAAAGAAAAAAAGGCACCCAAAACTTAAGTGGCTGAATGTTGGGCTCACAATGGCTAAACACTCCTGTCACTCACCCTGTAGCTGCAGCACCAGAGCTTCAGGTTTAATCCAGCCTGTCACACCCTATCTGAATTGGCTGCTCAGCCGGAAGTTACTGCCAATGTAGTGGTGATTGTGACAGGGTTAACCATGAAGATCCGGTGCTGCAGGATCAGTGACACGGATGAGCAGACTACCTCTCCTCTATGGAGCACAGAACCTAACAAATCCCCTGGAAGCTATTCTATTCTATTCCCCCATGCCTCCATTTTGGCATGGATCAGCTTCCTTACTTAAAACATGCACACCAGTTTTGGGGGACTAATTTTGGGGTAAAAGCTGCATAAGATTTATGCGTAAAAATGGTATTAGCTGCCTTTTCTCTTTATAATATCTTACATAGATCTGCCCTCCCCCTTATTTTTCCTATACCGTCTTAATTTCCTCTTGCCCTTTCCAATCCCCATCCCTCAAGAAGGCCCAAAGCATCCCACAATCCTATCCACATTACTCAGTCTTTGTGTCCATTTCAAACTCTCTCCTGAATTCCTTTGGACTCCCCTCCCTACTTCACTTGTTCCTTTGTCATCGTTTCCAGTCTATCTCATTAACTACAAAGCTCAGTGCATGGACATTTTTCCTGACCCTAACTGGTTTTATCCTCATTTTTACTGACAGTGGTTTGCTTTATCTGATTGAAAATAATGGGAGATGACTGCCATTTTGAATTACAGGAATTTCTTGAGCTTTTAAGACATGTGAGCCTCTAAAAATCCAAATACAATGCAAAGCTTACAAGACTGGCAAAAAACCCAAGAGAGCAAGTGGTGGTGCCAGTGTTAAAAGGAAGGTAATTTTTTTGATTCTTTACCATTTTAAATGACTCTGTGCCAGAAATGGTCTAATATTGAACCAACATCACTGAGAGGAACAGAAATGAAGAGAGGCTGAGAGCTATGGGACTCTTCAGCCTGGAAAAGCACAGGCTCAGGGGGGACCTTTGGTGGCTCCCTATAAGTGCATAAGGGGTGTACATCAGGATCTGGGAGAAAATCTGTTCACCAGAGCTCCCCAAGAAAAAACAAGGACCATTGGTCATGAATTCCTCCAAGATCGTTTTAGGCTGGACATAAGAAAAAAATGTTTTACTGTCCGAGCCCCCAAGACCTGGAATAGACTCCTTCCAGAAGTGGTGCAGGCACTTACTCTGGACTCATTCAAGAAATGTTTGGATGCTTATCTTGCTGGGATCCTTTGACCCTAGCTGACTTCCTGCCCCTGGGCAGGGGGCTGGACTTGATCATCTTTGAGGTCCCTGCCAGGCCTAACATCTATGACATTACTCAAATGTAACGCTCCATGAGGCATGAAGGTTGATAATACTTGTGTGAGCAGAAGGGGGAGGGGAGAAGAGTACCTTAGTCAATCTTGAACCATAACAAAGCTTATCAAAGAAAGAGAACTGGTCAGTTTGTTAATCTCTACATAATGGGGAGTGAAGCTGAAATTGTGTATAAATCATTTGCCTTTGCTGAGGAAGGAGATAAGAATAGCTATGAAAATTTTCTGAAATCATTTGTAAAGTATTTAATTCCAAAAAGGAATGTAATACATGGCTAGGCTTTACCAAGTGCATAGAAGGCTGGAGAAAAACCTGAATCCTTGATAAGGATCCCTAGGGAGAAAAGGGAGCCCTGGAATCTACAGGCTCCTGGAATACAGTTGCAGGGAGGCTGCTGCACTGTGCTGTAATTACAATGCATCAGAGCAAACTCAGTTAAATGAGTCTGCTGGAGTATGGTAATTACCATGCTCCAGCAGACTCATGTCACATGCATCAGCATCCCTGCACTGAAAAATGGCAGTGGAGGTGCCATTTTTCAGCTTGGGGACACTAATACACATGACGCTCTGGGCGCTTTAATAGTGCAGCTCTTGGAGTTGTGCTAATTAAAGCACTCCCTCCCCCCGCCTCCCAGATCACATCTATAAACACTAGGGATGTGTGCAGCTTTGGGTGCCGATTCAAGTTAGAGGAGATTTGGCCTGATTTGATGGCAGAATTTCCAAATCTAAGTCAAATCAGGGAACCAATTAACAGGTCTGAATCGATTCAAAGCTCTCTGAATCTTCAGAAAACATTCAGAGAACGTTGATGATTTAGACAGTCCCAGAATTGGAGCTGGTAAGTAGGAGGCTGCAGGAGCAGGGAGGGGACAATGGGGGGACTGTCACTCGCCCCTGTTCCCTGCCTGCTCCCCCTGACCCCTGCCCGCTCTCCCAGGCCCACCCCCTCCCATGGCTGCCCCACCCGCCCCAGCTCCCAGTGCTTTAAAAAAAGGCCCCTACTCACCGTGTGCTGCTGGGCAGGAGGGGTAATACCTGCTGCCACCACTTCCCCACCCTCTGCCATGAGCCCCCTCCCCATTCCTCCCACCCCCCCATGGCTGCCCCACCTGTCCCAGCTCTGGCCCTTTAAGAAAAAAACAGAGAAAAACCCAGGATTCACCAGCTCCTGCAGCAGCCTTGGGGCTCATGGAGAGCCTCCCACATAGAGTGGGGCAGTGGAGGCATCAGGGATTGCCCCCTGCCCAGCAGGAATGGTGAGTCTGGGGGGGGGGGAGTTCTACGTGTTTTTTTTCCCCTTAAAGTGCCAGAGTTGGGTTGGGCAGGGCAGCCATTGGGGGGGCCTGAGGGAGGAGGGAGGATTGGGGGGCTCATGCAGAGCCCTTCATGCAACGTGGAGCAGTGGGGGAGCAGTGGAAATCACACCCCCACCCAGCAGCACCCAGTGAGTTGGGGCTTTTTTTCCCCAAAGTGCCAGGAGCTGGGGCTGGTGGGGCAGCCATTGCCAGGCTGGGAGAGTGGGTGAGGGATGGGGCCTGGGTGATTTGGCTGAATCAATTTGGGATGGTAATTCAAATCACTGATTCTAATCGCTGGCCCCTGAATCAGCTGAATCCAAATCTGAAGTGAATACTAGCCGCTTTTCACAGGCCTTATAAACACCCTACATTTTCAAAATTTATCTTTGGGTGCCCAGTCTGTGGCGTTTTGAAGGAAGCCAAGTTTTCAGAGGAAAGTTGCTCAGAACTTTCTGAAAAGTAGGCCCCTTTAAGATACAGGTTTCCCTCGCTTTATGCTGTACATGCGTTCCTGGAAAACGGTGCATAACTCAAATTTGAATAAAGGGAACCCACTTTACAATGTATTGAATAGGCATACATTCCAAGACCTCAATTGTACTGACCCCACACCCATTTCTACCATTTTCACATGACAATTTTAGTACTCACCAACTGCGGACTACACACAAGCACAGGGCACTATCATAACAGGGATGACAACTACAGAAACACATGTTGCAGATAACGAGTGAGGAGCACAGATCCACACAGGAGACTATATTTTGGTGCACTTCACTCCCATAATGCACCGCACAAAGCAACTGACTGCAGGCTTTTATCACACCTATCGCATAAGAGTCAATTTACCTCACTTGTACTGAATTTTTGGTATAAAAAGGGTCATCGCATAAGAGCAAATTTGCACATATGGAACTTGCATAAAGTGAGGGAAACCTGTATCTCTAACTGAGAATGCCAAAACTGAGGATTTCCAAAACATTAGTTTTGTTTGGAAATTTAGACCATCATGACATTAATATCAGTAAGCAAGAGCTTACAAGAGATGATATCATAACTAGGATTTAAAGAAGAAACTTTCTGAAAGATTTTGCAATCAATGTCTGAACTGGTTCTGATGCAGGCTATGAAATGAGTATGGCAGTCTATACAAGTCATCCAAGCAAAACAATATAAGCATGGTATGAAGGAATATACAGCATATAACATAGCTGAATTTTAGGATGTTAGTACAATATCCTTTAAAAATTCCTGTGTAATTGGTATAAGCCCTCTGGCCACAGATGCATGTGCTATATTAGCCTTATGATTTACCTTGCTCCAAGCAAACATGCAGCCTCTATTGCTGCTAACTGGGAGAGGAAGCTGCTTCCCACCCTGGTCTTGTTGTTTGAAGGGGTGGAGAGATCCAGGGCTGGACCATCCTGTGCCTTGCCAAGTTAGTGCAGGACCCCAAAGAGTTCCTTGCATTGCTTGTGTTCAACAGCATTCTTACAGGGGGTTAGACGAACAGCCAAGAACTGTGTTTACTCATTTGGGCTATGGCAAAGACACACCATCACACTCATAGCATATTTTAGCACAGAAATATTTAGCACTTATATTACAGAATTTAAAGCATGATTTGCTCATTGTGGTTCCTACAATCTGCAATACTAACCTGCCAATGGAAACATAAAGAAACAGCTAGCTCAGCAAAAACTTCAGCTTGTTGTTGTATTTGCAATGGAGAGGAAGAAAAACATTCACTGCCCATAGAAACACTGCTCCATTTTGCTCTTGCAACTGGCAATTTAGAAATAAAGGCATTTGAATTAGCATCATAGGAAGAATTTATTTTGTGTTGGAGTTTCTAAGGAGACAAGACTGTGTTGTATGAATTCTTTGCTAACTGTAGTAACCTGCCCAGGTCACCTTGTTCTGTCCAGTTGTGAGGATAACCTGACTTTCTAGCAGAACATTAGTTTTAACTACAGTATTCTCCCCTAGTATATATAAACCATCTTGTGCCATATAGCAGCTGTTTTAATCCATTATCACTCACTGCCATTAAACTATGTTCCTTGGTTGAATTAGCATTTAAGTCAGTGGGGTAAAGGCGCATGAAGTTCTCAATTATACTCATAATAAGAATTAATTTATTGGAAGGCATCTCCTTCACAGCTCCTATTTTAAAGGTAATTCTCCCTCCACATATCCACATTTTGAAATCATTGATGGTACAATGAACTTTCCTTTTTATGCATACTGCAACTCCATAGGAAAAGGAACCTGAGAGGTAAATGTCATAATGCCCAAGATATTAGCTATGCGACTTGAGCTATCATTAACAGATGTTATGGGGCTACCTCAACATTCTCTGAAATATATTTACCTCTTTTCCCCAGGCCCATTTAATTAATTTAATTTGGGTAGTTTTGCTGGCAACAGGCCAGGTGAGACTCACTAAACCTAGTGCTGAGGTGTAAGTCATTAATAATAGCCCTTTGAAGTAGAAGGGGAAGATCTACCAGGTTATCTGTGAATCCAGGTATGTGTGTGTGTATTTGTGTGTGCATGCACATGTTCACACACTGAGTGCAGAGCTGAGTGCCAGGTACTCCTCAGTTCTCTTCCCACTGCTGCCAGTAACTCACTTCAACATGACATTTGGTTCACAGTACATACGTGTATGCATGCATCATTTATTATACCTCACAACAGCTTTGTCGATTAAGTGCATACAGTGGTTTGCTTGTCATTCCAGTGCCATGATATATTCTCACAGGGAGAGAGCATTTCCTGTGTCCCGAAAAGCTGAAGCTGTTCACGGCCACTGCATGAGATGGTTAGGACTGGAAAGTATGCGTCACCTACCACCTCGCCCTACTTATTCCTGTGCTGTAGCAGTCAGGCATGCACTTGTCCTGAATCACGAGGCTTATCAGCATTCAAGCCAAAGGTCTGCCTGTGTTGAATAGCCCAGCAGGCTAACATGGTTAAGGTGTGCCAGCATCCATAGCCAGCAGTACACAAAAGAGAGAGATGGCCAGCATTGCATCCAGCTGCCTTGAATTTCCTGTGTGAATAATCAGGTAATTGATTAGAGAGGAATCAACTAGGGGCAAGGTTTAGCACAACTCCAGAAAGCAAGGCCTGAACTCGTGTCTCTGGAGCTAAAGCAGGATGTTGTACTACTCCGCTATTACACCTCTGTAGCAATGGTAACTCCACATGTTAAACAAAAATGCATTTGTAGCCTCAAAATTATGAGCTTGGCTTTTATTTTTTATTTTTAAATGCATATTGGGGTTATTTTAGGTCTAGAGTCTCTGGGGTAACAATTTCAAGCTCTGCTCTCTACTCAAAAGAGGCAGAGACTTCATTTTCCTTTGAAATGTAAGCTGAGGTTCTCATACAATAATTTTTTACATTTGGGGAGAAGTTTTGTTTTTCTTAAGCATGTGTCACCTTGTTATGAATCACTTCAAAAGCCAGACACATTAAGATTTCTTACAAAGCCTATGATTAAACATTTTCTGTATGATTTCAAAACTGATAGTAGTTATCTGCACAGACAGAAACAGCAGTGATATGGGTTTCACTGTGGGTTATAATAGAATCATAGAAAGGGTTGGAAGGGACCACAGGAGGTCATCTAGTCCAACCCCTTGCTCAAAGCAGGACCAGCCCCAACTAGATCACCTCAGCCAAAGCTTTGTCTAGCTGGGTCTTGAAAATCTCTAAGGATGGTCTTTCAATCTCCAAACTCCAGAAAATCTCTCTGTGCAGCCTGTTCCAGTATTTGGTTACTCTCCTAGTGATAAAATTCTTCCTAATATCTAACCTAAACTTCTCTTGCTGCAACTTGAGACCATTGCTCCTTGTCCTGTCATCTGCCACCACTGAGAACAGTCCAGCTCCATCCTCTTTCAAACCCCACCTCCACTCAGGTAGTTGAAAGTTGCTAGTAAGTCCCCTTTCAGTCTCCTCTTCTCTAGACTAAATGAGCCCAGTTCCCTAAGTCATGTCTCCTAGCCCACGAACCATTTTTGTTGCCTTCCACTTGACTCTCTTCAAATTGTCCACATCTTTTCTGTGGTGGAGGCAGGGGGCCCAAAACTAGACATACTACTCCAGATGTGGCCTCACCAGTGCTGAGTAGAGGGGAATAATGACCTCCCTTGACCTACTGGCAACACACCTACCAATTCAGCCCAGGATGCAGTTATCCATCTTGGCAACAAAGGCTCACTGCTGGCTCATATTCAGCTTATTGTCCACTGTAACCCCCAGGTCCTTCTCTGCAGAACTGCTGCCCAGACAGCCACCCCCCAGCCTGTACTGGTACATGGGACTGTTCTGTCCTTAGTGCAGGACTTCGCACTTGTCCTTGTTCAACCTTATGAGATTCCTTTTGGCCCAATCCTCCAATTTATCTAGGTCACTCTGAATCCTAGCCCTACCCTCCAGTGTATCTACTACTCCCCACAGCTTGGTGTCATCTGAAAACTTGCTGAAGTGCACTCTATGCCACCTTCCAGCTTGTTGATGAAGATATTAAACAAAACTGGCCCCAGGACCAACCCCTGGGGCATTCCACTTGATACCAGCTGCCAAATAGATGTTGAGCCATTGATTACTGGTCTCTAAGCCTGATGATGCTCCAGCCAGTTTTCTATCCACTTTAAAGTCCAGTCCATTCATCCAGCCCATACATCCTTAGCTTGCCTGTGAGAATATTGTGGGAGACCATATCAAAAGCCTTGCTAAAATCAAGGTATACCACATCCACTGGTCTTCCCACACCCACAGAGCTAGTCATCTCATCATAGAAAGCAGGTTGGTCAGGATGACTTGCCCCTGGTGAATCCATACTGACTGTTCCTAATCACCTTTTTCTCCTCCATGTGCTCCATGATTTTTCCAGGGACTGAGGTGAGGCTGACAGGTCTGTACTTCCTTGGACCCTCCTTTTCCCCTTTCTTAAAGATGGGCACTATGTTTGCCCTTTTCCAATCATCTGGGACTTCTGATCACCATGAGTTTTCAAAGATGATGGTCAATGGCTCTCTAGTCACATCAGCCAATGCCCTTACATGCATCCCATCCAGCCCCATGGACTTGTACACGCCCAGCTTTTCTAAATAGTCCCTAATTAGTTCTTTCTCCATTGCTGTCTGGTCACCTCCTCCCCAAACTGTGCTGCCCAGTGCAGTAGTTTGGAAGCTGACCTTACATGTGAATACTAAGGCAAAATAAGCATTGAGCATTTCAGCCTTTTCTGCATCCTCTGTCACAAGGTTGCCTCTCCCATTCAGTAAAGGACTCACACTTTCCCTAATCCTCCTTTTGCTACAGATATATTTATAGAAACCCTGCTTATTACCCTTCACATCCCTTGCTAGCAGCAACTCCAACTGTACTTTGGCCTTCTTGACTTCATCCTTCCAAACCCAAGCAGTGCTCTTATATTCTTCCCAAGTTATTTGTCCAAGTTTCCACTTCTTATAAGCTTCCTTTTTGTGATTTAGGCTACTGAAGAGTTCCCTGCTAAGCCAAGCTGATCTTCTGCCATACTTACTAGACTTCCTGAGTGTCAGGATGGTTTGTTCCTGCACTTTCAGTAAGCCATCTTTAAAGTACAACTAGGTCTCTTGGACTCCTTTCCCCTTCAGTCTCACTTCCCAGGGAATTCTACCCATAAGTTCCCTGAGCAAGTCAAAGTCTGCTTTTTGATGTTCAGGGTTCTTACTCTGCTGCTCTCCATCCCTTCTTTCCTCAGGATCCTGAACTCAGTCATCTTGTGGTCACTGCTGCCCAAGTTACCATTCACTACTACATTCCCCACCAATTCTTCCTTGTTTGTGAGCACCAGGTGAAAAAGAGCATGGCCTCTAGTTGGCAGCTCCAGCACTTGCACCAATACACTCAAAAAAACTTTCTGGATTGCCTGTGCACTGCTATGTTGCCCTCCCAGCAGACGTCAGTATGATTGAAGTCCCCTGTGAGAACTAGGGCCAAAGGGTAATCAGGAAACTAGCTACTTGAAGAAAGCCTCATCCACCAATTCTTCCTGGTTTGTGTGTCTGCTTATGTGACAAGCCATTTTGAAATGCGTGGATTTAACTAGTGCCCTTCATTTAAGATACATGTCAGAGTGAGTTAAGCTTCTTTATGAAATAATACCAGTCTTTACCCCAAAAGGGGTGCATGTCAACACCCAAAAAAAGGTGCAAGTAAGAATGTGGGTGGTGTTGCATACACTCTGGAGGACAGGACTAGAAAAATGGTACAAAAATCAATAGATGACATTCAACAAGGACTACGGCAAAGTCCTACACTTGGAACAGAATAATTGTATGCAAACTGCAGACTGGGGAGTGACTGGCTGGGCTTCAGTACTATAGACAAAAACCTGGGGTTTACAGTAGATATGGGGTTTTCAATCATTTTAATAAGTGTATCCTTGGTGACCAGAGATGGAGCGGGGTGGGGGGTGATGCATGGGTGAACGTGGAGCAAGGGGAGCAGGGCGTGGCGTGGCGTGGCATGGCGCGCGGCCGGATGCGGAGCACCGGCAGCGTGAGGTGGTGGGTTGTGGTGACAACCATTGTGTGGAAGCTTTCCCCACTTTCCCCTGTGGCTGGACGGATGGCCCGCAGAGGAGCACTACTGCCCTCACCCCCCTCCCCTGGCTCTGCTCCTGGAAGGCAGTAGTGTGGGGTGGTGGGTGGCAGCACTCCGTTCCTGGCTGCTTGTGTGTACCCCCTAAGGCCTTCCCAAGTACCCTTGGGGTATGCGTAGCCCTGGTTGACAACCCCTGCAGTAGATGATAAGCTAAATATGAGCCAACAGTTTGTTCTTGTTGCAAAAAAGCCAACAGCAGGCTGGGTTGATCTTGCAAATCAAGGAAAGTAATTCTTCAGCTCTATTAGGCAGCTGTGAGGTGTTACCTGGAGTACTATGTCCAGTTTTGGGCCCCATACTTCAAGAAAAATGTGGATAGATTGGAAAGAGTCCAGTATGGAAAGACAAAAATAATTAAAATGGTTAGAGGCCCAGGAGATGTGGCTTATAAGGAAGGATGAAAGAAAGAATAGGACTATTTAGGGTGCAGAAGAGAAGACAGAGGGGGGATTTGTTAAGTGTTCAAATACCTGAACAAATATTACAAAGGGGATGTAGATAAACCAGAGATGTCAAACATATGGACACAATCTGGTGGATGGATCATGATCTGGCCTGTGGGCTTTGGACTAACCCCATGCACTGCATGCAGTGTGTGGAGCTGGTTTGGTATATGGTCTCAACTTGGCACCATGGGTGCTAGATGTAGCAAAGAAAGTCAGTGTAAAGTATGTAGGACACATGCTGCTCTGCTACTACCTTCTCTTGGCTTCCTTGTTCCTCCATTACTAGCCCACTGCAACTTTAGTGTTACTGGATATTGGGAAGTGGAAGGAAGTCCTAGGACTGGTAGCAGGCCCACAGCCAGGCTGGTTGGCACCACTGGACCCATCACTCTACTCAAGTCCTTTTACCCCTGAGCACAAGGGGTGATCTGTAAGGGGTGCATGTGGGTGCTTGTGCACCCCCTGAGTGTGATGGTGCACCCCCTACATAATGGCGGTGCCAATACTGTCAGCAGCACCTGTGGGCAGTGACCGCTTACCACCCCAACGCTGGCACCACCGGCAGCATCTATAGGATCTCCCCCACTTACTGCTGCCATGCTCCTGCCATAGCCACCATGCTCCCACATGAGCATGTGCCATTCATGTTGAGCACCCACGCAGGGTTCCTCCTTTCATGTGGGTGTCCTTGAAGAGAGCTTGTTGAGACTTCAGTCTAGACCCCTTTTTCTCTCTGACCCTGCCCACCTTGCCCTTCTGGTAAAGACCTCAGGTTCTGTGCTTTAGGCCTGTCTTCAATGGCTGTCTCATACCTTTTTGGCCGTGCTTGCTGTTTAGGCAACGGGCAGTGGGGGCAGGCAGGTGCACCAGTGTCCCCTTGCAAGTGCCAGACAGGAAGCAGCAATCCCAGAAGCAGAAGCAACCACTTCTGGACTAGACTTACTGCACCCTGCTACCAGATACAGCCAGTTACTTGGTAATCCACTGCCTTCATCAGTGCCAGGCTCGTCCCACATACATTACTACTTTCAACTGCCTGTCTTCTGTCCTCACCAGTAATAGGGGCTGGGATTCACAGTTATGGTCAGTATGCAGTGCCTGTGCCAGACTGGCTATATACACTGGCTCTAGGGCTAACCCCAGTCTCATGTGCAGCATGTGCTGGTCCCACTCTAGTCCTCACTGTGCAAGTGCTGCAAGCAGCATCCACTGCACAGGATGCCCTGCCAGACCAACCCTGTGTGCTGGCTCTGGCACACGTGAACAGCCTGAGACCCCATCCAGACCAGCTTCAGAACCAGAGAACAGGGCCATTCCAGTGGGGCACCCCATGCAGCGTGTGCCCTGTACAGGCCCTGTGCACCATATGCTGCACTCCCTGTGCAGCCCCAGAGCAGGGCTGGTGCATGTTGCACATGGCACACAGGATTGTACATGGGACAGTGGGATTGTACATGGGACACACAGGATTGTACATGGGATAGCATGTAACACCTGCTGCACTGCCCCTACATGGCACGGCCCCATCTGATCACAGACTAGCCCAGTGACCTTCATCCATCCCCATGATGGACCCTTCTCTGTGGCTGTAGGGGTAGAACAAGGAGCTATGGCTTCAAATTACAGCAGAGGGGATTTAGACTGGCAGCTGGATCACTAACTGCCTGTAAATTTATGGCCAGTCCATAAAAAACAGGCTAAAAACACCTGTCTATAAAGCCCGTAAAAATGGAGCTGTTCATAAAAACTAAAAACCCATGAGCTTGATTAAAGATCTGTTGTCTGAAAAAAGCTAGATGTTGAAGGCAGTGCCACATGATGTCTGAGCAGGAACACAGCTTGGTGCCTTGCAGAGACCTTTCCCTCAGGGCTTTGTAGGTCATGGGAGCTTCTGTAGCCCCCGGCCCCCCAGCCATGTGCTGCTGCTGTGTCCCATGGCCTGCCTGTAACACTGCTCTCCTCACACACAGGAAGGGCTGTGCAGCCACAAGCAGGACAGGGATGGGTGGTGTGGCCAGGACAGAGTTGCAGGGGTAAAATAGGGAAGAAGCAGTGAGTGGAATTCAGTGCTAGGAGGGGGGCAGTGGGGCAGGAGGGATAAAGCTGGGGAAGCAGGGTAGTGCAGGGTGCAATCAGCGGTATCAGGATGTGGAAGTGAGTTAGAAACCCCTAGAGTAGGGGCATCACAGTGTAAAACCACTGTTGTTATCACGTAGGGTTGCCAACCCAGTAATTATTTTTTTACTGACAATCTTCAATCTTCAATTTTTTTACTGACAATGAAATCTTTTTAATATGGTTGGTGTTAAACCCCTACATCTTAGCCTAGACGTTGTTACTGCTGCCAAGGCCTGGCAGAAGGGTTGCATTTATATTGTGTAAAACTTAATCTCAGTAAAAACATTTTTAAAGTATGGTTGTCAATAAAAGTACATATATATATTTCTTGGGTCGGCATCCCTTGTTTGAAATTAGGAAGAACATTTTGACTATAAGGATGGTCAAGCACTAGAAGAAACTACCTAGAAAGGTTACAAAATTTCTATATCTGAAAATTTTCAAGAGCAAATTAGACAGACACTTGACTGGGTTGGTTACCTAGTGATGATCCTGCATGGAACAGGGAACTTCCATCCCTACTTTCCTGTGATCCTGAGTGGATTGAGGGACTTTTTGAGGGTACTAATAGAATAGGAGCATGTGTGTAGGAGAGGAAGAAGAAAAAGCAAAAGCTGAAAAACAGAAATAGAGCAGACACAGTGTCAGATATAGCCACAGCACCACTGGTAGCATGAGCCTAAGAAAAAAGGTAGGGAGAGTTTTTGGGTTAAGTGCTGGCTGTGAGAGGTTGGGAAGATAAACTGTCTTGTGTCATTTTATTCCTCTTGTGATCAGGGAAACAGGACTTTTGTTCATTGTGTGTTAACAAGAAGACCAGCGTGAAATAACATGAGACTCCATCACCAATCTCTCCTCCTAACCAAAGCCACCTAAAAGACCCCAAACTTTTAACTAATCAAAAGGGCCAAAAGGGGATAAAAGTATATAAGTCCTGCTGTTGTGAAAAGCAGCTCCAAAAAACATTGGCCGAGGAACAACAATGATGCCAAAGTGACAGTTTTGAGGAAGGGGGACCCTCAGGAGACTCCAGAAGGAAGAAAGGCCCCTATCACCTCAAAACCCTCCTTAATTTGCACATCTGAGATGTGGTCAACTTGTGGGGCTGGGCTAAGGTGCAGAAGGAAGAGTTTGAGGCCAGTGGTGTGAGTGACATTCATTATCTATTGATTAGCCTGGACTATCCAGTGTGTGAGTTGTATGAAACATATTAACATGCATAAACACAAGTGAGTTGAATTATGATTGAAGTGATAATTGATATATGGTGTTTTCTCTTTCAAGTGTTTGACCCTGCAGCCTATATATTCTATTCTTTCACTGTAATTTTATCTGGTATGGTTTGTGTGTCACATACATGTAAAAAACTTCCAGACATGACTACCAATGATTTTGATATCCTTGTTCTTTGACCAACATGAGGCAATATCAAGGGGTCTGAGGGTGAGAGGTGCATGCTGGGCACTGTAAACCAATGTAATGTAATATGTTGCTAACTGGACACACAAATACTGAGGCACATAGTTACTGGACTTTTTGAAAAACTTTATCAAGTGTGTGGGCATTTGTTAAATGTTAACAGAGTTTGCACAAACTGTTTCTAGAGAGAGAAAATTCTCTTTGAGTCCTTTTTTTTACTGCACAGCAAATAATTCTTCCTACTAGTTCTTTCTTGCTTCTACAGAAACTTATAACAATGATCTTAAATTCCCATAAAATGCCTCTGGGGACTGGTGTAACTATCTGTCTTAACAAATACAGAGTAATAGATGTACTGAAATTAAAGTTTGTTTCCTTTTGTCCATTTTGTCTTATCATCAAACATTAAGCATGTCCTTTTTAAGTAGATTTGTAGTATGTTTGCATGAACAAAATATCAATTATCAGTGCATGGTCTGCAGCTAAGAACACCACTTGTAGTATATTCAACTCCAGTCCACTGGAACTCACATAATTTTGTTTATAAAAAAACTACTCCCAGCCGTGGCGTTTCAGTTATTATACAAACTTTTTACAATAGCAATGTGGTGTTGTTACAACAGGTTAGGAGGTTTGGTGTTATGTGTGATGAGAGTCCTGTCTATCATGCTGACCAATGCTGTTCTCCTTATATTCCTCCATCTGTCTTCATCCATCTGTTGTATTTTATCTAATAAGAAAACCAAGACTTTTTGGGACAGGGGGATCATCTTTCCTGTCTCTACTGTAGTCCATGCAACTGGTCTAGTACTCCATGCAAGGGTTCAGGACCTTTACTAGGGCTTCTACACCCACTCACAATACAAATAATAAGCAATAAAAATTAAAAAGGTCAATGGAGATTTAAGATGAAATTGCCTCAGCAACACAGCAAGCTTCACTGATTCACTGTAGCTGCTTCATGCCATTTTGGCAGTTCAAATCTGCTGCAAGCCCAGCATAAAATTAAGCCAAGCTTATGGTATTTTACTTTGCCAAGGCAACAAAAAGCAGCCAGAGTAAAACAGCAAACCTGACCTAATAGTTTCAGATCTCTTTTTCTTTTTAAATGAGGGAAGAGGTATACTCTGAGCCGGGTGTTCAGAGTAAGTAGCAAGTTCCACACCTAAGAGCTTCCACAGAAAAAACTGGAGACACCAGTACTGTCCAACACACGATGGGACAACTAACAGATAGTGAGCAGTGCTGGACTGCATGTAGCCACTAAAGTAAGGTTGGAAGATTAGTCAGGGTCTGAAAGTATTCATTTACTTGCCAGCAGAAAATAAGGCAGAAAAGGCTGTCAGGCTTCATTTGTCCTCTGGGCAATAATTTCTCCTCCTTAGTAAATGCAGAAAATGCTGGTATTTTCTGGCCAGAAAGCTGCGTAATACCTCATGGTTCTCTGTAAGCTAAATTACATGTTAGCTTGTACAGTATATGTAAGGTTTAATATTAGTGCAGGGTAACGTAAATTAGAGATGAGCACTAACAATATAGGGTTTCAATATCATGTTTATTGTTAACGACAGAGGACTAAACTCTACAGTTCTCAGTCAAGGATCAATTTCCCCATTCCCTGGAGAACCTTATGAAAAGGGGGAGAGAAAGAAAAAGTTTTTTTGAGATTCCACTTGAACTTCCCAGGAAACATACCTTGCAGGAGGAGAGCTCTGGACCCAAGGGGAAGTATTTGGAGGGAAGATCTCCTTCATAGACAACCTTACATATTCTGGGGGTCTGAGGGAAAGGAATTCACAGAGCTAGAATCCATCCAAGGCACTTATGTGAGCTTTGTGAGGATTTAAGGAATTTGCCTGTGTACAATTTACTGGGTTTTTTGAGATTAGAAACTCTGCATGCATTAAGCCCTTGTGCTTATTTGCATCATACCCTTGACTCATACTGTGTGTTAAAAAAACAAAGCAGCAGTGCCTGCATGGCACAATTTTGAACAGGTTGGCTGATAAAGACTACTGGCATGTGAATAGATCTTTACCAGACAGAACAACAGAGAAACCATATCTTAGGTACAGGCAATCCCCGCTTAGCAGTCTTAATTGATTCTGGAAAAAATCAAGTGCTAAGCAAAACAGTTAAGCGAAACCCATTTTCCCTTAGGTTTTAATGTAAATAAATATAATTGGTTCCTGCACTCCTGCTGGCCCTGGCCCTGCCACTCCCAGAAAGGCACTGTGTGGGCTCTGCCAGGGAAGGCATGCTCCTGCCACCCTGCCAGCCCTGGCCCTGGGTGCCAGCCTCGGGCCCTGCACTCATACCCCGTGCTGCCCCTTCTCACTGACACCACTGCTCCCCGTGACCTGTTGGCCACTCCAGCACCATGTGCCAGAGCAGACCCTAGGCTCCTGCTACCCTGCCCTTGGCCCCACCAGGCCAGGCTCCATGCTTACACTGACCGCCCCCCCCCACTCATCCCTTCTTGCTGCTGCTTCTCCCTGCCTGCTCCAGCACTGTGTGCCGAGCAGACCCTGGACTCATGCCACCCCACCCTGGGCCACTTCGCTCAATGCCACTACCACTGCCGCTGCTGCCACCACTGGTTCTTCCCTGCCCCTCCCCGCCCATACTGAGTGTTATAATGAAACTGCTGAGCACTAATTGAAACCAGGTTGGTATTTTTAAGGAGCACTATAGTGAAACCACAGGTAAGCAAAACCGTATTAAGAGGGGATTGCCTATAAATGCACTTTCACTAGTTTTTCTGATGAAGGAAAAGGTCTGAAGGGACAGAAGTTCTCCAAAAAGGGGAAAAAGAAATCAGGTGTTGCTGCTTCCAATTACAGTTGCAAATTCACAAAGACTAAGGGAATTTGAACACGAGAGGAACAGAAAGGACCTTTTTTTATTAAGAGCCCAGCCAAGACTAGAGGAAGTTAAATGTGGATTTCAGAGAGAGCCAGAGACTTTGATTTGGTGGGGAAACCGCAACCTAGATAAGTGAGGCCCCACAGAAAGGACCTTGAACCTGCAAGGACAGTGATGTCAATCCTAAAGAATGCTCATGCACATAAAGAAATTGAGGCAGAAAACGGACTTATTATGCATAGAGTTCTATATTTCTTGTACTGTCTAAAGTATAGACTAAATGTGTTAGAAATCGTTTACAAATCCAGTGCCTGGTTGCTTCAACTATCACATTTTTCTAATTGTGTAACTCAGTGGTGCCCAACCTTTTTTCCTCTTGGGCTGGATGGATGGTGCTCAGTTTGTCTGTGCACCAGATCTCACTGGACGGCTCAATCTGGCACTTGGGATAAGGAGGCAGGGCCCAATCTGGCTATGTGGGGGGTATGAAGCAGCTCAACCCCGACTGGGCCCCACAAGAGAAAGGGGCATGGCTTGGCCCCAGTCCAGCTGCCTAAGGGGAAAGAGGTGTGGCTTGGTCCCAAAAAGCCAGGCAGTGGGGGAAGAGAGGGTATCTGGGACCCAGTTCAGCCATGGGGGGAGAGAGGGTGTGGTCCAGCTCCAATGCAGCCTGGCAGGG
This sequence comes from Caiman crocodilus, assembly GCA_030014935.1. NCBI lineage: Eukaryota > Metazoa > Chordata > Crocodylia > Alligatoridae > Caiman > Caiman crocodilus. Next base: position 185,074,071 of record JAGPOW010000261.1, read on the forward strand.
GAGAAGGGTGGAGGGAAAGGGACATGGCCCATCCCCACAGGGTATGGTAGTAAGAAAAAGTAGCAATATTACTTGCCACTACTCCCTTGCCACCAAAGTTCCTGACCCATGGGGACCCTCACAAGCCTGATGTCCTGGCTTTGTGGGCCACATTTGGCCTGTGGCCTGGAGGTTGGACACCCCTGATGTAACTTGAAAACTAGGACATCCACCCTGGTGTGCAGAGGGAGGTTCTGTTAGAGCCTTCGAGGAAACTGGCATAAGTCACAGGACCTAGACAATCCAGGTGGTGGGTGCAGGGCACCTCTTGGGCTTTTGAACAAAAAGAATCTTCAGCCTGAGGGTGTGCCTAGATTCCCTGAGTCAGTGGCAATACCCAGACTCTGCCCAACACCCAGAAAAGCTTAAAAGCACATAGGGTCTAATGTTGAGACCACAAAAATCTGCCTGGTAAATATCCAGAAGGGGAAATGGGAGACATGTGCTAGCCTACAGTACTGTGGCAAGGAAGTTTGGTGCCCAAGGCAAAGCCTGCAGCAGCAGCCTGCCCTCACCCTGCACATAAATCTAGGGGGCAGGCACCCCTCCCCACGCCTGCCTGGGACTGCACGCAACGGTGGGAGCCACCCTCCCCTCATCCCTGTGCCCCCCCCCAAAACAAGCTGCTCATGGCTCCATCCCATGCCCTGCCCTGGCTGGGCAGTGCATGTTGGCACCTCGGGCAGTCACCCTGCTCAATCCCCACCCTTGCTACAGCACTGCTAGCCTGCAGTCATTTTTGAGTCTCCCAGACAATACTTTGAACTGAATTAGCTTTGATTAGGAAATCAGACCCATTTTTTCAGCAGATGCTGCCAAGAAGACCTAGTTCTCCAGTCTACCCATTCCCAAACTCCTGTCCTCCAGCTCCCAATGCTGCAACCTGGACCCATAAAGGAACCTGCCAGAGGGCTGTTCATGAGTTTCCAGGGAAAGGAATGAGCTGTACAGATTGCACTCTCTTTGCTTTTGTACAGACTGCGAGATGGGGTGGGGAGGGAGGGCGCAGGGAGGGAATGATGTGTAAGGAGAGATCCTGGCCACAGTGTTTACTCAGTCCTTACTTAGGCAAATGCTCACTGATCTCAATGAATGTTTTACTAGGCAAGAGCTCAGGATTTTCCTTCATAAAATAATAAAGCCAATAAATGAATCCATCACAGAATGCAGCAGTCCTGCATTCTGGGGTTCCCACTAATATCTTTGGGGGCTCGGCTTGTATGAGAGGAATAAGTAAATGTGTTATAGTCTCAAGTGGACAAATATCTTGCTTAGCAAACTGTAACTGGGAGGTGGTGAAGTTCCCAATAAGCTAAATTCTGCTGAATTCAGCACAATTGTTTTCCCAGTGAAATTTCCCTTGAGCATAAAAACAAGTCCCTCAATATAGGCATATGAGCCCACTGTATAAAGACCACACCCCAGGGAACAGCTGTGACAACCTCTGGTGGCCAAGCAATTCCTGCACCCACCTCGGCCCCTCAAGGTACTCCCCCTTTTCCCTGCCTGCCATGCCTTGATGTGACTATACTGGTGTTAAGGGAAGCTGTCTCAGGGTTCCAGAGTGAGGTCTTATTCACTTTAGCCAGCTGGTACCTCTTGTATCTGGCTGCCCCCAGTCTCACCCATCAGGCACAAAGTTATGGCCCTGATCTAAGGGCACTAGTTGTTTTATGGGCTATATTTGTGACCTCTGTCCTTGCCTGTAGCCATGCCTGTGTCTTGCAGATGTTAGTTCATGTCCATTTGGAGGGAGCCCTCTAGCCTCAACAGAGCTTTGGCCCTCAGGCCCCAAACCTTTTTTCAGATGTCAGCCTTCATGGCCTTGGCCTTTTTATACTGGTTGCTCCCCTCAGCCTAGGTCCACTGCCCCAGACCTTGGCTCCTGGGCCCCAGCCCTGGCCCTGTTGCATGCTCTGGGCCTCTGACCCTCAGCACTGAAGGTCCCCAGCCCCTGGCCAGCCTGTTCTTGCTGCATCAGCCTCAGTCCTCAGGGTCCCCAACCCCTGGACAGGTTGTTCTTGCTGCATCAGCCTCAACCCTCAGGGATCCCAATCCCAGGCTGGGCTGCCCTTGCTGAGTCAGCCGTAGCCCTCTGGAACCCTAAGCCCTGGCCAGGGTATGCTCACTGTATCAGCCTCTGACCTCTGGGTCCCTGACCTCAGGCTAGGCTGCCTGTCACAGAGTGCCCCACCAGGCATCCCTCCATAGTCTCCACACCTCCCCTACCCCCCATAGCTACAATCCAGTCCTCCAGTATCAAGCTAAAAATGTAACATAAATGCCAGCAAGCTGCTTCACAAACTAAGTCTTCCTCACTCTGGGTTAATGGTGCCTACAGTCCATGCCTCCTTTGGAGCCCTCTCATCCTATCTCCCTTGGGTGCCCACCCATCTGTCTCCAGCAGCCCTTCTCTCTCGAGCTCCTCTCTGCAGTATGCAGGGCTGGCCTGCCCCATTGGGATTAGGCACTGGGCTTATGTGGTAACAGCCCCATCCCTTCCTGTGTCATGATTCCCCAGCCACACACAGGGGTTTCCATATGGGCTTGATGGCCAGCCTGCCCTCCTCTGCTGCAGCAGCCAGTTGCTCTCCCCCCTTAAAGTAACAGGGGCCCTTAGGGTGTAACAGGTGGGTGTTATACCCACCTTAAAATCTTTGCTAGTTATTTAGCTAACTAGGAAATGCATAGCCAGATATAGCCATCAGTAATACCAATGCATCTCAGAATTGGGGCTAATGTAGAGTAGTACTTAATGCAAAAACAACATTGCTTTCTGAATAACCTGTAGTCCGTAGAGAGAGAGAGAGAGAGAGATAGATCACTAATTTCTGGTCATCAAGTTATAAGAAAATTATTATAGTGCCCAAAAGACTCAGGGAAGAAAGGAAAAAGTTAATTTCAAAATTAAAATAAGAAATTTGTGATATCTGGTTAAAAAGAAGAAAGGGGTAGAAATATTTTAAAGGATATTAATTGAAAGGATATAAAATGAACAACACCTACTTTCAGCCTGAGTTAGTATTTTTTCCCCATCACAGAGAAGAATAAATGGAAAGAAAGCAAAAAGAAATTGAGGACAGTGTCAAGATGCACTTTCTTACATAAGCAGTAACTGGAGAGAGAGAGATGATCTGTAAGTCAGTCATCAAGGCAAAAACATTAGTGCAATTAAAAAACCACTTAGCGGCTATACAAGGAGAAATGATGAATGAACTTTGGCATAGAATGCCCTTATCTGCTTCCTCAACCAGCTCACCACAATATATGTTTATACTCTTATCATTACTTTAGATTTAACCACTCAGAACCCTACCAGAAAATGCAAAAAGCTGGTATAGACCACTCATTCCATTTTGTACGGAGTGGTATTTGCAAAGTATTTGATCACAACTCCATAGCTTGCATCTATGAAAGCTGGGGTTCCATGAGGAAGTGCTAGACAGGTACAGGACTACTTAGCTTCTAAGCTCAGATAAAAACAGGTGCATTCAGACCAGCAGAGCCACAGAGCCCATAACTACTCTATTTGTGATTTTGCATTTTTTGCAGAAACAGTGACAAAAGCAGTTTCCATGAACCCTGCAAAAATGGCAATCCCGTAATTTTGGCGCAGAACCACTAGGAGAAAAAGAAAAGCTTATTCAAAATAAAATGCTTGCTCCCAAGTCGGAACCAGCAGTCCTCTGGACTACCGCAGCCTAGCCTTGCGACCTGCTGGAGTGAGTGGGTGGGTGGGGAGGGAAGCCAACAGCATGAAGGGAAGTAGCAAAAATAGCAGCTGTCCCACTGTTTTTTTGCTGATTGGCCAATAGGACTGCCTGTGGTGTGGTCCTGCTTCTCTCCACCAACCAGTGGCAAGGGGCAGGGCTGCAAAATGAGCAGCCCTCTTGGCCAATCAACAGGAAAGGGCAGGGCTGCTGGGGCGCCCTGGCCAATCAGGGCAGGGGAGGAGCACTGTGAAAAGACTGAAAATGGTGATGCGCACCGCAAGCAGCCCATGATTTTTCCTTCATCTCAGCGCAGTTTAGGTAGATCCCTATCCATAACTGCATAGGTTGTGGAGGGGACAATAATGTGTCACCAGAAGGGATCAGCTGCAAAGTTATTCTCTTTCTTATGCACCTGTCAGCAAGTTACATTCTGTGTTAGAGCAAAAGCAGAATGACTGCTTCTTTAAGCTGCTCCTTGAGTGATAGCTCAATGTATACAAGGCTGTCTGGCAAACCACCATTTAGCAGCTAACAGCTGGGTTTTTTATTCTGATTTTCTGAATGCTGCTCAAAAATTAGATTTTGCCACTTTTGCTCCTGCTAAATACCACTTACTTATGTGCATAGTTTTAGTGAAGTTATAACATGTTGCACTTACCATACATAGCAGCTTATTTGCAATGATCTCAATTTCCTTTACAAAAAAAAATAGGACCAATGGTAGGAAAATCAAGAGAATATTTATCATCAGAGAAAAAGACAGCAAGAATTTTCTAAATCATAGACTATCATAGAGTAGAACTTTTGTTACTGAAGCAGTTCTATAATAATATCACTTCTGTTTTCCTATTTTTATAACAGTGCTGCTTCTATTGTAAGAAAGCCGCTGGGGTAGAATAGCTTTTTTAATATAAATGCTGTCATTTAGAATTGTTGCTGTAGTAGATATCTTAAATTAAATACTCTGCTTTCCTCAAAGCACAGTACCATCTGCTTAAAGGAATACCTGAGAAAATACTACATTTTTCCTTGCATCACATTCAAGCATCCATATATATAACATAAACAGAGCTGCACAAAACAAGGTTGCTTCCCTTTGCATTGGCTGTATGAGTACCTTCCGTTTATAATCTGCATGAGTCACATACCCCTGAGTTTCATTTAGAGTTTGGGGTTCTAATGAACTTGACTTTTCAGGAAAGACTCCTTCAAAGCTAGTCATATTAATGCTACAAGAAACTATGAACATGATGTAATTTCAGTGCAGACACCTAAAAAGGCCACAATTCCTTAAAGTGTTTATAAATCTTTGGCTGCCAGAAAAAGCCTGCAAGTAACTATACTGGGGAATCCCTCTTGTCAAGATGCAGATTATGTTAATCAAAGGCACTCTGCTAATGTTCCTTAAATGAAATAAGTCATTACAAAAGGGATCTTTTTTTTATATAGTTGCATGCACAAAAGGACTTTTTGCCAGTGTAAAAATGTTACTAAGAAACACACCCTTAACAGTATTAAAGCCTGCTCAACCTTGACAGTATTATTTTTGGCAAAAGTTTCTAATGTGTAACAGGACCTTAAGTATCTTTGGACAAATATCTGAACCTCAAGACAGTAACAAAATCAGAAATCATGAGACTTCTACATAGTTTCAGGTTCTGTTGAAATATTTTCACACCACCCTAACAGCCCACTGAAATGAGAAAACTGATGAAATTTCTATTGTGCAAAGTATAGAAAATTGACCTGAGCTACATCAGTTTACTGGGATGTTTCTTACCTCAGGCACTGAGACTTGAACATGTAGTACCAAAACTGAACGTTACTCCTTCTGCTTGTGGAATGTGTACATATCAGTCCCTCAAAATCTTGTCCAGCATGCATTAGACTCAGTGTACAACAGATGGGAGAAGTCTCTTTGGTTGTTTCAAAGTCCTAGCCAGAAAGTGGAGAGGATAGATTTGATAAATATGTGTTTTCTATTCACTGAACTAAACATTTATTTAAGAAAAAATTAGAGTCCCCTTGCATGAATATGCTTTAAGGCTGATGTGTTTATTGACTACATATCTTTTTTAGGTACTGACAATTTCCATGATTGCAATATCTGAGTACTTCACTACCTCTGATACATTTATTCTCACAACACCCCCATGAGGCAGGGACCTGTTTTACAGATGGGGACCTGGGATACAAAGGGACCAAGACACTAGCCCAAGGCCACACAGGAAGTTTGTGGGAGAACAGAAAACTGAATTAAGGTCTCCTAAATTACATTCTTCCTCTTTGGAGTCACAATTAAGTCCTCCAAATACAGAGTTAGTTAAATTGGTGTGTGAAAATGGCGAAAAATAGGATATACCGGTGTAAATGTTATATCTTAATTCATATGACTGCACCTTGCACAAGCAAGACTCCTGAATAATAAGTAACTCTTGATGTAGCACATATGGCATTAGTAGGCATATAAAGAGTGAACCGATGTATTCCTGGGGCAGACTCCGGACCTTATATTTTGAACTCATCAATGCTTTTCTGGTAGAACACATTCTGGAAAGGATCTCATAGTACTTTCCAAGTGCCCCCCCACCCCCCCAAAGTAACATACCTATTTTACAAATGAGCAAAAAGGAACAGTGGGGTTAATTAATTTGCCCAAAGCCATTTAGTAAGGTGATGTTAGAAGTTGGCATAGCACCAAGTCCTTTGCTATAACCGTAATGAGTTCAATTTTCAGAGATGTGCTTAGGAGTCATTTCTGATTAAGAAAAGTATCTAATTTCTGTTGTCGCTTGGAGAAAAAGACTTTTTAAAATCATTCCTTTGTAACTGGAGACTTTATAGGTACAGAAAAGATATCATAAATTGACCATAAATCCTGACAAAATAAAATTTGGTTCAGAATTAAGCCCTGATCCTGAAAAGACATCAGCACACAGTAAACTTTATGTACTGCAAGTAACCTTGTAGAGGTCATACAGATTTCTCACAATGTGTAAATTTGAGTGTGTGTCTAAAGCTTTGCAAGATCAGGGTCATAGTCCCTGTCTGCAAATGATATAGACTAGGGGTGGGGTGGTGAGGGACTTTATTTATGTGAGTATAACCCTATTCCCTTAAAAGCCATTGGATCTGATTCTGCAACCCTTGCTCAAATTGCATCGCTGGTAGTTTTTATTTCCGTGACTAGATTTGTGGATTTTGGTAGAATTACAGTCTGGTGTGAAGAAGACTCACATGAAGAAAGGATGCTGGATCAATCCAATAGGAATTCCATCAGTTTCAGCTGCCTGTGCAAAACAGTTAAGAGATGCCTCGGCACAGCTGTGTTGAGCACATTGCAAGCACAGATGCAGGGATTTTCCCCTGTAGCATGGGAAAAGTTTTGGTGCACGGTCAGAGCCCGCCAAAACCTTGCAGCTGCACCAGCGAGTGCATGCTTGTGATTGGCTTGC
>JAGPOW010000261.1:185089685-185116037 GCA_030014935.1 Caiman crocodilus
CCCCCAGCCAGAACAAGGCATCTGGGTCCTCAATCCAGAGCCAACAGATATCAGAGCACCCTGGTGGACAATCACTGACTTAAACGTAACTCCATTACGATCAATGGAGTTATACTGATTTGTACCAGTTGAGGATCTACTCTTTTTTACTTTATTTCTGGGTTTTCAAGGTTTAAACATAGGTGCATGTAATGTTCTAGAAAGAGACAAGGCATTGTAAGCCAACCAGGCTCCATATTAATGAAACTGGAAAATAATAATAATCATAACAACAAATCAAATAAAAGATTTAATCAATGAGCAAATGATTATTAATTTATATTAAACAATTTTAGTGATGGGTTACTGTTAATTGTTTTATTATTAACAGCTATTACTAATATAATTATTATGATGTATTACATAGTTCAGAAACAAAACTTCTTGTTTTATTCTACTGCTTATACCATATTGTCAATTTAATTCAAAGTGGTTTTAGTAACTACAAGTAGTACAGAAGACTCTGAGTTAAGCATTAAGAGATAGTAATAAGAGTAACTCTAGCCAGCGAGTGCTTACAGACTTTTAGGGGCACCACTGCAACACATAGCTGTTTACACAAAGCACCATGAGTTAGACCTCCCCTTCTAGCAACCCAACAGACAGAGCAGGAGCTTAAGCCTGCCCGCACTAGCCCTGGCCAGCAGGCAGGGGCACTCCAGCAGCCCCTAAGGAAGCTGCTGAACTGAATCTCTCCCCAGCCCCACCCTTCCCCAGCTTCGGGGCTGTCAGTGGGGGAGAAAAAGGGAGCAGATCAAAACTGCTGGCTGGAGCCCAGGAGGGAGTGGGGCAGGGCGGAATGGAGCTACCTTGCTTCATAGGCTTCCCCCAGCTATCCCAGCTGCGGTTCTGGGGAGAGCTGAGCTAGGCCCACAAGGCGAAGGGAACTCCCTTACCCCATCCAGGCCTCTTGACAGTGGCGGCAGCAGCAGCAGCAGTTGCTGGCTCAGCTAGGCCTGACCAGAGCTGGAGGGGTGGAGGTGGGGTAGAATGGAGCCTCCTCATTTCAGGGTCCCAGCCTAGTTCCCCCCCCAATACCCCAGCTGGGATGGCTGGGGGCCCCATTCCCCCCTCCCCCCTCCAGCTCTAGCTAGGCCAAACCCAGCCAGCAGATCCATGCTGCTCCTTCCCTCTCTCCATCCCTCCCCCACTGACAGCCCCAGAGACAGGACTGGGCTAGTGCTCACCAGTGCGTGTACCAGCACAGCTCCACAATACAGAAAAAAATTAATTCTGGAGGGAACACAAGTTCCCAAAGGTGCTCTGCTTTCAAGCACTTTCATCTAATACCTTATTTGAGGATGGTTAATTTTTCATGTGATCGGCCATTTTAAAAGTGTTCTGCAACTATGTATGCATGTTATGTCATTGCTGCAGAGCACTTTTAGGGGCCCCAATCATGTGAAAAAAAGTAACTTGTGTAAGCACCCATAAACACTAGCTGCTAATTAGACCATTATTGACAGAGGAGTGGCAGAAGTGCACTGACTGTTTTTTTCTTATTTTGATATTTATTTTTGATGGCATACATTTCAATCTCAATATGACTATATGCCAGCAATGCATTTCTAGGGAATTTTCTTCTTGGGTGGTTAGTCACTTGACTTTCAGCCTCATAATACCACCTACAGTGTGCTATAAAACATATCTTTGGCAAAAACTGCATCTACAAATCTTTAGGGTGAATTATGAGGGCCGTGTACAAAGAACTCTCTTAGACATGGATGTGAGCCACTGTTTTAGCATGTCTAGAGAGTAGGGCCAAATTCTCATGTGGTATAAACTGGCATTGCTTCACTGACTTTGGATCTACACCAATCTAAATCATCTGAGGATCTGGCCCATGCTCTACAGCTCTCAAAAGGATCTGTAATTTCCCAGATTGCTTGTTATACCTAGATACCATGGAATCAAGGGGTTCAAGTCCTGGCAGCAAAGGGAGATAAACTGAGCATTGTTTAAGCCACCTTCTGTGGGTATAGAGACTGTCATTTATGTGATAATTTAAAAAGCAAAAGCCTAAATATTTGCTGCAAGTATTAAAAGTTTTGCACTGCATGTTTGGAAAGGGTAGGCAGTTTTGTCTTTGTGTCCTTGTACAAAATTCTTCACACATCCCCCAGGTGTGAGTTGCAGCCTTCCTTCCAGGACCTGGCTGCATTTAAACAATACTGTACATATTATCTGAAGAGTTCAGGGGTGAAAGATGTTGTGGCAGTACTAGATACTATTAATGGGACCTTTTGTCATGCATTTAACTGAGAGTACACTCCTCATCATTTAATCTTGTGTTTGCTTTATATTTGCTGATCTACAATTCTGGAGTGGTATAAAGAACTAACATTTCTCCAGTTGAAAGATTTCTGGTTCTCCTTTTAACATGACTAATTCTTGTGCTGAGAGATGCTTATTCTCTTCTACTTTATCACCATAATGTTGTTTTAGCTAATTCCCTACTGAAGCAATAGTAGTACCTGTTTAAGCAAGTTTCACTAGCTGATAAGGAACAATGTGCTTCATGCACTGTGATGGAAACAAGGACAAATACTGGATTCAAGGTGACTTATTTTCCTGTGCAGCCTATGGTGAAAGGGCCTAGAGCACAGGTAATCTATGGGTGTAATGCACTGTGCCATAAAAAGAACAAATACTACTTACTAGTCTATGCATAGGTTTGTACCTCTTCCCTGATGAAGTTTGTGATCACCACCAAGAAAAAGAAAACATTCACTTGCTTCCACTCCATGAGTACCACTTGTGGAAAAATGAGTGTATTTCTTGTTGGCAGTCTTGGGGATGGCATGGCCTACCCTATGTGACTTTTACTTCAGATTGATTTTTCTTTCTTTATTGTTTCCATCAAAAACAAAGGAGAGTAAACAGTGCCTCAATCTGCAACATTCTGTATCTGAGCTGAAACACAAAATGGTAGCTGTTTTGCAGCAAGTAGGACTACTTCTGTCTGGTAGTGTCGTTTCTTATGAATTATTTGTTAGTTACAAGACTTTGGCAGCTTCAAAAGAACATTTCATAATGATACAAGACGCTCCCCGGTTTTTGTGATTTTCCTGAACTTCACACACACAGCAGAGCTCTTTGCAAGAGCCTGTCGAGCTAAGGAAACAAACATGACCTCACCATGTAGTCCTGCTGTCATGAATTGGTCCTAGAACGGAGGGAGTCAGAGACTGAAATGGGCTGTCAGGGGAAAAAAATTGGTGCTGGGTCAAGGGCTAGTAGCAATTCCTTGTCTCCTGCTACCCCTAGACCACAGCCACAGCTCTTCTGTGACTCCATCACCCCTCTAAGGCATGTGTCCCCACGAGCGTGGATGTACGTTTCCCCAGGAGAGGTAGAAGGGAACTGGGGGAGTGCTGTGTCTCAGGTAGCAGAACTGTCGTAGTGATGGTAGTTCCCCCATTTTAGGCATGAGGAGATAGGAAGTGGAGTCCCAACTGAGCAGCTGCAGAAGTATGCATTTTTGTATGCCCTGTGAAAGGATGATTTTTTCAATCTGAAATTGTCACTCTCAGTGTATCAGAGGGATTAGAGGAGACTTTCAAAATAATAAGATAAACTAAAAATTCATATAACTTTTTAAAAATCATATTACATTTTGGTTCTAACTCATGGTTTCTGATCTCAAGCTTGGCAAACACTGCTCCCTCTCACTTGCACCTTTGTGCTCATCTCTGTGGTATCTCAGGGCCTGCACCACTGTACTGCCTGACATTTGCAGGTGATTCCCATTCCAAACAGTAATGAGGTTATACCCTGAATAGTTCCCAAGAATAAATGAGATCAGGTATGGTCAGGATGGTGCAGCTGGAGAAATGAACACCCGTTACATTTAAATTACAATAAGCAGGAACCTGAATGCAGCTTCTTTCAACTGTGTGTCCAGACTGTGGAATAAGCTCCCTCCAGAGGTGGTGCAATCTTCTACCCTAGAAATCTTCAAGAGGAGACTGGACGGTCACCTTGCTGGGGTCACATGTACCCAGTTGTCTTTCCTGCCTAATGCAGAGGGGCTGGATCCAATGATCTTGCAAGGTCCCTTCCAGACCTTACAATCTATGAATTACCCTGCTATATCAACCATAAGTGCCATTGCAGGATATAAGGGACTGAACTGAGGCAAACAACTAGAACATCTCTGTGGACTCCTGAGGCAGTGTCCTCATACTTGGAGCATAGACCCAGAATTTAAGAGAACTGTGTTTTGATGTTGTTCCTGACACGGAGTCCTGTTGTGGGACAGATTCTCAAAGATGTTAGGTATCTAACCATGCAGATGGATATCCGATGGAATGTTCAAAAGTGCTGAAGTAAGTTAGGCACCTCTTTCTTTGGCAATCCCTTGCAATAGAGGATGACTGTCTGTCATGACTGTCTTATCTGTGTGTCTGAAGATGGTTGATGAAGCCTATCTGGGATCAACAGACTCTACTGTAGCTCAGACATATATTTCTATATAGGGTGGGTGGTGATGGATTCCTGATTTGGTTCACAATATACTGTTTCTGCTGCCTCTGCTTTCTATCTCCTGTTATTGTTGCGAGTTTCAAAGTACTGAGATCCCTGCAGCAGACTCTTCCTCCAGTTGGGGCAGTAGTCTCCCATGTGTTGACACTGATGTTGAATTTTTTTAATTTGGCCTTGAGAATGTCTCTGAAGTGCTTCCTCTGCCCTCCTCTTGAGTGTATGCCTTGGCTGAGCTGGGAGAATAAACTTGCTTTGGGAGTCCAGCATTGGACATCTGGATGACAGGGGCAGCCCAATGAAGTTGATGTTGCATGATCATTGTCTCAATACTCATGCTGCTTGCAGGGGGATGCTGATGTTGGTGCATTTCTCTTTCCACTGGATTCAGAGAATCTTCTGCAGGCATCACTGATGGTACTTCATTCAACAGCTTTAGATGTCTCCTGTACACTGTCCATGTCTCAGCTCTGTACAGCAAAGTGGGAAACATGACTGCCTGATAAACCATGAGCTTGGTTTTGACTCTGACGTCATGATCTTTGAACATTCATTTTTCAGGTGACCAAAGGCTGCACTTGCACATTTGAGGCAATGTTGGATTTCTTTGTCAATGTCAGAGTTCTTCATCAATGTTAGATTTCTTTGATGTCAGCCTTCTGCCTGAGATGGCTTTTGAGGTATTGGAAATACTCATTGTTCTCCAGAGTCTCATTGTGGATATGGATTACTGGAGCTGGGGACTGTTCATTAGGAGCTTGTTGATGGAGGACCTTAGTCTTCTTAATGTCAAGCGTAAGTACTATTTTCTTGTATGCCTCAGTAAGGACATTGATGATTGCCTGCAATTCTGCTTCTGAGCACACACTCCAGTACACTGATGATTCTGTAGCTCAATGATTGAGGTCAGGATGGTCTTAGTTTTGGCTTGGAGTTGGCTGAGGTTAAACATCTTATCATCCATTCAGTAGTTTAACTTCATACTGGCTGGAAATTTGTTGGTGGTCAGATGTAGCATCACAACAAGGAATACTGAGAAGAGCGTTGAAGCGATGACACAGCCTTACTTAACTCCTGTTTCAAACTCAAAGAGATTTGTGATAGATCCATTACTGAGAACCACCACTTGCAGACCATCATGGAACAGGCAGAGAATGCTGACAAATCTTGGTGGGCATCTGTATTTCAGAAGGATCCTCCACAGCAATTCTTGGCTGACAAAACTGAAAGCATTCGTGAGTTCAAAGAAGGCCATGAAGTCAAAGAGAGGCTTATGTTGTTCCTGGCATTTTTCCTGCAGCTGGTGACCTGTGATGATCATGTCAGTTATGCCTCTCGATGCCCTAAATTGACACTGAGATTCCAGGAGGAGCTCTTCAGCAAGTGGAAGGAGGGTTTAGAGATAATTTAGGAAGATTCTTGCAGTGATCTTCCCTGTGGTAGACAGCAAGGTGGTCCCTCTGCAGTTTCCATGGTTGAACTTGTCTCCTTTTTTGAAGACTGTCACAATCATGCCATCCCTGAGGTCATCTGGGATTTCCTCATCATTTCAGATCCTTAAGATGCGGAAATGAAGTAGTGATGTAAGCTTCTCTCCCACACTGCTTGGAGACTTTCATGCAGATTCCATCTGCTTCAGATACCTTATCGTTCTTCACCTGATTGATGGCTTTCCTTACCTCACCAAGGGTTGGAGGGATTTTGAGATCATCTCTGTTCTGAGATGATCTCATTCTGAGATCATTCTGACTCCTAACTCCCATTGAAATCAGTAAGAGTAATACACTTAACTTTGCTTAGGTGCTTCTGGAAATTTCACAAGGCACCTATCTAAATCTTTAGGTGCCTAGTACCTTTAAAAGTCTGGGCCCTAAGCTAATATGTTTGCTTATCTTGTTGCAATCCTATGACCCCAGCTGACTTCCTGCCCCTAGGGCAGGGGCTGGACTCGATGATCTTCCGAGGTCCCTTCCAGCCCTAATGTCTATGAAAGTCTATGTTTACAAGTGGCTTCTGATCTCTGCTTCAATTTCTGTATGGTCAGCCTCTCAGAAATGCTAAGGTTTATGAAACTCACTGATATTCATGGGAACTGAAAATGCTCAGCAGTTCTAAAGTACATGTGCTTGGTGTCCCAAGCTGGGTATGAAAAGAAAAGAAGCCCAGAATATTGTTGTGAAATGCATTGCTTTAATTTCTTTATTTCTCGATATTATCTGTGAAATAGAGGTAGTATTTACGCAACTCACACTACTATTATACAGTTTAATCAATTAATGCCTCCAAAGCTGTATAAAAAATGAAAGGCATATGTCTTAATTATTATTATTATTATTATATCATTATTATTATATCATTATTGAGCTAGAGCCCAAATGGAAGAAAATGGATATGCTGAAAATATTTAAATGGATCCTATTCATAGTGATATTCATATAATATACAACACTGATTCCTTATCTGACTGCTCTGCTTGCTTATGCTCCGTGTTCTCATAACAGTAATTTTTGCTAAAACCTAAATGCACATTGAAATTTCAATATGGTTTTTCACAGGTCAGCTTCAAGTTGAAAGACAGTGCTTGGGGGTTACATGGTTTTGATTCTAGATTCTAACCAACTAAGCTTACTCCAGGGGTTAGCTGAAATCCCCTAGACTATTTATCTGAAGGAACATTTTGTAATTAGGCTACTGCTCTCTGAGTTATAAAGAGCCTTTATTTTCTTTGTGCTGCCTATTCCTGTTTCATTCCATGGGGAATGATGATAATCTTCATATGTGATGATATTTCACATTTTATATTTGGTTGGTGCATGGAGGACATAAATCTATTACCTCTGGTACCAATATCCTAGTCTGAGCAATTACTTGCCAGGTATTTGTTCTGCTGTGCCAATGCCATTAATATGGGGCTTGTGTTTCTACTAAATGACAGAGGATTCACTGACCACAGCACCATCTAACCCCTGCTAAATTTATGGAAGTGTTGACTGAAGTTTATTGCCCTAATTTAATCCTTCTGATTTTCAGGAAAGATGCTGATTGCAGCTTCCTCTTCTCTTGATTTCCATTTCCCATAGCTGGGATTCCAAGTAAGTTTCTGTATTTCTGAAGTGACAGCCTTCTGAGAAAGATCAGTGGCCTTCTCTTACTAAATCCATGAGGTGCTGAGCACTACTCCTATGACCTTCACAACAGGAATTCCAAGTACTTGGCACCTCTCAGGATCATGCACATAGAAAAGAGAGTGAAGAGGACAGAAGGCTCCACAGTTGCAAAAGATGAAGGCATTTCTCCAAAAGAGGCTGATGCACTGCATTGAAAGCTCTTTATTTTGGGGGCCTCACCTCAATCAGCCCATTCCATCTGCAGGTGTCAGGGGCTGTAACTCACTATTCTCCCCAGTTCTATTTATAATTTGAATTCCAGCAATGCTGGAAGCATTCCAGATGGTATCCAGGTGACACAGTCACCATTATGGATTGTGCCAGGGAAAGTACCTGGACAAAAAACAAAAGCCATCTCACAAAGGATTTAAAAAGAGTAACTGCTCTTCCAGAGATATTAGATTAATGCTTTCTATGCATCAGCCACCAGAGGCTGATGTATAACACCAACTAAAAGAAGGGCCATTGTGTCCCAAACAACTTAGAAGTGATAATGAAAAAGATAAAGGCAAGTCAAAATAATTATAATATATAGCTTAAATAAATATGAATACTTGTTGACTTTCTCTCTCTATCAAGCCATACATTCTTGACTGATTTCAAGAAGATAACATGATAAATGTGACTTTTGGAGGAATGTGACAGTGAAGTATGGAGTAGGAGAACATGTCAAGGGTGAGTGGCAGCAAAAAATAAGCAGGCCATTAAAAGTAGCAGTACTGAGAAGCACACAGGAAGAGGTGTACACGTGATTGTTGTGTGTATATCTACTTTGTCCACTCCAAATATCATGATCTTCTTTTTTCTCTAGATTTACCAAGTGGATCAGAAAACGGATCACTCACTCAGTTTTATTCAGAAATTTACAAGCCTGAAATTAAGTGAAAATGAATGTTCTTTTTCCAAATCAAAATCTGATATATCAGCCTTCTAACACTTATCAGAAAGTTAAGTCAGCTGTGTAGAAATCACCTGAAACACAAGGGCAAACTTTAAAATAAATCTTACAGCTCTTAATAATATGTCATTTGTTAACTAACATGAACACAGTCTCAATTCCCAGAAGCAGCTAATGCTATTTAGTTAAACAACCAAAGCCACTGGTGAAGTTTTCAGCATATGGAATTTACTCTTTGAAATGAATGGCTACCTTTTCTCACACTCAGCTGCACTTCACAGCAGTGTGGGTGTGCCTACAAATACAAAAGATACAGGAGCAGTTTACTCTTGAGTAAACACTGGGCAAGTGTCTACACATGCAGGGACTCAGCAGCAGATTTGATGCTCCTGACAGCAGAATGCTCCCACTCCCTGCAGCTGGCCCCTACAGCAGCCGGGGGAGCTCTAGGGGCTAGGAGAAAGCTAGCCCAGGGGCCAGGAGAAAGCTGCCTCCTGACAGGGGCTGGCACATTGCTCCCTGCCCCCAGGAGCTGCCTGTTGCTGGGCTGCACTCTGCCACCACAGCCCAGGTGGGGACAATGTCCCCCTGCCCTGGCAGCAGAGAGCTCCCAGCCCTTGCTCTGCAGTCACAGGGCTGGGAGATTCTTATCCTTATAAGGATCTCTCAGCACTGGTCCCACGACTCCAGAGCCAGCACTGGAGGATAAGTATCTCCCAGCCCGGGTCCTCTGACTGCAGGGCTGGGGCTGATGGATAAGGATCTCCCTGCCAGCCCCATGACCAAGGGGCTCAGGCTGAGAGATAAAGATCTCCCATTCTGGGCCCTGCAACCATGGGACTTGGGTGGGAGATGAGAATCTCTCAGCCTCTGCCCTGTGATTACAGAGCAGGGGCTGGGAGTTCCCTGCTGCCAGGGCAGGGGGCATTGTCCCCACCTGGGCTCCAGTGGTAGAACCTGCCCTGGCAACAGGCAGTTCCAGGAGGCAGGGAGCAAATTCCTGCCCCCTTCTGCCCAGCTGACTGGGTGCATATTTACTCCCAGTCAGGTGTCTACACATGTGTCTACACGTGTGCTACGGAGCAGTTGCTAATCTCAAGTAAATTTGCAACTTGCATTTGTATAAAGCAAAACTTACCTGTGATTAGAGCCAATTATTGTTCAGTAAGCGTCTACATGTGTAGACACAGACACTTACTGCACAGTAATTAGCTTTATGTGCAGTAAAGCATCTCTCATAGATACATTCAGACTAACATCAAAACCAGTGTGTGTATCACAATCTGATTTTAATCTGGGGATTCTATAGAAATCCCAAGCCATACTCACTCTGAAAAGGTGGCTAGATGATTCTGCTGGGAGGGGAGCACCATCAAGCCTGAGTCTTCTACCAGTACATTTCCCAAGCCACGTAACAGTTTGTCTTCAGGTATCAGAAGAGGTTCTTTTTCATAAAAATGGGGAAAAAGTACACTAAACCCATCAGTGAGAGATAAAATCTTTCCCTACCAATCTCTATATTATCTTTATGGCATGTTAACTTTTTGCTCATAAAAGCTCTAAACTAAAGATCTCACACTTCTGCTGCATTGGATGTGGATCTACTGTGTAATAATCTAAGAAATACTGAGTTAGTTATTAAGATGACTGCATATCTAGAATGGGCTACCAAAATATTTATTATACACTTAAACTTATTTAATTCAATGGGGGGTGGAAGAGGAACAGAACAGCAAAAAGAGTAGCTTCCCATGTAAGAACTGCTTAGTGTGTGCATCTACAAGTGCATTCATGTGCTTTAGTTAATATGCATTAAATCTAGTACCTCCATTGCATTAACTAAAGAGCACAGGGTGCATTAAGTAAAGAGCACAGGGTGTCTATACATGCGCTCTGGAGTGGATGGGAGGAGCCACTCTAATTAAAGCACCCCCAGCATGATGTGTATTCAACATCCCATGCTTCAAAATGTTGGGGGGGGGGCACTTTAGCTAAAGCCATTTTGAAACACAGGGACACTGAATACATGTGATGTGGAAGCTGCTGGAGCACACTAATTAACACATACCAGCAGACTCACAGAAGACTCAACTGAGTCTGCTCTGATGCATGCTAATTAGCATGTGTCAAAGCAGAGCTCCATCACATGTATAGGTGCTTACAGTTTTTAAGTGACTTTTAATGTGCATTAGCCTATTTTAATGCGTATTAACTAAGAGGCACATTTTGTGACACTTTAATGAGCATTAAAATATGCTTATGTGCAAAAGTGCACATATAGACACACCTAGTATATATAGGAAAGTCTACGTGAAAACTAGCTTTAAAACTCCTATTTTCCATCTCTAGCAAAGACACAAGTTTTGATTGCAATTAGAAGTCAAAGTAGTAAGCAATTAAAAGCCTCCTTGGATGACAAAATGGAGGAGGATGTTGTTATTTTCAAGGGATCTCTAGAGGGAAAGGATAACGAAGAGGAAGCTCTGCAAAGGAAGTCTAAGAAGTTGGCCCTTCTCTGAATCCGGGGCATGGTAAATGCTAGAAAAAGGCAGGTATGTGTATAGCCTGATTAAGGTTTTAATACAAGTTTCTCTTCAATATTTTGGTCCCAAATAAACAATACTGTGTTTTAAGTTTGGTTTCTCTTTTCTCAAGGGAACAAAGGTTGAAGATGCTGAACAGGCAATGCAATCACACCAACTGAAGTAATCATAGGGATTCCAGCCCAAAAGCCAAACTGAATGTGGGATAATCCCATGATTCCACCCTAAGAGGGAGGTGAAAGCTTGAAGCATGAGGAGAAGTACACTTGAAGAGACCAAAAAGGCTCAGAGGTGCACTTTGTCCAGCGATTGACAGACATGCTGGAAAATTTTTCACCCACTACATGCCCTTTCCTGCCAGAGGCAGTCAAGCTAGTGGATTTTTCAGTTTAAGTACCCATATGCCACAAAACAGTATCAGTGCACTCCCATAGACATAGTCTTTTGTGTGCTATTTTTGATTTGCGCTATCAGTCATACTTTCACAGTACCAGAGAGAGCGTTCAAGAGACCTGGAGAGGAATATATGAGTCACAATCTACTGTATGCAGCCTGCAAAAGCCAGCCAGGACAAAGCTGAATAACAAGATTAGTTATTATCCCTCCCTACTCCCCCAAACAGCACTGATGGACAGCAAAGTGAAAGCCATTAAACACTACTCATTGCTTCCTAACTTTAAAACAATGTAAACAAAAATAAATAAGCTTGCAGGAAATGGAAAGCATGAAGTACAAGACATCAGGTAGGGTAGGAAATAGCTGGTAGGGTAGGAAATATCTGCTAGGGATAAATTGCAAGTAAAAGCCAAAGATGACTATAGAAATTATAACCCTTTGCTGTTAGTGACACAAAGTCCAATTTTATAATTTGTTCTCAGTTAAGTTTAAAGGCACCAATTTAGAGAGGGAGGAACTGGACTCATAAGTTCCACTATTTTGAGCTAGCACATGAAGGCTTAACTGCTAAACACAGAACATTTCAAACCAAAAGCATGGAGCTACGTAGGTGCCAAGATGTATTTGCTATTTTCTACCACTTTAACTGTAAATTGAATGGAGCCAGAACTCCCTTAACAATCCTGTATTCCACTCTATTTCCAACTCCAGGATTGCCTTTGTAACTAGAGTCTCCCTGCCTATCATCAATAACATTTGTGTATTAATTCCATTGTGTCCTGAAGAACTGGGGTGTATTTGGGGACGGGGGTGTTACTCCTAACAGGACCAGTAGAGGGAAAATAAAAATTGTCAGTCAGGACTGGTGAAGAAGGAAAGGAGGAAAATAATCTTTAAAAAAAAATTCCCCCAAATTTGCAGACAGATTTTCAGTCTTTGATGTCTAGTTCCAGGCTTGATGAGAATAACTTAATAGGAAGCCATGATGTTGTCAGCCTGTAGTCCCCAATGACACCTCCCCTCTTGCTGCAGACAGTGTACTGAAAGTAAATGAATGTGAATGGAGTAAACTAGCAAACCCTGTCATATCAGCGAAAGAAACAGCACATTGATCCATTGACATCCACTCTTCATCAGTGCACTGTCTGCAGAAATCCTCCCAGACACATAATTGGAGAGACAGTGGAGATTAGATACTGCAGTGATAAGCACAGAATAGCCAGATTAGATAAACCATTGATGAATGGAAGAAGTGCTGCTTCTCTGCCATACAAAGTCCTGAAATCAGACTGAATGGGGTTCATGGAATTCTGTGGACTCCAGAAACCACTGGAGCTACTTCACCATAAACTTCACAGTCATTTTTCCCCAGCACAGTATATGCAGCACAGACATATAAACTGGAACATGTTTCTGCCCAGGATCTTGGTGCAATCATGCAACGGAACTGGCTGATCTCTCCCTATGCAAGTTCATTCTTGGTAATGAACATAGTTCAAACACAGGGCCCTCTGTATCAAGCCATAATATATAACAGCACTGTTTTTTCACTGCTTTAATACATTAGGTCTGATTCTTTTCTTATACTAGTATAAACCACGAGTAACCATATATAAATCAATGCAGTTACATGGGTGTGAAACCAGTTAAGTGAAAAGAAAATCAAACCCATTAGTTTTACCTGCAATAATTACCATTATATTTAAACTGCAATAGTTACTGACAGAAGAGACATAATAAAAAGACCAGTCTGAGTCCTATATTTGTGCTTTTTCAATACTTTCAGTATTGATTTAGTTTGCAAGTTTAAATATATACTTTTCTAGCTGTTAGCACTGCCAACTTGGCGTGCAACATGAAGTGTAAATCTACATTCTTCCTGCCTCTCACATCACTGCCAGTTTCAAAGCCTCTACAGTCAGAACTGAGCTGACAACCTGGGAAATGGGGCATAAGGCAGAAGAACAAACCCCACCTCACTCCTTTAGATTGGTACTTGCTCTACAAAGTGAATACAGGCAAAGGTGGGTTTATTCCTGAGCAAATAAACCAGATTTATTTATTTATTATTTATCTCCTGTACAGGGAGCAGGAGTAGTCTTATTTGATGTGTGTACCATAGCAAATGCCACAGGGCTTCATCATTTCTCATGTTTGCTAAGTTAGTGCTGGGCAGTTTCTGGGGGGAAAAGGACAAATGTTCAACTGGCTAAAAAAAATGCAACTTCAATTTAACCACAACTACTCCTGGATTTGCATCAGATTTGCCAAACTGTTCCATCTGAAACAAATGAGGGAAAATTAGACAAGTTTAAATGTTTCATTTCAATGTTTTCAAAGTAACCACTTCAAATTTTCATTTAAAAATGAAGTTTCATTTGTAAATTTACCTGCATTTAATTTAAAAAAAAACCCTCTCAGCCTTAGCCCCCGCCCTGAAAAGGAAAGGTTTAGTTCTGAGTTTAACTAAATGCTTTGGTAGACTCAAAACATTTTTTTTAATTTCACTAAGAAAATCAATATAATTTTGGATGGCCAGCAAATAGAAAAAAAATCAATTAGTTGCACAGTTGTCCTGGAGCTGCAACCATAAAACAAACCAATAAATTAATACACCCATAATAACCATGACAGGTAAGACAGAGTAGGCCTTATTTTGAGAGAGGTACTTTAACCCCTCCCTGAAAAAAAATGTTTGAAATTTTCAAAGCACCAAAGGATTTAGCCAGACAACTCCATTAATGTCAATTAAACTCACTTGGCTAAAGCCCCGAACCCCCTCCTCTCCACCAAAAAGGGAATGACATGTTCACATGGTCACAACACTTGTGATCATGGGTAGATCCAAGGGGCATGCAGTGGTCCAGCTGCATCCTCCTTTAGATTCCTGCTCCAACCAAATTTTAAAACCAACTGCCCAAAAGGGAGAGCAGCATTTCTATTCAGGCAGCACTGGGGGAATCAACTGACTTCATGGCTTAGTCATTATAATGTACCTGATTTCTGCTGATCTCTTTTCACTCTTCAGATGTTAACAACCATGTGCCCTTTTAATGGTCTTAATGTTCCATTAATCAAGCTATCATTTCTTCTGTAATTTTGGTAATATCTCACTTCTTTTTCCCAGGCTTGCAGACTGTTGTTAGCTTTACTTAAAAGCCTTAACTCAGATTTGGCAATATTAACTGAGGTGAACATTAACTCAGGTGTGGAAATGACTGACTGTGAAGTGTCAGCTGCACAGAGGCAGGCAATTATTTTGGGCAGAGGGCCACATACTGAGTTTTGGCAAGCCATTGAAGGCCACATAATAGGCAGCCAGAAGCAGATAAATATTAATTTTCTAAATTTTTTAGGGGCCCCACGGGCTGGATAGAATGGCCTGGCAGGCTGCATCCGGCCCCCGGGCCACATTTTGCCCACCCATGGTCAAGGTGCTCATAAAGGCTATATTCTTTTTTATGAATCTGAATAAGATGTGTACATTTAGTGAAGTTTAAAAAACAAACCAATAAATTAATACACCCATAAAGCCTAGACTACAGGTCTAATAAAACAATTTATTTTAATTATATAGCATTTGCCTAGTTTGTTGTGTTTTTTAAACTTCATAATCTAGCAAATCAGTGCATATTCTTATAAAAGTATATTTCTTTTTGCTTTGATCTTAAACTGAGTAATACAGTACTTGTCCCCTACAATATTAATAAAGCTTATAGTTTCTCCTTAACTGGAGAAAGAAATATATTGCATTACATGTGACTGATGATGCACCACATCTGCATCCCCCTGTTTAAAATCCTAGACTCATCCATGCTTGTGACTGGCTGCACTTTAGTATCTCATAATCTGAATATTTCCCATTTTGCACAAAGTTTAAATGTAAAGGTAGTTCACTATGACTTCACATTTTCTTGTGGAAAATAAAACCCATTAAGATAATGATCTTGGCCTCACTGGCCAAGATTTGCTTATATTGTACTTTGAACTGCTTGTTTCTATTCACATTGGGGTGATTCTGTTTGCAATACAGCTAAAACAATACCTATCTATATTCTGATCTAATTCATTATGACCTGGCCATGTATCCAGCTGCTTCAAACAGTTTCCTTGTAGACAGTGTAGAGTTAAAAATAAGCTATTCAAGACATGAAAAGCTTATAGAGCTAGAAAAAAAGAAAGAAAGAAAGAAAGATGTTGACTTTTAAGAAACATTTATTCCGAAAAAGATGACAAATGGGGGGGCAGTAAAGACCCAACAGGTCGGCCCAAAGGTCTGGGCTGCAAGGACATGGCCTGCCTGCACACTCTAGACAAAAATGAAAAAAACAGGGGACAAAGAAATATATACATATATACAGTTCTGCCAGTGGAAACGTTCAGGGGGCCTCAGGACATCAGGGGTTGGCTCGCACAGACAAAGCCTGTGATCTTGGCTTACTGGACCCGCCCCCTCATCCTGAGCAGGTGGTGATGTCACAGCACAAGGAGCAGGTGTCCTGCCTCGACTCAGCACAGGACCCCCTTGATGGCCCAGCATTCCTCAAAGTTGGCCACCATCTGCCGGAGGACCGCATGCTCAAATTCGAGTGAGATGCAGGCCCACACCAGCAGGTGGAAACCTGCAGGGTGTCGTCCATCCCGGTTCCGGTGAGCTGGTTTCACCAGCTCTTCAGGGAGTCCATCTTGGCCTGGCCCACCAGGATGTTGGCCAGGCTGACTGTACCCCGCTCAGCTGCCCAGTATGGGAAAGAGCAGATGAATCTGTCCTCTGAAAAGTCCTGACCCAGTGCCCAAAGCAGTACCCCGAGGGCAGCAAAGAGCAGCCACAGCCAGAAGCAGTCAAGGAAGGCATGGAAAATGTTCTCTTCCACTACCCCCAGGCAGAAGGGGCAGGCCACTGAGGCCACAGAGTCCATGTGGTGCACAAAGGTGCCAGTGGCCAGGATGCCATACACCAATCTCCACTGAAGGTCGCTAGTCTTCTTGGAAGTGGGTGCCTTGTACAGTGTGCGCCATGCTGGGGTCCCAGGCAATGCCAGGTGTTGCCACCACAAGTGTCAGGGCAGCCAGCCAGCACCTGGGCATGCCACGTGCACACCACCCACACATTGAGTCCCCTCCAAGGAAGTGTGCCAAAGGGGCAGCCCATGTTGCTTCTCAGAGGCACAGGGAGCCTCAGCAGTGTGTTGGGCCAGCCAGGCAGCTCACTGGCCACTGCTGGAATGACTGGCAGTGGTGGGAAGGTATCACCTGTGGTGTCCACAGTGGGGAGGGCCTGGAGGTAGCCTTCCAAGGTGGCCGCTGCCTCTGTCAGGAGGGCGGCCCTAATGGCTCACTGCAGTGCAGTGTGGATGCAGCACAGGACCAGCCGAGCAGCCAGGACCTCAGCTGACAGCCAGCCCATCTAAGCAGGGTCCAGCAGGTAACCCAGGCATGGTGTGTGCCTCGATGAGGGAAGCCACAAGGCTGGCAGAGGCCAGACTTGGCACGACATGCCGCGGGGCTGGGTTGTTGACCAGGAGCAACTGAAGCACCTGTGGGAAATGCAGGCATCTGGCCTGGGGACAAAGATGGAAGGCAGCCCACCACGCCTACACCATGCTGCAGTAGAATGGGGGAAGGACTGCCCTGTTCAGGAAGGTGAGCATCTCACTTGAATTTGAGCATGTGGTCCTCTGGCAGATGGTGGCCAACTTTGAGGAATACTGGGCCATCAAGGGGGTGCTGTGCCGAGTCAAGGCAGGGCACCTGCTCCTTGTGCTGCATAAACAGCTCCAAGTCAAATCCAAGGCCCCTCACTTGGTGCAGGAACCAGCATGCCAGCTGCCACTGTGGGAGGTGACCCTTGGCATACAGGAGCCACTGGAGGGCTTGCAGGCAGTAGGTAGCCACCCTGCTGGTCAGGCTGATCAGGCCCTGGCCCCCCTCAGTGGTGGGCAGATAAAGGGCAGCTCATGGGAGCCAGTGGCGTCCATCCAAAAAGAAGTCCACTAGGAGCCGCTGCAGCCTCTTGAGCAGCTCTGGCAGTGGGTCCAGCACAGCGCAGCAGTGCCACAGGGTTGCTGCCACCAGGTTGTTGGTGATGAGGACCCAGCCACAGCATGAGAGGGCAGGCAAGCACCACTGCCAGCACTGCAGAAGGGCTTCCACTCCCTCCACCAGGTCCTCCTAGTAGTGGGCCACAAAGGCTGGCGGCCCCAGGAACACTCCCAAGGCTTTGAAGCCTTCCTGGCACCAGGCAAGGCCCCCTGGCAAGTCAAGGGTGGGTTTGCAAGCCCACATCCTGAGCAGGAGGATGTCACTCTTGCCCCAGTTGGTGCAGGCTAATAAGGCAAGCTTGTAGGTGTGCTGGCAGTCCACCAGGGCCTGCACATCCTCTTGGCTGCCCAGGAAGACTCTCACATTGTCCGTGTATGCCATCAGCTGGATCGAGGGACCAGTGGTCAGACCTGGTGCAGGGCAGGGCTAAGCCAGTCAGACAACATGGCAAAAAGTGCAGCAGTGGTTCAATGGCCAGGGCATACAGCACGTCCAACACAAGGCAGCCTTGGTGGATGCCCTGACGCACCGGGAATAGGGTGCACAGCACACCTGTCACCTCCAGCAGGCGCGAGGCATCCTGGTACAGGACCCAGAGCACTGCGATGAAAAGAGGCCGGAAGCCGAAAGCCTCAAGGGTGCTGAGCAGGTACCAGTGGTCGACATGATCAAAGGCCTTCTTCTGGTCCACAGAGACCAAGCTGACATTCAGGCCAAAGAGCTCTGCAGCCACGAGCAGTTTGCGCAGCAGAAACAGGTAGTCCTGGATGGTCCTGCTCGGCACAAAGTAACTCTGATGACAGAGGCCATGACAGTGTGGAGCCGGTTTGCCAGCACCCTCACCAAGATCTTATAGCACTGTCATCAAGATCTTATAGTCAGCACACAGAAGGGAGATGGGCTGCCAGTTCTTAAGGCAGCCAAGGTTCCCCTTCTTGGGCAGCAAGATGAGCACTGCCTGGTGGCAGCTGTTTGACAGGGTCCCATCAGTGAGGCTCTCGTGGAAGACATGGAGGAAACTGGGCCCCAGGAGGGGCCAGAAGGCTTTGTAAAATTCCACGGGTAGTCCATCAAGGCCTGGGGCCCTGTCTGAGGCAAGCCTCCACCACAGCAGCCTCAAGCTCTGCCAGGGAGAGTTCACGCTCCAGGGTTTTGAACTGCAAAATGCAGAGGCATGGCAGGTCCTTATGCAGCTGCTGAGTGGCCTCCAGACAGATGGGGTCAGTCACAAACAAGTCGCTATAGAAGGCAATGGCATGCCCCCGCACTTCACCTGGGTCCGTGAGCAGCTGTCCCTCTGGGGTCTTGAGATGGTCCAAGGTCTTTGCCACAGCCTGCCACCTCTCCAGGCTGAAGAAGAAGCCGGTCAGGCCATCGGCCTCTGCCAGCTGCTGGCAGCAGGCACACACCCTCGCGCCATGGGCCGTGCCTTCCGCCAGCTCCCTCAGGTGCTTCTTACAGGACCGGAGGCTCTTGAGGAGCGCCGTGTCATTACTGGTGTGGAGCAGGGCTGCTTCAAGATCCATCATGTCCTCCAGCTCCTGGGTACAGCAGCGGATCTTGCTTGCCACCAGCTGGGAATACTGCTGACAGAACGCCTGAACCTGGATGTTCCCCACGTCCCACCACAGCTGCTGGAGAAATAGTCTGCTCACAAAGCCTCCCAGCTCCTCCAGAGGTGGGCGAAGCAGTCCCTGAAGTAAGCGTCCTGTAGCAGGCTGATACTGAGGCACCCGTAAGGGGCCTGGGTGTGTGCCCTGCTGGGCAGGCTCAGTCTGCAGCAGACCAGGGCATGGCCCAAGAGGCCTGATAGAATGATGCAGATGCTGCGCAGTAACGGCAGATGGTGCTGGGCGATGTAGAGGTGGTCGAGGTGAGCCATGGAGATCCCACCAGCACTCATCTTTGCCCAGGTATATTGGCACTTGTCAGCATGGAAGGCCTGCCAGGTATCAACAAGATCTGCTGCCTCCAGCACGGTTCGCAGCTTGCGGGCCAAAGGTAGGTACGGTTCTGGCCCCATCTGGTCTAGCAGTGCATCAATGGTGCAGTTGAAATCCTTGCCCATGAGGAGCAGGTCATCACTTTTGCTGGGGTCATGCAGGAGGTTGCCCAGAGTCTCTAAGAAGGCTACCCTATCCCACCCCTCGGTGGACATGTAGATGTTTATGAGGAGCAGGCTGTGATGTGCCAGGGTGATATGGATGGTCAGCAGCTGGCAGAGGACAACCTCTTGTGCTACCACCGAGTCGTACTGCACTGAGATTGGTGCCATGGCTTAGAAACAAGTGGCCTTTCCAGGCAGCGTGCCAGTTGGCTTGATTATACATGACACTGTGTGTCTCCGGTTGTGGTAGTGGCCATGAGCAGGAGAATAGAGAGGAAGGATAGGCAGGGCATAGTCAGGAGAGCAGGTGACAGAGCAGGGCAAAACCACAGAGACAGGGGAAGGCCTATCCTTGTCCTATTCTATTCTGTGGACACGCCCCAACCCCACACCTCCCTCACCTGGGTCACCAGCTTCTCAAGCTGGAAGGCATGTTGACGCGTGCCTGGGTCCTGGTGCATGAGACTTGCCACAACACTGGCAGTGCAGGCAAACTGCACGGGTTCCAGGTACCACTGCTGGATACTCTCTGACACATTTCTCTGGCCCTTCGTTTGCTCTAGGGGGTCAAGGAGGCCTTCGTAGCTGGGGGCCACCCAGAGGAGGTTCTCCAGCAGGAGCTGGATGTTCCTGACCAAGAACCAGCAGGGCCTCACCCTGGGAGGGGACCACCAGCGAGGCTGGTGAAAATGCCCTCAATGGCCAGGCTCCCTAGCAGGCCCCCTCAGCATCCAGGTCGAGAACCATATTCAGGAGATCGATCCCCATCCACTTTGGGGGGCAAATGTCATCCCGCCTCTAAGGCTGCTTGTGAAACTTGGAGGGCAGGCACTCCATCTCCTCCTCATTGGCCTCGGTGGGCAGGGGAGCGGGTGTGGGGGTGGTGGGCCCCTCTGCCATCTCCTGTGCCTGACACTGGACAGGCAGGCGCTCTATCTCTGCCCTGCTACTCACAAGTCCCACAGGCTGGGGTGGGGGAGAGGGGTTGCCAGATGCTTCTGGGCCACCCCCATTTGTGGCCTGAGGCGGCAGGGTTGCTGAGCAGGCAGGCTGGGTGGGGTTCCTGGCCACACTGTCCCTGGCGCTGGCAGAGGTGGGGGCTGGGGCTCCTTGGGAAGCTCCCTTCCAGCTCTTGGTTTTAGCTTTCTTAGGGGTAGTTGGTGCCTCCCCCAACGGGGGTGAGCCGAGTTGCTTGGGGTCCACCACCTCTGGGCCCACCACCTCAACTGAGGTGGGGGTGGAGGGAGGTGGAGAGGGGGTCTCAGTTGTTCAACCCGACAGGGCCTAGCACCTGAGATGCTGGCCTCCCTGGGTGGAACTGGGATGTGGGGGGGCTGGGAGGACATCCCAGCCCCTACACCAAATGAAGCCTCCACATTGGGGGGGCAGCTCCATCAGTCGGGTGGAGGGAGGCTGAGAGAAGGCCATGGTTGCCTCACCCAGTGGGGTGCCAGTGCCTGGGGCATCAGCCGCCCCAGAGGGGACCAGGGCAGGAGGGGCCTTGGAGGAGTCCTGAGCCCCTCCACTGGGTGGGGCATCAGCCCCGACAGGGGCAGGAGCCTTGGTGGACATCCCAGGGCCCCCATGGGTGGCATGCTCATGCCAGAGGTGTTCACCCCCCGCAGATGGAGCAGGGGTGGAAAGGGGCTGGGAGGAGCCTCCAGTCCCACCCTTTGATGAAGCTCCCACACCAGAGGTGGATGTGCCATCCCCCTGTGCAGGTGCAGCAGCCAATGTCCCAGCTGCCTGCCCCAGCCAGCACTGGGCAGCCAGGTGGGAGCTGCTACTGCAGCGGTGGCATGAGATCCCACCCTGAGAAAAGTAGACCATGTATGGCCTCCCACCAACCACAAAAGTCATGGAGAGAGGCAGGGCCTGGGAGCCCCCCTTGAGGAGCATGAATGCCTGCCTCTGAAAGGACAGGATGTGCCTGAGCCTAGGGCCCCTGCTTACCATGGTCAGCCTGTGCCAGGGGCTGGTGAGGACGCCATAACGCTCAAGCGCTTTGGTAAAGTCCCGGTCTGGCAGGTGTGGGGGGACGTTGGAGGCCACCACCTGCACTGCCAGGGTCTCCAGGGGTGTGACCAAGTAGTGGACACCCAAGATGGCCAGCCCCGCTGCACACATCTCCCTCACCAGGCTGGGAGAGCTCAGGTAGATGATGGGCACCGAGTTCACCCGGGCGGCGTACCAGACATTCTGCCATTCCAGCAGGTCCTCCAGAGCGCCGGCGCAGGCCTCCACCCTGATGTGGAGGGGCGTGCACCCACAGGCCATGGCTGAGGGGCAGGTCTGCAGAGACATCCCTGTGCTAAGTGCCCTGGCTGCTGGCAGCCATCCTGGGCAGGAAAGGGTTAACTCTCCCACAGGGGCTGCTACAAGAAGGAAAAAAAAGCCTCAGACTGAAGCTCAGGAGTGGGAGGGGGTTAAAACAGCCCCAAAAATCGGCCTGGGCGGGCCAGATATAGCCCTGCAGATTTTGAAGGCAAGCTCTAAGGCAGGCGGACATGGCAGAGACCAAGGTAAGCGGCTCTGGAGGAGGAAGGCAGCAGAAATCAAAGGGAGAGCACAGGCAGGAGTGGGGGAGATGCAGAGGCAAATGAGGATGCCAGAGCCCAAGAGGGAAAGCTCCGAAAGTGGGGAAAAGGGGCAAAGAAAGGTCC
Source organism: Caiman crocodilus (assembly GCA_030014935.1). Classification (NCBI taxonomy): domain Eukaryota; kingdom Metazoa; phylum Chordata; order Crocodylia; family Alligatoridae; genus Caiman; species Caiman crocodilus. Next base: position 185,112,023 of record JAGPOW010000261.1, read on the forward strand.
CCGGGCACAGGCTGGGGAGAGGCAAGGTTGGCGGGGGGGGGGGAAGGAAATGGGGTGGCAGGGAGTGCGGGTCAGGGTGGGGACACCGCACAGAAGGGACGTGAGCTGGAGAAGCTCAGACGGGCTTCACCTGTTGGCGGCCATCAAGAATGAAAGAAAGAAAGGTTTCAGATCAGTTCTGCTATGGTAGTTAGTTATTACTTCCCTAAGCTTCATTATTAGTGTTTTTCTGTTTCCCCTTTCAAAAACAGTCTACATGTTAACCAATGTTTTTTTAGTGTTAACAGCTGTTCTGCAGGGCTGCTTTCTCAATTCTAATCCTTTACAATAGCATGTAACTCCCCCATTGCTTCTTATTTTTTAACAAAAGTTTAATTGATTTGCAGGATGTGGTATTGTGAAGTACCTCAGCTGTCTCATTCCCAATACTGATCTTGTTGTGTCCAGTTTTTCAGTACCTTTACCTAAAACCAGTTATGTTCAGAGGCAGACAACTTTGGTGTGTTCTTAAAATGCTGCCCACTACGAATTTTCACATGTACATTTCCATACACACGTCTCTTGCGCGCGCGCGCACACACACACACACACACACACACACAGGAAGTCCTTGCACAGTTGTGCAGGAGCTGAGGGGTGAGAGAAGCATCCTCACCTTTGCAGTACTGCAAAAGTCATTCAAAAGCCCAGCCACAGAGAGGTGAGCAGTGCAGGGAGGGGCTCCAAGTCCACCACAGGAAGCAGGACTCATGGAAGGAAAGTAGAGTTAAGGTGAGAAGGTGGCAAGGGCATAGTGCCAGCCCTGTTGGTACTGGCCTGTGGAGTGCAGACAATGCACTGGGTAAGGATAAATCTACTCCATCCATGAACTTCTTTCGGGCTGAGGAAACAGCACTAGGGAGATCAGACCTCCATACAAATCACAATCTCTCTGGTGCTCCTCCAGGAGCTGCGTATCATCCCTTACATTGTCATAAGCACCATGGCAGTAATAAATGCTTTTGTCCTGAACCATGCACAAGAGTATATTAAAGAGTTTAAGGACATTTCTCAGAATTAGACATTACAATCTGCACTTGCAAAAACCATAAGGCTCCGCCTATCTGATAATGAAGCAGAAGTTTTACCAGCAACTCCAGTGGGTCCCAGGATTTCACCAACTAGCATAACTAAGGGTGGCCAAGAGTGTACCAGTCCTAGGCACCAACTTAAGAAGGGCACCAAAACTGTCTTTGAGAGCAAGAGCTGGGGTGGGAAGAGCACATGATAGGAGCAGCAGTGCAGATGAGGACTGCTCGGGAGTCCCCAGAACGAGCAAGACTCCTAACCCCCAAGCTCTAGGAACCTGCACATAGTCTCACCTTTCTTGCAGAGTTTGCCCAGGACTTAAACCCTGCTTGTTATGCCTCTGATTTCATGTCATGATTCCAAGGTGAAGCAGCTCAAAAGCAAGCCATATCAACCTTCATATATTACTAAAAATCATTTTTCTACCCCTAAAAAAAGCCAGAAATTTATGGACAATTGTTGGAGACTAGAACAAAGGGCTGGGAATCTTCTCTTCCCAGTGGGATACAGCCTTCATTTTTTAATCTCAAAATATCAGAATTTAAAGTCATGACATTTGGAAATACAGAAAAGTGTGCTACATGAATCATTTCTTTAAAGAATAGTAAGAATTTGATTCAGGCTTTCTAAAATGTGTCACAAATATTCATGGCAAGCAAGCTTCTGCCTTGATATGAGGTCTTGTTCTGGTACAGAAACTCCTATCCATGTAAATCATTCTAGTGAAGTCACTAACTGACTCAAGGGATCAGGAGGGTTGAGTCCTGGACCAATGACAATTTCATCACCAATTCGAAAACTTTGAGAAGCTTCAAATACCTAATATTAAAAAAAAAGACTGCATCCAAATTGTTTTCTGTTTTCCCTGCAAATGTGGAATTCTTTCCCCAGGCAACTGAAATCAATGAGACTATTCCTGTGAGTAAGAGTTGTAGGCTGCCCCTTTTAAATCCTACACCCTATCTGTCAGGTGTTCCCAAGGCATAAAAAGTCTCTGAAATCAGCTGTGTGGAGAGCCACTAAAAGAGTAGGTCTATATATAAGTACAACAAACCAAAAAATGTTTTAAAGGGTTACAAAGAGAGAAATACAAAACAGTATATCAAAGATGGAATACCAACCACAAACTGGCTGTTATATCAGCGAATGTCAAAGTTTGATTTGCATACAGTATTTTAAATAATTAAGCAACAAAATTTTGCCATCTGCCAAGGTCCATCTGGTGTGGGGAACACAAAGCCCTAACTGAGAAGCCTAACCAAGTAAGATCCATTCACTATGTTAAAACCTTTCACTAATGATAGGGATGCCAAAGCTTCTCTCATAGATTCCTGAAAATGGTGTCTATTCTTATGTTCAGAAATAGGTAGCACCCAATGGTCTTTGTTTAAAACATGTTCTGTCTAGAAAATGGAGCTTTTCTCACAGTTTTAAAATGGGTCTTATAGCATGAGCAGTCCATGTCTATATTATTATAAATATTTAAACACTGAAAATTTTATAATGCCATCTATAAATCATGTTATGTCCTCAACTTGAATAGCATGTTCAGTTGTAGTTACATTCACCCTCTCATTACAAAAGAAGGAAACAGCAGAAATAGAAAGGTTCACAGAAGGTTGATGATAATGACCTGAGACACAGAAAGGTCTGTATGTGGGGAGCAATTCAAAAGATCTGAAATATATTTTATAGAAGAGAAGAATAAGAGGTGACATGACAGAGGTAATAAAGCAATGAATAGTACAGAAAGGGTGAGCTGACTATTCATATTTACTCTTTCATGTAATACAAGAACAAGGAGATCCCTAACAGAATAAAAAAATACATTCAGAACAGAACAAAGGAAATATAGGGCTGATTCCTGGCTGTGGTTGTGGCAAAAGTAGATTTATTGGACTGAAAAATCTGACATACTATTTTTATTTGACATGTCATTAACTTTCGGAACTCACTGTCACATGATGTTAGTGTCCGAATAGGATTCAAAGAGTTATACATGTATACAAATGTTTTAAATATCCACAATCACATGAACTAGAATAGAAAATGATGTATAAAGGATATCAACTCATTTGCTTCAAGATATAACTCAATCACCAAGTGCCTTCAGCTAGAAAGCAATGTCCATTATGGTCAGGTACTGAATAATTGTTAATGAATAACTGAGCAGAGGACAAATCGAAAAGGACTGTGACCACACTACTACATGCCCCTTAGATGTGTCAGAGGAAGGACAGACTACAAAAGACATGCTATTGCTTAAATCAGTGTAGTAGCCCTCTGGTTCCTACACTTAGCTATGTTAGAACATTTTGGCACAGCTCTTCCTCAACAGTGCTCACACAGTGCTCAATAACCATGAGTTGAATGTCTTAAATGTGAGTGAAGACAACAGAAGCTGAGGGTACTCTGGCCCTTATATGGTTCACTATTAGACTCACTATTTCCAATACTCAAAAATATGGGGAAAAAGTATTCAGAGATGCATCCAATGGAGGGATTATGTTCCAGCATTGAAGCATAGGGGCCTCCCAGGCTACCAAGCCAATTTCCCTGTGTTCATGGACAACATTTGTCAAAAAACTCTAAACTAGCATCGTGGGAAGATCTAAGATTTTAAAAAGGAGGATATAGATAGTGTGGTGCATCATCACATATAACACAAATACATATTTTTCTCCAAGTTAAAAGGAATGAGAAGATTTACTAATAAGCTAGGGGCCTAGGGCTATATTGTTCAATTCAAGATCAAAGCAAAAACAAATATAAAACTTTATTGGAATGTGCATTAATTTTCTATATCATATATTATGTATAAAAAACACAATAGACCAGGCAAAAACACATACTGGCTGGGAAGCTCCCCTCTTGCTAGCATGATGGAGGAACGGGATCTTGGCATCATTGTTGATGCCAAGATGAACATGAGCCGCCAATGTCAGAC
>JAGPOW010000261.1:185116137-185141555 GCA_030014935.1 Caiman crocodilus
GATAGGTACTTGGCTGAGGTCCTGTGACCCTGGCACTCGTTCCTGCCGTTGGTGGGGGGTCAGACTAGATGGCCTGCTCTAGGCCCCTTCTGACCCTAGATACTATGATACTTTGATATGATACTATAAAAAAAACTCAAAAATGCTGTTGCATTAGTCATGTTGTCATTAGAATTAAATGCATATCTTTCCAGAATCTGGAAGACTTCCCAAGGAGGTGGTGCAGTCCCCAGCCTTGGAAGTCTTCAAGAAGAGACTGGGCAGACACCTTGGTGAGATCATTTGATCCCAGCAGTATTTCTGCCCAGAGCAGATAGGTTGGACTTAATGATCATCCAAGGTCCCTTCCAGCCCTTTATTTCTATAATTCTGTGATTCTACAATACCTTTTAGCCTGAAGGCAAATGGTCTTGAGACCTAGACCATGGAAGCATCACCAGGGCTTGCTGATATAGGAAGCCATGGAAATATGTAATTTCTATTTGTCTAGCTTGCATGCATAGGATATGGTTGTACATAAGCAACCAAAATCTGGCACTACTTTTGTTGAGCTTTCAAACTGGCAGAGCACAGCGCACTGGCATGAAACAAGTCATTTTTCTGTCAAGGTTTTGGCTTCTTTGTTAGTTGAACCAGTTCCAGTGATTGTCCTTCTGTTCTGCCAGATTTAGCATGGGGAAAGTTTTCCTGATGACAAAAACTAACTGTGCTATGTTCTGCTTCCTCCCTCTCTCTGGAGTGCACTGTATTTGAGACCAAAGTTAACTTTCTGGATACAGCACAGTGAAGTTAAAGTTACTTTTGTTTCCACAACATGTTATTACTGAAAATATGTAACCAGGCCTTTCAGTTACAAAGTCCAGTAAGTGAAAGTATTAAATTGACTTTAATATTAGGGCCCTTGTGTTTTGGTACTCAGAGCCTATGTGAATTTAGGCAGTGCATAGGCCTCACACAAAGGAATTTCACTCAACCAGAACTTAATGGAGTCCTGGCCATCGTGTTAGCAGATGCAAGGAAGAATGGTAATCTCTCTCTAACCTCTCAAGGGAGAGGTAACTAGAACTTACACCCAGGGCACTAGTGTAAGTAAATCTGCTCCTAGCTGTTCAAAACCATTTGAAATGATTTGTTAGTTTCCACTTAAAGGTAATACACGGACAGTTAAGTTACTTATAACTTCAGTGCTGAAGTTTTGGGGTTTTTTAGTTTTATTTAGTTATTGTGAAGTTGCAGGATGGGGAAAGGGAAAAACCCTTCAGCAATAATCCAGATCAGGGTTTAAAATCTATGCTCTCTGTTTAAGTTGCTGTACTAGCTCCAGTCAATATTTAAAACAAAGAAAATGAATTATGGAACAGTATGAGGAAAGCTTGCTAATTTTCCCACAGATGCACTGTGAAATGAAAGCTTTATTCTAAGAATACCATCTCCTCAGGGCTCTGTCTGGGGAGATGCTGACAATTACAAATGTCCTTACAGTTTTTCTTTTATTCCTACTTTATGGTGTGCTCCAGATAGATTTCCAAAATTATATATAATAATATACAATCTGTATCTGTGGCTTGGTGGAATTCAAGGCTGCAATTTTCTGGGGCAGAACTATGCCCTATTTGAAAATGGAAGATCAAGTGCATGTTCTTAAAGGCAGATCAAATTCTAGAATTTGTTTCTTTCTTAATCAATATATTGGAGTTTCATGTAAGCTCCACTCTCCCAATAATATTCCCTTGGTGTATAAGAGTAGCTGCAGAAGCTTTACATTTTTATGGAGGTTTTCATCAAGAAGGATACAGAAGTGCTTTAAAAACTTTGGACAAAATTCTTCTTTGGTGGAATCTGTATTTGCGTAAGGGATTGGAGTAGCTAGGTTACTAGTTCCCTTCTAACCTCTGACTCAGTACTGAGGATCTCATAGAATCATAGAAAAATAAAGTTGGAAGAGAACTCCAGAGGTCATATAGCTCCTGCCCAAAGCAAGAACATCCCTATCTGAATCATTCCAGACAAATCTTTGTGTAATCTACATTTAAAGACCTCCAGCAATGGAGGTTCCATAACTTCTTTAGGTAAATTATTCCAGTACTTAGCCTTTCAAGGTTAGAAAGTTTTTCTAGTACCCAACCCAAATATCCTTTTTCTGTAATTTAAGCTCATTACTTCTTGTCCTGCTCTTTGTAGACATGACAGCACGAGTGACTGGCATCTTCTTTAACACAACCCTTTTGTATTTTAAGACTCTTATTAAAACCGCCCTCAATCTTCTTTTATCCAAATGAAATAAGCCCTGTTCTTCCAACCTGTCATTGTATATCATGTTTTCTAGACTTTTTTTAATCGTTTTAGTTGCTTTCCTCTGGACTCCTTATCATTTGCTCACATCTTTATTGAAGTGTGACACCTAAAGGTGGATCCATTTTGAGCCTCACCAGTGCTGAATAGTGGAAGATTATCTTGCCATGATTTGCATTCAACATTCCTGCAGGACTGAAACCCAAGAGTGGTTGTGACACCCCTGGTAGCCTTGTGACTCCTGCTCTGCTCCAGATGCTCTAGCAGTGCCCTTGCTGCTCACCCTGGGTTCTGCCCTACAGTCCTATTGCAGAGCAGCTAACCCTGCAACAGGCATCTGGCCCGTTATGGTATCTGGCCCCCTGGCTACTTATTCCCTTGCAGCCAGTTCCTTATGGGCAGTTCCCTCCCCATCCCGGGAGACTCTGCTGCTGCTTTCCCCTTAAAGTAATGGGAGCTTCTGGCTCCCTGTTATACACCTCCCCTTGCTAAAAGCTTTGCAGGGGGGAGGATCCATTCCTCTCAGCCCTTTATTTTTCCACCACCACCACCACCGGTCCAAGGTTCCTGTGACTTTACAGTTATTGGCTCCCATGAGCTTCTCCTGTCTAGCTTGGGATCAGCCCCCAGTGCCACCCCACATCTCCCTCCTCTCTCTCCTGGTCATGACTCTCTGCCCCCTCCCCTCTCTTGGATAGATTTCCTCCTAGGTCCATACCCTACCCCAAAGTTCCTTAGGTCCCAGGGCAGTTGTGACACTGCCCAAGCCTCTGTTTGACAGTCTGTAATGAACACTCTCTCTGTCCATCTTTACCTGCACAGGTCTACCACACAGAAACTGTCCATCAAGCATGACTATTGCTAGGGTGGCTTCACTGGGGTGTTCAGAATCAACTGTCCCCATGCCTCAGCTCTTCCCCTTCTTGTTCTTCCATATCTGTGTATGTTCCATATCTCTGTGCACCTTACATTTGGAACACTTGTTTCAATCTTCCGTAGCCTACCCTGAAGCACAGATTGCTTATAGACATGGCAGACTTGAGTCTATCAGCCCTACAATTTGGCTTGCCCTTGGGCAAGATATTCCAACCTTCCTCCATTGATGATTCTGAGTGCCTCTGCTGAGGTTACATGCTGTGTCCTCTCTTTGGCTCTCTCATTTGTTCTCTCACAGTGTTGCTGCTGACTCTCTGGGTTGCTGTTGCAGATGCTATCCCTGTCTTCTCGTCTGGTCCTGGCTTTTGTCATGGAAGAGTCTGCAACAAGCCATTCCCAGTATTTGCTGTCTCTTTTGTTGCTTTTAGGGGCTTTCCTTGTCCTCGCCTCAGGCTTTTGTTCAGTATCCAGCTTGGTGGATGTGCTGTCTACAGACCCTATCAGTGGCTCCTATTCTGGCTATTCAGTCCCATAATGACCTGCAGGAATTTGTTTCCCCTGAAGTTCCCCCACTTTCCTGTGTGCTCAGCAAGGTTTGTTCTCCCATCCCTTGGCTATTTTCCCTTCAAACAGTGTCTCAGCCACTATTCTGGGAGTGCTATTCTTCTTCTCACTCTTAAAGAGGTGTTTCCTCAGGTCGGAGGCTCATTGTTATTAGTCCATGTGGAACTATGTGCCCATCACCCACAAGCCCTGCTATTAAGGCTACCACCTCATGCCTTTTCAAGTGGCATAGCTGGTCTTCCTGGGGCTGGGATTTTTTACTTGCTGGTGGGCTCCATTTTTCTTCTTGTTTGAATCCTGTCCTTACAGAAAGTTTGGACTCTCTTGGGCTTGGGTAGATTGAGATATTTCTGCTTCTGGAACCCTTCCCTGGGATTTTCTCCCTGTGTCCTAGCCCCATAATTCTCATTCTAGGTATATCAGCCCTTTCCCCATTCAGTGGATGTAGGGGACATTGTCATTGTCCCTTCTTGTTCCAGCCAACTATCTCATTCAGGTGCAATGGAGGTAGGGCTTCTATGACACCCATGTCATCTTTGGTTGCCTCCAGAAGCATTACTCCCATATCTAAACCCTATATCTGGCAACTCTAGCCTCAGCCTTCTGGATTTCCTGTGACCTTCACTCATGGTCTATGAGGAGAATTCATAAATTCTATGTGGAGGATTCATAGATTGTAAGGCTGGAAGGGACCTCAGAAGATCAGGTCCAGTCCCATTCACCAGGCAGGAATGACAGGTGGGATGAGGTGATCCCAGCAAGATGACTATCCAGTCTCCTCTTGAACATTTCCAGGGTAGGCAATTGCACCACCTCTGGAGGGAGCTTATTCCACAGTCTGGATGCCTTAACTGTGAAGAAGTTTTTCCTAATGTTGAGTCTGAAATGGTCTTCCAGGCATTTGTGGCCATTACTCCTGGTTCTCCCCATGGGTGCCCTCATGAACAGTTGTTCAGCCAGCTTCTGATGTAGCAGTAAACTGCTATCAAGTCCCCTCTCAGCCTTCTCTTTTTCAGGCTGAAGCGTCCCAGCTCCTTGTATGGCTTGCCATGCAAGCCTCTAATCATATGGGTGGCCCTTCTCTGGACTCGCTCAAGTTGTACCATGTACTTGTTAAAGTGTGGCACCTTCTTCTCCAGGTCCTCTCTCAGGCCTTGTTCCTCTATCCGCTTAGTCTCTGTCCCATCTCCCTTAGGAGGGCTCTGTATCTCTTCATGTTGCTGTGGAGCTGTGGCTGACCTCACCTTGGCCTCTTCCCACTCAGCCTCTAACTGCAGGATTTGGCTCTTCAAGGCTGCTATCTCTCCCTCTATACTTGTGGAGGTGGTGCTCAGCCTTCACCTGCTCTGACAACTTAAGTCTGTCTTTTTGAGAGGCCTCATACTGGGTGGTGAGTCTTGCCAACTCCTTAGTCAGTCCTTCTATTTGTTGACTCAAACATCTAGCTCAGTGGTTTTCAAACCTGTGGGTCTGCAGAATATGTCTAAGGGGTCCATAAAAGATAACCATGATCAATCAAAAGTATATGACTACCCACACTTATAGTTCAAAGGCACCTGCACCTCCATTTGAAATTTTCAAAATTTGAAATTTTCTGCGACTCCATTCAAAAATTTAAAGGTCCACAAATGAAAAAAGGTTGAAAACCACTTCTCTAGTTCCTCCACTTCAGACTGAAGCATTCCATCTCTTATCTATTCTCCCCTTCAGCTGATTGATCCTCACACCACACTTCTGCCCAACTGCCTGTTCAACTCCTGAACCTCTTTTGTCTGCTGGGCTGCTGTTTTTGCTGCCTTCAGCTGTTCCCAGGATTCAGCCAAGAGTTGCCTTAATGCTTCTTTCACATAATACTTCCTTCAGGTAATTCTGACGTTCAGAACCAGCTGTCTCCAAGTTCTCCTTTAACTGAGATTTCAGGGATTGCACTTTGACTTGGGACCTTTGAAGCTCCTCTTCAGATACAGTTAGTTTTGCTCTCCACAACTGCTCCTTCTTCTTCACGCTTCACACTGCAGAGCTTGGAGGATTCTCTCCATCTCAGTGAAAGTGGTTCTACGTTCTTCATGTGCTTGTAAGATGTTCTGAACTTCTTCTACCTCTTGAACTTAACGGTTGAATCAAGCAATTCTGTTTCTGCCCTCTGTTGCTTCAGCACTTCCAGGATCCTCTCCTTAAACGCTCTTAGCCACTCAGTATAAGTCTGCTGTGAAGATGCGGTGACCTCTAAGAAAACAGAAAGTAATGCTTGTTGCGCAAGATCCTGAATTACATCAAGCTGCTGCTCTAACTTATCCTTCATTTTAGCAGCAGCAAGCAGCTTTTCTTCACAGGCTCTCTCAGTTATAGCCAATGCTTCTACTGCTCTCAAGATGTTTTTATGGAGGCCATTGTTTTCTGTCTTCTGCTATTCAATTATCTCTTTTAGTTTGGTGGCTTCCTTTTCAAACAAGGAGAATAAGTCAGCTTTTTCCTTCAGTCTTGACTGCAGCTGGCTCACTTCTGCTTGATTGACTGCTTCTCTCACCTGTCCTGTCCTAGGAGAGCTTCAATAGATTTGGTCCTCTCTATGAGTTGGGTGTTTTCAGTACTGGTCTCCAGCAGCTTTGTTTTCAAACCAGCAGGTTCCTCAGATTTGCAGCTTGCCTTCATTGCAAAAGAAAGCAACTTGGCTTGAAACTCAGTGAAGCTCTGCTGCTGCTCTTTCACCGTCTCTGTTTGTTGGTCAGCAGGCTTTTGTAGCCAGTCTGGATTTTGCACAGCTCTTTAACCCAGATTTGGGTCTCAGTAACCTCTTGCTAACCTCTCACTGAAGTATTTTTGCAGCATCTTTCATCTGGAAATACTTCCTCTGCCAAGTCTCTACCTCCTCATGGAGCTCTTCCTCTCCCTCTTGAAACTCGGCTTTCTTTCCAGGCATAGGCGGTAAGGAGGGCGGGGGGGAGGGGGGCATGTGCCCCCCCTAAGAGTGGCCCTTGCTGGCTGGGGAGTGGAAGCACTGAGTGAAGCACCGGGTGGTGCCCCTCACCCTGAGAAGCACCGACGGCATGGAGAGAAGTGCTGGTGGCACTTCCAGTTTTGCTGCCAGTGCTGCGATCGGCCGCTGGGAGACCACCCCCCAGACAATGGAGGTACCAACTGCCCATGTTTCCAGGGCTTCTATTGTTCCCTTCTACTCCTACATGAGTGGTCTGGAGTCTCAACTGTCTCATTTGCATCTTTCTCGGTTATCCAGGAGGCCATGGTAACAATCTCTTTCATAAGCATTTGCAGCTTCTCCTCCCACTTCTTGCTTTTCTCCACCTCTGATGTTATGAGCCACTCCAGTTTTTTATTTCTCTCAGACTCTGCTAAAAAAATCAGTCACTTCTGCTTTGACCTGTTAGTGTCTACATCTTTCTACCTTAACCACCCATTGTAAATAGCTTGCTCACTCTGCTACCTCATCTGAAAAGAGCTGCAGGTCTAGTGTCTGGCACTTCAGTCCTTTTATGGTGTCCACTTTCACAACAGTTCCCCGCAGCCCTTGCTGCAGACCCTCCTGTGGTGGCCTCAGCTGAACAGTTCTGGTCCTTTTAATCTCTGCCCACCTTTGCTGCTAGGTTAGAAGCCCTGACTGATCTAGACCTGTTCCTACCCTTGCCTTGCCCGAGGGTCCCTCTCTTCTCCTGTAGGGATGCTAAATCCCTATGTCCAGACAGCCTTCTCAGCCAATGCACTGCTGTAGCAGGACTGAGCCCCAGAGGCAGCCATGATGCCCTCAGGTACTAGGTGGGGCCCTCCCAGCCTGTCATTGCTTTAGTACACTAATTGCCTTAAGGGCTAATTTCATGGCCTTTCACCTCCTCTGTAGCCATGCCCATGTCTTGAAGATATTACTGTTTAAATCACTCAAGTGGGCACTTAGTGCCCAAGACAATGTCAGGCCTCCTCATGCCCTTGTTGGGGGCCTCAGCCTCTCCTTTCATATAGCTGGGCCCTTTTTGCCTAGGTCCACCATGCTGGACCTGGCTTCTGCCCCCATTGTGCCCTCTGAGTAGGGTGGCCATCATAGAGGACAGTCTGGTTTTCTGCTACTCTGTCCTCTATTGATATGAAACCCAATGCCTTTGTGTTCTCTATGCTTCTCTTCAAGAAAAAATAAAATAAAAGGATCAGAATTCAACAGAAATGAGGAAAAATTAAGATTATCATTAATTCTATAGCAAAATTCTACTCAGTAATCAAAATGTCAACCCATGTGTTTGGCCCATAAATCTCTTGTGCTGTTTCTTCCTACTTTTAAACAGGACACTCACTTTTTATGAGTAGAACCATATTTTTTAATGAGAAAAGCATTCAGGATTGAATGCCCCGTAGGGATGGTATTTGAAGACTTGATTAAATAAAATGTCTTGCCTACAGAGATGGACATGATGTGGTGGAGAGGACTCTTTAACTACTTTATTGAAAAGAATGCTGGCCATATCAATGCAAATAATTATTTTGGTCAATTTTAAATTCTGGTTTGAAATCTTTGGGAGCTATGCTGATTTATACTATGTATGGATCTGCTTTGGAAAATTTGTCCTATGTGTTTAGCTGCTTTTACTGCTGCATTATGACTGATTGTTTTTCTCAGACCTCTTCCTGAAATGTAGTTCAGTTTCAGTTACGTTTTTAACATGGGTTAACTAACACAATTGTAAATTCTTGTGCACGGTGTAACAGGACATGTCCATGGGCTGTTGACACTAGAACTGTTTGTTGATACCTTTTAGTGGACCAGCTATATTACCAAACAAACCTTATTCCCTCATCTATTCCCTTGACCAACACAGCTACAATATTAATCCAACATGAGAATTTAAATGTGTTCGTTAATGTGTTAAATCATGAATAAAAATTCAAGTTCAAAACTACTCTAAATTGTTTGTTTTTCATTGACAACATAAATATATATATATGGCTGGGATTCTAGAGAGCTGAAATTCAATAAATGCTGGTCACCCTCCTCCTTCTAGGTGCTTTTGAAAACCACAGCTATAATAAACAGAACTCCTGCATATTGATCCCACTCTAAAGTCAATCTAAAAATATGACAATACAATCTATTGCCATGGATTTCTCTCTATATTATCTTAAGCCAGGTTAGTCATCAACTCTAAGAATCTTATGTTCTGTTTTTCAAGGAAACGGTTAGCTCATCCTTTAGTGTGGTATTTAAAGGTAGCTAGTGAAAAACTAAATAACTTGATGAAAATAATTAAATTTTCCCATAATACAGTTCTTTTCATTTTCAACATGCTTACAAACATTAATCAGTCATGCTCAGCAGAACCCCATAAAGCTGCAGGCTTCTACAATTGAATTTCCTCCTCTAGCCCCCAAACAACTACTCTTTAATTCTTGGAAAAAAAAAACAACAGGAAAATCTGAGATACAGATTTTACTCATTACTTACAAGCTGTATACACGAGGTATGCAGTGTAGGCACAATCCGTAGACAGACACAAATGAAAACCGTAGACAGGCACACCGACATTCACACTCACGCGGGGCATGGGGTATGTCATGATAACTGTAACGGGGAGTCGTTGGTGGTTGATCAGGCCCCTCCGTGGCTCCGAAGTATACATGGGGATCTCTCCCTACGTGTGTTCAAGCTCTCCTCCAATTTGGGCAGGCATCACCCAAGCCTTCTGTACGGCCAGCGAGCCAATTGCTGACTGCCACGTGTGCACAATTTACATCAATCCAATCGAAAGCATGCACTCGATGGTGCAGCTGCAAGCTTTTAGCGAGCTCTGATTTTGTACCAAGACTCTTTCCCGCTTTACAGGGGAAATCCCTGCACCAGGGACTCACAATGTGCCTAACACAGCTGTGCCAAGGCACCTGTTAACCGTTCAGCTCTGACATGCCCCCTTGCCGAAAGCACAGTTGTAGCCAGGGCACATTCGAGTCGGCTAAATCATCGCGTTGCCCGACAGGTTCATACCGCAGATAGGTATAAACAAAAGCAGACAACGAAGCAAGTTCGTTCTCCAGGGATCTAATCAAACAATAACCCATCAAAACACAACTACACATTAACAAGTTGGTGATATACAGTTCAATTATCAGGACTTCAGTGGGTGTCATCACATCCTGGTCTCTCGAGGTACTCCCTCTCTTAAAATATTCTCTCTGGTCTGGTCACACACGTCTCAGCGGACCTGCAAAGATAGTCCGCTTTCTCAAATTTGTCTCTCTCTTCGATCTGGTCTGCACACACTTCAGCGGACCTGTAAAGAAAGAAACTCAGAAAAATTAATCAACTTACCTCACAAAAATCAATCATTATCACAAGATGACTTGTCATCTGGCTCATCCTGGCATTGGAATCCCAGCTCATATGCTAGGTTCCATTGACCCTCATCGCCCAAAACTCGCAATTGCTGTTCCGTGAGTCTAGAATAACGCATGAGGCATCTGAACATATCTCGCTCCTCTGGTGTTCTCTGCGTCAGCTGGAATCATTGCAGGCTAGACTTGTGCACTCTATGTTGCTCTGGGTCACTGGGCTCTCTCTGACCCGGTTTCACAAGAGCTTGCTGTCACAGAAACTGCCGCAAAAAATCACTTGCAGGCTGTCTGGCTAGTGGGTTCAGCAAAATTCAGAGAATGATGGCAGCTCTTCCTTCGTACACTTCAACACAAGCATCGATACTCATCAGCGTGATTGGAACAGCTCCAGTATCTTGCAGATAACGATAAGGCCACAATCCTTGCTGCTGGGATGGTAACAGTCCCAGTGCACGTCGTCTAGGATCCCGTGTGCAATATGAAATCCCGATGATCGCTTGCAAGATCTGTTCCACACTGACTCTCGATGGTCCACCTTCATGCCATGCATACGCTCTCTGGCTGGCTTGACCTGCAACAAGTGCTGGAAGCAAAATAGGCCAATAAACATTGTACGTTACTATTCCAATGTCAGCAGCATGTCCTCCACTCCACAAGGCTCGTCTGGTTAAAGAACCTGCCTCATTTTGGTCCACCAAGTTGGATCCAAACTCCGCGACCAGGTGTCCCATCCACATAGCTAGGGTTTCTGCTGATCTTATCTTGGACTTTTTGCACAGGGCCTGCAATTCAGTCCAGGTTCTGGTGTGATAGGTGCTGGCAGGAGCACAGGACGCACTTCTCCGCACTCATCACGAACTCGGTTGCAGCATGTTTCCCGTTGCCTCCTCATCATGGCCCAGAGGCGGGCCCGTGGGGATTTCAGGGGGTGGAGTTGCTACTTCTGCCCGCCCACCGATAGCTCCGCCCGCCTCTTCTACTCTTCCATGGTGGTTCCCCTCCTCTTCTGTCCTTCCATGGGTAATTCCGCCCTCCTTCTCTACCCTTCTGTGGCGGCTCCCTTCCACTTCGCCACCATCTTGTGATGACGGGGGACCTTGGCTTTCCTCTGTAGCTGCAACCCTTTTGACTGTGTGAATGGCACGCAATCGGGCTTCCAACTCAGTCCTTTCCTGCATAAGGGTCTTGACTGTGTGGAACATTACTTGCAGCATTCTCCCCTTCCCATATTCTGTGCCAGTCCCCTCAACCGTGGAGTTTCTCTCTGTCTCCACTGCTCCACGGAGCTCCGAAAGCTCCAATTCTCCCAACTCCGGTAACAACATGTCCAAATTAATCAGCGCTGGCTCCTTACTCTCCCATACGCAGCGCATACAGCGAGCAAACTCCTGACTGAGAGCTATATCTTCCTCGCTCAGCTTTTGTCCAGCTGAGGACTCACTGCTCCCTTGCTCTCGGGGTTTAAATCGAACCCGCTCACTCCCCATCACACATCCAAATGCTCTCGGGTGGAGACGCACTTCCCACTCTTTTGCAGGTTCCCCTTCTCCCTTGAGCAAGAGGTAACCACTCACAACTCTTCAACCTGATCCGCCCACTTGATGGTACGTGATGTGCGCTCCCAACTCCATGACGTCTAGCACGTGGCATTTTCCACCGCACCAGGGGCAACCTTCAACCATTTCCAACTCCATTGCGTCTTCCCGGTGTACCGATCCTGTTTGTGACGCCATGTGGGGGCCGAGAAACACCGGCAGAATGGGGCTGCTGATAGAGTGGGATTAGTTGTACAAGAGGAAGCAGTTGTTGAAACAAAAAACTTTACTTACAAGCTGTATACACAAGGTATGCAGTGTTGGCACAATCTGTAGACAGACACAAATGAAAACTGTAGACAGGCACACCGACGTTCACACTCACGCAGGGTATGGGGTATGTAGTTGGTGGTTGATCAGGATCCTCCGTGGCTCCAAAGTACACGTGGGGATCTCTCCCTATGTGTGTTCGAGCTCTCCTCCAATTTGAGCAGGTACCACCGAAGCCTTTTTTACGGCCAGCGAGCCAATTGCTGACCGCCACGTGTGCATAATTTACATCAAGCCAATCGAAAGCATGTACTCGATGGTGCAGCTGCAAGGTTTTGGCAGACTCTGATTTTGCACCAAGACTCTTTCCTGCCTTACAGGGGAAATCCCTGCACCGGGGACTCACAACGTGCTTAACACGCAGCTGTGCCAAGGCATCTCTTAACCGTTCCACTCTGACAAAAGCCATGAGAGTAGAGTAAAGGGAAAGTGTGGGGGAAGGGCGTTTAAAATCAAACAGTCTTTTAAAATTGCAATTAGCTGGAGTCCTCTTGCAAAAACTGAAAAATATGAAGAACATAGGCAAACACCTTAATTTCCTGAAACATCTTCCAAACCTTCAAATTACCCATCCCCTTTGAACCCCAAAATTACTATTTTAGGCTCACCAAGAGGTGGAAACACTGTATGGTGGTCAGACTGTCCATGCAATCAACTGTTACTGAAGACAAAGGTACATGCCCCAATATAAAGTTTTGGGGTTTGTTTGGGATTTGTTTTTTTTACATAGCAATGGTTCTAAAATGTGGATAAAAGCTTTTCTTTTCCATGACTAATAACTCCATACTTCTATTGTTGATGAACTGTTAGAGTAATTATCTGATGCTATGCTTGATATTGTGCAGGACTTAAACTTGACTTCAAGGGTCCCAGCTTAAGGGTCAGCTGTGTCATTCAGGCCCAGCCCCATGTTTAAGCCAAAGTATAACCACACTTCCCACAAAAGAGCATACAGACTTCTTTTCTTCTTCCCCTCACACAGAGGATGCTGATCTGATAGTAAAGGACAATGGCAAGATTCTGAAATTAAGATTTCTCAGATGTCAGGTGAAAGCCATAACTACAGGGCTATTGGCTGTAAGAGCTTTTGTTCTCTTCCTGCTTCTTTCTTTCACTCTAAAAACCCTTGAAAGGTCTTAAGTTCATTGCAATGTTGAAGAGAACGAAAAAAAGTGTCATAGGATGGGAAAACAATTTCCCAGCCAGTTCTGCATATCATGGTCTCTTTTCACTTTTATACCCACATAAAAGTTGAGATGCCAACTAGACCAGGAAACCACAAATCATGCTTCAACAAAGCAGCTATTGCAGCAGCTATACCTGCTGTTTGTAGGATCGGTCTCTCTCCCTCCTCTTTATTTTACTGACTGTTGGTTCAGCTGTTTCAAGCTTAATCAGTATTTTGTACTTTACAGTTTGAAGTGACTGGACTCCTTATGACACATCTCAAACATTTCTACAGTGCAGTCACATTGCATCAATGTTATCAAACAGCAACAGTTCAGGCACTGACTGCACTCTACTTGCCTTTTTTCTCTAAACATTCTATTTGCTTTACAAAGAAATGAGGCAGGTGTCTTACTACAACTAGAAATATGCAAATTTGGGCATGGACATGATGAATCTCAAACCATAAAACACAAGATTAGGTCCCTTGCTTGTGAATAAGACTAATCAAAAGGAGACCAGATACTCATCAGCAATCCCTTGATTCAAGGATGATCTCTACCATGGCTCATTGATGGGTCCTGAGGTGTCTTAAGAGTCTGACCCTTGAGCCACGGATCTGCCCACAGAAGCTGTGCAGGTCTTTTTGCAGGAAGAGCAAGCGACAGGCTGGGATTTCTCTTCTTTTTCTTCCTCTGCTTTCTTTTCTATGCTTTGATGGCAAGATACTTTACCTTGAAGTAGGCTGGTGTTTGGCTGAGGTTGTGGTGTCACTGGAATTGGTTAGCAGCCAGCTCCTCCTAGCTTTTGATGTTGGGGTCCACTGTACTGAGGTATGCTTTTGATGTGTCCAGGAAGCATTTCCTGTAGTTACTGTGCGATTTCAGGCCACACCTAAGCTGGGAATAGAGCACTTGCTCTGGGAATTGAGAGTCAAACATCCACACACAATATTCGATCCAGTAAAGTTGGTGCCCGAGGATTACTGACTCAATGCTGGTAATATTGTTTTCAGCAAGGATGTTGGCATTTGTATGGCAATCTCCCCATTTGATGCTGAGGATTTTCCAGGGGCATTGTAGGCAATATCTTTCTAGGGTCTTGAGGTGATGATGGTAGGTTACCCATGTTTCACATCTGTAAAGGAGAGTAAGGATAATTACTGCACTGTAGACCTGGATCTTGGTGTTTTTCCAAAGATCCAATTTATTTCCCAAAGGAAGTGCTTGTGTACTAGATTTCATGATCAATATTTGCTGTCGGAGAGAAATGACTACTGAGGTAGAGGAAGTGCTTGATTACTTCCAGGGTCTTTCACTTAATGATAGTTTGAGAAGCAAGGGGTGTCACATGCATGGCCTAGAGCAGGCTGATAGAGCCCTTTAGTCTTCCCAATGGTGAAAGAGCGGCCCAAAGTTCAGTAGGCTTCTGCAAAGAGAGCCAGTGCAGTTCGGAGGTTTTCCCCTCTGTGTCTGTAAGAATGGTGCAGTCATCAATCAGCATACTGAAGGTCAAGGATAGTTATTTTGAATACTTTTAAATGTGAGGTCTACTGACCTAACAGCACTTTACAAAGCATTGGTCCACTGGTCTGGGCACCAGCCAGGAGCAACAATACCTAGGGTGACTTACTGCTCTGCCACAGACTTTCTGTTACTCTGTTTTTACAGAGGACAGCAGAGCCTAACAACACTGCTCTAACTCAGATCAATGTGGGAGTGGACGAATACATTAAAGGCTCTATGGTATTCAGATACTGTGATAATGGAGACTACCTAAATAACCCAGTTAAATAGAGATCATCCCTATTTTAAAACGCTAGAAAAGATCAGTTCCATTAGGGTGCCTAGACTAGTCAGTCCCAACTTTACAATAAAAAATGTGATGGCAGCAAAGAGGAGTAGTCAAGAGCCAGGAAGTGGCTCTATTCTGCCCCTTTTTGCATTTGTGCATCTTGTACATTGCACATGATTGAACACATTCTTCTCTACAAGGACCTACCTCATCCAGCAGGCAGGCTGGAGGATGCTTAGTGAGCAAGGCAGGAACACAGGCAACCCCCACTTAGCACTCTTAATTGGTTCCTGAAAAAAATAACATTGAGCAAAACCGAAAGTATTGGACAACCCAAGATAGCGACTGCAACTGCTTTTAATGACCCAAGATGGTGACTGCGAGCATTATAATGAAACTCACTGAGCACTAAGTGAAATCAGGTATCAGTTTCAAATGAGCATTATAGCAAAATAGCACTAAGTGAAACAGTGTTAAGTAGGGGTTGCCTGTATACAGTAAGATGAGCTACTCTACAGCTCCTGAATACCTGTCACTCAATTTACCTTATTTTACTTGTGGTTTATTATGTTTTAAGCCACACAATTTGATCTGTTATTACATATGGGCTCACATCTGGGCCCTCCATTGGAGAGCACATAGGAAACAGCCATTTGCACTGAATGACGAGGTTTTCTTCCCACTGAATAGTGAGGATAAAGCATAAGCAGGGAGGTTTTGCTTCCAGCCTGTGCGTTGTCTAGCCTGTGCAGTGAATGAGGCAGAGGTCCTACAAGAACACAGCAGCATGTACCCAAGAAAAAGAAATCAGGAGAGTAAAGAAAACATAGGGATCCTTCACACTGGTGTTCCTCGCTTCTGAAGGTGCAGACAGACGTGACAATTTTGGCCTAATCTGGCCACAGAAAGCAGTTTATAGCTGTGACCAAACACAAGTACACAGCTGCAAACAGCTTAAAAAATGACCGATTGGGTGAAACTCAGATCCCTCACTGCATGAGGTATCAGATAAACATGTTACAAAAATGTAGCGCCTTTTGTAACTTGTGTCTGGGAAGCTCCCAGTGTGTTCCTGTTTTCAGAATGGGAGGAGGGAAAGGAAGCAAAAAGAGTTCAGCCCCCCCCCGGGATGTGGGACATAAGCTCCTGAAGCAGGGGATCAAATGCACCCACCCCCTCCTTCAGCACCAGCTAGGGAGCCCCAAGAATGATGCCTTTTCCCATGCCCACACTGAAACAGTGAGCACTTGACAGAGTCCTGGCCATTGCTATGAGAATCTGACTGCGGGCCCCCAGCCACAGCTAGATCCCCCTCTCCCCTTAAAACCAACAGTGAACTTCTGTTTGGATTGGGGTAATGTCGTAACTCAGAACGCTTTGGAAAAATTGTTTGGAGTTACAGCTAGGAGCTGCACGTCTGTCTGCATCCTAAGTGCCTCATTTTGCAGTCTTTCTATGCAGGGGGAGGGGAGGTTGTCTCTCACTGAAGATGAGCATTTCATTTGCTCAGTGCTGAAATGCAGCCTGATCTGTCATGAAAATGAGAGCAAAGCCACCTGGTGATTGCTTGTAAAGGAAGGTGGGTGAAGGGTAACTTATCAAATTGAAACTGCAGGAGGGAGCTGGCTTGGAAGAATGCCATCCCAAATTAGCACCACAGAAGGGCTTCTACTCTGGAGAAAAAGGTGGGAAGGGATGATTTTTAATGACCACAACTGGTTAGTGCATTGATTTAATGACTTGTCTGAAAGATAGTTCCTTTAGCTGATATTATGATGATAAGCCTGCTGCAAATTCATAGATATATTCATAAGGACTTCTTAACAGTATGCTGGGGCATTTTTTCACTACTGA
The DNA here is from genome assembly GCA_030014935.1 of Caiman crocodilus. Classification (NCBI taxonomy): domain Eukaryota; kingdom Metazoa; phylum Chordata; order Crocodylia; family Alligatoridae; genus Caiman; species Caiman crocodilus. The sequence continues at coordinate 185,132,877 of JAGPOW010000261.1, forward strand.
CACTGAAGGAATAATGTCACCTTCTTAAACAGTAGACCCACTTCCTGCAGCACCTGAGTTTTTTTCTTAGAAGTTTCCCATTTAAGCGCTTAGCCTCACCATGCCTGACCCTGCTTAGCTTATGAAATGTAACAAGATCAGTGCCTGAGGTGTGAAATGACACTGGAATGGAGGTCATGATCTTAGAGAGCAACTCTTTCCTTCTGCTGCAACACTCTCCAGTTTCCAGAGTCACCATGTGATTAATCAGACAAAATAACGCACTATGCTTGTGGCATATTGTAGGCAGACTACAAAAATCTGTCCCACTGACTGTTCAGTCACCTCAATGGGATGTATTTGTATATACATAAATCCAGAGATCAAAAGTTCCACTTTAGTGTCAAAAAATAATACTTTAACAGAATGAAGAGGTAGGCTTTTTCCTCAAACTGTATCACTGAAAGATGGCTAAACATGCCAACTGACAGCAGCTTTTCAACAATGTGGACAACACACCAAATAAATCATCCTGAATGAATAATACATTTGAGAGCTGCTGGAATAAGAATAGCAAAATATTTGTCTGTATCCAGAATGAAACAATTGGACCCATGTCAAGACAGGACACCAAAGAAAATAAAGAAATGAAGAAACCCCTTTCTGCCCAACTAGATAGAGATGGTTATGTGAATGTGTATTGTTACTTAAAGCTATAGACTGAGCTACAGTTGGCGAGTCTACAGATCCATTTGATCCAGGATCAGCTTACTCATGAGCAGGGAACAAGCACCCCAGCCTGATCCTCACTCAACTCTGTGATCAGAGCTGCATGGAGAACAAGCTTTTCAGCCCCCACCAGCTGGGAGCTCCCAGTGTCACCTCTGTGACTACAGAGCTTGCGCTGGGAGAGGAAGGTCTCCCAGTCTGAGCCCCACAGCTGTGGAGCTTGCACTGCAAGACAAGGGTCTCCTAGCACTGGCCCCATTATTGCAGAGCTCATGCTGAGGAGATAAGAGGCTCCCAGGTCCCCACTTCTTGATCGCAATGGCAAAGCAGAGGCTGAGAGAGAAGGATTTCCCAGCTCCTACTCCCCAATTAGACCTTGAAGCGAGGGGGACTTAGAGCTCCCTGCTGCAGGGTTCCAGTGGCAGAGCCCACCCCAGCAGCAGGTAACTCCTGGGGGCAGGGAGCAATCTCCCACCCCCTGGTGGCTGGCTGACTGGGAGCAGATTTGTTCCTAGTCAGGTGTCTACACAAGCGCTACTGCATCATTACTAATCTCAAGTAAATTTGATACTTGTCTTGTAATTGCAGGTAGCAAATTTACTCATGATTAGTGAGGTTTACTGCACAGTAAGCATGTGCACATGTAGACACACATGCCTACTGTGCAGTAAACTATGCTACTGCGCAATAAAGCATCTCACGTAGATGCGCACAGTGAATATCTAGATTTTTCTTCATAGGGCATCAGAACAAGATAGTATATCTATGGCTTTCATAAATACAAAGTCACAAGAACTACTGTAAAATAGCTCTTTCCGTAGGGAACCATCATCTGTATAACATTTTCTATTGTGATATGGTAAAGAATGAGTTTTATTAGTGAACTTTATACTATAAAGTTTGAGGCAAATCAAGGCAAAACAACAAGATATTGACATTCAAGTACAGGTTGTGAAGAAATATCTAATTGGAAAAAAAAGAAAAGAAAATGAAAAGGGCCCCTTCGCTAAGCTAAACTGCTCTTGCATCCACAGAGTACAGCATTTCAGTTGCCTTATTTATTTTTGTCATTCAAAATAAATTGACTTTCTGAAGAAGAAAAGGAGAGAAAAGAAAAACCCCAAAGGCTATTAGTGTCCCTGGCAAGAGAGGAAGCAAGGTCATCAAAACCGTGCAACTCTTAAGAAGAAGTAAAACAAAGATGTGCAATGAGGGCCTGGCCAAACTGAAGGGCGGGGAGGCAAGGGGGAAATAAAACCAGAAAAAAACCCCTCAACCCCAATGCTCCAAAGTTCCACAGATGAGGAGTTTTAGTGAGGGGTCAAACCCATCTTTGCAAAGGCAGAGATGTCCAGTCCACCAACCTAGACACAGAATGGCTATTTAGTAATCTGTACAACACACTGTAGGAGAGATTCCGCAAGCAAGTGATCTGCTCTATAGACAGCTTGATCCCACATCAGGTAAGAGGTACTTAACATGAAACTGCCTAGGCATCACATTGAGAAAGTACCCAGCAAATTCTCATCCAAAGTTTGGTAAGAATTCTGACCATTACCTGATGCTTCCCGCCCTGTGCGTGGATGGGCTTGGGGATCTCATGAACCACGTACAGCTGTTTCCACATCATTGTTCTCTTTGCTTTCCCTTTTTAGGCAAAAGATGAATCAAGGTAACCAGAAGGCGAAGAGGCCAGGAACAGGGATGAGAAGAAAATTATGCAGGTGCCTTTTTCACTTCTCTCAAACCCTGCAAAAGAACAAGGCTTCATGTGGATAGTTCTAGCTTCCAGACCCCTGGGTGCTGAAAATCCTTGTTTCTTCCCTAGGAAGTAGACCATGGGAACCCCATTACCCTGGCAGGATAAACTTTAGTGAGCTCTGAAAGAATCATAAAGGTACCTCTTATTTCCTGCATCACAGTAACTTCTGTTATGGCAGAACAGATAGAAGTGTAGCAAAGATTTGTTTCCTGCCCTGTCTCCTTAGTGATGGATGATTAACTAAGAACGGTTTTCATGGGCCAAAGCCAAAAGGAAGCAACCACCGTTCATCAGTTTGTGACTTTCTGATACAAATTCTCCCTTCAGAGCTACTACAAGAGTAGATTAGAAATGATGCATTACACAGTTTGCTGTGCAACTGCACTTAATTTATGGGTAACCATAAAGTAAGGGCTATACTGGGACAGAGGTAACTGAAGCGCATTCCTAGGGCTTTCTGTTAAAGCTGATAGCTCTGAGGTTTTTAGAGAAGGTTTTTAGAGTGGGAAGGCAAAACCTTCACTAGGTTAATAATGACTATACTAAATATACATATAGTCATAGTACAGTAATAGAACTGGGCCTCGTAGTGCTATAGCAGTGCCCGAAAGGAATAGCAGATTGGAAGTTGAAAACATCATCTTCCTAAGAATGACATAAAAATACAGAACAAAGTATCCAATTATTAATCCTCATGATATTTGTCCTAAGAGTGAATTTATACTGTTATACATCTTTTCAAGGAACCAGAATAGTAGCTAAATGTAGTTCATTAATGAGTCCTTGTGCAATACAGCCCTTTAAAGCAGATATTTTAAGGCCATCTTAGCAAGTCTAGTCTTTGTTCTATGCCTTCTACAGCAGGCTTTTGAAGCTATAAACATTACAGCACATAAATAGATAAACTGGATGCAGTTCCTTTGCTGTTGTCACTGAGAGCAGGTGGAGAGATACTTACCTACTTGTTTCTCACCTATGTGAGATACAATAACCTTGTAATTACATTAGTGATTGCATACCAATGAAGGAGTTTGGGAATAAGGCACAGATTTTGTTATGTACTTTGCAAAATCATGCATCTTCAACTTGAAAGCTTAAAAATCACCAGAATACCTCTTGATGCTTCAAGGGACCCAAGTTCACACAGACAGTACAACCAATTCATAAATAATTTTTTTCCCCACATACCTGCTCCATGTCGTTTTCATTGTTGGATAATTCACGACTTCAACATATCACTCAAATAGAAAATTTTGATCAGAAAATCATTGGGCAACTTCAGGTGTAATGGGCTTAGGAAGACACGTAGAAGTGCCCCAACATTGTAGTCATTCTTACTTTATTAAGAGAATAAAGAAACTGCCAGATTATTCCCACCATCTCAAAATAACAAAACTGACCCTCTATTTTATTCCATTCTTTGCGCTGCTCTGGTGGATCCAGAAAAATACCACATCTCCCCAGTGTTGGGGATCCTCAGCTGGTCCAGGCAGGCTTGTCTGAAGGATGCAGCCAGAGTATTGTACCCTGGCAATCCCAAATTGTTGGATTGCCTTTTAGAGACCCAGTCAGAAAGCAGAGATAGGGTGGCAAAATCCAGTGTGAAATCGGCATCAGAGCTATTGAGCTACAGATGATTCATTTTCACCCTGTCCATCACTTCTTCTCAACTGAATCAATTATATGACAACTAAGAACCTGTGCTAGTGTACTTGATTGTTAGATTTGTTAATATACAGCCAGTCAGATGTCACAGGATGATAGGATGCGTAGCACTGGAAAACACCTCACAAGGTCAACTAGTCCAGCCCCCTGATCAAGGCAGGATCATCCTTGATTAAACCATCCCAGTCAAGTATCTGTCCTACCTGCTCTTGAAATGGAGATTCTACACTTCTCATAGTCAGAAAGTCCCTCCCAATCTCCAACCTGAATTTCCCTGCTGCAGCTTGAGGCTCTTGCTCCTAGTCCTGTTCCCTATGACCACAGAAAAAGCCCGTCTCTATAATCATCATTCAGGTATTAGATGATTTATCAAATCCCCTTTATGTATTCTTATCTCCAGACTAAATAGTTCTAGTTTTTCCAGCCTTGCCTCACAAGTCTTGCTTCCCAGGCTCTTAATCATTATTGTTTTTCTGTGCTAGACTCTTTCCAATCTGTCCACATCCTTCTTGAAGTATGGAGCCAAAACTGGACCAATGCTGAGTAGAGTGAAAGAATCCCATCCTCTGATTTGCAAGTGGCACTCCTGTTCATACAGCTCAGTATGCCCTTGATTCCCCACCTCAGACAGGAGCACACTGTTGGCTCATATTTAGCTAGTGGTCAACTGTAACCGAGGCCTTCTCTACAGTACTGCAGCCTAGCCACTCATTCCACAGTCTGCATTTGTGCATCCAATTATTCTATCCCAAGTGCAGGACCTTATACTTATCCTTTTTTAATCTAATCTGACAGATTGGAAAAATGGTCCACAATCAATTTAGGTCACCCTAGATCCTAACCCTACTCTTCAAAATACCTGCAGTTCTATCCAACTTGGTTTCATTTGCATATTTGTTAAGCATGCACTCAATACCACCATCCAAATCTTTAATGAAGATGTTAAACAATACCAGACCCAGGATAGACCCTGGGCATCCCCACTTGATACCTCCTTCCAACTAGACCTTAAGTCATTGATGGTCACCTGTTGAGTATGATGATCTAACCAGTTATGTATCTCAGTTACAGTACGTTCATCTAGTCTGCATTTCCTTAGCTTGTTAATGAGAATGTGAGACAAGATGTCAAAAGCCTTGTTACTGCTTTCTGCCTCATTCACACAGCCTGTCACCTTATAGAAGGAAATCTGATTGGTTGGGCATGACTTGCTGTTGGAGAATCCATACTGGTTGTACCCGATCACCTTGTTCTCCTCTAGGTGCTTCACAATAGATTCCTTGAGGACCTGCTCCATGATTTTTCGGTATCAAAGTCAGGCTGACTTGTATGTAATCCCCTGGATCCTCTACCTTCTCTGCCTTAGAGATGGGCATTATATTTGCCCTTTTCCAATCAGCCAGAACCTCACCTAACCTCCATGCATTCTCAAAGAAGATATGTAAATGGCTCTGAAATTAGCCACATCAATTCCTTCAGTACCCTAGGGCGCATCCCATCTGGCTGTGCCAACCTGAAAGCATCTAGCATCTCTAAGTAATCCCTAACCTGTTCTTTTACTAGTCTAGGCTGTCACCTTTTCTGTATTTGCTGCCACTATAATAATTGTCTGGTAGCTGCCCCATTTGTGAAGGCTGAAGTAAAAACACAAAAACAACCACAAAAACAAAATACTACCCATAAATACTTCAGCTGTCTTTGCATCATCTGTAATTAGATTGCCTTGTGCATTCCATATCATTTCTCTCATCTTCCTCTTACTTTTGACATACTTGTAGAATCCCTTCTTAATTACCGTGTCTCTTGCCAGGTATACCTCAAAATTGTGCATTGGCCTTCCTGATTTTCTCCCCGCATGCCTGTGCAATACTTTTCATAGGATTCCTCTTTCGAGTTTCAACTCATTGAAGAAATTGCTATCTATCTAAGCTAGTCTTCTGTTGCACTTTCCATTCTTTCATTGCACTTGACAGCTTGCTTCTGTGTCCTTAAAAGACGCTCCTTAAAGTACAACCAGCTCTCCTGGGCTCCTTTTCCCCTCAGACTTGCCTTCCAGGGGACCCTGCCCACCAGCTCCTGAGTTTAAGGGATACTTTTCTGAAGTCCAGTATCTTTATTCTATTCATTATCCTTCCTTACTCCCTGTAGGATCTTGAACTCCATCAGTTACTTTCCACCTTCACATTCTCAATCAATATTTCCCTATTTGTAAGCAGCAAGTCTATAAGAGTTTCACCCCTTGCTGGCCTGTCTATAACAGATGCTCATCCTATGGTGGTTGCTCAGTCCCTGCTCTGGCCTCACACCTCAGGCTTGTTCCCTTTCACCTTCCCTGCCACCTTCAAGAACAACACCTTGATGTTCTTAGATCTTTAGAAAAGAAAGCTGCTCCAGGGATCCCCAATCTCATGCTGGTATTCAGGTGTCTTTGCTTTGCGTTCAGGTGTCCTATAAGCTTTAGGAGCTTATAATGTGGCTCCAGTTGCCCCTTACACCATGCCCATGCTTGGCAGATGTTATTGATCCTATTGATCATCAGCCGTCTTGGACCATGGCCTCAGTCCCTATGACTCGGTCTCCCTGCCCAGGCACTGTGGCAGCACAGTAAGGGGAACTACTATGTAGAGCCACCTGCCTCCCTATGCCAAGCCCAAAACTTCACTTCAAGAGCCTACAGCCAGCTGTCCCACTTCCTGGAGAACATCTGCAAGCCTGAAGTAATGCTGACACCACCCACACACTGGTCTCTAGCAGGGCTCTATGCAGCACAGGGCATAAAGACCCTACAACCTTAGGAGTGATTTGTCCACAGAAATATTTCTGGGTCTTATTTCAGTCTGAAGCATCCCTAGATAGCATCAGGAAAAAACTGAAGGAGAATAGAAAGAAAAAAAGAAATGAAAACTCTGCTGACCAAGAAGGCCTTCCCCCTCAGCAGCACAGCAATACAGGTTCTAATCTGACACCTTTATTGATTGGGGGGGCACAACCCGACGGACATTAAAACAAGGAAGTAAGAATAGACCTTGAGCAAACAAAAGCAACTTGAGTCTTTACAGAAACTGGATACAGGAACCCTTTTAAGACATGACTAGGCTACACAATTCCTAACTTTTGGCAAGTTTCCATTTAACAGAAGTCACCAGGCAGGTGCCTCGGGTGCTTGCTTGCAGTTTTCAAAATGCCTGCTGGAAGGAAGACAGCACTTCCTCACCTAGGAATTTTATCTGGCCAGGTCACCTGATTGACCAGCCTGAACCAAGGACACACAGGTGGATGCAAACACACACAGAAGGGGAGAGGATTTCTTCACAGGCACTGGCTAGCTCAGCTACTCCTGAACACAGTATCTCAGCCTATATTCCCCACCCAGGCATTTCACCTCTGCAGACTACTCCCAGTTCCTATTTCTACCCCTGCTGGGCTTTGGGCCCATGGCCCCAATTTCTGACCTCCCTTGCCCTGGTCTATGGGTCATCTGATCCCCTCTGTCTCTGGTTATGGTTCCTTACTTTCAGTCTCCCTAGGTCAGGTGAGACCATGGGCACCCTGGCCCCACTTTCTTCCTGGCTCTTCAGTTCCCTCCTGCCAATCTCTGGGCTAACCCTATCTCCCAGGCCTCTCTGTCCTTCCTCTGCCCAGTTTCTACTGGGACCTCTTCCTCCCCTGTCTCTTCCTCAAGCCTCAAAAGTTACTTACCCCAGCTCAGATGTTAACCAGGAGCTCCTCTCTCAGTGGCTCTCAAGCCCTGGACTTATATGCTTCAAGCCCAGCCCCCTTCTGGTCAGGTGACTCTAATTGGCCCCTGCCATATCTGCAGGCTGCTTCTCACTCAGCCTCTTTTCTTCTTAAAGTAGAGGGAGTGTTAAGAGGTCTGTCACTGTCTAACATCTGCATCCAAAAATTATCCCCAACATACTCTAGTAATTTCCTGGACCATTTGTGCACTGCTGTGCTTCCTTCCCAGCAGATGTCCTGATAATTAAAGTACCCCATGAGAACCAGGCCTTGTGATTCGGAAGCTTCTGTCAGTGGTTTAAAGAAAGTCTCATCTACTCCTCCTCATTTGGAGGCCTGTAGCAGGTGCCCATCATGACATCCCTGCTGCTTTCCTCTCTAACTTTTACTCAGAGACTTTCAACAGGCTTATCTTCCACTTTGTACTGTTGGCTACAGATGTCCAACGCGGGATCCTTAAAATTCTAGCTTATTAGGTGGATTGAAGCACTGTAATCATAAACCTTGGGGCTGGTCCCCACACACACACACATGCACACACATACACACACACAGCAGCAGGCTACAGAGTCAGGTATACCTATCCTACAAGCGCTGGAGTCTGCCATCGATGGCCAGTCGAGACTTCTTTCAGCGTGGTGTTATCCTCCAGAAGGGGGTCGCCGGCTGGTCCTTCTGGCTGGACAGGTCTGATCGAGTTGGAGATTGAGATCAAGAGGGCGCCACTGAGGGTCACTTTTCACTGCCTTTTATCTGTCCTTGGCAGACTTTGGTGACTCCCCAGTTTTCAGGTTTGCCCAATCCAG